>OZ022243.1:13161764-13814264 GCA_963978895.1 Erpobdella octoculata | reverse complement strand
GAGTTCTTTGCGAGATGTCGATGTTCATGACTCTGGAATGGATGCCGATGGCTATTTTCTCGTCGACTTTCGATGCATCTGATTAGATTGCCAGAGTACCTTCGTAACTGGCTATTTTTTCCAATGTGGTAGGCAGCATGGATGAACAATTCTTGTCGTAACCTACAAGCGACGTGTAGATGGTAGGCGGGAGGAGTTTCCAAGGAAGAGTAGGAGACGGACAGTCATTGGGAAAGTCAAGTAGATCGAGTTTGCGTAAAATCTGAATGATTTTCTTTGGGGCGGCTGTCACTGTTTTTTTCTGTCTCCTCTTTTCCAGATTTCTCTTTGTCCAGCTGAACCTTTCGCTCGTCCACGGAAAAAATATTTCTCTGGACGGGTGGCCACGGGCCTGTCTTGTCCGGACAGCGTAGAGGACTGTCTGCTGTTCTCTTCTTGTTTCCAATGGCATTTCACCACAGTCGACTTGAAGAGAGGCAAGGCTGTTGCATTTGAGTGCCCCGGTAACTATCAGGAAAACTCGGTGTTGGATCCGGTCGAGAGGTTTTTTACAGGTTTTGACCGAATGGTTGTAAGCCTCAAAACCGTAGTCAAGATTGACTTGATAGTGGCTCTGTACTACATCAGTAGGTTTTTTTTTCGAAGGCCCCATTTGAGACCTGTCACGGCTCTTAAGACATTGAGTCTTTACTCTGCTCTTTTAATTGTGTCCGATATTTGGGCTTTCCACGTTAGTTCCTGATCTAGGATAACGCCAAGGAATCTGGCGCTGTTTGTTCTCTGTAGAGTTGTACCGCCGATCTGGAGTTTGTGTTCTGTAGATGCTTTTTGATCTCGTTGGTTTTGGTGAAGAGAACTGAGACAGATTTTGCTACCGAGATTTTGAAGACCCACGCGGTGAGGACTTTGTCAACCTCGTTGAGTTATTTCTGCATCTTGAAGTAAAGTACATCGACATTCTTTCCGCTTGTCCAGATAGCGCAGTCATCGGCGTAAAGAGATAACTCGATTCCTATCGGTGGTTTCGGAATGACATCGAGCAAGAGGACGAAGAGCAAAGGGCTCAACACGCTGCCTTGTGGAATTCCGTTCTCTGTTGTCTGTTGTTGTGACATCCAGTTTCCGACTTTGACACGGAATGTTCTGTCTCGGAAGAAGTCAATAATCCGGTTGAGGATCAGACCATGGATTCCGAGACTCTCCAGCCTTTGAAGGACACCGCTTCTCCAGACGAGGTCGAAGGCCTTTTCCAAGTATAGAAAAACCCCGAGAGTAGCCGACCTCATCCTGTTGCTGTACGCAATGTCGTGTTGGAGTCGTACGATCTGGTCGAGCGTTGATCTGCCGTTTAGGAAACCAGACTGTTCCATCCCGATTCGCCCTCCTTGAGAAATGAAGTGCATAAGTCTTTGTTTAAAAAATCTCTCTACAGTTTTACAGACCGTGGAGTTGAGAGAGATCGGTCTGTAAGAGCTGGCTTCCTCCTTTGGCTTGTTCGGCTTGAAGCTTAGAACAACTATGGAGTCCTTCCAGCCGCTCGGAAGTTTGCTTTGACTCAACGACGCGTTGAGAATGCCAAGAAGATGCTTCTGATTTAGTTCGTTTAGTTTCGCCAGCATTTCGTAAGTCAGACCGTCTGGACCAGAGGCAGTTCTCTTGGTTTTTCCGTCGAGCACTTCACAGAGTTCCTTTATCGTGAGGGGCTCAAGGAGTTGGTTTGCCTCTGTACATGGAAGTCGAAGTTGATTGAGCTCAGTAGCAAACGTTTCTTCTTTCTTCGCCTTGTCTTTCTTGAATCTGGACTAAGGTTTTCATCAGACGAATTGGCGGCTATGGTTGCAGGCCAGGAGATAAGCATTTTCGTCTTCGGAGAATATAATTTTTCCATCTGACGGGTTTCGTAAGACAATTTTTTTGTGTTTTGTTTTCTGTCCAGCCATGCGCCTGACAGTTTTCCTAAGAACATTTAGTTTTGTAGGACAGTCAAGTTTTGAGCAAAATCACTGCCAGTGGTTAGCTTTGGCTTCTCTGATGACTCGCTGAGCTTCTGTTCTGAGACGTTTTTATTCTGCCGCGTTGATCGGCGTTGGAGCTTTCCTGCAGAGATTCTTCGCTGTGTTCCTGGACTTGATGGCGAGGTTGCACTCGGAGTTCCAGAGAGGCACAGGAAAACGTTCTCGTTTTTTAAGACATCTGTTGGTGGAGTAGATTTTACGATTGACTCCGTTAGGTTTACTCGAAAGTTATTGAAGAGCTCTTCCACATCGTCTTTTTTGTTTGACTTTTCCATCGTCTCTGTGATTCTAGCGTTGTACTGCTGCCAGTCTGTCTTTGTCGTATTGAAAGTTTGATAGGTTCTTAAACGCCGCTCAAACTTGTTGTCTATGTTGATGAGGATTGGGCGGTGGTCGCTCTCTAACGTGTCTTCAAGGACTGTCCAAGACGACTTCAAGGAGAGCTTCGGAGTCGTGATTGTGATGTCGATTGGTGTTCTGTCTTTTCCTGAGGTTTGATGAGTGCCAGCTCCATCGTTTAGAGTCACTAGATTGTGTGTATTCATCATACCCTCTATCAAACGTCCACGACGGTTCGTTGATTTGTGGCCAAAGATACTGGAATGAGCGTTGAGGTCTCCACCGAAGAAAATCCCTGGCCTGGCTAGGGTCTTCTCCAGGATTTCTCGTGTCTCTTTTCTTTTTTCATGTGGGCTGACGTATGCATTTATGAAATCAACAGCCTCGACATTTGCAAGCTTTACGGTAGTCGACAAAACAGCTGGGTCGTCGGAAAGCTTTTCCACACAGTATGGAATGTCGTCTCTAATCAATGTGGCGACTCCGCTTCCGTTCCGCTCGGGTGATCGACTCTGATTACATTGTAACCTTTAAATTTGAAAGGTTTTGCTGGCTTCAAGAATGTTTCTTTTAGCATAATGATGGCTGGTGGAGGGTTCCAGGAAACCATATTGACGGCTAGTTTGGCACTTTTGTTTGAGATGCCTCTATAGTTTCACTGTTTGACGGAACTAATGTCGTCCATTTTGGAGGGGCAAGGAGGAACTGGGTCGTGATTGAGATTTGACTAATTGCAACGCAATTAGTTTCATCTGCTTCTTCAGCTCGGTTGCATTCTGTTTGCCTCGATCTGACCTCACCACGGTTCTGAACATTGCTTCTCTGATTTTGCACTGTAATTCTTTGAATCTCTTCTGTGTGATAGCTTTTGTGGAGAGTTTTAGGTTGTCGTCCGTTCCGTCGGCAATGATTTGTGCCAGCAGACTGATTGGCACTGTGTCATCACATCCAGTAGCTGCATCTTTGGTGAGTGGTTGATTATATTCACTCTCCTTTGTCTGGGTGGCCACTTCGCAGGTTTGGGTTGAAGCATCTTTGAATTGCTTTACAGGATTTTCCTTTGAAGCTATCGGCAGTTGTCGTTTAGGTACGGATGTTGAGGTTGTACTTGGTACAGTTGCAGTAGTTGTTTCTGAGGCTATCTCTGGTTTCTTGGCAAGCTTCACTGCCTCTGTATAAGATACACCCTTCATGGCGACAATCTTGTTATGAGTTGCAGCTGCAACATATTTTGGGCAGTCTTTGTCACCTGTACGGTGTTATGAACTTTTGCGGCTAGCACAGGTCAGCTTGGTTGTTTTATCGGCCTTGCAATCTTTGATGGCGTGTGGTCCAGCGCATCTGGGACAGGAAATATCTCCTCTGCAGTACTTAGCAACGTGTCCAAAGTTGTTACATTTGAAACAACGGACAGGAGCGTTGACGTATGGCTTGATCTTGAAAGCTAAGTACGCCAGGAACAGTTTTTCTGGCACAACGGTACTTATGTCGTAGCTGAGAATGACAGCTGTAGTTGGTTTTAGCTGCCCATCCACTTTCTTGGAGATCCTGGTGGCCTCTACGCAGCCTGCTTTTTCGCTGATATCGTTCAAAGGTATCTCGAGAGGTACCCCCAAAATGATCATTTTCTTTGTCGCATTCACCGTCGTTCGTGGTTTTAGCTTGAGGAAGATTCTAATTTTGAAACCTCCAAGACTCTCCACTTTATTCAGGTTGTCTGCATCTTCTTGCGAGGAACATCTAATTGTGAGATGACGACCTCTTGAGTAGATCTTTGCAGGAGCTTTGAGAATTTCTGAGATAGGCTGCTCTATTTTAAAAAGGTTGATTTTGTTCCTCTCTTCCAAACTTAATAGCTCTACTGGTTCGATCTTTGGTATTTCTGAAGAAGGGGTTGACACAACCATATCACTTACATCGTCTTCCTCATCTGATGTGGACTTTCTTCTGTCTTTTTTGGCTGTTGGGGTTGTCCCGCTAGGAGAAAGATTTCCTGAGTGGGGTCTTTCTTTACCCACATGCTTCCAATTATTGCTCACATTCTTGTCCATGGCAGGTTAGGAGCGCCCTGCTCGTTAGGAGAACGAAAGAAAAAATGTTCAAACTAACCTCTTCCAGATGAATCCAAAAGTTATCCAAAAGAGTAATCCGATAAAAAGCCGATAATTCAAATTCAAACTCAAATTTTAACACACAAATTTCGAAAACGAGCGATAACGCGGATACGACCAACAACATCGACGCAAAAAAAGGACATACAGACAGAAAGTCATTTTTAAATATTTAGATAAATGAAGATATACTACTACGATTATTATTTTTATTGTGATTACCATTTAGTGCCATTGACAAAACTTATTAAATTATTTAAATAACTAATGTGTACTTTTTCTACAGAATATTCAACACAATATGTCATTGGGGTCAGATCGTTCAAAAAGAGTCAAAGAAGCGAAGCTGTTTTCAAAGTTTTGTACACAAAAGACAAACCAGGTAAGAATTTTATTTGTTGGAAATTTGTTTGAAAATAAACCGAAGAGATTTAAATAAACACAAAATACTTCTACCTTAGAGACATTGTCTAGGAATTCTTGATATTTAATTGCAATGATATAAAATTGTGTATCTTATTTATTGTTCTCTACATGCCATATCTGTTTATACAAATGCTTTTTTTGCCAGCTTTTGGTCTGGAAACGCCGAAAACTGGATCATCATCACTGCTGGCCCCAACAAATTTGCGTCTGAAGACGTTATCAGCTAGATCTGTTCTACTGCAATGGAGTGATCCTTCGCTGTACGAAGAACAGAAAATTTCAGATGAAAGATTCTATGGCGTTTATTACAATAATGTAAACAGTGGAAAAAATTCCTCAATCGTTGTGAAAGCTCTTCAAGTAACTATATATGACCTGGAACCGAATCAGTGGTACACTTTTAAAGTTAGAACTGTTAAAGGAATTCTTATCAGTCCATTCACGGAGGAGATTGTAGGGAAAACCCTTAAGAAAGGTTCGGACACATTATAAAATTGAAAATTTGATTTAAAATCTACAAATAAAATTTATTTTCAATTTTATTATTACATTTCAGTGTTGATATTCAACTAAAAAATAATATTTTCAAAACATTGTAGATGCAAATTCTCACTCAGCTGAGTTTCCATCAAAAAAATCAAATTCAAAAATTAAATTTGAACGTGATAAAAACAATCGCAGCCAAGCTAAATTCTTCGAAACAAAATCCAAGAGGCATCAAAAACCAGCAACATTTTCGAACCCAAAAATTGATGCACCTGAATTGTTTCAAGATCAATCGGAAGAACCAATAAACCTAGAAACTTCTCAACAGGTTCAAGTACGGGTCAATGCCCTTATAACGTGGCCCAAATTTTTGCCCAGTGCAGAATCATCCTGCAGCACTCAAAAAACTGCCTACATGTTTAGATACAAGTTGGCATCGGATACCGATGACCAATACATTACAAGCAGCCACACCGACAACTTCAAACTACTTGAAAATCTTGAACCTTTCAAATCTTACAAATACCAAGTGAGATATTTAAACGAAGAAAATGATTTTAATCCATGGAGCCAGGAAAGTCTGCTTGCAATTCCGCTTGCTACGTGAACACATATGATACTTTTTACGTGACTGGAAACTTCCGTGTACATAATTTAATTTTTGTAAAGTTTACTTTTACACGCGTGTATATACGAAATAAACTTCCTCTTCGTCGGAATTAGATTTTCTAAATATTATGTACGTGGTGGTTTAAAACTAATTTGTCTAGTTTAATGCTTCTTTGTATTTTGGTTAATTTGTCATCACTCATTTTTTAAAGTTATATGAAACCTAAGTCTGAAGACACTAAACACATTACAATTTTAATTTAATTTTTAAGAACATGAAAAAATTAAGTACCATTTCGTATAATACTTAAAAATTCAAAGACTAGAGCGACTCTTCAAATATTTACCAAATTTCATACCAGCCTTGACCTTGGTCCAATCGACTTTACGTGGTTTTAAAAGCTCGTCATGGCTGCATACATTCTCGCATTAATTTTATAATATTTTGTATAAGTGTCTTAAATGTAATTAGCTTTAATATGATAATAAAAATGTTTAATTAACTTATTAATGTCACGCAGATTAGAGTAATAAACAAACATTGAAATAATTTTGAATTCAAGAAAACTGTATTTTTAGCCAAAAAGTTGAAGCTTCGTTTTTTCTAATTTTGAAAACTTTTGAGTTACCAGGTCAGACAGTAACGCGTTTTGTGCACAGTGAATCATGAAAGTATATACAAAATTGTATCTTGTTTATAATGAAAATGTCATGTGTCATTTATGCCAACTTCAACTAAGAGCATCTGCTTCAAACACCAGCTGTTGGTTACTTTTTTAGTAATATGGAATGCAGTTGTCTTAGAAACCTTGTCTCCACACAGTTTTGCCTCGCGTTTTTTTAACATTTGTTTTCGCTGGAATATGATTTCGCTATTGAAAGCAAGCTGAAAACAAAATTTGTTAAGCATGGACAGCGACATAAACCAAGAAAAACACGCTACCTTCAAAAAACTTTGCCGGCGTAAGATCAGACCGTGGCTCTACAAAGTTTTTTGTAAATAGTACTTAAACAACTTTCTAAAACCACGTTTTCTTCTGCACTAAAAAGACAAAAATAATTCTAATGATGTATACAATTTGTTAACATTAATACTAAGCAGGCCCGCAGCTACCTAGAAGGTAATTCGCCTCCCCCTGGAAAGTTTTAAGATATGTAGTTGTTCGCGAATTTCGGAAGACGATTTTCAACGACTACGACACAATATCCTATTTATATACTTTTATTTATATTACAACGACAGTCAAAGAAAACAATAAAACAAAACGATGAATATATATATTATTAGACGACTACAGCAACGAAAAGTTCGAAAACGCAGAACGATACCAGCACGACAATATGGCGATACAAGTGAGCAAACTAAAGAGGCAACGAAAGAGGCGGAAACTAGCCGAGAGCCAAAAATAACTAGGATAAAAGACTATAAATTGAACATTTAAATAATTAATGCTAATCGAACAATAAAAGTCTCCCGAACATACCCCCTCGTGATGTGCTAACATCAAAAAATAACTACGCCACATAATAATTTCAATTTGTTAAAGGCATTTTGCATAGAAAATACAAATAATGGTAAGCTTCGGTTACGATTCCGAAAATAACATAAGGTTCGAAAAGAAGAAGAGAAATTTATACGGACTCGTAAAAACGAAAATTATACAGTGAACAATAATTATAACTAAATATCCAAGTCAATCGATCCATAAGAATAAACAAAATTATTGCACAGTAATCGATATTAACCAAAATAAAGCAAAGACTAAATTATCTTTCAAACATCCTATAACTCTAGCGGGCAGAGATAATTAATTGCTCTGGTAAGGACTGTGTGGCCAGGCTGAACCTTCACAACTCGAACACGATCGTCTTTGCCTGGCATCACTTCAGTAATTCTTCCCGATAGCCACTGTCTTCTCGCAAAGCCATTTCTTTCTGGGATTTAATCCAGGTATCCACTCTCTTATCCATCGATGCCAGAATTAACGAACTAGTTCTTGAATTCGTCTCCATAGACATCTGATTTAATTGCAACGTGAAGTAGGTTCTGGGGGTAGGACAGCCTGTCGTCACACATTTTCATGCAGGAAATGACCCGGCGTCAAGGGTGTAAGATCTTGCGTTATACGCAAATGGTCTCGACTTCAGAAGCGCTTCTGCTCCAATAAACGCACTGGACAATTCTTCATCTGTGACATCTGCATTTCCAAGAATTGCATATATTGCTCTTTTTGCAGCCTTGATCATTATTTCAAAAACACCACTAAAGTGTGGTGCGGCCGGAGGATTGAAATTCCATATTATTCCATGTGACGACGTTGATCTTTCAATCTTGCTTTGATCTAGATCTGTAACTAGTTTATTGAGATCACTTACAGCACCAACAAAGTTACGTCCATTATCCGATTTAATTTCACTTGGCCAGCCTCTACGACTTGCAAAACGACAGAGGGCACTTAGAAATGAATCTGTATCCAATCCATATGCCATTTCTAAATGAACAGCTCGAGTTGCCATACATGTAAACAAACGTTTTTCTTTACATCTGCCACGAATAGTAACAAATGGTCCAGCAAAATCCAAGGCTGAATGATTGAAAGTTCGTAACGGCTCAGGAAGTTTCAGTCAAGATACTGGAAGTGGTGCCAATATTTGACTTTCAGGTTTAACAGTTCGACGTTTACATTTCAAATAAGCATATTGATAATCACGGATGGCTTCCAGAGGCGTAGCGAGGGTTTTTGGCGCCCGGGGCGAAACTATAAATTTTGCGCCCCCCCGGGCCTCCCCCCGTTGCAATGAAGAAGTTAAAGTTAAACACAATTTGAAGCCATTTCAAGTGAAACGAATTTTAATTTTAATCTATATACAGAGTATTACAGACGCAGAAAAAATGTCCGTGTTCGTTACAGTACTTTGCCTAACCAACAGTTGAGTTACAAGCTATAACAACGGCCCATTCATTCTTAAAATTATCGTGATAATAAACGTACGTTATACCAAATTTATTTTTCTCGCCTTCATGCTTGCAAATTTGTTAATAATATCATCGAAGTTGATTTTTTCAACTGTTTCCTTCTCGACACTTAGCAGTGCAAGATCAGAAAGACGATCCTGACCCATAGATGCTGTATGATACGAGAGTATTAGCTTCAGCTTGCTGAAGGAACGCTCGCAACTGGCTATTGATACTGCAATTGTTAAAAGAATTTGCAGAGCAATGCGCAAGTTTTGAAAAACATCATCACCATATGACACAATGAAAGAAATGAGTTCCAAGGGAGTCGATGGTAAAGCATCAGCATCACCTCTCGCGTTTAGCAGCATTTTGCAGTCGCATATTTCGTTGAATAGTTCTCTTCCATCAACATCTGTGTCGTAGAAAATAGCTAGATCTAAGCAATTTGCGCGAAGAATATCCAAATCATCGCTCTTGATGAGATTTTTAACATCCAGTAAAAATCCGAATTTTGAGTTTAAGTCAGTGAGACGAATGAATCTCGTTGTTAGTTCCAGTTGAAATCTATCCAACACACCTTTCATAACTCGTGATACCTCTTCTTCAGCTGAAAGCCCGGCATCCCGTGCCAACACTCGAGACATGCGTTTCCTTCTTCTTGTTCGTCGTTGAATTTCCACTCCCCATTCTGCACATCTGATCTTTGCACTGTTAATTGCGCCTTCACACAAATCGTCGCGCTCCAAGTTGATGTTTTTTTCTAATCCATCCAGATCAGACGCTGCATCCTTGAAATTCATGGTGGCGTCTTGAAGACGTTTTTGAACTCGATCAATTTTTCGTAGAATTGTGTTCCAGAAATAAAGTAGCACGAGGAAATTGATGTCCAGAATACACGGTAGCAACCTTTCTGCATCAGTATGGTGTCATTTGTCTGATTTCTGTCATCTGATAGTTTTTCTAGCAGTTCCACAAATTCAGTTAATCCTTCGAAGATTGGTTTGACGGCCTCCACTCTTGCACTCCACCGGGTTTCTGATTCCCGCTTCAAAGTGATAGGTATTGCTTTCTTTAGCTCTTCCCAGCGAAGCGTTGAACGAGAAAAGAAAACAAAAATACTTTCGACCGTTCCAAAAAAGGTTACAACGATCGCATCTTGTTTGGCTGAATGAACTCCAACCAAGTTCAAACTATGATTGTCACAGTTGGTTTCCAGACGATTCGCCCCCTGGACGGTTCGCACCCTGGACGGTTCGCCCCCTCCCTAGACGTTTGGCCCCCTGGTCGATTCGCACTCTGGACGGTTCGCCCCCTGGTCGATTCGCACTCTGGACGGTTCGCCCCCTGGTCGATTCGCACCCTGGACGGTTCGCCCCCTGGTCCATTCGCACCCTGGACGGTTCGCCCCCTGGTTAATTCGCACCATGGACGATTCGCCCCCTGGTCGATTCGCATTCTGGACAATTTGCTCCCTGCGTGTTTGACGGTTTATTAGAGTTAAATATAATTTTTTTAACATTTCTACCACGTTTTCTTAACTTGCTTAAATATTATTTTATTGTTATTTTTACTATGGAGGTAGTTCTCATACAGGGAAGGAAAGTTAAGAAGGTACTTCTTCAAAAGTGCTATTAATGTTCTTTTTCAAAATGTTAATATCAATTTCAATTTCTTTTGCGATTTCTTGATGACCCCTTCCCGAACTCTACGCCTATGGTTTAAATATTTTTTTTTTATTTACAAATCTTTTAAGTGGAACTCAATTTTATGAGGTTTGACATTGTTTATCTCACTTTATAATAAGTATATAATGATGTTTGAAAACAGATTAACAAATGATAGACACTGCATTTTTGTTGTAAATTTTATTGATCATTTTCCGCCTGGCCCATATATGTGCGCACAGGCACGCAGAAGTTTTGAAGTTGTTATTTCATGTTCCGCATACTTCTCCCACACGTCGGATAATTTTCTCTGCAGTCTGGCATAGGTCGTCCTTTGGTACCTGCGAAGTCTTTTCTCGGATATCAGGTTGACTTGCAGGGTAACATATTCCGCTTCGTTGAAGAGTAGCGGCGCCAGTTGGTACAAATCCAACTTACCACGCCTGGCACGGCTATTTAAGCGCGTGTGCCATCCAAAAGGTGGCGGTTACGTGAAGAAAAGTCCAAAACTTCAAACGTATTATAATGAAACAAAACAGCGGCAGGTAGTCTAATTTACCATTTATAATTAGCATAAAATACTTCGTAGCACACTAGCAGCACTTCCGACGCTTTATGCAATTGTTTTAACTGCAAGCCGCTTTTCTACTGGCTTATAATATAATGAACTTTTTATTATGTCATAAGGATTCGGATTTTTTTTTGAAAAGACTGATCAATTTAAGCACTTTCTCATCAGTTCACTTCATCGTAATTTCTATAGTTTAAAATAATTAATCATTCAAACAAAATACAGAGAAAAAATTTAATGCAAATATGTTCAATAATTTATTTTTGAAACTTTAAAAGAACGTATATACAAATATAAATAAACAAAACTCTTTAAAATAGCACATTTTTGTTAACCAAAGAAGAAAATAATTTTTCTCTGGGCTATGTGAGAAACGTCTTGATGGAGTCATGCATTAATTATGGACATTCGTATAACAAACTAACCATCTGCCATTTTTAAATAGGATAGAACGCTTTTTTGAATATATATATATAAGTCAAGAAAAACGTGGTAGAAATAATAAAAAAAATATTTAAATCTAATAGACAGTCAACCAGAGGGCGAATGGTCCAGGGGGCGAATCGTCCAGAGTGCGAATCGACCAGGGGGCGAATCGTCCAGAGGGCGAATCGACCAGGGGGCGAAACGTCCAGAGTGCGAATCGACCAGGGGGCGAATCGTCCAGGGTGCGAATCGACCAGAGGGCGAACCGTCCAGAGTGCGAATCAACCAGGGAGCGAATCGTCTAGGTAGGGGGCGAATCGTCCAGTGTGCGAATCGTCCAGGGGGCGAAACGTCCTGTTACCTCACAGTTGACAAACACAGCTCGTCGATTTCGGGCACAGGTTCTTTGTTGAAGACCAGATATATGCCCTGTCATCACAGACGCATTATCGTAACATTGCGATCTACAATCCTCTAGAGGTAAGTTGTCAGAATCCAGTTTCTCAGTGACTACTTTTTCAAGAGAGGCTGCATCCTTTATCGTGACTTTCTTGGTTACATAATCGATATCCACAAACCTGATAACCTCAGACAACTGCTCTCTGTGAGCGAGATCGGGAGTTGAGTCAAGTAATATGCCGTAATACTTGTTGTTCCGGATATCAATCAGCAACTGATTTTGAACAGTTGACGCTAGAATGCTAATGAATTCGATTTTAAAACGTTGCTTGGTGTAGTTTCAGAAAGGAATGATATTGTTGTTTTGCAAGGTTTATACAAGAAACTGTTGAATGCAAAATGGGCGACAAAGTTCAATGAAACTTGCTTGCGGGAATATATATATATATATATATATATATATATATATATATATATATATATATATATATATATATATATATATATATATATATATATATATATATATATATATATATATATATATATATATATATATATATGTGTATATATATATATCTACGGTTTATAATTTTCTATCAAAGCTGATAAACCTCAGAAGATTTTATGAACTAAGAAAGACATAGAAAATTAAGAGTGGAGTGATTACATAACTTCAATCAACCAGTCTTAATTACAGTTACTGACACCAGTTTTTTTGATTAAGTGTGTATTTCTTCTAATAAATAAAAAACCATTTTCAAAGAACCTGAATATTATAACAACTTTTGGAAATGGGTTTAATTAATTTGGAAGAATTGAAGTGTTCAGATTTAAAAGGGGAGCTTCTTCTGAGGGGTTAATCTACTGTTGGCAAAAAGAACAAACTAAAAGTAAGGCTGCAACAATTTCTTGAAGGTGAAGGAAAAGACCCTGATACTTTTAAGTTTGAAATCAAAACCCCAATGGAATTGATGACATTGGTGAGAGAGGAAAGATGACCTGGATGATCGAGTCCGAAAAATTATGCATGAAAGGCCTAGCTGGAAACAGAATAACAACTCACCGCGTTGCTGGAATTGCGATGTTTGTGCAACTACAGAGGGACTGTAGATTCCATATGTCTAGACCCGGGCAACAGGAGAAAATGAATCACTGTAGGCGTAATGATGTCAAACAAGGAAAACCCATAAAGGCCGAATCCAACAAGAAGAAATCAGATTCTGAAAAGGTAAAAAATAATTTGCCTTGCAGAGTTGTGCCAGTTGCCGTTCTTGGAAAAGGAACTAGTTTATTTGTGGAAGGTAGACTAGGAATGAAAAACTGTAAGGTTATTATTGATACGGGAGCTTCTTGTTCAATCATAAAACCTTGTCTGGCAAAAGAAGAGGTTTTACAAAGTGGAAAGCACATCCGTTTAAAGACTGCAACAGGAGAGCTTGTTCCAGTAGTTGGTAAAATTCAAACTGAAATAAGGCTTGGAAATAAGACTTTTCAGCACCAGTTTCTGGTTGCTGATATAGAGGAAGAACGCCTACTTGGGCTTGACTTTATGAGAACTCAGGGTTTTACAGTGGACTTAAAAATGGGAACATTTAGATAGGGAAATATGGAAATACCTGTTTGCTATAAAGGCAAAACGAATTCGGTAAAGCGAGTATTGGTAACAAAGAGCATCATTGTACCTGCTCAGTCGGAATCTTTGGTCTGGGCAAGAATAGAGAATGAGAAAAACTCAAGAGTTGATCGGAAAAACACTGGTACGAACGGAGTCAGGAAGCTACGTGCCAGTCAGAGCTATGTATGTGACAGAATGTGACAAGCGAATAACGAAGGTGATGAAATTGCGGTATGCAGCCCAGTCGATCACATATTGGCATGTAACACAGTGGTTGTAAAAATAATAATAAAAAGAAAATGAAGTACTCGCAAATTCAGGTATGCTTGAAGCCGCTAAAACTTAACTAAAACCAATGGACTATGTCAAAGCGGAAAAGCTGATTGAAGAGTATTGTGATATAATAGCTATTGACGAAGAAGACAATGAAAAAACAAAGATCGTTGAACACCGAATTCGAACTGGTAATACAAAGCCCATTCGTTAACTGCCACGAAGGCTTCCACTGGCAAAGCGAGAGGAAGCTAGAAAGATGCTGGAAAAGATGAAGAAACAAGGAGTTATTGAACCATCCAATAGCACATGGAGTTCACCTGTAGTACTTGTCAAGAAGAAAGATAACTCGCTACGTTTTTGTGTCAACTACAGAATGTTAAACGGGGTCACGCAAAAAGATTGTTACCCTCTGTCCAGAATTGATGACACCATCGATACACTTGCGGGATCTTTAATGTTTTGTACTTTAGATCTTAAGAGCGGATATTGGCAGGTGGGAATACGTCTCCAGGATTGCGAGAAAACTGCCTTTTCAATAGGTGAAGGATTGTGGCAATTTACAGTTATGCCATTTGGCTTGTGCAACGCACCTGCAACTTTTGAGCGACTCATGGTGTATGTATTACAAGGATTAAATTGGAGAACGTGTTTTGTTTATTTGGATGACATTATTGTTGTTGGAAAGACGGTTGAAGAGCATCTACACAATCTTGGAGAAGTTTTCCAAAGGATCCGGAATGCTGGTATGAAACTAAATCCGGGGAAATGTGCACTTTTCAAAAGCAAGGTGAAATATATTGGGCATATAGTTTCTGCCGAAGGGGTAGGAACCGATGCTGAGAAAATTCAAGCGGTTAACCATTGGCCTGTTCCGAGAAATTCTCAGGAATTAAGAAGCTTTCTTGGTTTGTGCACATATTATCGAAGATTTATAGCCAATTTTTCCAGCATTGCAAAAGAATTATATAAGCTTACAGAAAAGATTGTTTCGTTTGATTTGTCAGGGTCGTGTCAACAATCGTTCGAACAGTTAAAGACAGCTTTGAGTTTGACGCCGGTTCTGTCGTATCCAATCCCTGAAAAGGATTGTGTATTAGACACAGATGCAAGTAATGAAGGAATTGGGGCAGTGCTTAGTCAAATTGTTGACGGCAATGAAAAGGTTATAGCTTATTATAGCAGAACTTTGTTAAAACCGGAGCGCAATTATTGCGTCACCAGACGTGAGTTATTGGCAATCGTTGATTCTATTAAGCACTTTTACAAGTATTTATATGGTCAAAAGCTTTTGTTGAAAACGGATCAGACTGCATTGAAATGGCTTTTAAATTTTAAAAATCCAGAAGAACAAGTAGCTAGGTGGATCGAACGTTTACAATCATACGAGTTTGAAATTCAGCATCGAAAGAGTGAACAGCACAAAAATGCTGATGCACTGTCACGACGACCGTGCAATGATGAATGTAAGTATTGCATTCGCATGGAAGGGAAAGAAATAAATAATCAGTGTTTTCAGGAACGGTTTCAAATTGACGACACTTGGTCAGATGAAGTGATTCGAGACGAACAATTAAAAGAATATGATATAGGGCCGATTTTGAGATGGATGGAAGAAGGGAAGAAACCTGACTGGCAAGAGATTTCTGAAATGAGTCCTGCTACTAAATCATATTGGGCACAATGGGACTCTCTAAGGGTTGTAAACGGATCTCTAAAAAGAATTTGGGAAAGCACTGATGGGAAAGCACCAATGTTTTGCAATTAATTATTCCAAAAGTAAAAGTGCCAGAAGTGCTCCAACAAATGCACTCCGGAGTATCAGGACATCTAGGGATGAATAAAATGTTGTACAAGATTCGCCAAAGATTTTATTGGGTATGCTGTAAAATGGATGTAGAAGAATGGTGTCAAAAATGTGATACCTGTGCCGCTATTAAAGGACCACACGCTAAAACAAAGGGCCATTTACGACAGTACAACGTAGGTTCCCCTTTTGAAAGAATTGCTATAGATTTAGCAGGTCCATTTCCAGTGTCAAAATCTGGCAATAAGTACATTCTTGTAGTCATAGATTACTTTACAAAATGGCCAGAGGTTTTTGCTATACCTAATCAAGAAGCAGTGACAGTTGCCAACGTTGTTGTTGATGGCTGGGTTAGTCGCTATGGAGTACCAATGGAGCTCCATTCAGATCAGGACAGGAACTTTGATTCACAATTGTTTAGAAAATATGCCGTGTTTTAGGCATACATAATACCCACACAACTCCCCTCCATCCTCAGTCTGACGGTATGGTGGAACGATTTAATCGAACTATTCAACAGCACTTGTCTAAGATGGTCGGTGAAAACCAAGTTGATTGGGATAAACACATTCCGTTATTTTTGATGGCTTACAGAGGATCGGTTCACAACACAACGAAGGCCACCCCAAGTAAATGTTATTTGGACGGGAGATACGACTTCCCCTTGCGATCTTATGTTTGGAAGTCCGGGAGACAAAGTAGAATCGGAAAGCGAGTATACCGCACAATTGCGGGCTCGGTTAAATAAAATTCATTTTGTAGCCCGAAATAGGATCAAGGCAGCCAGCGACAGAATGAAAACTCGGTATGATCGCCAATCAAATATGAAAGAATTTAAAGAAAATGATTTGGTGTGGTTCTACAATCCACAACGCAACATTGGAAAATCACCTATACTTCAACAAGACTGGGAAGGACCATATAGAATTATTAAAAAGATCAATGATGTCATCTACCGGATTCAAAAGGGCCAACGTACTAAGATGAAAGTAATTCATGTTGACCGCCTTGCCAAATATTATGGAGGCAATGAAACGGTTTTGGACGAACAAAATTAAGAAGGGAGTAGTTTTATATCTACGGTTTATAATTTTCTATCAAAGCTGATAAACCTTAGAAGATTTTATGAAACCAGTCTTAATTACAGTTACTGTCAGTGCTGGACCCCCCCCCCCTTTTTCTTTTGTACCGAACATTAATTTAATTAATTTTATTTCTAGCGATATTGTTGAGTAATTAGTGAAATCTGATTTAGTATCTTCTGTTTTATCAAGTATTGCATTGTTCTCAGCGAGCCAATCAGAGAGCATGTAAATTCCCGCAACTATTAATTTGTGTACATTTCTTGGTGTAGCGATATTTCTATCGAATATTTAGTTATAAAAATCTCGTGGATTGTAGATTATAATTATATTTATAGTTTATTAAAATTTGGTACCTTCGCGATCAAGATATAGTGAGATAATTATATGTTTATTATTTTTTTACATCAGCTTATTGATTATTAATTGTTATTGACGAATCAGAGAGGTGGATTCTGATCACATGACCGGATTTCTTTATATAAGGCGGCAGGCGATTGCCGTTCGAGGAGAAAAAGGTTTTTCAAAGATGGAGAGATTCTCTGCTTGGCTCTCTTAGAGCTAGGTCGACTTTTGCGTTCGGTTGCTCTTTAATTGCTATTCGTTGCAAATAGTTTTCAGACTTTTTGTCTGATTATATTTAGATAATTTAGATAATTCGTCAAACTTAGTTCAAATTTCTATAAATAAAACAAATTCGTATATTTTCGTTCGAAAAGAATAGTTTTGAAAGAACTAGTTTTATTTCGTTCGAAAGAACTCTCTTTGACTCGCTTAAAATTCGCAGTAGTCGAACTAATTCGAACTAATACGGTTTGAAACCATTTAAGTGAGGCGAATCCTGCGACTTTCAGTCAACTAACCAGTACAAAGGGTTAGTTCAAGCTAGAAAACCAGTACCTTCTGTACAAATTTGTGTTTATAGTGTACATTGTTTTATTAAAATTTTGTCTTGTGCCTTTTTTTGTCTTGTATATTGTTTTTGAGTGTTATCAATTGGTTTACCTTTGTGTACATTTGTTCTGTACCTTCTGTACAAAATATTTGTGTTTGAGTACTTGTACTCGTATTTGTCTTTTGTGGTTTAGAATAGAGGTCCGTCGGCTTCACCGGTCGGTCCGTTTATTTAGTTAAGTCTATAACGGCCGCCAGGATGGAGTCGATGGAAGTAAATTCCATCATAGATAAACAAAAGAGTTTGTCTCAGAAAAGAAAAACCGAATCTATAGGATCAATGGACTCGTTAGACGACTTCAAAAAAGATTCGAAAGTAATTAAAATGAACAATAAAGAAGAAAAAATAATCAAATCCAAAAAACAAGTTACAAAAGAGTTGAAAGCAATGAAAAAAGCTGAAAAAGAAAAACCTGAAACCGTTGAAATAAATACTTCTGATAAAATGGAAACAGCTTCAGAAATAGATTCAGAAGAAAAGATTGAAATATTGATACTAGAGGACAGATTGAAAATAAATCCTATTAGAATACAAGAAGAACTGTCAAAAATAATATGTAATACACCTAAAATTTTTGGAAAAGGAAAAATTATCACGGTGTTTTGCAACAAAATAGAAGCACTAAAACTCAAAACAGTTGATACAATTGCTGATTATAAAGTTCGCATACTTAAACAAAAACCAAAATTTAACAATATAATAAAGAAAAAAATGATTGTGACGGGAGTTCCTCTATTTGTTACAACAACTTTCATAGAAGAACAAACTGGATGTACTCAAGCCAGAAGAATTAAAAAAAAATTGATGGATTGTGTCACAGCTGTAACTTTATATTCATTATGCGTATGCTTATTTATATTATCATTTAAATTATTTGGTTTATGTTATTCAGTTTTTTTTTATTAATTTTCTATTTTATTATTAGATTCATTCTATCTATTTTTTAATTTTATATTTTGTCTGTACAACGAGATACTTTGGATTCCTCCTCTTTGATTCTTCCACCTCTTCCTTTTTTCGTTCCGGTTCTCGTCTAGTGTGTTATCTCGTAGCGTGGTGCGCTCTCCAGTTCTATCTTATATCGTTAACGGAGTTGTTAAATAAAGTCATCGCTCCACGTGTGTTTGTTTTTCATTGGAAGAAAAATTACGAACCTTGGCTCATCCTTTGCTACATCAAGTGACGGGTGTGACATCTTTCTGGCGCATAGCACTGCATATATTAACTATCGACCATGTACGTGAGCTTATCTGCAGATTACCCCCCGAGGTGAAGCAAGATTACGTTTCAGTAAAAGGAGCTATCCTAGATGAATATAAAATTAATTCTATGACGCTGAAGGATAGTTTTGATAGGGCTAAAAAATCACAATCAGAAACGTTTACCACATTTGCGAATAGATTACATAACATATTTCTGTATTACTTAGATAGTAAAAACATAAATAACAATTTCGATAAGTTGGTACAACTAATTTGCGCAGATAAATTAAAAGAACTTTTACCCCGGGATATCACTAATTTTATTATTGGAAAGGAACTTCACGAATGGTTAGATCACCGAGAAATTCCAGAGTTGGCTGATTCCTACAGCATTTGCCATAACATAACGTTTATTTTAAAGTGAATCAGAACAATTAATAATAATCGTGTGTGAGATCCACTATCAAACATTTAAAAACCATATTTACATAATTTAATTTTAAATTCTTCAACAGTTTCAGCATTCACAACTTCATTCTCCAATTTATTCCATTCATTCGTCACTCTTGCACTAAAGAATTTATGTTTCATTGAACTCTCCCTTTTCTTATATAGCTTAAAGTTGTGCCCTCTGGTACTTTTGTATCTCGATCTCTCAAAAAATCTTTCCGGATTTAGGTCAACCAATCCGTTCAATAATTTGTAAGTCTCAATTAAGTCTCCTCTAGTCCTCCTCTTTTCAAGTGTGGTCAGATTACATCTACTCAAACGTTGTTCATAATTCAGTCCTTTTAACTCAGCAATCATCTTTGTAGCTCGTCTTTGCACTTTTTCAATTATGTAGATATCTTTTTTAAGACAAGGGCTCCATGCCTGCACACAGTATTCCAAGTGTGGCCTAACTAGAGATTTATACAATCTTAAAACTGTATCTTTATCTCTGCTGACTATGGTTCTTTTGATCATGCCCAAAATTCTGTTTCCCTTCTTTGCAACCTCTGCACATTGTCTAGACTGTTTAGCATCTTCATTTACTAATACGCCAAGATCTTTTTCTTCTTTCGTTTCTTTCAGCTGTATCCCTTCTAACTCGTATTTATATCTTGGATTTCTTCTACCCAAGTGCATAACATGACACTTGTCAACATTGAACCGCATCTGCCATTCCTGCGACCATTTGAATAACTGCACAAGATCGTTTCTCAGCACTTCGACATCGTCACTATTGCACACTGTTTTGCATAATTTAGTGTCGTCGGCAAATTTTGATATTTTAGCTGCTATTCCTTCATCAAGGTCATTTATATAGACAACAAAAAGAAGTGGTCCAAGCACAGAACCTTGAGGCACTCCACTGGTTATTTTCATCGATTTCGAGAAACTTCCTCTCACTCCCACTTTTTGTCTTCTATCCAGCAACCAACAATCTATCCACCTTAACAGATTACCACCTATACCAACTGCTTTCAACTTTGAAGACAACCTTTGATGAGGAACCGTGTCGAAGGCCTTGGCAAAATCTAAATAAATCACATCCACCGACTGACATGCATCCATACCTCCATAAACCTCTTCAAAAAAATCCAACAAATTTGACAAACACGATCTTTTCTTCACAAATCCATGCTGACTATCTTTAATTAATTTATATTTCTCCAGATGAATCACAATTTCATTTTTAATCATTTTTTCCATAATTTTGCAAGCAATACTGGTAAGACTAACTGGTCTGTAATTGCATGCTTCGCTTCTGTTGCCTTTTTTGAACAGTGGCACCACAACAGCATCCCTCGTCCTGCGGGACCTCCCCAGTTTGCATTGACCTATTCATCAATTCTGCCAGCACATCTCCGATCTCATTTCTGACCTCAAGCAAGAACTTTGGGTGCAGCTCATCCATCCCAGGGCTTTTATCAGTTTTCAATTTTCTTAGCATTTCAACAACTTGCATTTTTGTAAAAACAACTTCAGTTATTAATTCGTCTGTATCACTTTGAAACAAATCTTTAGCCTTAGGGATATTTTGGATATCTTCTTTAGTAAAAACAGATCCAAAGTAGTTATTTAGAATGTCTGCTGTTTCTTCATCGTTCGTTATTACCTGCCCTTTGTCATCTTTTAATGGACCTACTTTGTCTTTTTTCTTCTGTCTACTTCTCACATATTTGTAAAAACTTTTGCAATCCATTTTTATATTGTTTGCCAGTTTCTGTTCATACTCCAATATGGCCATTTTAATTGTTTTTTTCACTTCATTTCTTTTCTTTTTGTATTTTTCTTTTAATTCCTTTAATTTTTCTGTGTTTGAATTATCCCTTCCAATGGTACAATTTAGATCTCGATATTTTTTCCATACTTTACATTTTGCTCTTTGCTTTTTAATTATCAGTCTCGTCATCCATGGATTTTTATTTTTCCAGTTTTTCTGAATTGGAACCTGTCCCTCAATGACTTCTTGCATGCTTTGAATAAACACTTTCCAGCTATTTTCTACATTCAATCCAGTTATTTTGCTCATTAAATTTTTATTTATGATACATTTTCTTATGTTATCATAATCAGCCTTGAAGTAGTTGTATCTAACATCTTTTGATGTTCTTTGCTTAATATCACTTATTGTCAAATCCCATCTGATAATCTGGTGATCACTTGTACCAAAACATTCACCCACTATTATATTTTCAACTATATTTTCTTCAGAAGTTAATAATAAGTCAAGAGTATTTCTTCCTCTTGTTGGTGCTCTGATCAGCTGTGTTAAAAATTCATCATTAATGAAGTGTAGAAATTGCTCGTCTTTGTGTGTCTGACCCTCAAGAGTATCCCAATTAACGTGGTAATTAAAATCTCCTATAATGATCACTGGCTTTTCATTTGCCTTGGAAATCAAATCACACAATCCTTTGTCTGCATCTTCATTAGAACTCGGAGTTCTGTAGCAAACCCCAATTATTAATTTATATGTTTTCAGCTTCAATTCACACCACACGCTTTCTTTAAATTTTCTGTTGTTTAGGTCCTCTCTTTGCACTGCATTCAAATCATTTTTCACATACAACAGTACACCCCCAGCACCATGGCCAGTATTCTTTTGATTTTCTCTGTCTTTTCTAAACATATCATAGCCTACTAACTTTAGTTCATCATCACTGATTTTATTGTTTGTCCAGGTTTCTGTTAAGCCAATAATATCTGGGTTTTCATTTTTCACATATATTTCCAATTCAGCCATTTTTATCCTATTAGCCAGACTTCTTACATTAGCATAAAAACATTTACAAATTTTTTTGCCTTCGTCCACCGTAGTCAAATCTCCTCTATCTTTTTTTTCATTGTTTCTTCTTTCCATTTCTTGAGTGCCACCTTCTTCTTTTCACCATGCTCCACTATATTCAGTTTCTTTTCAGCTTTACTATCTTCATATCCCCCGGCAAGCCCTTTACCCTGTATAGCCAGTTTCCCGTTGTTTCTCCATGAGTCTCGATCAGATTTTAAAAATAGCTATTCCTCCCGACAGGAATCGAACACCCCACATCGTAATTATCGGCCGTTTGCCTCTAATAGCAGTAATTACAACAATAGAAATTTTAAGAACGTATGTCATCGTTGTGGCAAGCCAGGAAATTTTATAAATAAATGCCCTGAAGCACAAGGACACGCAATGATACTTCCTGTACCAGCATCGGTTAGGCCAAACTTTTCAAATAATAATAATAATCATAATAATAATAGGAACGGCTACCGTCCTTTTACCTCTTCATCTAGTTCAGATAATGTTAAAATCAATTCGTGCACAATAACAAATAAGGCGATGCCAGGAACAGCGGTCGAGGATAAATTTGAGTTTATCAACATATTGGTTGATAATAGAATCCAGGTTCGAGCTTTGATAGATAGCGGCGCAAACATGAACTGTATTCGGGAGGATCTTTTAGGAACCATCAAACATCTTCCATTCAACACCGGTAGATTCTACGGTCCTGACACTAGAACGCCTCCTGAGCTGGTGAAAATAATTAATTTAAAGGTGAGACCTTCCGAGTCAGTTAGGGAAGTAACCGTTGGTATTGCGCCCGCTATCGAAGAAGCGTTTGCTGTTAAGCCATACTTGAGGTATGAGGCGCTTATTACCCGCAGGACTGCCGAACTCCTTCAATGTCTCCGGCCATATGAGTTGGTAGTGACCGAAACGGTAGAAGACACCGTCAGCGTTCAGGGTAGTGGGATTGATTGCGCTTTGAGTGGCGGAGAGGGAGCGTTTTTGGATACGAAAAATCCAGTTCAAATACAGAACTTGACAGTAGTGCCTTTTCCCCTAACGGATGGTGACGACATTGAGGTGGATAACAAACAAGAGTCAATTTCGGACTCTGGGTATGCTCATAACTTCAACCTGCGTAGTTCAGAAAGAGAATACTCCATAGGTGATCCTGTATTAATCCTAGCATCTGACGCTGGAAGAAATAAAAAAATTTCCAGATGGCAAGGTCCCGGCACAATTGTAGGAAAATCGTCACCCCACTTGAACATGGTTGATATAAATAATACTCAGCGGCATATGCACATAAATAAGATCCGGAAATATCATCCCTGCATCGAAGATGCTCTGGTCAATAACTGTTCTGTGATCTATGAAGGCGATCGTGATTTTGGTCCCGTAGATCTCACTAGGGTAGAAACTGATTGTCCATTAGATTTCAACCAGGTCGATCTTTCACACCTTTCTCTCGCACAGGCTAAAGACATTAAAATTATATTTTCGCAGTTTCCGGAAGTTTTTTCAAAATCCTTAGGAAAATGTAATTTGACCACTCACAAAAAAAAATTACTCCCTGATTTTAAACCCAAACGATTTAAAGCTTATCGTATTCCAGAGTTGTTGAAAAGTGAAGTGACCCGTCAATTGGATGAGATGTTGAACCAGGGCATCATCGTACCATTACAAAGTGAAATGGTGAGCCCTGTCGTTTGTGTACTCAAAGGCCATGGAGATACAAAGGGGGTACGCTTAGCCATCGATTTTCGTCACGTTAATAAATTTTCCGCTGGTGATAGTTTTCCTCTCCCAGATATTCCAGATGTGCTTCAAAGGGTCGGCGGTTCCACTTTTATAAGTTGTTTTGATGCTCAGAGTGGATACTGGCAGATCCCCATCCATCCTGACTCTCAATGGCTTACGGCGTTCATATGCAACGATGGACTCTACGAGTTCACAAGGATGCCATTCGGACTGAAGTCAGCCGGAAATACATTTATGAGATTAATAAAGAAAATTCTACAACCTGTATCCCCCTTTGTTGAGCCCTTTGTTGACGATGTAGCTGTGTTCTCACGTAATTGGGAAGAACACTTAGACCACTTAGTAAAATTCCTTTGTGTGATTCGATCATCTGGGTTAACCCTCAACTTAAGCAAATGTCATTTTGCCAAGTCACAGGTCACGTATCTGGGTCACTTGGTAGGATCGGGTTTGATTGCTCCAGACCCGATAAAAGTTAAAACTATTGAGAACGTCAAAACACCAACCACTGTTAGAGATGTTCGAAAATTAATTGGTTTTTTTAGTTATTTTAGATTGTTTATTCAGGATTTTTCAAAAGTTACACGATGCATCACAGATCTTATGAAAGGCTCCAAACACCAAAAAGTGGACTGGACTTCCATTCATGACGAGGCTCTAGAAAAACTAAAGAACCTTCTTACGACCGCTACTGCTCTAAACACCATCGACTTTCTGAAAGAATTTGGATTGTCAGTGGACGCCAGTGCAGATGCCATTGGCTGTTGTCTATTCCAATGGTCGGACACAGGTACTGAGAAGCCTATTGCTTTCGCCAGCCAGAAGCTAAATGACACTCAAAGAAAGTGGGCCACCATCGAAAGAGAAGCTTATGCCGTCATCTGGACCCTCCAGAAGTTCAAGGCATGGATCCTCTTATCTCGAGTGACAATCTTCTCTGACCACAATCCCCTCACTTTCCTTACAGAAATTTCAACAAAGTCGGCAAAACTCACAAGATGGGCTTTAGCCCTCCAGGAGTTCAACTTGGACTTCAAATATCGTACGGGACATACTAATGTACCGGCAGATTTTATGTCACGATTGTAATGATTAAATTATATGCTTGCGATGTATATTAACAGCTGTTATTTTTTTATTTTGCTAGTATTTTTATGTTTTATTTTTATTTCCTATGTTCTGATGTTGTGAATAATGTTCTTCCTATGTTTTAATGTTGTGAATAATGTTCGTGGTTAATATATGTGACCCCGACCATTATTCTTCTGAGGTTGGGAGGTGTCACAGCTGTAACTTTATATTCATTATGCGTATGTTTATTTATATTATCATTTAAATTATTTGGTTTATGTTATTCAGTTTTTTTTATTAATTTTCTATTTTATTATTAGATTCATTCTATCTATTTTTTAATTTTATATTTTGTCTGTACAACGAGATACTTTGGATTCCTCCTCTTTGATTCTTCCACCTCTTCCTTTTTTCGTTCCGGTTCTCGTCTAGTGTGTTATCTCGTAGCGTGGTGCGCTCTCCAGTTCTATCTTATATCGTTAACGGAGTTGTTAAATAAAGTCATCGCTCCACGTGTGTTTGTTTTTCATTGGAAGAAAAATTACGAACCTTGTCTCATCCTTTACTACATCAAGTGACAGGTGTGACAGATTGCTTCAAGAAACAACAGCCGTAATAATGGATTTTAACATCAAACAAGAAATTCCAGAACGATTGAAAGTGTCTTATGTTTCTTACAAACTGAAAGTTTATATTTCTCCGCCAGTTAGATGTTTTAAATGTAATAATTTTGGACATGTATTAAAGTACTGCCGAGGTAACGTTTCTTGCCCAAGATGTGCTGGTCCACACAATCTTAAAGAATGTCAACAAATAACAACAGAAACTCAAACATATGCCAGTTGCAAAAGTAAAGAACACAGAACTGGAGATCGAAATTGTCCACAATTTATTAGAGCCGTTGAATTGAATAAAATTGTTAGCGAGAAAGGAATTAGTTATGCAGATGCATCAAATCAATAAGAAAAACTGTTATCACAAAACCTGTCATCTCTCAAATAATAAAACCTGTTATTCTACCTGAAACAATCATTCCACCTAAAATGCAACAATCCTTAACTCAAACTGAATTAAACATTGAAAAACCTAAATACAAAGAAATGGCGACTGAGACAGAAAACTTTGAAGAAAAAGTTAATAAAGCTGTTCAAAAAGAAGAGGAAGAACTTGTTCCTGTCTCCCTCATTGCCAACGTCATCCTGAATACCACTGCAGCCATAAGAATTCAAGGCAAAAATTTACCAACTGAGGCACAAGAAGAAATCATAAAAGCCCTTAAAGATACAACTTATAAAACCTTAGTTCGTTCCAAAAACGGTGTAGAAATAGCTCAAGCACTTAAAGCGCGTTTAGAAAAATTGGGTCAACTAAGAAAAAGTACAAGCACATTATCGATGACACAAATCTTCTTTCCAAGCCAATATGAGAACAAAAAGTAACAGCCAAATAATTAAATGGAACTGCCAAAGCATCTCAGCTAAGGCAGACAATTCTCAAAAATTTAAAAAAAAAATCAATGTTCTATTTTACAAGGAATTGCAGAAGTATCTTAAATAAAATTGCCGAATTATCCGTCATAATTGCTTCCTTAAAACCTCCACCAGATATCATCATGCTACAAAAAACTTTCCTTAAACCAACAAAACTTTTCAAGTTTCAAGGATACAATGTCGTCAGAGTCGATCACCGAAACGAGAACGGAAGCGGAGTCGCCACAATGATCAAATATGACATTCCATATTGTGAAGAAAAACTTTCAGACGATCCAGCCATCCTCTCAACTACTGTCAAATTAACAAACGGAGAAACTGTTGATTTTGTAAATGCATACATCAGCCCACGTGACGAAAGAAAAGAAACACGAGAGATCCTGGAGAAGACCCTGGCCAGGCCAGGGATTTTCTTTGGTGGAGACCTCAACTCCCATTCCTGTCTCTTCGGTCACAAATCGTCGAATCCTCGAGGTCGTCTCTTAGAAGACTCGATGGCACTTCACAGTTTGGTGACCCTAAACGATGGCTCGGGTACACACGACACACCTTCAAACGAGAGAAGCCCGATAGACATCACGATTACGACGCCTCAACTTTCCATCAAATCAACGTGGACTGTCCTTAAAGACACGATGAATAGCGATCATCGTCCGATTTTCATCACTCTTAACGACAAACTCGAGAATTATTCAAGAACTTCTCGAGTCCTCAATACAACTAAAACAGACTGGCATCAATACCAGAGCAGTCGGGCTTCCTCAACGGAATATGTACGCTCGATCAGATCTTGAGACTTCAGCATGACATCGCATACAGTGTGAGAAACAGATCGGCCACACTGGAAGTTTTTCTCGACTTAGAAAAGGCTTTCGATCTCGTCTGGAGAAGTGGCGTTCTACAGAGACTCGAAAGAATGGGCATTCGAGGAAGAATGATCGAATGGCTGGCGGACGACTTTCTCCAAAATCGTACGATAAAAGTGAGAATTGGAGAGACAATCTCAGACGAAAGAACAATCGATAACGGAACTCCGCAAGGCAGTGTCCTGAATCCTTTGCTCTTCATCTTGCTCCTCGACGTCATTCCGAGACCTCCAAATGGCATAAAACTCTCGTTATACGCCGACGACTGTGCCATCTGGACAACTGGTAGAAACACGGAAAAACTCTTCAGCAATCTGCAGAAATACCTCAACCAAGTTGATGAGGTGTTGACTAACTGGGGCTTCAAGATCTCGGCGGGAAAGTCTTCCTTCGTCTTCTTCTCAAAGATCTCAGATCTCCTCCAAGACGCCAAGAAATGTAACCTAGTGATTGGCAACATCGCTCTCCAGAGGTTGAAGAGCGTTCGTTTTCTTGGAGTAGTCTTTGACGAGGGATTGACGTGGAAGAACCAGTTAGCTGAAACAGCTAAAAAAGCAGAAAAAAGAGTTAACGTTTTGCGAGCAACCACTGGGCTCAATTGGGGACTAAGAAAAGACAACCTTTTGATGCTCTACAGAGCCATAGTCAGATCGGTCCTTGACTATAGCTGCGAAGCGGTCAATCAGTCTGCTGCTTTTTCCAAAAAAGTCTTAGATCGAGTACAGAGAAGAGCACTCCTGGTCGTGACTGGTGCCCTCAGAGGAACCAGTCTTGCCTCACTCCAAGTCGACTGCGGAGAGATGCCTCTCGAAATAAGACGGGAACAGCAGACAACACTTTACGCCATTCGTACCAGACGGATCAAAGATCATCCCACGAAAGAAGTCTTTTTTCCGAAGCCGTTGGATAAAGCCGTTTGGAAAAAAAGAAACATGAGTAAAAGGAGACAAAAGCGTGTCATCACTTCTGTCCGGAAAAGGATCGTCGATTTGTTGAAAAAGCTTGAAAATTTCGACCTCCCCGACGACGGACCATTGTTGACGCCACCCTGGAAACTTGTTTCTCTAGCAGTCGACACATCCCTGCTAGCCTGCGAGAAAAGCTCTCCATCAGTACTCCCGAGAGCTTTAGAAAAAATCGCCACATATCAAGGAACTGTGGCAATCTACACAGATGCTTCAAAAGTGAAAGAAAAGACGGCCATCAGTATATTCTTCAAAACTCTCAACGTCCAGTTTGCAAGAAGAACACCAGATAATATCTCAATTTTCACAGCCGAAATAACAGCCATTCCAACTGCTCTTGAGATCATCCTTGAAAACGCAGAAAACTTTCAATAAAACGCTGAAACGAACAAAGTTACAATCTTCACGGATTCTCTAAGTTCGATTTCAGCGCTCCAGTTCAGAAACAAAATTCATCTTCGGATACATGCAACAGATGTTCTCACTCTGGTAACAGAATGCAGCAAGAAGAAGATAGCCTGCAACCTTGTCTGGGTTTCCAGCCACGTTGGGATACCTGGAAATAAAAAGACTGACAGACTTGCAACAAGTGCAATTGCATCACCAGAAGTCCAACTGAAAACACACGTTGAATTGGCAGACATCAAAAACTTTGTCAAAAACGAGAGCAGACAGCAATGGCTGACAAACTGGTCGGTCGGTAAAGACAGCAATTCTTTAGAAGAATCTGTCCAACCGTCTGCATGAAATCGCCTTTTGAAGATTCTGGCTCGAGAGAGAAACAGATCCTCATCGGAAGACTTCGACTTGGAAAAACGACTCTCAATTCTGAGTTGCACAAAATGGGCATATTGGAATCTGGAGTCTGTGAAAGATGTTGCGATGGAGCTCAAGAGACAGTTGAACATTTTCTGATGAATTGTCCAGGAAGACTGTCTCTCCAGAGGTCGCTGAAAGAATGTTGTATAAAACAGGGAAAACAGCCAATCTTGGAAGAAATTCTTAACGACGGAGCAGCCACAGCGTTGTTCTTTGCGTGGATAAAAAAAAGAGCAAAACTTACAACCTGAAAAAAGTGATGATGATGATCTCACTTGTAGATTTTGCTCTAACCACGCCCTCAGCTGTCGATCAACACCATCAACCAGGTCGGCCAACAACGATAAAAAGCAAACTGGGAAAAAAGTGTCAAAAGCATTGTTAGATCCATGGACATTAATTATTTAAATTATATGTCTATTGTTATATCTATGGACGCGGACACATCATTGCGAGTTGGCGGCCATACTGGTCTTTTCCGTGCTAGCTCTGGCTCGTATTAGTTCGTTAGTTATTGATGTAATAAAGTGTTGTAGACACCTGCGTTGTTTTCATATAATAAAGATATAACAAATTGGCGACGAGGAAATGGCAACTTCAGACTTCACAGCGTTAATAAAGCAACTCTCGGACCAACAATTAGTCCTGATGAAGATGCTGGAGGCGATGCAAGGCAGGGACTCAACACGCACATCAAGCGATAATTTGTTTCAAAACGTTCTACAAAGGATGGACAAATTCACATACAACCCGGAGAAAACAAATTCTTTCGACTTGTGGTTTCGTCGTTTCAACGACCTCATCGACGACCAACAGCTAGACGAAAGAACAAAAGTCAAGGTGCAAAGAATCATTACTGGATTACGACTCCTACAAAACGTTCAACACGCACATCAGCCCACAAACTCCAAACGACCTCAATTGGCAAGAAACCGTCACTACAATGAAAAAGATATTTTCTCCTCAGAAGAGTCTTCTCAGAAAAAGGTTTGAGTGTTTTAGACAAATTTTCACCCCTAGTGATGATTTCAATTCTTTTGCTAATCTATTGAACGCAAACTGCGAAGAGGCGGAGGTAAACAAAATCACTGACGACACATTCAAATGTCTGGCGTTAGTTTTTGCGTTCCAAGCACCTGAACTAGCCGACTACCGAATGCGTTTCCTCCGTCGAATGGACGACAACGAATCAGTAACATTCAAAAAGCTGGTTCAAGGTTATCATGCGTTAAAAACAGTAAAAGAAGATGCCAAACTTCTGGAACAGCCAACAGTCATACACCAAAACATCAGTGCCGTCAGGAGTCACAATCACCAACACAGTCGCTCATCTTTTAAACCATCACCACACAAGAAAAGTCCACCCAGCCCTTGCCCCATTTGCAATGGAAATCACTGGAAGAGTGATTGCCCAAGACAAACAACACAACAACAGCAGCATAAGAAACACTGGAAGAAATCGCACCGTCAGCACACGATCTCCGCAGTAGCAAGTACACAAGAAAACGCACAAAGGTTTGTCCGTGTCAAAATTGGAGACTTCGATGCTCGTTTGCAACTGGACACTGGTGCTGACATCACTTTGGTCTCCAGGCAAACATGGAAGAACCTCGGATGTCCACAACTCTCACCAGTCGAAGGCGAATATAAAGTTGCTAATGGTGAGAGTTCAAACTGTTTACCAAGAAGTTCATGATCCAAACGGTTACAAATGACGACTTGGATAGCAAGAGAAAGATCCTGATAGAAGAACTCAAAACTCGGGTTTTAGATGTTTTCAAAGCCGAGTTAGGATGCTGCACTAAAACAAAATCAACATTACAAGTCAAACCAGGGAAACAACCAATATTTAAAGGCCGACGCTCTGTGCCTTTTGCAGCTAAAACCGTAATTGAAGAAGAGTTAAACCGATTACAACAACTAGGGGTCATCACTCCTGTGAACCATTCACAATGGGCAGCACCGATTGTAGTCGTGAAGAAAACGAATGGAAAAATTAGACTCTGTGCTGACTTCTCAACAGGTTTGAATGATGCACTGATGCTACACCAACACCCACTCCCAACAGCTGAAGAAATTTTCACTAAACTGAATGGTGGTAAAGTTTTTTCTCAAATTGATTTTGCAGAAGCATATTTACAGGTAAAAGTTGATGAACACTCCAGAGAACTACTCACCATCAACACACATAAGGGGCTATACACATTCAGCCGTCTTCCTTTTGGAGTAAAGTCAGCTCCTGGTATTTTTCAACAGATAATGGATACAATGATCGCAGGTCTAGAAGGAGTGACAGCGTACTTGGATGATGTGATTGTTACAGGTGCAACCATCGAAGAACACAATGACAACCTGAAAGCACTCATCACTAGAATCCATGAATATGGATTTCGATTAAAAGTTGAGAAATACAACTTTAGCATGCCCCAAATCACATACCTGGGACATGTCATCTCAAGCAAGGGACATCAACCTGATCCAAAGAAAATGAAGGTCATTCAAGATATGCCAATTCCAAAAGACATCACTCAAGTTCGTTCATTTTTGGGGTTGATATATTATTATGCAACATTTGTTTCGGAAATGCGTTTACTTAGAACACCACTTGATGAGCTATTTAAAAAGAACACAAAGTTCTACTGGTCACCAGAATGTCAGAAAGCATTTGACAAAACGAAACAGATTTTGACATCAGATCTCCTACTAACACACTACGATGAGAAACAAAGTGTCGTCCTGGCTGCAGACGCATCAGACTACGGAATAGGAGCAGTGCTCTACCACAGATATTCCGACGGATCAGAAAAAGCTATAACACACGCAAGTCGCAGTCTCACAGATGCCGAAAAGAAATATGGCCAAATAGAAAAGGAAGCGATTGCCATCATTTTTGCAACTCAAAAATTTCACAGGTACATATATGGCAGACCATTCACATTTTTGACCGACCATAAACCTCTTCTTGCAGTCTTTGGAAATAAGGCAGAAATTCCAACGTTCAGAGCAAACCGTCTCCAACGCTGGGCCCGCGCATTGAGATCATATGACTTTAAAATTGAATACAGAAGTACGACATCCTTTGGTCATGCAGATTCACTATCACGACTGATAGCGGATCAGAACACAACAGAGGTAGACAAAGTGATAGCTCAAATAAACAAAGATGTCGATGCTTCATTCATAAGAACTATTAACGCACTTCCTGTTAGTCACCCGGAGATTTGCACAGTAACAACAAATGACGAGAATTTACAACTCATCCACCAAAACTTACAAACAGGAAGCTGGCCAAAAAAACCTTCAAAACACATTTCCCAGTTGTGCACATTGAAATCTGAATTATCCATACAGAATGGATGCATCATGTTCGGAGAAAGAATAGTTGTTCCTGACAGTTTACAAGAACGCGTGTTACAGATGCTTCACAAAGGTCACCCAGGAATTTGTCGAATGAAATCACTCGCAAGAGAACACGTGTATTGGCAAGGCATAAACAATGACATCGAAATGTTAGTAAGAAGATGCACCCAATGTCAAATGGCAGCAAAAAGTCCAAGCCATGAAACTCCTTGCAACTGGACTCCAACAACCAAGCCATGGGAAAGACTGCATGTGGACTTTGCAGGACCAGTAGAAGGTAAGATGTATATGATCCTAGTAGATTCTTTTAGCAAATGGCCGGAGGTAGTCGAAATGCAGAGCGCATCAACACAAGCAACAATACTGGAACTACAAAAGATCTTTTCCAGATTCGGCTACCCTAAAACATTGGTTTCCGACAATGGCACTCAATTTACATCCACAAATTTTGAAGATTTCTGCAGAAAATATAACATTGTACACCTTCGATCTCCACCATACCACCCTCAATCTAATGGCCAAGCAGAACGTTTCGTTGACACCTTCAAAAGGGCACTGAAAAAACTAAAAGGAGAAGAACCACCAGCAGAGGCTCTTCAAACTGTCCTTTTTACATATAGAACAACACCCTGTCCAGCAGCACCACAAGGTAAATCACCAGCAGAAAATCTCTTGGGGTTCAAACCAAGAACAATTTTAGAACAACTACACGCCCAAACAAATAAAGAAAAAGAGGCTGAGCCTCGGAAGAGTTTCCATAAAGATGAAACCGTGTATGTAAAGGATTTTCGTCCAAATCAACCACCTTGGGTGCCAGGTAAAATTTTAAAGAGAGAGGGACGGGTCGTGTACCAAGTGTTGGTTGAAAACATCGTTTGCAAACGACACATAAATCAGATACGCCCCAGGATAGAAAATCACAGCACACTTTTCGACACGTTTGATCTGCCATTTACGAAACAGATTAACAACCAGAAAATAGATACGCCAAGCACAATGGTAGATCGAAACAATCACACGCTCCCGGCAACGAGACCCAACAGACTTCGCAAACGACCAAAGAGGCTCATCATGGATACAAGAGTAAAGAAGTATCATCTATGTCCTAACTGAAGGGAGGTGTTAGATCCATGGACATTAATTATTTAAATTATATGTCTATTGTTATATCTATGGACGCGGACACATCATTGCGAGTTGGCGGCCATACTGTTCTTTTCCGTGCTAGCTCTGGCTCGTATTAGTTCGTTAGTTATTGATGTAATAAAGTGTTGTAGATACCTGTGTTGTTTTCTTATAATAAAGATATAACAAGCATCAAATTCTGATCCACGACAGGAAGTACTTAAGTGCTTCCTACATACAGCTATTAGAGTCTTAAAACACCTGGTGTAAAGGACTATAAACAAAAAAAAACAAAAAAAAAGTGCCAAAAACTCCGCCTTGCTTTTGCAAGCCAGTCTCAAGTCTGGAGAAAAGAGGAGGGAAACGTTGAAAAGATCAAATTATGATCCACGACAGGAAGTACTTAGGAAGCACTTCCAACATACAGTCATTACAGTCTTAAAACACCTAGTGTAAATGACTATAAACTATTATAAAAAGTGTCAAAACACCACGTACGACATTAACAAAAGAGAATTCTCCTGATTGGCTGCAATTGACACAGCACGATTGTCACTTCTGACCACTTTTTGCGAAGAATTTCCAAATTCGTCCGATCATTATAAAATGAAAATTTCGATTATTTCTCTTCACATCGGTGCTAATATGTTGCTGTCTCTCATTTGATATTTTCAACATTTTGGAGCCACCACCGTCCAAATCGACTTCAAGTCGGAAAAGGACGTTAAATCAAACAACAACAACAATAACAGCCGTTCGAGGAGGCTCCGCTTGTTTTTTTTGTGAGAGGGAAAGTCCTGTGCGACTGTTCCACGTTGTCTTCTCTAATCTAATTTTTATAAACGTTTCTAGCTTGCTTTTAATTTAATAAAGTGTTGCTTATTCTCTTCTCGAGAAGTATTTTGGTGTCAGTAGTTGTTTGAGGCTCGGCACTGACATCATTCCTGGTGGCAGCGGTGGGATTGATTTCATCGACCAGTTCAGGTGAAGAAATCGACCAGTTCAGGAGAAAAAATTGACTAGTTCAGAAGGAGCAGTCGACCTTGTCAGACGGAAAAGAGTCGAGATAAGTTTGTCTGATTCATTTCGCGGTTGCCCTTAGGTAGTTGTGTAATTTCGAGTGTAGGTTTGTGTTGCAGTACATTTTGCAGTTACCCTTAAGTGTTTGTGTTATTTCGGGTGTAGGTTTCGTGTTGCAGTAAGTTATTGTCGTCATGTCCGAGAAATCTTTAAGCGGGACGGGTAGAAATACCCCTGTACTAGAATCACCTGAGCAACAAGTAGAGGATGCGGATAGAATATTGTTAAGGGTAAACCCTAGGGATAGACGGGAAACCATGTTTAGTGGAGTAGAATCCCAGAATCCTAGAGTGTTACACGATAACCCAGATGAAGAGGGAGCTGGCGGATATTTTATGGCAGAACAGGGTAGAGTGGTAATAGATAATTTAGAAGTGGTGAAATTACAACTCCTAGATAAAGAGAAAGACAGACAATCGGCTGAACGAATGCAGAGAGAAAAATTAGAAGCAGAGGATCGAAGAGAACGAATAAGATTAGAAGAGAGAAGAGAAGAGAGGGAAGCAGAGGATCGGAGAAAACAATTAAAATTTGAGAAAGAAAAATTTAGGAATCAAAGGGAAAGAGAATTAACTAGATTTAGTATCGAGACCGCACATCAACCTGATATAACAAATAAAACAATAAAAATTAGTTAAAATAATAGGAGACCTAATCGGACCTTTTCCATCAGATCCATTGACTATCCCTAGTTTTTTGAATTTATAGAGAAGCAATTTATTTCATACGAGGTGGAAGATAATATAAAACCTAAAGTGTTATTGGCTAAATTGAATGAGAGGGGCAGAAGCCTCATTAACCATTTACGATCATTTCAACTCGAAGACTATTATGAACTTAAGAGAATTTTATTATTGGGATATAGGATAAGTCCTTTAATATTAAGACAACGCTTTCTGTCGATGCTGAAGACCCATAACCAAACTTATATAGAATTTGCGTCACATCTACACATTGCTCTAACATATTATATACAAAGCAGAGAAGTAAATTCCTTTGATAATTTAATAGATTTACTCTGTGCTGATAGATTAAAAGAGGTTATGCCACGAGGTTGTCTTGATCACCTGTCCACTCTAGAAAAAGATGGTTGGTTAGGCTGCGAGCAACTTGCAGAGGCAGCTGATAATTATATGGCAGTACGTAATAATGATTGTCCTATCATTTAGTATGCTCTAACGACGTGAGGAGTTATGCACCTCCTAGTAAACCAAATAATAATCATAACACTAAATTTAAACCAAGATCTAACCACCCTATTCCATATCAACAGCGTTTTAGTAGTCAACCAATTACGACTAGGAATTTTAATAAGGGTAATAATAAAGGAACATCCCATTGTTATAGTTGTCAGAAAATAGGTCACATTGCTAGAGATTGTCCCAACCAGAAAAATATTAAAATTAACTGTTGCCATGTAATAAATCAAGATGATTTTCTTACAAATAGAAATATTAAAATAGGATTGAATGAATCTCCTATAATCGAAACTGAACGATTTTATAAACGACCTTTTAGAGAGATGATGATTAATCAACCAACAACCCAGTTAGCTTTAATTGATAGTGGAGCTGAAACTAATTGCATTAGAAAAGACTTAGTGGACGCTTTAGGAGTTCGTCCATCTACAAAAGTGGAGTTAGTCGATGTGGTTGATTCACACAAAACAGTTGAGTGTGTTGAGCTGTTGTTACAACCATTCCAGAAATCCCATAATACCGTGAACATTGCTCCTAAATTTAAAGTCTTCTTTTCTGTGGTACCTAATTTGAGTGAGGCCATCATTATTCACCCTGGTGTTAATGAAAGACTTGAAGCAGAGACTTTGTATGAGGTTGTGGTTCCTCAAGAGAATGCTGAATTAATAAATTCTTTGCCTACAAAATTATCAGAGGATAATAATAAATGTTAGTGTCATGGTTGTCGGATTTTGCCAACGACGATGAGGTGGAAGTTTCAACGGTTCCAACGGTACAGATTAACGAGGTAGCGGTTGAAGACGTGGTTAATCCTGACAAAGAGATCTCAGATATTTCCGTTAATAACGAAGAGACTAGTACAGGAACTCCTGTTATTCCTATTATTCCTATTTCCATTAATAGCAAAGAGACTAAGGTAGTTAATCCTGTTATTCCTGTTATTCCTATTTCCATTAATAGCAAAGAGACTAATACAGTCAATCCTGTTATTCCTGATTTCATTGATAATGAAGAGACTATTACAGGATTTCCTGTTATAAACGATAGTAGGATAGATTTTCCTACCACTTCCTTTGTCAGAGAACAAAAAAATTGCACTTCTTTAAACCCTTTTGGGAATATGCACTTCGAAAGAAAAACGGATTCTTTATTGAAGGAAATATGTTATTTCATAGGGAAGCTTTATGGGGACTTAAATTAAAACAATTATGTTTACCTAATAATCGCATTCCCATTATCTTACAATTAGGTCATGAAGCTCCGTGTGCCGGACATATGGCAGCTAAGTCATCCTTACAGCGCATTCGCATGAATTTTTGGTTCCCAGAGATGGAGACCAAAGTTAAAGAATTTTGCGAATCCTGCAAAATATGTCAATTAAGGGCACCTATAAAGGTGAAGGATCGTATCTTGATCCAACCAATACCCAGAGGAGATGAATTTCCTTTTAGTCATCTCGTAATGGATTGTATAGGTCCATTGTTTCCATTGAATCCCCCACCCAAGTTCAATTATGCACTAGTCGTAGTTGATCTTTTTTCGAGATGGCCGATGGCTTTTCCTTTACTCTTATTGACAGCACGAAGCGTCTGTGATTGCCTTCTAGAGATTTTCATGACTTTTTCAATTCCGCGAGTTATTAGCTCTGACTGTAAAAGTAATTTCACGAGTTCTTTGACTAAAGAATTCTTAAAATATTTAAGGTGCAGTCCACGTTTCAATACTCCGGGACATCCCGAAGCAGCTAATATTATAGAACGTTGTAATCAAAGTATTAAAACCATGATATATAAGTTGTCACAGGATCATCCTAAACGATGGTTTAAATTATTACCTTTTATTTTGAGGAGTCTTCGCAAGAAGCCGTCTTCCACAACACATGTTAGTCCTTATACATTAATTTATGGAACTGCTCTTAGAAGACCATTATTTATTTTAAAAGATTCATGGGTAAATGAGGGAGTTTAAGTTAGGAAAAAATCCAAGTCAATATTTAAGCGATTTCCGTAAAGCTCTACAAGAAGCACGCGAATATGCAGATCTTGCTGGTAGCTGGTAGTAACGTACAAAGTCGTTATGTTAAATATCATAACTTAAGAAGTACCGATTGTAAATTTCAATTAGGTGATCCCGTTATTATATTAGCACCAGATAAAAATAAATCTAAAATGTTGAACAGATGGCAAGGTCCTGGAACAATTGTTCGAGTAAAATCATCTTATTCTTTCATAGTAGAAATTGATGGTAATCAATATCATCTGCATGACAACAAGATACGTAAATATCATGAACGTATCGAAAAGGCCTTGGTAAGTAGTTGTTCGATCATTTACGACGAAGACATATACTTTGGAAAAGTTGATGTCTTAGATAAGTCCAATATCGAAATTGCCTTACCCAGTACTAAAATAGAGAAAAACATTGTAAATCATTTAAGCGAACTACAACAGAGCCAGTTAACAAATATTTTAAATAACTTTGCAAAAGTATTCTCAGAAAAAATAGGTCTTTGTTCTGACGTGTGTCGTGAAATTAAAATTACGCCTGATTGTATTCCAAAGAAATTGAAAGCATACAGGACCCCCGAACTTATTAAGAAAGCTGTATTGAACCAGATACAGGAAATGTTACAACAAAATATTATTATGCCTTCACAAAGTCTCATGGTTAGTCCGATGGTATGTGTGTTGAAGGGTCCCAAGGTTAAGATGGTGTTCGTTTGGCTGTAGATTATCGACATGTAAACCGTTTCACAAAAAGTGATTGTTTTCCCATACTTGTCTTCTCTAATCTAATGTTTATAAACGTTTCTAGCTTGCTTTTAATTTAATAAAGTGTTGCTTATTCTCTTCTCGAGAAGTACTTTGGTGTCAGTAGTTGTTTGAGGCTCGGCACTGACAGTTACTAAGACATAAGTTTTTTTGATTAAGTGTGTATTTCTTCTAATAAATAAAAGACCATTTTCAAAGAACCTGAATATTATGACAATATATATATATATATATATATATATATATATATATATATATATATATATACATGGATATACGCCGACCAATTAGAACAAATGTATATATACAAAGACCAATCGGTATACACGAATATATACACAGACCAATCAGGATACATATATAAGCGACGCACATACATAATACACTAATTAACATAATAAGAGATAATAAAAAAAACTATTTGAACAAATTTACGTAAGATGAGCCATCTTCATCTTACACACAATACGTTCAAACTATCAGACCAGAATGCTACATCTGATATCGAAAGTTCGAGAGCATTTGCAACTAAGTGAAGAGCTAAAACAGAATACTTGTTGATATTAATGGAGCAACTCTAGTCTTGGAACACACTAAGCAACACGAATTACTTCCATCAGCATAAACACATTGAGCAAAAATCACAGCTCCGTATGTGCGACAGTCTTCCCTGCAGGAATGACGTGAACACCAGGAAGAAAAGACAACTCAGAACGACAACAAAAAACTTGATTAAAGCGCAGTTAATAACAAAAATTAAATACTAAACACGCAGGACTTCTCCTGATACTAAATAGCTAGCTTTCTCTGGCGGGGTTCAAAGCGCTATATATAGCCTCAGAAAACGCGCAAAAACAAACGTCTGAGAATTAATGTCCAGGTTCCTGTCTAGACTGAGAGTCTAGACAGGTCGACAGGTGCAAGATACACTTGTCAGGAGGTCCGGTAGAGCGACCCCTGACATAACTCCCCCTCAAAACAAAGATGTTGAACAGTCTTTCAATATCTTAAATGTTATCTTTCACAATATTGGATGAAGAATGGGTGTTCGTTCGTCGATGTATCTTGTCTAACAGGGCTTCAAGGTCGACTTTAAACTGGAGATGTCTTTCCTGAAAGTAACTTTTACTCCCACCAGTAAATCCACCCATACAACCAGCTCGACCCATCCAAGTTTAATCCCATACCGGTCTGAATTGTATTAATGAAGGAATCATCATCACGTCATATCAAAGAAGTTAAACTACTTCGACAATATCATTAATTATAGGATATCACAACGATCTGCAACTAAGACAACAAAAGAGAAAACCTATGCCCCTAGAAATACAGCTAATACAATGTGCCTCTGGGTTTATGCTCGAAAACAAAAACTCAAAATTTATTACAGTAAATAATAAACATAATAATAAACATAATTACGACAAGTAAAAAAATGTCGTCCAGCTCTCCGTGTTGAGACACTACTCCCCTATCCGGGAGAGGAAATCGGCGGCTCCGTGAGATAAGAGAGGGGATTATGATCAGAATATATGGTCACCATGGAAAGCAGTATCCAAGAATTATATTTCTTGCGGTGTTATAATAACGTTCATAGATATCTTGTTCGTAGTCTTCATGTAAAGTTTTTCTGGCTCTATCTTAAGCTGCCTAGAGAGTTGTTGAAGAGGGTTGTGATGAAAGGTGCAATAGTAGATGCACATTCTTTCAAAAGCCACGTAGGAACAAGATCAACAGTAGACTGTTTATTAGGAGTACAGTTGACAGTGACAGAAGAGAAAGTTGCGAGCTTCTGCAATGTATCAGATAACGCTGGAGCCTCTGCACCGGTGGTAGACGTCCTGATGTCAGTAACCTTTTTGTTGAAGAACTCGTGAAACCTGTCGGCATGTATTGAGTCGTTGGCCGGCGTTCAACGGCGACCGAGAATTTTGTCGACGGTCCGCTATAGCTTTCGAGGTGCCGACATAGTGGAGTTGATTTTATTGAGCCAAAAACTGTTGAGTAAACAAAGATACTTGCGAGTCTGACTGAGCCACAGGGAACGGTTGACTGCTCGAATCTCAGTAGGTGCACTATGGTGGAACTGTCTGAAAAGACGCCTGGTGACTCGTTTTGCCTGACGACACGAATCGTCGAGCCATGGGTCCGATGGTCGTTTACGAATTGTGACAGTTCTGATAGGAATAAGCCGATTCTGCAAGAGGGTGATGGCGTCGCAATAGAGATTACTCAACCCATCGACATCGAGTGAGCTCAGATGTGCGACATCACACAGAGCCGAATCCTTGAGGGCCGCGTGAAATTGATCGACGCTGAGGTGACCCCAGAAGCGTCGAGTGGAGGTTGAGTAGGAAGGCGGCATGACTTGAAGGTGGGTCGACTACTTGATGAGAAGATGATCGAACAGGCCGGTGTCGATGAGGGGGTCGTAGGCGCAGGCATATCATATGAAGTCAGGACCACGTCGAAAAGGCCACCGCGATCGTGCTTCGGCTGGTCGACGTGATTGACGAGACCGAAGGACTCGATGAGCTCACGGAACCGCTGAGCCCTCGGGTCGGTCAAGGCGAATGTTTATGTCGCCGGTCACAATCAACGGACTGGATGACGCAAAAATGTATTAAAAAAACTCTTACTATAAATTACAATAATAAAAAAATTTAAAAACTTATTTAGTATTAAATTTGACTTCAGTTAACTTTAATTTGTTATATCTGTGATACGAAAAATTACAAGCTCAGCTGTTTGTTTGCATACGATTATGTCGAAAGAACTCATACGTAGCGTTTGCAAAAATGCTTCGATCGTTATTTTAAATGATTTAATTAAGGAGCTAAAACGTAAAAATAATAAATGAAAAAGTCGTGCATGGATAAAAGACTGAATTTCTAAGAGACAAACTCTAGGTGCGTCAGAAAGATTGCTGGACGAACTAGCAACTAGCAGAAGATTTTAAAAATCATTTCAGGATGACAAAAGAACGTTTTTATGCTCTGTTGAGAAGCGTTACACTATACCTGGTGAAGACCAACACTCAGATAAGAGATGCTTTGACACCAAAAGTTAAGTTGCAAATAACGTTGCGATATCTGTGTAAACGTAGAGGAAAATGCTTTCTAGCGATTCGTGACGTTAAAGTCGAAGTTATTTATAACACAATATTTCTCGAATTTATTTTAACCTTATTATTCTTCCTTGAATATAATCTTTCACTTGACTCTAAACTGAATTATCTCACTTTGTAGAAGTCCGCCCGGTTCTGACAAATCTTTTGATAATTCCAATTTCTCTTTGGACACGTCTTTTCAAACTTTTATTATCTCTCGAACACTCAACTTTAACACACTGTCTAAATTCTAAAAATTCATCCACAAAATAATATTTCTAATTGTAACATTAACTAACCGGAAAAACATATATATATATATATATATATATATATATATATATATATATATATATATATATATATATATATATATATATATATATATATATATATATTTTAATACTTTGGCGCTATATGTTCTTTTAGGCAAACTCGATTGAAAAAAGTGGCGCACTTGGCTGAATCGATTTTATTTTTAATTTTTTCCAATACTCTAAATCGGTTTAAAAATAATTTATTACCAAACACAAACTCCATAATCTTATAGGCTTATAGATCTATTTCGGCAATTTTTTGCCATCATCAGAGCCGTTTAACGTTTTTAAAATAAAATGCAGTGACTAAATGGTAAAAGATACAACTAATTGAAAGGAATTAAAATACAATTTAAATAAAATTTAAATTCATTATATACAAATGTAACAACATAAAAAATATTTAAATTAAAATAATTATAATAATAACAGTAATAACTAAATAATTAAGATCAGTTAGTAAAGCCTTTAACAACGGAATTACAGTCAACTTCAAGGACGTGACTGGAAGAAGAATCACATACATTATCTATAACCTTTGAAACACAAACGTCTGGTACAAAACATTCATTCAACGAAGAAATACCTGAAGAAACATTGGCACTATTAACATGCATATTTTTAACAGAAGTTGTAGATGAGTTAAAACATTTATTATTATTATTATTATTAGTTTTATTACTATTTAGAGAACCAAAAAGTTTAAGAGTTAAATCAAAAGAATACCATTGTTTATTAATTAAAGGCTTATATTTATTAATAGCTAAAGCTTCTTTTAATTTTAACTTAATGGGTTGATTTTCTTTCATTAGTATACTGGTGTTATCAATTAGAAATTTATGTGATGGTTTGATTGAATGTTGTGTTGACATATGTTCGTATATGGCACCACTTTGACAATGCATAGTCAATCTACGAGACAGAGTAGTTCTAGTATGACCAATGTAATTTTCCACCTGACCATGTGGAAACGGACACGAAAATTGGTACACTAGGTTGGTTTGTGCTACAGGGCTAGAAACATTATTTATACTATTTTTAATTAAAAGATTATGAGTTTTTCCATTGTTATAATAGATGTGTAACTTGAGTGTATTATCTTTATTTACAACCTTAATATTATCACACACAATGTTTTTCAACACTTTTTCATCTATTTTATAATTATTAGACATCTGATTAGCATAATATAATGGAATTATACAAGAATTTGATGAGTTATTGGTATTAGGTTTTGAAACATGTTTTTTATCAGTAATACGTGACATAAATTTATTTATAGTTGCATCAACAATAGAATTAGAATAATTATTATTTATCAAAAGTTGTTTCACTTGTAGAATTTCGTTGTGAAAATCAGACCATGTTTCGGAAAATTTATAGGCCCTATTAATATAATTATTAATAACATTTAGTTTATATCTTTCAGGACAATCGCTATTATAATTAAGACAATTGTCTGTGTTTGTGGGTTTAGTATAGACCTGGCAAGATAGTTTTGATACATTTCGTGTAACTAAAGTATCCAAAAAAAGAATTTGATGTTTATTATTAGCAAGTTCATAAGTAAATTGTAGTTTAGAATTTTTTACAAATGCATCTCTCAGTTTAAATAGTTCTTCTAAGTTATCAACTGAAACAAATATATCGTCAACATAACGGCAATACAGAAAAGGTTTGGTGTGATTTTCAAATACACGTGCTTCAAGATCACCCATATAAAAATTAGCGAAAGGCTGGCCCAACTTTCAAATAATGAATTTAACTTTTATTTAAATTGTATTTTAATTCCTTTCAATTAGTTGTATCTTTTACCATTTAGTCACTGCATTTTATTCTAAAAAAGTTAAACGGCTCTGATGATGGCAAAAAATTGCCGAAATAGATCTATAAGCCTATAAGATTATGGAGTTTGTGTTTGGTAATAAATTATTTTTAAACCGATTTAGAGTATTGGAAAAAATTAAAAATAAAATCGATTCAGCCAAGTGCGCCACTTTTTTCAATCGAGTTTGCCTAAAAGAATATATATATATATATATATATATATATATATATATATATATATATATATATATATATATATATATATATATATATATATATATATATATATATATATATATATATATATATATATATATATATATATATATATATATATACCCGCAATTAATAAACAATTTGATAAATTTCCACAGATTCTCCACTTATTCGGTGTCAAAGAAAGCAATATGCATCGGTTACCCGGTATTCCTTCTAACGACGAGGATAACATTAATGATGATACTTCTGACTCGTCCTCTGACACAAATACTTTGGCTGTTGAGGCTGCTCCTGACGAATCTCATTGTAATGTATCTGAGGAAATTCTTGTCTCTTCTAATATAACACAGCGAAAGCGCAAAAATTGATTTCCAATAGTATAAATTTTATATTCTTTTGATTTGATAGGTAGAGTGTTTTTTCGTTTTTTCTTTTGTTAGTGTGCTTATTCTTTGATAATTTCGGTTCTTTCTGTTTGTTTACTTTTCTCGTTTTACTTTTGACCCTGAGGATGGCTGACATAGCTGAAACGGTCCGTCGGTCTGACAATAAAAGTTTAATGGAAAAGTTTTTGGCTAATTGTAGTCTCGAACAGAGAGTTTTGTGCCGAAAGGTCGAGAATTTGGCTCGAAAAGTTGTTTCTGCCAAATGGCGAGTTGTGTTTCTTGGAGCGTGTCTCAAAGATAAATTGATTCCACAGTTTATTCGCAATATATATATATATATATATATATATATATATATATATATATATATATATATATATATATATATATATATATATATATATATATATATATATATATATACATACATATATGTATATATAAATTCCTAGATAAAAAAAATAATAAACACACACACGTACACACACGCACACGCGCGCGCGCACACACACGCACACGCACAAATATACATACATATATATAAACACATATATATATATATACATATATATGACTTATTGTTTCAACATATCCAATCATTATAAAATGCACACATAATAAAATACAAATACACAAATATCACAAAAATACGTAAGATGAATCATCTTCATCTTACATATCCCCCCTCTTCGAAAAAAAAACGCGTCAGCGTTTCTTGATTACATCGTCACTCTCTTTACGACTAAGAAAGTCAGCACCGATGTTTTCCCTGCCTTTGAAGTAGTGTACTTTCAACTTATTCTCAATCTCTATCTCTCTGCGTGCTGTGTCAACAGGGCGGGCATCTCCGAAGATTGCCGAATTCAACTTTCCATCTTTCCACCACCCCTCTATTTTGGCCTCTAGGCAGAAGATTGAGCCTTGGTCTTTCTTTTGGCGGATTCAAAGCCTGAACTTTTGCCTCAACCTTATTTCCTACCTTTGAAATGGCAGACGTGTTTCTTTCCTTGCTTTGATACAGCTCCGAGTTAGCCGACAATTTTCTATAATTTACCCGAACATTCCTCTGAGTGCTGTCGTAGTTGGAAGCGGATTTCTGTGGTTTCCGACCAAAGCGTTTTCCTGCAGCCATTCATCAAAACCTCTTACCCCTTCAACATTTCCCAGCACGAGATCGCAAAGTAGGTTTTTAGGCATACCACCTCTCTGGTTCCTCTGAACCAGTCTGTTTTTATTTTTACCACTGCTGTTGGAGCTACCCGAACTGTGCCGTCGATCAAAACACAGGATCTTGTTCTTCCGGTCATCTGACGCGGGTGCACTAATGATTCCTTTACCATTATGGCAGTACAGCCAGTGTCCCTCAAAACTTTTACCGGTTTTCTGTTCACAAACCCTCTGGTTAATTTAAACTTTTCTCCTGAGTGAAAACAACCATCCGCTATTACCGGTGAAAAGCAGCCACATTTTAATTGGACCTCATTCATTTTACCTTCCATCACCATGGCCGCGCATGCATTCACTACTCCAGAGTCATTGCATGGTGGTGTCATGGGGGCCTCTCTACGCGTTTGACACATGACTGGAGTTGCTTGAGTGCCTTGCCTGTAGTCCCTAGCCAAATGTCCAGCTTGATGACAATCCTTTGCCATATGGCCCAGCTTATTGCAATTGTAACAGCGTGGTCCAGCCATTCCCGAGTCAATGTCTGGTTGACTACGATTTCCGCTAATCCTGCTTATGTTTTCGACTTTTGTCAAGCTTTTGACCGGGTGAGCTTGATTGTACTTGTTGACCCAGCGACTTAACTCATTGACGTCACCGCTTTCTTTCTCCAACAAATATTCAGCCATTCCCGACGGACATTTTCCAAAGAACTGCTCTTTTAAAAACAAAAACAATAGGTTTCCTGTACCCACGAGATCCACCCAGCGCCTGAGGTAACTATCTAGTCGCACCAGATACTGTTCCCAAGTCTCTTCTGGTTCAAGCTTTGACTCTCGAAACTTTATGCGGTAGTCTTCTGCCGACTTCCCAAAACGACGAAGGAGTGCCTCTTTTACCGACCCGTAATCCTGCATCTGACTATCGCTGAGTTGGCCAAACACTTCCAATGTCTTCGCACTTAGCAGAGAACCCAGAAGCATTCCCCAACCCTTTTTTTGGGTGATCATTTGCCGTGGCCAATGCCTCAAAACGGAGCAGAAAAGCGTCCACGTCGTCACCTTCCGAGAATTTTGAATATGGAATCTTTGTTACCTCTACCGTCGCCTTTGGCTCTTTTTTTGTTAGGGCTTCCAATTCCAGCTTCTTCAATTCATGCTTTCATTGTTCACGCTCCCGCAGCAGTTCTTGCTGAGCCTTTTTTTCTTCATGTTCACGTTCCCGTTCCTGCTCTTCCCGTTCTTGTTTTTTTTCTTCACGTTCTTCTAATCTCCTAACTCTTTCTTCATCCTTTAACTCTTTGACGTAATTCCTTAAATCTTCGCCGGAATAGCCTAGAGCCTGAATTTCTCGTCAGACATCTTTCACAAAAGAAAGAGAAAAAAAATTCGGTCACTTGTGAGCAAATAACTTCAGAAAATATATTTACGGATGAAAATGCGTAAATACGTCGAGGTCACCAATGTAAACGTAGAGGAAAATGCTTTCTAGCGATTCGTAACGTTAAAGTCGAAGTTCTTTATAACACAATATTTCTCGAATTTATTTTAACTTTATTATTCTTCCTTGAATATAATCTTTCACTTGACTCTAAACTGAATTATCTAATTTTGTAGAAGTTCGCCCGGTTCTGACAAATCTTTTGATAATTCCAATTTCTCTTTGCAGCACGTCTTTTCAAACTTTTATTATCTCTCGAACACTCAACTTTAACAAACTGTCTAAATTCTAAAAATTCATCCACAAAATAATATTTCTAATTGTAACATTAACTAACCGGAAAAACACACACACACACAGATATATATATATATATATATATATATATATATATATATATATATATATATATATATATATATATATATATATAAATTCCTAGATAAAAAAAATAATAAACACACACACGCACACGCGCGCGCGCACACACACACGCACACGCACAAATATACATACATATATATATAAACACACATATATATATACATATATATGACTTATTGTTTCAACATATCCAATCATTATAAAATGCACACATAATAAAATAAAAATACACAAATATCACAAAAATACGTAAGATGAATCATCTTCATCTTACAATCTGGCTACCGGCGATTCATTTGCTTCTTTGTCATATCTGTACCGGGTGCCCAAATGTTCGATATCGAAGTTTTTGCCAGATGTTTGCCAGGCTATATACAGTGCACTTGCCAATTATATCAAAGTTTGAACAATTCATTTTATATATTTGTTAACGAACATTTAAATCTTGAAATAATAATGTACGATCAAGTTAATTATTTATGTTAAATGGTTATATTTACACAATCACTATCAAAAATATAAACTGGTTCATTGTCTTTCAATCGTTGTTGAATCAAATAAGCTTGAATATGGCTCATTGATTCAATTGCTAAGTTTGCAGGAAGTTTTTTCAGTTGACATGCAATTGACTTTCCAAATATATCAAACTCATTTTTTTCTTGAGGTAGACATAAAACTTCAGATATGACCTTGAGTTGATCAATAGCTTTCTGAGAGTCACTTTGACCAAAGTTCATTTTTCTAACTTTTTTGGTTGGAGCTTTTGGCAAATTTTCAACTGTCACGGCATCAATAGCCTGAGCAGACGTAGAAGTTGCAGAAGAGTCGGTACCAAATTCTTCAAAAAAGCTTTGTTTCTAGGTCCATCACCCATCTAAAATGTATTAAAACATGCATAGTAAGAAATTGAATAAAATTAGATCGAAAATTAATTTAAAAAATTAAATTAATAAAATATTATTAAATATTTATTCAGATGCCAAACACCAAGAAAGAATGGAAAATTATAATTCAAGAATTTTCAGAAAGGTGAAATTTTCCTCATTGTTGTGGCTCAATAGATGGCAAACATGTTGTGTTGAAGTGCCCTTTTAAGTCTGGCTCTAACTTTTACAATTACAAAAGATCCTTCAGCATCATATTGTTGGCACTTGTGGATGACAAGTATTGTTTCAAATACATTGACGTATAAGCAAATGGAAGAGCATCTGATGGTGGTGTTTATGCAAAATCAACATTAAAAACTGCTTTAGAAGGTATCTTTTTGAACATTCCTCCAAACACAGTTTTTTAGCAGATGATGCCTTCCCTCTGAAAGAATACTTGTTGAAACCATTTTGCCATCATGGTTTATTATTAGAAAAAGAAAAGATTTTTAATTATAGGCTTTCTCGAGCTAGGAAAATAGTTAAAAATGCTTTTGGCATACTTGTTTCAAGATGGCGGGTGTTTGAGAAGCCAATTTCACTAACTCCAAACAAAGTGGACTTTGTTGTTAAGGCTGCATGTATCCTGCACAACTGGTTAAGATTAACAACTTCAAATTATATATTCAGAGGTTGTGTAGATGAAGAAGATATTGAGAGTGGACAAATTGTAAGTGGATCCTGGAGACATGAAATTACAGGTGGAGGTTTACCGGACATGGTGCTTTAAAATGATTTCTATTTTATTGTTATAAAAAAAACTTTCGACATGGTTGAATGTGTTGCTCTTATTTGAACTACTTCGTGCAAAATTCTATCGGCTTCTGAGAACCAAGAAACTTTAGGGACGTATACTTCATCCAGACCAGCTCCAGACTTCTTGCTTTTAGAAATTTTTGTCAACTCTAAATTGTAAGCATTTCGAATAGGGCGTATCTTCATTCTAACATCAGATGATCCAAAACCTTCAATGCCCATTAATTTCGATATTTCTTGATATGCATTATCTCGGATATCTCTATTTTTGATAAACAACAGAGTTTACATCCCATAAACATGGCTACTGCTCATAAAAGCCAAGAAATTTTATAGTCGTGTTTGATGAAAACTTTTTATTACTCATAGTTATAATTTTCAATCGGCGAAATCTCGGAGAAATAGTAATATATAATAAGCGGGAACGACAGTAAACAGTTGAAGAAAAGAATTGCGTATTTTTTTTAATTATAAATTTAAATTCTTTAATTTAAGTTTTATTTTTAATAAATGGATTAGCCAATTGATTTTTTATTTATGCCTATAAGTCCATGCGGCTATTAGATATACCTTTTGACCTTAGTCCAGAGCCTTTCAATTGTACTCACTAAATTGGCCTGTGCTGTGTGTCTAGATATTATATATAAGTCTATGGAATATTCTTTAACAACGGACGATTTCGTCATCGAGGAACAAGTTTTGTTTTGCAGGTTCGTTCAGTGATCTGAACAATTACTGCGAAACGTTTAATTTGACTTTATTAGTATTAACTGAAAGTGTCACAGTCAGGCGCTGGACAGGGGGTCCCGGGATCCGGACCCCCCAGCTCCGACAGGTACCACTCGTCCCGTGGAATTTTTGCATATCTGAAGACTTTTTTTACTAGGAGGGGGTACTTGAATCTCATTGGGTTAATCAATGTATAGATATAAAAACATTGCCCACGTGTTTAAGGCTGATGTGTGTTAGTCTAGTTAAAACAATATCCACGAAGATAATGAAAAAAGAAGTAAGGCGGTTTTAAAGAAGTTATAAAACTAGGCCTTACACAACAATACTATCCTCAACAAGTTTACTCACCATCCAAATGATGTAGATTTCGGGTTTATTGTCAACAGTGAAAACTTTAAAATTTGGGTTTGGACCGCATTTTTAATGCACTTATTTATGTTATCTAATGCTGTGTCCGAGGCATTGCAAGCCAGTGCTATTGACTTGACTGCTGCCAATGCTGTTGAAACCTCGGTGGAAGCTATTAAGCGCATGAAAACAGCGGAAGATTATGAGAAGATATATGCTGATGTTTCAAATACCTTTAAAAAAATAATAAATACCTTTAATAAAATACTTCGAAAAGCTATAATTATCGCTTTTGGGTGGCTCAGGTGGCTGTGACCAGTGTTATTTTAGTTCAGTAAATAATTTTAGTTCTTATTTTTATTCTATTCTTAAATTTTATTTATTATTATTATTTTATTTTAGTTCATCAAATAATTTTAGTTCTTATTATTATTTAGCTCTTCAAAATTAAATTTAGTTTTTATTTTATTACAGTTCTTGAAATAATTTTCGTTTTTATTCTTATTTTATTCAGATAAAAAAAATTTCGTTTTTATTTGATGTTAGTTCAATTTTAGTTCATGCTCTAATTATTTTTCTTACTATAGCCAATTTCATGCAGTACGGAAAAATAATAATTTTGTAACACAGGAAGAGGGTATGATCAAAATTTCAAACCAAAAATATACATATAGAGTCAACAATTTTTATTTTATTTAAATAATCACTTTCTTCCTCTTCATCAGAAATCTCACCGGAAGGCTGTGAATACTGTGACTGTAGCAATTTGACAGCTTTGATCATGTTGGTTCCATTGTCTGTCACAACCAACAAGACCTTCTCAGAAGAGATGCCCCATTTTCTTAAACACTCATCCAGGCAGCCAGCCAGTTTTTCACCAGTGTGTGGGTGCTTGATTTCCATCAAACTAAGGAATGCATGGACTGGCTTTTCTGACAACTTATCAAAAAAACATGCTGATATCTCTAAAAAAGAGGCTGTGAGACCTCTCTTTGTCCAGCTATCAAGACATATTGTGACATGTCTTGTAACTGCAAGGAGGTTCCTCAATTGCTCTGATTTTAATTCAAAGAGATCATTTATGTGTTTTGAAAATGAAGCAGATCCTAAAGCAAAGTAAAATGTTTAAAATTGAAAATGATTCAGAAATCATAAAAACATAATATGAATTAAATATTTAGTGTAACTTTATTGTTTAAAGAATAATTCTAAAACCTGACTACCTGGCAGATTGAATTTTGAATCCCCAACTTTCCACATGTACCGAAAGGAGGGTTTATCGACATGCGTCACCGGATTACAAGTTTCGATTAACATGTCGACGATGCTGTTCACTCGATCTTTGTGTTCTATTGAATCAACATGCCAATGCCAATCAACTGAATTCCGTTGGAAACACCGCTTGATTGTTTGCTGGTCTCCTTCTAATTCAGCCTCGGCTTTACGTTTGAGGCTTGATTTTACATTTCTTTCTTTCTCCATAATCTCGAGCTCAACAAATTCAGATTTATGAAATCTCTTTAGATGCGAATTCAAATTTGTGGGATTTTTCACGCTAAGTTGGATTCCGCATTCTTTATTTTGAGAATCCATTGCCTTACATTTAGATTTGTTGGTGCTGGAATCGTAAACAAAAAATTCTCACACGGAACTATCTTTTTTTCGCCCAGCAAGCATTTTCGCAAGAGAACTCATAATTATTTTCAATGATTACAACGTTTATGATAACACGAAAGTTAAGAAAGAAATGGTTGTGTATTTCAACAGTTGCACAACCATAGAAATCTATATCATAGATATTATATATCCACAGATATTGGTTATCTTAGCGAATATCTATGTACACAACTTTCAATAATTTTCGTTCGAAAATTAATTTTAATTTTTATTTTTATTCAATTTGCATGATTTAAATTTTATTTTTATTTTATTATCGTTCAGAAAATAATTTTCGTTATTATTATTATTCAGTTTGTACTATTTAAATATAGTTTTTATTCTATTTACGTTCTTTAAATAATTATAGTTTTTTTTCGTTCTTATTAACGAATACAATAAAAAATTTCGTTTTTATTCAGTTTTCGTTAACAAAAATATCACTGGCTGTGACACAAGAAAACTGGCAAAACCATCAGCATTGCAAGATTTTGCTATAAATTTAATTTTTTTTTACTAAATCATCGTATGCACTTATTTCAAGTTCGCCAGAAGATATTAAAAACGAAATAAAAGTAAATTTTGTATTCCCGTTATGGACTCATTTGCTTCATCCCTGAAATCGATGTTCAACTCTGAATTATAACAGTTTTAAAAATTTTTCTTCTGTCGTGCAATTTGAAGAACATTTTGAAAGTGCTGTCAGAGAGCTGCTTGGCCTTTTTAGCTGAACTGCATGCAATTGATGATGCCGCCTAAGGCAAGCTTCAAGTAGGTGGCTGAAACTGCTACCCGCCAAGCCTTCAGAACCTAATAACTAAAATAGGGAAACTAAAATACAGTTTAGCTTACAATTTTTCTTATGCTTTGATATTGTTATTAACTTCACCGGTAACATCAACCTCAAGTGAACGAGCTCACAGTAAAGCTGATTTGATAAAATTGGCAGTCAAAGCTTCTACGGGGTCTGACAGATTTTAGAAGACTCGATATTATTTTTTACCGAAAAATCTCGTTTCTGTACAAATGTAAATAGTTATTGAACAATTTCGTTCCATCTAACGGGTACTGCCACGGTAATTAATAAGTCATTATGTTTCTGCTGCATGGAGTTTAACTATATTATAGTAGTTATTCCTAAATATTCTGTATAGTTTGATAATGATTCTATGTTTTTAGAAGATAATTCACTGTTTTTTTTTCTGTTTACAGTGTAAGTACTTTAATGATGATTATTGAATAATAAGTTAATTAGCTTCGTTTATGTTTTCGGAACTCTTAATTTGTTTTAAATGAATACATTTTGATTTTTGTTAAAACTAGTAATTACAACGACCTCAAGTTGAATTTTTCCATTTATATTTAAACTTTGACTTGCCAGTAACAAACCTAAATAAACTGGGAGAAAAAACAGGACCAAATTGTGAACTTCTAGTGTAAAAATTTTAGTGCTTATTTCTTACATACTGTTTCTTAAAAAATGGGCAAAGGACTATGAACTATTATATATATATATATATATATATATATATATATATATATATATATATATATATATATATATATATATATATATATATATATATATATATATATATATATATATATATATATATATATATATATATATATATATATATATATATATATATATAATTTAACATAAGTACTGTCAAATCCGTACAATTACTTACGACGAACGGTTACATTCTGAGTGAGGTGGCAAAAGATTGTCATATCAACAGAAACCGGGCAGTCATAACAATCCTCCACACCTTCGCACCCGTCCAGAGAGGACAGACCCCCACCGGTGACCCCGACGTGATTGTGTTTGTGTTTGAAGAAGCCCTCAAAAGATGTAACTTTGAGTAACATTTATGACGAGAGATAGAATCACACCTACGAGCTCTAGAGACCCTGGGAGTTTCTCAAGACCAGAGTGCTGCCTTTCTCTACCCTCTAGTTGAATCCAGTCTGCCTGAAGAAATTGTCAAGGTGTGGCAAAGAAGTCCAATGTCAGGTTATGATGATGAACATCAAGATAAACCCATTGATGACAGACTTAAATCACTGATGAAGTTTCTTCGAATGGAGGTCAAAGGTGCTGAAAGATTATCTTTCGTAAATGAGGGGTTTGGTAAATTGACTACTGAAATACCAGTTAAAGAAAGAAAATTCTGCTCACAACATCAAAGTCTGCCTACAACAGCTGAATTATTTGTAGGTGATAAACCAACATGCATCTTTTGTGAGAAATTTCACGATAGCCAAACCTGTACAAATGCCCAAACCCATATATATAGAATAGATACATAGATATATAGATGGGACATATCAATCTATTTCCGGCACAATTTGAAAGCTGCCATTTTCAACCTGAGCTTGTTTACATTTGCTCATTTGAGCGATATTTGTTGCCGGTGTATTATGACGATACCTGACAAATCTGCTAAAGCTCTAGTTTTTTTTGTAGATGTTGCTGTGTTTTTTATTTGAAAAACCTGTATAAGAACTATACTTAGTGTTAATTGACTTCCCGAGCTCATATATCCTGTAGCTGTTTGTAAACAAAGTAAAATCATTAAAGAGTATTAATTAAAGACAAAGACTCTGACTTAAATTTAAAGAAGGCAAGGCCACAAAGCTTAAAACTTAAAAGGGTCATACATCCGTTTCATTACTTTGTTGTCATGAAGCGTGTAACCAGTTTTCCGTTATTCTATTGCTCTTTGTCCTTTGATGACCATGATCTTTGATGTGTTAATTACTAAAATTGAAAGCAAATTGAATACCCTTGTTGCACGTTGTCGAGGTCTTCACAAGAAAAATCGCTACTATGAAAGATATTTTAAAAGAAATATATATCAAAGGCACAATTTGAAATTGAAATATGAAATGAAGCAATTGCGTGACATCAACAGAAAACTAAACTGCCAGCTAAAAACGTCAAGTATAAATATAAATTATCTTTATTGAACAAATTCAGATATACATATTTATATAGTTATATTTTATTTACATAAAATTCTAAGGTTTTCCTGTTCACTTGTTGTCTAATGGTTCTAAAGAGTATACTGAAGAACAGAAAAAATTTGCAATAACTTTACATTTATAAATTTATATGGACCAAAGGCTTATGACTACCTCAGATCATCAGGCATCAGTTTGCCTAGTCCAAGGACTTTAAGAAGGTAAAACTTTATTATATATGCACTTGTTTTGTTTAATTTGAATGGCTGGATAGCATTAAAATAATGTTTTTTCTTAATTTTATACTCTTATTATATTTATGCTTGGTTGTTTAGATGGTTAGAAAGCACAGATGCCAGACCTGGCTTTAATTCTCAGGTCCTAAATACTTTGGCCAGTCTTAAAATCCAGAAACCAGAAGAGTACAGTAACTGCAATCTTATGATTGATTCTATGGCTATTCATAAACATATCACTTTTGATAGCCAGAGTGGTACCATGTCAGGATTCGTTGATTTGGGTGAGTCCTTTAGACTTTAACATTTTAAAGTTATATTTGGTTAGTAATATCTAATGTTGTAGGTTGTGGATCCAGCACCAATGATGAAGCAAAAGAAGTTTTTGCTCGTTGGTACAACGGGCTATTGGAAAATGCCTATTGCTTATTATTGCACCAATGGACTGCCAGCCATAATTCAGAAAGATTTGGTTTTGTATGCAATTGATAAATTAGAAAGCATAGGAATTTCGGTAAGTAACTTACCAGTTTTTCATTGCAAAACAAAAATAATAAATTAATTGAAAATAATCCCCAGGTGATTTCTTTAGTCATGGATGGCTTACCTGCAAATGTTACAATGGTGAAACTGCTTGGGTGTGAGTTAGATTTTACAAGATCTTTAAAAACATGGTTTTGCTCATCAAGCAACAGGAAAATATATATAATTTTTGATGCATGTCACATGCTGAAACTAGTGAGAAATTTATTTTCTGCATACCACACTATTTTCTCTTCTTCTGGTGCAATAAAGTGGTCTCACATATCACAACTTGATGGTATTCAACAAGAAGCTGGACTCAGAGCAGCTAACAAACTTACCAAGCAACATATCAATTTTAAAAATCAGAAGATGAAAGTGAAACTGGCAGCTCAAACATTAAGTTCGTCTGTTGCTGCAGCTTTAAAAATGATGAATCAATGTAAAATGGCAGGTTTTGAAGACGTGGCACCGACTGTAGAATTTATAGAAGCAATAGACTGTTTATTTGATATTTTCAATAGCAAAAATCCCAATGCACCATCTTTCAAGGGGCCATTAACACTGCAAAATTTTGCATTGTTTGAGCAACCTCTTCTGAGTTTAAGAAACTACTTACTTCAGCTAAAATCTCCTCGTGGAATCCTTATTATTCAAGACAAAAAGTATGTTTTTGATAATGTTTTGCTGCAAAACTAAAAGCAATCTATATAATTAACATCATTTTAGGCAGATGGGTCTAAAAGGATTTGTTATTGACATTGAATCAATCCTTCAAATAGCCAGAAACCTACTCAAGTGTCAAAGCCATGTTTTGACTTATAAGTTCAGCCAAGATCATCTTGAACTATTCTTTGCGGCAGTCAGACGAGCAGGTTGTATAAAAACAATTTGTTATAAGTGGGCAAATATTGATTAGAATTAACATTTTCTAGGGGGATCGAACAACAACCCAATATTCAGGCAGGGAAAACAGGGAATGTGATGCCGCAAGATGAAACTTCTTATCTTGATTATCTTCACAAAGAAAGAAAAGAAATTTGTAATAAATTTTTCATTGTTATTTCTTTTGCTGGTACCAATCTTAATTATTTGCTTATTTATTAAACAGACAACATTTATGAAGAAGAAGTGTTTGAAGAACCAGGTGATTATGGAATCGACTCAGAGCTTGCTCAAGTCTTGATAGAAAATGTAATTAGCTACATAGCTGGTTGGATTGTATCCAAGCTATTTAAAAAACTGGAATGTAATGTTTGCAGGTTCAAATTATAAATTGTTACAGTCATAAATTTTGGTTTCCTGTGTTTTTAGTACTAAATAATATTTTCAATTTTATAGATACAGTTTAGTTGATGAGCACAAGAACCAAGGACATGAAATAGGACTGCAGCTGCTAGTGGTGAAAAATAAAGGTGGTCATGTCTTTCCTTCTTCTGGAGTTATAAAAGTAAGATAAAATTAAGATTTGTTATATATAAATATGGTATTAAAAAACACTTTTTTTTTAGGTATGTCAGACAACAGAAAAATTTTTAAGACAACATGTATCAGCCACAAATGCCAAAGATGAAATTAAAATAAAAGAACTTATTCGCCAAACATTAACATCAATTGGATCCAAAGATATTTTTAACCTGGGGGATCATATAAGAGATACACAGGATGGCATTGACAATCATTCTTATCTAATGCTTAAGTCGATCGTTTATGAGTTTTTCAAGTTAAGACAATATCAGCGAGCAAAAATTAATACACAAAACCTTAAAAGTTCAGGTTTAAGACAAAAACTAACAAAAACAATTTTATTTAGTGGACAGTAACTTAAATTTTCAATTTTTTGTGCCATTTTCAGTTTTTGTTAATTGAAAAGCCAAACAGAATTTATTGTATTAATAAAAACACTTGTAAAATCATAGTTTGTTGCCTCAGTTTTTTGCAAATCTATTTCAACATTATTGGAAACTGTGTACTGAACTGATACTACACAAATGTAATCGCAAAGTGAAAAGGAATAAATATAAACTCAATAGTTGGCATAGTGCTTTTTACTTGCTTAAAAACTAGGTAAATAAATGCAATCGTCTCAGGTAGATTCATTTCGGGGCAAAGAAAAATTGGTAGTGACTTCAATAATCAATGTTAATTCTAAAAAGTATTATGTACTTTAGAAAAAGCCAGTAACTATTATTGCTAATCTAACCTAGTCAGGATTTAGTTCTAAGTATAGTCTAAGATATCTCTTTTAAGAAAATGTCTTTGAAGACATAATGAATTCAGATTTTATGCTGAAACTTAAACTATCAGCATAAAATAGATGCATATGACTATCAGTTATCTTCAGACAAAAGCATTTTCTTAAAATGTTATGGTTTTAAAGTTTAAATCAAAAGATTCAAGGGAATTTATAAAAGTCATTTCTGTCAAAACAATTAAAGCATGCGCTGAAGAAACAAAGAAATTTTGATAGAAAGTCATAAATTAATCTATGATAAACAAATATTGAAAAAATAACGCGCTGTCATTGCTTTATAATAGTTAACTGCAAAATTGGAATGAATTGCTTATCGAAGTAAGGCAAGCCGCCGGTGTAGACAAATGTAAACAAATCTCTTGTCTATGGTCAGTCAGGAGGCACAAACTAAAACTCCACTGCGCGCGTAAAACCAAACAAAAACCGCAAATAAGCCTATATAGCCTATCTAGATATCTATGAATAGATATATCGGCCCGCCTGTTGTTTAGGAAGGCTTTTAGCGAGGCAGCCTAGTAGACCGGAGATCCGAAATGAAGAACTGAGAGTTACAACGTATAGTAACTTAATCAAGTATTTTTTTAACAGAAAAAAAAAATTTTATGTACAAAATAAATTTTTAACTTTATAAAAATTAAAAAAATTTTTTTTATAAAAATTTCAGTTGACATTGAATTTTATTTGCGTAGTCTCTAGTTCGATGGTCTATTTATGTCTATTTAACGTCGCCTGTGTTATCGGTAAATTAGAATTGTATATTTTTTATGTCGGATATCGCGTTAAATTAAAATAAAGCTCATATCAACTACTTTTAGCTATAAGAAATCGACGTTTCTGTTTCTTACAAACCGGAGTTTAGTCTCCGCTGTCGTACCATCTTGGCATCTCGCTCAAAACCTGCTCATCTCCGATATATCTATTCTATATATATGGCCCAAACCATGCCATTTGCTTTAAAAAAGAGAAAGATCCTGCCAAAGAAAGCATGTCTGGCTTGTTTAAAATTGGGGCACATAGCTAAAACATGCAAAACATACTTGAAGTGTATGATTTGTCAAGGAAGGCATGTGACCTTAATGTGCCCACAACTAAAAATAAATCAAAATGCAGAAATGATGAAATCTAGCAGTCAATCAGTTGATGAAGTACCATCAGTTCATTCCAAGTTAAATTGCACCAATGAAGTTCTGTTGCAGACACTACAATGTATTGTCAGAAATGGAGAAAAACACAAGAAAATAAGAGTGTTACTTGACCCAGGATCTCAGAAGTCCTACATCCTAGAGAAAACTGCTTGTCACTGGGATTGAACTCCCATGGACAAATTGAACTTTGTCATCTTTTATTTGGTGGTTCTAAAAATCTGCAACAGCACAACAGGTACAACATTGAAATCCAGGGAGCTCACAATAGATATTGTTCTAGATTGATTGTGCTTGATCACAAGAAAATATGCAGTGGCATTCCAAAAATGTCTAAAGGGCCATGGATGTCAGAACTAAACGAGAAAAAGGTATTTGTAGAGGATCTTGGAGAAGATAACGGTGAAATTGAACTTCTTATCGGTTCTGATTATTATGCAAAATGGTTGACTGGCCGAAAACATTGTCTGAGAAATGGGCTTGTGGCTCTAGAGACCCATTTTAAATGGAGGCTGTCTGGAAAGCAAAAGCAGACAAATGGTGAAGTAGAAGTTGGCTCAGCAATGCTTGTTACCTCAATGTTTGTGGCTGAAGCCAGTGTTCCTGACCTCTGGAACCTCGAGGCCATTGGGATCCAATATCCGGTGGAGCGAAAAACACGACTAGAAAGAGAAATAGAAACCAAGGAAAATTTTCTCAAGACTGTGACTCGTTCTGATGAAGGTCGTTATAGTGTGACTCTGCCATGGATTGATGAAAACCTTGAAATCTCAAGCAACCGAGAAATTGCAGAAAAAAAGACTAGTTAAAATGACAGAAAAACTTCTATCGAATGGGTTCTATGAAAAATACCAAAATGTGCTTGACGAGTGGCTGACAGAAAATATAATTGAGACGGTAGATGAAAACAAGAAAAAAATTTGTGCACTTTCTAAAAATCGATGATTGGCGACATTTACCAGGCATTAACAATCCAGCTGATCTTCCATCCAGTGGCTAGCTATTGACGTGTTAACGGCCCCTGGGACATGCGCGCCGAGACAGCAGGTCCGAAGAGACAAAGTTTGTGGTCAAATCTATCATCTTGGATGTTTATAGATGGCCTGTGTTGAATAATGAGTAAAACCTCTTTAATCCTGAGTCTTTGTGGATCGGATTCAAATGTAACAATCTCTGTATTTTCTTTCAACAATTGGTGGGATGGTTTGTCTTTGTGGTTTTCCAGAAAATGTGTATATACACTGCCCCCCTGTGTGTGCATAGTAAGTCTCTTTCAGAGAGACTTACTATGCACCCACAGTATCCACAACTGTGACACACACATATATATATATATACATAAATATATATATATATATATATATATATATATATATATATATATATATATATATATATATATATATATATATAATATATATATAATATATATATATATATATATATATATATATATATATATATATATATATATATATATATATATATATATATATATATATATATATATATATATATATATATATATATATATAGCTTCAGAAACAACGTTCGATAGGTTCCTGTCTAGACTTAAAGTCTAGACAGGTCGACGGGTGCAAGATAAAACTTGTCAGGAGGTCCGGTCAAAACGAAGATGTTGAACAGTCTTTCAATATCTTAAATGTTATCTTTCACAGTACTGGATGAAGAATGGGTGTTCGTTCGTCGATGTATCGTGCCTACCAGGGCTTTAAGGTCGGAGACATCAAAGAGGACGACGAGGGAGATGCGGAGTGGGTGGAATCGGAGAAGTAGAACTTCGTAGATAATCTGGAAGAAGAAAGGGTGTTCGTTCGTCGATGTATCGTGTCTACCAGGGCTTCAAAGTCGACTTTAAACTGGAGATGTCCTTCCTGAAAGTAACTTTTACTTCCACCAGTAAAACCACCCATACAACCAGCTCGACCCATCCAAGTTTAATCCCATGCCGGTCTGAATTGTATTAACAAAGGAATCATCATCACGTCATATCAAAGAAGTTCAACTACTTCAACAATATCATTAATTATAGAATAGTACAACGATATGCAACTAAGACAACAAAAGAGAAAACCTATGCCCCTAGAAATACAACTAGTACAATGTGCTTCTGGGCTTATGCTCGAAAACAAATTTTCAAAGTTTATAACAGTAAATAATAAACATAATAATAAACATAATTACGACAAGTAAAAAATGTCGTCCAGCTCTCCGTGTTGAGAGACTACTCCCCTATCCGGGAGAAGAAATCGGCGGCTCCATACTTACGCCCAGCCCGATACTTGAAACTCGAATTATACTCCTGCAACGCTAATGCCCATCGCATTAAGAGCTGCTTCCGTGAGATAAGAGAGGAGATTGTGATCAGAATATATGGTCACCTCGGAAAGTAGTATATATTTTTTATATATTTTTATAGACTTATATTTTTTAAGTGCCCAAATAACGGCAAACGCCTCCCTCTCGATAGTCGACCATCGAGTTTGGGTAGGAGACAACTTCGAACTACCAAAGGCAATAGGAGCTTCTTAACCCTCCTCTGATAGTTGAAACAGACAACACTCTACTGCTATTATGCTAGCATCAACAACTATACCAAAACCCTTTGAAAAATCAATGGTGTGTAGGGCTGTTGCCTTCATGAGGTCTGATTTAAATGAACGTATGGGTTGTAATATGTGTGCTATTACCCTCATGAAAGTATTACCGGCTGATTTTAAACCAAATGGCATACGACGGAATTCAAACAATCCCTCGTCGCAGGCAAACGCAGTCAACCAACAAGACTTCGGGTTTAACGGAATCTGCCAATATCCAGATTTAGCATCGAAGCAGCTAATAAAATGAGATTTGCTAACCTTTTGTAAGATATCTGATATATCAGGAATCGGAAAACCATCCCCTAACGTATATTTATTTACATGCCGAAAGTCGATGGCTAACCTTACTCCTTTGCTTCCCTGATGGCCTTTTAGAACACATACCATTGGACTTACCATTTCACTTCGTGACGGAACTATAACCCCTTGCTGAAGTATTCTATGGATTTGATTGGCCACCTCGCCTTTCAGTAATTCTGGAGTTCTATATTTTCTGAGTTGTAATCCAGGTATAACTTGTATTTTATGGCTCAATACATCGCAATAACCCAGCGTCTCGGAAAACAGATGTGGAAAAACGTCAATAAGTGAAAGAAGTTCGACTTGGTTATCTGCAGGTATATGGGAAAACATCTCCCGGGTTATTCTATCACTGGGTAAAACTCTGTGAATTTGACATTCACTATCGTTTATGAGTATTTTACCAAATTCATGGTCATCCTGATAAATGACAGAACAACTATTAACTATTGCCTTTTCTATGCGGTCATGAAATTTTCTTATCTTATTAGCATGTACGTAATGTTTAACTCTATTAATATCGACAATATAGGAATAGAGTGATTTGACAACTGATATGATACCCGGGCCTTGCCACTTTTTATATAACTTAGCTTCCCCTTTATTACTTGATAAAATAAGTACTTGGTCCCCACCATATACTTACGATCGGTACTACGGATGTTGTAATGACGTACATAGGCATCTTGTTCCCAGTCCCCATGTAGTTTTGCAAACCTATTGGCTATTTCTAGATTACGTCTAAGAGTTTTCAAATATAATTCTGGCTTAACACCTATGCTAAACGGCGCTTTATTGGAAATTAGCCATGAATCCTTAAAACTACTCAAAGGACCTTGTGGGATCATCCCATAAACTAAGGTGTAAGGACTTATATGTGTCGTAGATAAGGGTTTTTCCCTTAGACTCCAAAGCACAAATGGAAGCAACCGATACCATTCTGTGGGGTGGGCTTCAGCCAGCTTAAAATATTTTTAAGGTTCTGATTACACCTATCAACAACTCGGGAGAAGCCTCGGGATGACCCGGTGTGTTAAATCTCGGACTGCAGCCTAAAGCTTTCAATAATTCTTGCGTCACTTGGCTTGTGAAATTTGTACCGCAGTCTGAGCTAATTACTCTGGGGACTGAAAATGTCATAAAAACCTGTAGCAAAATGTCACATACATCCTTAGCTTTTAATGACTGAAGAAGGTAGGCCATAGGCCAGCGAGAAAAAAGATCTATTAAAACTAAGGGTATACTTTGGTTTTTTGACCACAGGATCTCTTTCAGGTAAGATCGGACCTATACAATCCATCACCAGGTGTGTAAATGGCAATTCATCCCCCCCGAGGTATAGGACTAATAGGTTCGTCAGTAGCCCCCCTACTAATTTTCATAGCCCCCCCACTCACTAAATCCTGCCTACGGGCCTGGCAGTGATTAAAATAAATACATAATTAAATCACAGGAAAGTAAGCATGTTGGGAAATCTAACAATACTATTTGTAAGTGTCCCAATCAATAACTCTCAGACTTAACCACAAACACTTACGTTGAATACGTTACTAGTTACTACACGTTATTGTGCTCCATGATACTGCCCTTTTTTCTCAAGGGTGCTTGAAGTTGGCAGATCTTGCAAGAGTTACAATATTCCCTTATGGTGTTTTCCATATTTGGGAACCAAAAATTTAATTTAATTTTCTGCAAAGTGGAACGCGTAGCCATATGACCTGCGTAGGGTGCGTCATGATCTATTTCTAACGCCAGAGAAGTTCTCTTCAAAGGCAAACATAACTGTTCAATTCATTGCCCCCATATGTTCTCATAGTACCATAAAAGGTCCTGGTTGACTCGAAAATTTCCTTTATGTTTTTTAGCCAGCTTCCAATATGGATCCAATGAGAGACATTCTTTCTGCTCCTCCGCAAAGGTGAGCGCATCTGCATGATGAGTTATGAATGGTTTTCTTCTGATTATGATCGAATGTGGATGAGACCGGAAGATCCTTGGGAACAGCCTTGCTCACGACTTGCACCTAGGGGACTATTTCTTCTGTAACTCCCGCTACACAAACTGCTGTAAGTGAATCAAGAACTGGTTGATCGGTCATCACTTCGACTCCTTGCGTCTCTAGGTCGGAGTTCCCCTCATCAAATGAGCTTTCAAAGGAAGATTTCGTTTTTATATCAGACGCCAAGGTTGGGGTAGGCAGGCTATATAGGACAATAGTCTGTATTAATTCTGCTACCCTTGGGGTTATGATTGCTTCTTCGTGTAAGTGGGGAACAACTGCAAACCATTCCAAAAATTCAGGAGCTATATTGGTAGTATTAGGATCTACTGCTCCTAAAATAACAGGTGCTTGCACAACATCCATCCGTTGTGGCTGGCCACTTAACCCACATAACTTAATTTTTCTCGGCAAACCCAATTTCAAGGATCGAACCAAATCTGCATGTATACAGCAGATCTCCGCTCCCCTATCTCTTAAGGCAACGACAGGTGGGAGATTACTTATTTTTATTTTCATATATGTCCTATCATAAAATTTAATAGGATTATGAAGTACATCATTTCCCGGACACGATGGATGAAAAGGTTCGTTACCAATACTACAACAATTGATATAGGCCGATGGTGCGACCTGCGAAACCTCTCGTTTCGGACAGTTTTTCCTTACATGGCCTTGCGAGTTACAGCCAAAACAACGGCCATATCTTAAATTGACCTGACGGTTAATTAAGCTATCTGATTTGACTACTTGGCGAAATTACGATGACTGGTTTTGAACATAAGCAGCCGCATAATTATCGGCCACTTGAGAAAGTTCTTCATGAGACAACCATCTATTTTGTTCTGGGATCAAAACAAAACTTTGACAGTCAACAGGTAACAATTCCTTGAGCCGGTCGGCGCACAGCAAATTTATTAGTTGATCTTTATTCCGATCAATCCCCCTACTTTTAACATAGTATAAAAGTGCATTATGTAATTCGGAAGCCAAACTAGAGAAGGTTTGGTTGGGTTTTTTAGTTAGATATTGAAGATGTTGTTTTAAATAGGCAGGACTGACTGTATTCGGCTAAAAGAGCCGTTGTAACATTATCATAAGTTTCTAATTGGGTAGGAGAAAGACGTGTTATTAAACTCCGTGCCTTAGAAGTCAAACATAATTGTAAAATCTTGGCTTTAATGTTATTATTGACATTATTAATAATAACTTGTTTTTCTAATCATTAAAAAAACAGGAATTTCCTGAATATTTGAAGGAAATTCACCTACCAACGGTCTAATATTTGATATACACCCGACCAACGGTCTAATATTTGATATCACCGACTAGCCCAAATTTCAACCGAAGTTTCAAAATTTTCTAGAGCTATCATTCGTTCGCGTTCTTTTATTCTCCATCGCCTTGTGTCTTCCCTGTCTTTTTCAGCTCGTTCCACCCTCCTTCTCACCTCTTCTAATTCTAATAATAATATAATAATAGGATCGATTAGAAGCGCCAGTTGCTAAGCTTCAGAGGCGCCGGGAACGACTCGTGCATATGGGATCACACAGTATTACCTGCCACCCGCACGTGTCTCCGAAATCGGAATGTGCCGAACCCTATTACACCCCAGTCGTGAAACTGGTACTCATTTATCGACCAGTGAAGGATGAAAGACTAAGTTGGCCTGAGCAGTGTGAGTGAATTCTTTGCTCAACGGAATTACGCCTCGCCGTGACTGAGATTTGAACCCACGACGGCAGGATGATAGCATAACTGCTTTCACCACTGTGCTACGGCGCCCACCAGTTTAGCTTTCTATCTTCTCGTTCTTCTTCTAACATCATCTCTTTTTATTGCAACTCTCTCTCTCGCAATGCTCTATCTATCGATTCATTTTCCAATTGTATTTCTATTTCCAACTCTTTCCTCCTTTCTTCACCATCCCCATACCTCTACGCTTTTGTTTTTCATGACGTTCTCCTCGTCGATCTCCCAATGTCGGATCTTCGCCAAACCCACTAGTGTCTTCTCTCGTAACGTTCCCCGCATCCTCCCAATTTTCTGGAGACACATTCCCTCCAGGTAATTGCGCTGGGTTGTCACAACCCTCAACACGGGACTACTTACTATCCATCTTCAACCAGATAAGTATCAAAATAAAAGACCTACTTATCTAAACTCAGACCGGCGGGAAAACTCGAACCTTGAGGACGGATGGGTCGGCCGATTCTAGCCACGGAAAGTCCCGTAACTGGTTAGCTGATCCGATGATGATCCCGAAACGTCTAGCGAGCCTTGGTCACAAAGAAAACTTCACCGGCAAAAGAGATCTTCTTCACGAACTTGCTTGTCAAACTTTGCTGGAGAGCACCTTTTCCTTTCTTCCTGACACTTGATCCCACCGCTGCCACCAAAATGTCACAGTCTTCCCTGCTGGAATGCCGTGAACACCAGGAAGAAAAAAAACTCGGAACGACAACAAAAAACTTTATTGAAACGCAGTTAATAAAAAAAATCAAATACCAAACACTCAGGACTTTGCCTGATACTAAATAGCGAGCTCTGTCTTGGCGGGGTTCAAATAGCTATATATATATAGCCTAAGAAACAACGTTCGATAGATTCCTGTCTAGACTAAGAGTCTAGACAAGTCGACGGGTGCAGGATAAAACTTGTCAGGAGGTCCGGTAGAGCGACCCCTAACAACTTTAGTACTTATTTCTAACATTCTGTTTCTTACAAAATGGGACTATGAACTATTTTATATCTATATATATAAAAGAACATGTCCTGACTGACTGACTGACTGACTGACTGACTGACAGATGACTGACTGATAATCAACGCCAAGCTCAAACGCCTCATCCTAGGAACGTGAAATTTGGAACTTATATTACATTTATAGCGTAAACATCCGCTAAGAAAGGATTTTTGAAAATTTTGCTCCTGAGGGGAAAAAACTGGAAAACAAACTTTTTTCTAAAACAATGTATATCTCGAAAACCAAAAATGAGGAGATTTTGAAATTTGGTATATAGATACTTTTTGAAAAATAAAAAGATACGTGTTTCACCATTTTTTGAAATTCGGTTTCCCGGATCTCAAATGTGGGTTGGAAAATTGAGTTATTTGGTTTTTAAAGTAGCTGCCACTCATAAACTGTGAATGCTACAGGAGTGAAAATTAGTATTTAGTTTCTACTCCAAAAATAATGAAATACGTGTTTTAGCATTTTTTGAAAATTTGGTTTCCAGGACTTCAAATGTGGGGTGGAAAATAGGGTTATTTGTTTTTTAAAGTAACTGCTACTCAAAAACTGTAAATACCACAGATGTAAAAATTAGTATTTAGTTTCTATTCTAAAAATAAAGATATACGTGTTTTAACATTTTTTTAAAATTTGGTTTTCAGGACCTCAAATATGGGGTGGAAAATAAGGTTATTTGGTTTTTAATGTAACTGCTACTCGAAAACAGTAGATGCTACAGGAGTAAAAATTAGTATTTGGTTTCTACTCCAGAAATAATGATATACGTGTTTTACCATTTTCAAATGTGAGGTGGAAAAAAGGTTATTTGATTGTAAAATAACTGCTACTCAAAAACTGTAAGTGTTACAGATGTGAAAAATAGTATTTTGAGGTTTTGTGCCGGTTAAAAGTAAATGAGTTCAGTTTATCACCGGACGGACGGGCGAAGCCGTTATTTTAGGGTCTTCATACGGCCCTGCCCAAACCTTAAATCGAGGTGGGACGGGCCGAGATTTTTAACCAAGTATATAGACATTTAAGTGATTTTAGGGTGTTCAGGCTAAACGTGAAGTCAAGGTGGGACGGGCCGAAGTTTTTCATCAAGTATATAGAACTTCTAGGCCTGTAAAAACGGACCGGGCCCATATTAGACGGGCCGTGCCGGGCCAGGAATTTTGGTTTTTGAAACGGGCTGGGCCAAGTTGTCGACGGGCCGAGCCGAGACCTAAAAAATTGATCCGTGCAGTACTCTACTATGTATGCACGGTTCAAATTCTCAAATTTCATGCGAGCGAAGCCGCTACGGGCACTGCTAGTATATATATAAAGTTGTAAAGTTGTTTCTGCCAAATTGCGAGTTGTGTTTCTTGGAGCGTGTCTCAAAGATAAATTGATTCCACAGTTTATTCGCAATATATATATATATATATATATATATATATATATATATATATATATATATATATATATATATATATATGTATTTATATACATATAAATATATATATATATTTATATGTTGACTCATGGCCTGACGAGTTGTCAGGCCATGAGTCAACGAACTACTTTCACACGTGATGCTCTTCTCGAATTCCGACAAGCGCCCCTCCCATTCATCGTCAACTGCGCAAAATCTTGTTCTCCTTGCAACTATGGCTACCAATATGTAAACGGTGGTCACCTCGCCGCAGTGATCACAACTGGGAAACCAGTAAAACCAGGCAAGAAACCAAGGACCTAAAACGAACGAATCTATCGATAAATGCTACCTCAACTGGGGCAGCCGATGTGTCAGCATTGGGGACCCATGGTGTGGACAAAAAATGGACTGCTGGCCGAACGACTAAATTTATTAAACCAAAGAATGAAATACGAATTGCCGCGTGGAACGTACGAACGGGTCATCACGTCGGCCAAAAGGAGATTATCGCCACCGAAATAACCAACTACAAAATATCGATCGCCGCCATATCGGAACTACGACTCACGGGATCCGGGACAATGATGATTAGCCCACCGACGACCGACGAGACTATTACGCTCTTCTACTCCGGTGGTGACAAGCGAGAGGCGGGTGTTGGATTTTTGGTCGGCCAGCGGGCTGCCCACAGTGTCGTCGCCTTCCAACCGATTTCTGAACGTCTGGCAGTCCTTTCCATCGATGGCACAATCAAGACACACATCCTATCCGTCTACGCGCCGACCGAAACAAGCTCAGATGCTGCAAAAGACGCTTTCTACGCCGATCTACAAGCTGCGACTGATTCTATACCGCAAACCGAAGTTACCATATTGGCAGGCGACTTTAACGCTCACGTCGGCGACAACCGTAGTGGCTGGGAAGAAACGCTTGGACGATTCGGCCACGGAAAAATCAACGACAATGGGCAGCGACTGTTGCCGTTTGCGTCAGTAAACAACCTCGTCATTGGCAACAGCCTCTTCCAACACCCGAAGAAGCATCGGCTCACGTGGAGAAACCCGTCGGGGAAAGATTCGGCCATGCTCGACTACATTCTGATCAACAAGCGTTTTCGATCGACGCTCAACGACGTTCGAGCAATGCGTGGCCCTGATTGCGGATCTGATCACTACCTCGTGCGGGCCAAAATACAACTTCGACTCCAAAAAGCAAAGAAGAAGACGCCGGCGGCTGTAAAGAGAAACTGGACGTGCCTACGCGATCCGGCAGTTCGACACAAATTCCAGCTTGCTTTATCGAACAAGTTTGCGATCCTCAATACATTGGACGATGTCAACAATGAAGAAAAACAAATAACCAAATCCGTCATCGAATGTGCGGCGCCGTTATGTCCACCGATCCGTCGACGAACGCAGCCATGGATTTCGGATGAGTGTCTGGATTTGGTAGCTGAGCGGAAAAGAATCAAGCACGTCGATTTCGAACAATACCGGCGACTTAATCAAGAGGTAAGGCGGAAAATGAAGATCGAGCGAGAGGCGTATTGGAACGATGTTGCAGCCGAAATGGAAGAAGCCGCATCACGACATGAATATCGAACATTGTATCAGACACTACAACGTTTAGGCGGAAAAACAAAATCGATCAACGATAACATCAGGAAAACGGATGGAAAGTTTGTTAGTTCGTCCTCCGATCGATTACAGAGGTGGCGGGAATTCTTCCACGAACTGTACAACCACGATCCGCCTGCAGGACCAGCCGCGGACCCGCCACAAATCGATCAACCGCAGATCCCATTTCCCGTCGACGTACCAACAATCGCCGAAGTGAAAGCGGCCGTCAAATCGCTCAAGAACGGAAAAGCGCCGGGCATCGATCAAATTACAGCCGAGATGATCAAAGCTGGTGGTGACATTCTATTGCAACGTCTACACGTCCTATTGACATGCATCTGGGACACGGAGTACGTACCATCAGCGTGGAAGAAAGCGATCGTCGTTCCCATTTTGAAGAAAGGAGACAGTCGAGAATGCAAAAACTACCGCGGCATTAGTCTCCTTTCAATCGTTGGAAAAGTATTCACGAAGATCATTCAGTCACGACTACAAAAACATTGTGAACAATCGTGCCGAGAGGAACAGGCCGGATTTCGACCGAATCGTGGATGCATCGATCAAATCTTCGCACTTCGCCAACTCGTAGAAGAGAGGGTTCGATGTGGCCGGCGGACTGTTGTTGTCTTCATCGACTTCAAATCGGCTTTCGACTGCATCCATTGGCCATCATTGTGGACGGCATTGGAAAGAGAAAACATACCGCCGAAAGTCATCCGTTTGTTACAAGCGTCGTATAGTGGTTCGACCAGCTGCATCCGAATTCGAAACGACCTATCGGACGAGTTTACCATTCAAACCGGTATCCGACAGGGAGACGTCGCCTCTCCGCTTTTATTTAACGTCGTGATCGATGCGATCATGAGGAAATCGTTCGAAGGAAGGCGTGGTGTTCAATACGACAAAAACAACTTTGTCACTGATCTGATGTACGCGGACGATAGCGCCGTATTCGCCGACACCGACGTGGAAGCTACAGATTGCCTAAACGACATCGGCGATATTGCCAAGTCATACGGCCTAAAGATCAACGCCGAGAAGACCAAGGTATTAACAACGGACGGGTCGCCAGCTCATGTCCACCTAAATGATGTCCAGATCGAGCAAGTGACGAAATTTAAATACCTTGGATCGATCGTGCAGGAAAAGAAGACGTCGTCGTCGGCCGACGTCCACAGCCGCGTTGGCCAGGCGACTGCGGCATTTGCAGCGCTCAGATGGTGCGTTTGGAAGAGAACGAACATTGCAATCAAGACAAAAATTCGTCTTTACCGAACATTGATTCTTCCGATCCTCCTATATGGCTCGGAGACATGGACATTGTTTAAATCCGATGTGAATAGACTTGAAGTATTCCAAATGCAATGCCTGCGGCAAATACTGGGAGTCTCCATCCGCGACCGCATTCGAAACGAGACGATCCGTGAACGGTGTGATCGACAACCACTGATCGACGAACACATCCAAAAACGGCGACTACGGTGGTTCGGGCACGTCTGCCGAATGGATGATAAACGGCTTCCCAATAGTTTGCTTTGGCGGGAGCGACCGTCTGGCTGGCGCATCCAACGTTCGGCGCCAAAGAAAACATGGCTGAAAATTATTGATGGGGACCTCAAGAGGAAGCGACTGACCGCCGATGGGGCGAGAAGGGTTGCAGCCGATCGAGGAAAATGGAAGATTGTCGTGGAAGACGTTCGTGGTCCCGTGGCACCGACAGCAGCGTATTGGCTTCGAGGACATCCTCCTCCCCAAGCGCCGGCGACGGACTAAATAATAAATAAATAATATATATATATATATATATATATATATATATATATATATATATATATATATATATATATATATATATATATATATATATATATATATATATATATATATATATATATATATATGTATATATATATATATATATCTATATATATAAAAATGAATGTTTGTATTTATGTTAATGTCCTTTATGCATTGCTACACCATTCATCCGATCGTAATGAAATTTTCACACAACCTTGAGAGTCAATGAAAATCAAAAGTAAAAAAAAAATTTTTGAAATCCGTCACAAAATGAGCGGAGCGGAGCGGGTGAGCGAGCGGGAACTATATATATATGTATGTGCGTATGTATGTGTGTATGTATGTATGTGTATGTGCATGTATGTGTGTCTGTGTGTGTGTTTATGTATGTACTAGCGGAGATACCCGGCGTTGCCCAGGTTTTTTGAGGTTTTTCTAATGTTTGTCTCTTTCTCTCCCGTTTCCTTTCCCACCTGCTTTCCCACTCCTGTTAGCTTTTCCGTTTTCGGTCGTTTTCCCACTGCCGGTCGCTTTCCCGCTCCCGGTCGCTTTCCCGTCCCGGTCGCTGCCCCGTTCCCGCTCACGTTTGCTCTCCCATTCCCGCTCATGCTTGCTTTTCTGTTCCCGCTCGCTGTCCGTTCCGGGTGCTTTCCCGTTTCTATAATAGACAAACTAACCCACAAACATTCATATATATATATATATATATATAGTCTTAGCAAATCTATTTTGCGTTTTATAGGCTAACAGAAGTTATGAAAGAATGTAAAAGAGAAAATGAGCGGGAACGGAAACGGGAACGGGAGAGCTACCGTGACCGGGAATGGGAGAGCAAGCATGACCGGGAACGGGAGAGCAAGCGTGAGCGGGAACGGGAAAGCGACCGGGAACGGGAAAGCGACCGAGAACGGGAAAGCGACCGGGAACGGGAAAGCGACCGGGAACGGGAAAGCGACCGGGAACGTGGAAAGCGACCGGGAACGCGGAAAGCGACCGGGAACGCGGAAAGCGACTGGAATCGGGAGAGCAAGCTTGGAAGGAAACGCGAGCAAGAGAGAAAATCGATAACAGAACTTCTGAGCGGGAAAGCGACCGGGAGCTGGAAAACGACCGAGAGCGGAAAAACGACCGGGAACGCTACGAAAACGGGAAAGTGGAGAAGGGAACGGGAGCGAGAGAGACAAACATTAGAAAAACCTCTAAAAACCGGGAAAGTGGAGAAGGGAACGGGAGCGAGAGAGACAAGCATTAGAAAAACCTCTAAAAACCCCGGGCAACGCCGGGTAACCCCGCTAGTATATATATATATATATATATATATATATATATATATATATATATATATATATATATATATATATATATATCGGATCTAGGGGGGGGGGCAACTGAGAGCGAAAGAATGAGCAGGAAAGCGACAGGGAACGGATACCGACCGGGAGTGGAAAAGAGAAAATTAGCGGGAACGGGAGTATGTATGTATGTATGTATGTATGTATGTATGTATGTATGTATGTATGTATGTATGTATGTATGTATATATCGAAAAAATTAGGCGGCAACAATTATGGAGATTGGAGGTTTTGGATGAAATTTTTTTTAGTTGATTCCGGATTATGGTTTTGTGTCCAACCGAAGCCAGGACAGGTCGTTGATCCAGATTTAGATCAGAGAACATTGGCTAAAATCAACCTTAGTCTGAAGCCATGTGTATCTAAAGTAACTAAAAAATGTAAAACTGCAGCTGGTGCATGGGAAACTCTACAACGAGAATTTGAAAGTACGACTGTTATTCTTTTGATAAAACTTTACTCTAAGAACTGATAAACTTTTTCACTCAAAACGATGGCCCTAAGAGGGTAAACCCAGCTAGTTTTCCAAAAACTTTTTAAGAAATTTTATTAAGAACTAGCGGGGTACCCGGCGTTGCCTGGGGTTTTCAGAGGTTTTTCTAATGTTTGTCTTTTTCGCTCCCGTTCCCTTTCCGCTTGCGCTCCCGCTCCCGGTCGTTACCCGTTCCCTGTCGCTTTCCCGCTCATTCTTTCGCTCTCAGTTTCCCCCCCCCCTAGATCCGATTCTGCATGCATACATACATACATATATACATACATATATACATACATACATACATACATACATACATACATACATACATACATACATACATACATACATACATACATACATACATACATACATACATACATACATACATACATACATACATACATATCTCAATGCGACGAGCTCTTGATGCATTCAGCGGGCTGCTATCATGGTGCGGCATGAGTTTCAAGGCAACCAAGTCAAGAAGCTTATCTCTGCGACGAGGCAAGATCGACGACAACGTGACCTTTTCAGTTGCTGGCAACAGGATCCCAACATTGAGAGAAGAACCGGTTAAGAGCCTGGGAAGGTGGTATGACGATTCGCTTAACGACACTGGACGGTGTTCTGAGGTTCTTCGATCGGCATTTGAAGATATGAAGAAAATTGATGCGGCCCCACTCCAGAGCAGGTTCAAATTGTGGTTGCTTCAGTTTGTTCTATTACCGAAATTGCTTTGGCCTCTATCAATGTATGAGATGAGCTTACCATTGGTAGAAAAGCTAGAAAGGAGGATGAATAAATTTACAAGGAAATGGTTGGGTCTGCCTCCGGGATTTTCTTCGGTAGCTTTGTACAGCAAGACTGCCAAACTGAGGTTGCCACTGAAGTCTTTGGTTGAGGAGTTTAAGATAAACAAGATCCGTACGCAACTAATGCTGGATAACTCTTCGGATCAAAGAATTGTGGAGATGGGACCTCTTGTAAAGTCCGGAAAGAAATGGGTAGCCAGAAAGGAGATCGCAGAAGCTGAAGCCTCTTTACGTTGGACAGAAAGAGTTGGGGCAGTTCAACAGGACAAACGGGGTCTCGGGTCAACCCATCGAATTTGGTGGTCAAAAGCCAGCACCAGTGAACGAACAAGTCTGGTCATTCAGGAAAGAAAGAAAGCTATCGAGTCCCAGAGAATGATTAAGTTTGTTCAGTTATCTCAACAAGGAGACTGGACGACATGGGAAAATGCTGTTCAGCGTTCACTTTCTTGGAAAGACATTTGGCAATACACACCACTACGTTTGTCTTTTTTGATTAGATCTGTTTATGATCAACTGCCGTCATCCAGCAATCTTCGAAGATGGAAGTTGAAAGACGTTGATTCGTGCATGTTATGCGGGCAATCGGAGACTCTCATTCACGTTCTTTCCTGTTGTTCGTTTTCACTTTCACACGGGAGGTACACTTGGCGTCATAACCAAGTACTCCGAAAATTGCTTGACTTCGTCAAAGAAGCGTGTAAGAAAGCAAAGACAAGAGGAATACAGCAGAAAAGGAAAATCTACTTTTTGAGAGAAGGCAATCTGAAGTTCCACAGGTTCAGATCTACAAGAGACTTTGAATGTGTGATGGGTGCTGCCGACGATTGGTCGGTTTCGGCTGATTTGGATGGCGAAAGAAAATTTCCAGAAGCCGTGAGATCTAGCGGCTTAAAGCCGGATATAATTGTATATTCTGACTTGGCCAAGACAATGTTCCTGATTGAACTCTCTGTGCCATGGGAAAGTAACATGGAATCTAGCAATATTTTCAAAGAGGAGAGATATAGGGAGTTAGCATGTGATTTGAATGCCAAAGGGTTCAGGACTGAAATTTTTGCAGTCGAGGTTGGCGTTCGAGGGTTGGTTAGCAGCTCAATGTTAAAACTGCTGAAAGCTCTTGGTTTTTCAAACCGAGAAAAAACTCGAGCCATCAAGGAGATCTCCCAGACAGCTGAAGCTGCATCTTTTTGGATTTTCGCTAATAGAAAAAAGAAAGCGCTACAAGATGCACACGAAATGGTTTAGCCTTGTTTACATTGGGCGATAATCGTTCCGGCGATTTCAAGTTTTGTTTCGAACAGTTTTCTGCTGAATTTTGAATTTTCGTGTTTCAAGTTAGGAATTTGGAAATTTTTCTCGCCGAAGGGCGTCCGCCTGATCAACGGACGTGGGCCCACCTCTCTCTTAAAAGCGTCAAGAAGTTTAAGGGCCGAAACGCTAAAAATGAGAGGTTCTTCTTCTGAAGACCTTCGGCGACGAAAGCTCGCAAAGAGTTAAAACACATACATACATACATACATACTGTTGTGATGTTTATTTGTTTAGAGATCAAGTATTGATTTACAGAATGTAACTGGATTTAGAATTATTATAACTAGCAAGTAAAACATTAACTAATTTATATCCTTTGTACCCGGGACGTTCCCTTCAGGGAAATAGGTTATTGATATTAATTTATATACACATACATATATATATACATACATATATATACATATATATATATACATATATATATATACATATAAACACATACATACATATATATATATATATATAACACCTCCCTCCTAAGCTAGACACCGCTGGTGTATGACTTGCTTTGGTGATTTATTACAAGTCGAGATGGAGCGTGTCGTTGTCTATCAGATCGCCTCAGTTGCAATGATGACGGTGAACGTGGTATTACTGATTCTGAGTTTTCAGTAGAAGGGAATGGCGTTGCTGCAAAGTCCTGTGTAGGCTGTTCTGGCTGGTGTTCGGTGCCTAGCTGAAAACGAACAGATTTTTTAAAACGGTCTGAATCCTGACCTTTCAGAATGCCTCTCTTTGTGTTAATGTTCTTTTCCACCGTTTGACCAGGTTCGGCAGTTGTGGCATTTTCTCCTTGTCTTGTATTCTGATAAGGTAAGTCAAATGTCTCGAGTAGTGTTGTTGTAAACTTCGATTCTTGACGTGGGCGTAACTGGTTGATGTGGCGCTTCCAGACCATTCCTTTTACGATAGTATTGTACAGAACTCTTCCCCTTCTACGGACAATCTGTCCTGGTATCCACGTCACAGGTCCCGGTCGATAATCGCGAACGAACACTAATTCACCGTTTTGGAACTGTCGAGGTCGTGCCCCATGATGGCGGTTGAACTGTTTCTCCATGTCATTTGATCGAGGTGTTGAATGTTTGATGTTTTTCGGATGTAATTCGCTTAATACCGAACGTAATTGTCTGCCTAGGAAATTTTCCGCTGGAGAGAGACCGTTCGGCGATGAAGCGCAGGGAGTGGTTCTGTAGCTGAATAAAAATGTTTGAAGAGATTCTTTGTAAGTTCCGTCATTTCTTAATTTAATCAAAGCTCTTTTGAAAGTGTCTACAAATCGTTCGGCCTGGCCATTGGATTGTGGGTGAAATGGTGGTGATCTCACGTGTTTGATCGCGTTTTCTTCACAGTATTCCTGAAAAACAGTTGAGGTGAATTGTGTGCCGTTGTCACTGACAATTGTTTCAGGCAATCCAAATTGTGCAAAGATCCGCTGGAGTGCATTTATCGTGCTGGATGTGGTACTGTTTGCCATCTCTATTATTTCTGGCCATTTTGAGAACGCATCTACTACTACGAGATACATTTTTCCATGGAGCGGTCCAGCATAATCGATGTGAATTCGACTCCAGGGTTTGGTTTCTTTTGGCCATGAACATAAAGTGTGTTTTATGGGTGATTTAGCTGCTTGTTGGCATGAAGAACAGCTGCGTGTCCAGTTTTCTATGTCTTTATCAATGCCGCTCCAATAAACGTGTTCTCGAGCAATTATCTTCATTCGAGTAATACCCGGGTGGCCTTTGTGAAGCATTTGAAGTACTCGTTTTTGCAAAACCTGAGGGATGATTATTTGAGAACCAAAGAATAAACAGTCTTCATGTATCGTTATTTCTTTTTTTAAGAGTTCGAGTTTGCTGGTTTTCAGTGCTTTGTTTTCGTTCCACTTTCCTGTTGTGACATATTGGAGAAGGGGATTTAACTCATTGTCTGTTTTTGTTGCGTCACAGATTTCTTTATTTGAGACTGGAAGTTGTTTGACGGCATTGATATACAGGGAGTTTATATCTTGATTGATAGTTGCTATCAATGTGTCTTCTTCTGATGTTTTATGTGGACCTATAAGGCGCGAAAGTGTGTCAGCTTGTCCAAAGGACGTGGTTCTGCAGTATTCAATTTTGAAATCATAAGCAAGCAGTGTTAGAGCCCAGCGTTGGAGTCTGTTTGCTGTATATGATGGTATGCCTTTTTTATTGCCAAAAATGGCAAGCAGAGGTTGATGGTCTGTTAATAGAGTAAAGTGGCGTCCATAAATATAACGGTGAAACTTTTTGACCGCGAAAACTAGTGCTAGACCTTCTTTTTCTATTTGCCCATATTTCTTTTCTGCTGGAGTGAGAGCTCTACTAGCATGTGCAATTGCCTTTTCTGTTCCATCACTATATCTGTGTGATATCACTGCTCCAATGCCGTATTCTGATGCGTCGGCTGCAACTACAATTGGTTGGTTGGGGTTGTAATGGGTTAACAGAAGGTCGGATAATAAAATTTTTTTAGTTTCGTCAAATGCCCATTGACAGCTTTCAGACCACTGGAACACAGTGTCTTTTTTTAAAAGGGCGTCTAGTGGTGCTCTTAGATTTCTCATGCGTGGTACAAATGAGCTGTAATAGCTGATCAGCCCAAGAAAAGTACGGACCTGTCCAACATCTTTGGGTGGAGGCATATGAATTATTGCATCGATTTTTTTGGGGTCGGGACGACGGCCTGCAGCTGATATTACATTTCCCAAGTACGTGATTTCCGTCATTAACAAGTGGCATTTTTCAATTCTAATCCGGAAGCCATAATTTAAAATTCGGTCAAATAAAGCCTCTAAGTTCGTGTTGTGTTCTTCTAATGTCCGTCCCGTGACGATGACATCATCTAAATAGGCGGCAACGCCATCTAGACCAGTAATCATAGTGTCTATGATTTGTTGAAAAATACCTGGTGCTGATTTCACACCAAATGGTAGACGGTTATAACGAAACAAACCTTTATGAGTGTTGATTGTTAAGAGCTCTTTACATTCTTCCGTCACTTCTACTTGATGGTATGCTTCTGCAAAATCTATTTGGGAGAAAACTGTCCCTCCATTTAATTTTGTGAAAACGTCATCCATGGTAGGTAATGGGTGTCTATGGAGCATCAGTGAGTCATTTAAGCCTGTTGAAAAATCTGCACAAAGTCGGATGGAGCCGTTTGCTTTACGGACAGCAACTATGGGTGCTGCCCACTGAGAGTGATCCACGGGAGAGATTATTCCTTCTTTTAGTAACCGGTTAATTTCGCTATCCAATTGTTCTAAAGCGGCATGAGGAACAGGGCGTTTCTTTCTAAATATGGGTTGTGCGCCAGGTTTAAGCTGTAAGGAAGCTGAAACTTTTGTGCACAGTCCTAGTTCCTGTCGGAACACATCAGCGTATTTGTGTTTTAATTTGTTTGTAATGGCTGTGCGTTCCGCGTCTGTGTTGAAGCTCCGTATTTCCATGACAGAATAGTTTTCTAACAGTTCTTTAAAGTCAGGAAGTTGTTTTATCTATGGCATTCCCATGAGGTCGTTTGAATCTGTGACGTAAACAGTACCCCGACCATGGTACTTTTGACCTGACTTATTTGCAACGGTAAATTTTGTCTCAAACATTCCTTCGGTCTTCACGGGTTGACCATTTGCTGCGCTTAGATTTGCCGTCGCTGTGGTAAGATTGGGGCGACCGATGGCTATCCATGTTGGACGAGAGATGAGAGTCACTTCGGCTCCGGTATCTAACCGAAGTTGAATCGGTCTATCGTTGATGATGACTTCAATGTACTGTTTGATTTCATTTCCGTTGTCTACTCGGTTAATGAATCGGTCTTGTCTAGAAGCACTCTTTTCTCTGTGTGTAAAAGAATTTTGTCTCCAGTTTGGATGATCCCGTGATACAAATTTTCGTGATCTGCGAAAATCTGGAGAACTCGTCGGTCTAACGTTAGGACACTCTCGTTTCCAATGTGGTCCGCCACAAATGGGACATGGTGTTTTTGGCTCTGCTTGATGTCGTGGTGACAATGGCTTTCGGTGAGGTGAGCTGTATCTGTTAATGGCCTGAATTTCTACATCCGGTCTTTCGATTGTTTTAGTATCATCCAGTGTAGTCTTAAGTCGTTCAGACTCTGCTATTAATTCAATGACTGTAATAGGTTTTTCGCTATTTTCGCTATCCAACATGCGTAACAGCCTGGAACGTATCTCGACATGTTCTTGTGCCTGAAGTCCTGCTACATATTGGACACACTTATGTGTCTCGTCTGACATTCCTCGAAGCTCTGCTGCCTCCGCAGCAGCAATGATCTTATTTCCATAAGTGTTAAAATCACTCCCTGATGTACAAATTATTCGACTAAAGTCAAACCTTTGTCGAAAGAGACTTTTCTTAGGGCCAAATAGTTGTTCAAGGGTTGTGATGGTTTCTTCCCAACCAATGTCGCTGGGAAGCCGTGGAGAAATTCTGGTAGAAAAAACTGCATAAGTGTGGTTGTCCAATAGAGTTCGAAGAAGTTCAGTCTTTGACTCTTCTGGAAGATGTCTTTCGTGACCTTTGACAGTGTCTTCAAAACGTCTGAGCCACAGACTGAAAAATCGTCCTTCCTCTGGTTCGTAGGAAAACTTTTCCACTCTCTGACGTGGTCGATCAAAAAGTGTTTCTTTTTTTCTTTTTGGGACTCTATAAATTCTAACAGTTTCTTTTCTTTTTCTGAATTTTCTTTCATTAGCTTTAGGAATCTTTCTTCGCTCTTTTCCATCTGCATCCTGTGTCTCTCTTCGCTTTTTTCCATCTGCGTCTGAAAAAGTTCAAATATCTTTTGAATATCTGCCATTGCGTGATTTTATTCCTATCCTTCGTCGCCAATTGTTGTGATGTTTATTTGTTTAGAAATCAAGTATTGATTTACAGAATGTAACTGGATTTAGAATTATTATAACTAGCAAGTAAAACATTAACTAATTTATATCCTTTGTACCCGGGACGTTCTCTTCAGGGAAATAGGTTATTGATATTAATTTATATACACATACATATATATATACATACATATTTATACATATATATATACATATAAACACATACATACATACATATATATATATATATATATATATATAACACATACATACATACATACATACATACATACATACATACATACATACATACATACATACATACATACATACATACATACATACATACATACATACATACATACATACATACATACATACATACATACATACATACATACATACATACATACATACATACATACATACATACATACATACATACATACATACATACATACATACATACATACATACATACATACATACTCCCGTTCCCGCTAATTTTCTCTTTTCCACTCCCGGTCGTTATCCGTTCCCTGTCGCTTTCCTGCTCATTCTTTCGCTCTCAGTTGCCCCCCCCCCCTAGATCCGATTTTGCATGCATACATACATACATACATACATACATACATACATACATACATACATACATACATACATACATACATACATACATACATACATACTCCAGTTCCCGCTAATTTTCTCTTTTCCACTCTTTCTTAACTTCTTTTAGCCCATAAAACGTAAAATAGATCTGCTAAAAGTTGTTTGAAAATTTCAGAGGTTACGTAAACTAAATTTGAATTGTATTACACAAATTACTTTTGATGGTCGTACATAGGCACTTTCGGCCTGGAAAGTTTTTTGGCCCACCTGAGCCGGGAGATCGGAGTTGGGAGTCCAAACCTTCTTAACATTCTTCTCCTGTATGGAAACTACCTCCTTGCCAAAGTTCATCAAGATCGCTCTTCCGCTCCGTTCCGCTCATTTTGTGACCGATTTCAATTTTTTTCACAAAAAACCTTCTCCCATTGCCTCTCAAGCTTGTGTAAAAATTGCACTACGATTAGATGAATGGTGTAACAATGCATAAAGGACATCTATACTTACATACATAATCTCATTTTTATATATATACTAGCGGGGTTACCCGGCGTTGCCCGAGGTTTTTAGAGGTTTTTCTAATGTTTGTCCCTCTCGCTCCCTTTTCCTTCTCCACTTTCCCGTTTTCGTCGCGTTCCCGGTCGCTTTTCCGCTCTCGGTCGTTTTCCAGCTCCCGGTCGCTTTCCCGCTCAGAAGTTTTGTTATCGATTTTTTCTCTTGCTCGCGTTTCCTTCCAAGCTTGCTCTCCCGATTCCAGTCGCTTTCCGCGTTCCCGGTCGCTTTCCGCGTTCCCGGTCGCTTTCCGCGTTCCCGGTCGCTTTCCCGTTCCCGGTCGCTTTCCCGTTCCCGGTCGCTTTCCCGTTCCCGGTCGCTTTCCCGTTCCCGGTCGCTTTCCCGTTCCCGGTCGCTTTCCCGTTCCCGGTCGCTTTCCCGTTCCCGCTCACGCTTGCTCTCCCGTTCCCGGTCATGCTTGCTCTCCCATTCCCGGTCACGCTTGCTCTCCCGTTCCCGGTCATGCTTGCTCTCCCATTCCCGGTCACGGTTGCTCTCCCGTTCCCGTCCCCGTTCACGCTCATTTTCTCTTTTCCATTCTTTCATAACTTCTGTTAGCCTATAAAACGTAAAATAGATTTGCTAAGACTATATATATATATATGAATGTTTGTGGGTTAGTTTGTCTATTATAGAAACGGGAAAGCGACCCGGAACGGACAGCGAGTGGGAGCGGGAATGCGACACGGAACGGACAGCGAGCGGGAGCGGGAATGCGACCGGCAGCGGGAAAACGACCGAAAACGGGAAAGCGAACAGGAGTGGGAAAGCAGGTGGGAAAGGAAACGGGAGAGAAAGAGACAAACATTAGAAAAACCTCTAAAAAACACGGGCAACGCCGGGTATCTCCGCTAGTACATACATAAACACAGACACACATACATGCACATACACATACATACATACACACATACATACGCACATACATATATATATAGTTCCCGCTCGCTCACCCGCTCCGCTCCGCTCATTTTGTGACGGATTTCAAAATTTTTTTCTCTATATTTGATTCCCCTTGACTCTCAAGATTGTGTGAAAATTTCATTACGATCGGATGAATGGTGTAGCAATGCATAAACGCCATTAACATATATACATATATACAAACATTCATTTTTATATATATAGATAGAAGATATAAGATATATATATATATATATATATATATATATATATATATATATATATATATATATATATATATATATATATATATATATATATATATATATATATATATATATATATATATATATATATATATATATATATATATATATATATATATATATATATATATATAAAAGAACATGTCCTGACTGACTGACTGATAATCAACTCCGAGCTCAAACGCCTCATCCTAGGAACGTGAAATTCAGAACTTATATTACTTTTATTGCGTAAGCATCCACTAAGAAAGGATTTTTTTAAATTTTGCTCCTGAGGGAAAGAAACTAGAAAACAAACTTTTTTCTAAAACAATGTATATCTCGAAACCAAAAATGAGAAAATTTTGAAATTTGATATATGGATTCTTCTTGAAAAATAAAAAAATACGTGTTTCACCATTTTTTGAAAATTAAGTTACCCGGACCTCAAATGTGGGTTGGAAAATTGGGTTTTTTGGTTTTTAAAGTATAGCTGCTACTCAAAAACTGTGAATGCTACAGAAGTAAAAAGTAGTATTTAGTTTCTACTCCAAAAATAATGAAATAGGTGTTTTAGCATTTTCTGAAAATTTGGTTTCCAGGACCTCAAATGTGGGGTGGAAATAAGGGTTATTTGATTTCAAAATAACTGCTACTCACAAACTGTAAGTGCTACAAATGTAAAAATTAGTATTTTGAAGTTTTGTGCTGGTTAAAAGTAGCTAAGTCCAGTTTATCATCGGCCGGGCCAAGCCGTTATTTTAGAGTCTTCACACGGGCCAGGCCAAACCTTAAATCAAAGTGGGACGGGCCGAGGATTTTTACCAAGTATATAGATATTTTAGTGATTTTAGGGTCTTCAGTTTGGCCGGGCCAAACCTGAGGTCAAGGTGGAACGTGCCGAATTTTTTATCAAGTATATAGAACTTCTAGGCCTAGAAACGAGTTTTTTTTTTAAATTGAATAAACAGTTTCTCAATTGACTTGTGTTTAGTTACAACTGAAAAATAGGGAGGTTGCAAACGAAACTAAAATTATTATGAATTCAAAACGAAAACGAAACTGTAATAATAATTCTTGATGCAAAACTAAACTGAAATTAAAATTATTGAAAAATTCAAAACTAAAACAAAACGGTAATAATAATTCCTGATGCAAAACTAAACTGAAATTAAAATTATTGAAAATTTCAAAACTAAAACAAAACGGTAATAATAATTTTGGTTGCAAAACGAAACTGAAACTAAAACTAAATTTATTCCTGAAACTAATTAATCACTGGCACACACTCCCGATTCTGGTGCCGAACGACTGGTACCAGCGAAAACTGGTTAGTGTGTACTTAGGTATAGCATAGAGTACTATAGCATAGTTTTTAGTACTTTATGGCAGTGTTTCCCTCTAAGATGTGCACAAGCAAGTGTGGGCAGCGCCTGCATAAGTCCTCGTAACTCCTTCCAAGTCCTTCGAGCCAATCAGCTCAAAGTAGCGCATTGTATGAATATTCATCATAGCAGCCCTATTTTGCCTTAGCATCAGCATTTTAATCTACCTCCATTTTGTTTTCGAATTGTCTCTTTTATTTTAGCCAGTTTCCATTCTAAAGGAAAATTTTGAGTGCGCTTAAATTACAAATACAAATTATCTCCTAAATTATAAATTTAGAGAACATGTTAAAAAAGCCAACCTGGAAGATTAATTTCAAAACCAACACAAGATGATACAGAAAAGATATTCATAATTCTGAATGGAAGTGTTACAATAATTTTTGCAAAACCTTTATTAGAGCATGATGATGTAAATAGAACAAATTCTTTATTAAATTTTGAACATTCATATGTGAAAAATGTTAATGTAAATAACTAAAGAAGAAAGACTAAAATAAATGTAGCTGGTTTGAGTCTCAGCAAGCAACTTATTTCATTATATTTTATGTGAAGTACAGAAGACTAAAAGATTCTAAATAAAAAAAGAGAAAAAAAGATATTGAGACCTAATGTCAAAATCAACAAAAAATGAGAAAGAAAAGATATCGTGAGCTCTGGATGGAAATAATTTACACAAAACTTTTATTAGATCATGATTATAATGTAAATAGAACAAATTATTTGTTAAATTTTGAACATTCATATGAAACAAATTTTAATTCAATAAAACTGTTTTAAAGTATTAAAAAAGTAAAAATGTTTGGGAACAGCATTGCTCAATTATTTAAAAATTTAGAATTACTAATAAAATACTATGAAAAAAATATTACAAAACACCGGCACACCGGCAGCCACTTCTGAGCATAGATATATATAGATACGCCCTGCTGTGCTAACGTTCGCCTTCAACACACGGCCGCCGAGCCTACCCCAACCGAGACCTAAAACTGCACAATAAATAAACAGGGATGACGATAAAAAATACATAATGACTAATTTGAAATTTTTTTGCAATATATCTCTTTCGAATTTATTTGCACAAGACAAAATAAATAGTTTAAGTTTTGTTGGATTTGATTTTTATTCTACACATGACAACAATAATGTGTGCATTATACTAATTGAAACACTTCCAGATGGCTAGAAAGTGTTGAATCAACACCTGGCTTCAACAAACCAACAAAAACAATTTTAAGGAAAAACGTTCTGGAAGAGTCGACTGTATATGGCACTTGCTCCCTACATTTGCATTAGAAAGCACGTAGGGCTCGACAAAAAGTCTATGCTTCTGAGCTTTCTAACATTTGTTGATAATAAATATTCAAGAACACGTTTCTTTGAGCTGATTGGCTCGAAGGACTTAGAATGACAACAAGTCTGCATTAAATTATAGTGTTTATTATAACTAAAAGCTGGAGAGAGATACCAGTTACAGATCGGTCCCTAAAAAAAGTTATTAGCAAAAGAAGTTGCTCAAAACTCGCGAATCTGTTTATTAACGCCAACCAATCAGAAGCCAGCTTTTGCTAATTCTGCGTAAAAAGTGACGCTTAATTTACAAATTATCTCCACGAAATTTAAACTTCTTACGCTCAAATGATCATAAAACAGTTTAGTTATTTATTTATATATTCTTTTTTAATGAAACTTTTATTTTCCGTTATCTTATTATGGAGCTGCTCGAAGAATTTTGTTGATTATCAAATCATATGCTTTAACTAGTGTAACTCCTCTGTATAAACGATTATGTACACTCAACTAGTCTACGTTTTCGAAATTCTCCAGTACTTAATAAGCAATGCAACCTGAAAACACAACCTTATTTGACAATAGCTGAAGTGGGTGTCAGTTATGGGAATGTTCCACTGAAGAAAGACCATGCTCAAATATCTTAAAGACAAGAAATTTATCAAACATTGGTTTTTAGAACAACATAAATTTTAATTCTAAAAACAAAGCATAAGTTTCAACTTATTAAATAATTATAATGATAACTGTTATCTAGCTTCAAAAATCATTATATTGAGCACAATTCAGTCGAGCAGAAGAGTCAGATCTTCATCCACGACTTTACTTTCTGTGCCCACCAAACATCTCAAGAGTGCTGTAGACGGAAGGTTTGAGGTTGCAAGACTGAGAATGGTTTGCCAGCTGCTGTTATATTGGCTGTGACACTTCAGTGCTTCCGAAGAGACATTCTAAATACTGACCAACACCACTTTAAAATGTTGTCAAATTTTAATTCAATTCAGAGACATATAGATTCCCTCTCGCTCTCCCGCTCCGCTCATTTAGTGCCCGATTTCAATTTTTTTCACAACTTTCTTTTCCTGTATAAGAACTACCTCCTTGCTAAATTTCATCAAGATCGCTCCAGCGGTTCGTATTCCTATAAGAGACAAACTCACAGACACTCATATATATATATATATATATATATATATATATAATATATATATATATATATATATATATATATATTGCGTTTTTTGCATAACTCGGCAGTAGATTTTCTTTCATACATGCTCTATTGAGCATGTATGAAAACTTCTAGTAAGTTTACATATCTTCCAAAACTGTTTTTCATTCTATATCAAACACCCAACAATATATAACGCAGTTTCACTCCACTTCACGTCTTCTGTTTTTACAATAGTATTCCTGTCTTTTATATACCATGTACCTCGGTTTAATTTTACTTCACACCATTTTACCTCCGCTTGGTTTTATCACAACTATATCCGTTCGCATCACTGATCTCTATAATATAATTATATTATATTATATTATATTATATTATATTAATTATATTATATTATATTATAGAGATCAGTGGTTCGCATTACATTCATCGTCTAATCGTCTGGTTTTAAGTAAGCACGTTTTACCATTATTCTAATTTCACTTCGTTTGTTTTGAATATTCGCATTATTTTCTATTCAAGGGCTCTGATGATGGCTTTCGAGCCGAAACTGTGCAGTAAGCCCGTTATGAAAATCAATAGAGAATTTTATTCAAAAAACAAAGTCGTTGTTCGCAGATTGGAGTCTTACGTTAAGAAAATAATAAACAAAAAATGGACAGTTATTTTCAATAGAGCATGTATGAAAGAAAATATATATATATATATATATATATATATATATATATATATATATATATATATATATATGTTTTAGCCATTTTTTCAAAAAATAATTTTTTTGGAAAATTTTTAGGGGGGCAATGGCAAATCCACATCTGAACCCAGTTTTCGACGCGCGACAACCCATCAGCATAATTAACATCATATCGAACCAACTCCTCTACGGCCTGCTCACAAAAATTCCGGCAGACCCCTATGCAAAACTCCTGTTCTCCCAACACGCCAGTTGTCTGCAACCGGGCGCCGCACCACCAAGCGCCTCCGAAACTTTTCCGACGACTTCCCCAGAATCTGTCAGAGTCCAGTAACACTCAGCTACAGGTGGAACCCCGCCACAAGACTGAATCAACTCTCTTTTCTTTGTTTTCCTCGTGCTCTGCCTGATTTGTGCAGTCTGTCTGGCCGTCACCTGTTCTGAGACACAGCTGGTGGACTCTGGTTCAAACTGGGTTTCGCCGCAGCAACCCACGACTGCCCCCTGGCCATCAATTTTTTTGGGAAGAAAGTGTCTTTGAAAAAATGTCGGAAGTCATGCACCTGCATCCCCCACCAGGAATTCTTGGATCCACCACTGCATGCAGATATAGCTCTTTTTTGGTTACGTGCTCAAACATATGAGCGGAAGTCTTTTGTCAATCGATCGGCAGAATTTTAGTTGAATGCACACAAAATTAATTCAGGAGCAAATTAATTCAGGAGAAAAGCATTTCATAAGAAAGAACACATGTGCTAAACTTATTTATAAACCCCATAAAAATCTCAGGAAAGATACAACACAAGGTTGGAAGTGTACAAATTTCTTGGAAGTAGTGCAGGTTGATAAAATGATCAAAAATTCAGTAAAAAGAGATTACAACATCAAAATGAACCAGTAAGAAATGACTAGATGAATATTGCAACATCAACCACAATAAAAGTAAATAATTTAAAGATGTGCTAAAGCGTCTTGACCAATATTTGTTAAAGGATTCCATCAATTGTGACTCATAACACAAGTTTTAGTTTTGAAATGTTTAACAATGTCCTGGATTTAAATGCCTTACCATTAAATTCCAACAACAATATATAAGATTTTACACAATACAAAAGACTTAAAATCTATTAACAAATCAACATATTAATATTAAGGCTGTAACAAATCATTTTAGATCAAAATGGATTAAATCACTGAGCCAGATTTTGAGGGTGAACCCTTTTTCTCAAAACAGAATCATTTACAAAAGATTGTTCTTCTAATGGATTAATCACTTCTTCAGCACATCCCTCTGTTTCTGTAGTTTGCATGAATGTTTTTCCTGTTTCTTTTTCGATATCATTATTTTTATAGTTATCACGTACCTCTTCATTACCATGATGGCAATTATCCTCCACAGTTTGCTTTATCAAGTTTTTTTGCTGGAAAAGAAATACAAGAATACAAATACTTTTGACAAATTCCTATCAAATTAAAAAATTAGAAGCAACTAATAACTGCACACTGAAAAACAACTAACCTGTAAATAATCGCAGCTTATATTACTAGCAGAAGAAACAGTCCTTTGTATGTTTTCCATAGCCTCAAGAATTCTAGTCATTTGGTTCTCAGTTTCTATAAGCCTCTTCTTCAGCAAACTTATTTCTTCATCACCTGAAATTTGTATTAATTTAAATAAAAGAGAATAAACTTTATGAAGCGTAAGTCACAAAACATGCATTAGTGCATAAAATTCATATAACATAAATATCAAGCACCAGTTAGAAGTACTTTATTTAAAATGAGTTAAATTAAATGAAGTTCGTGAATATTTAAATGGAAAACAAAATAATTAGAACACCAACCAATATCTTCCTGATCAGCTTTCCATAGAAGCTTCTCCAACTCTTTTTGTTTTTTAATAACTTTTTCTTTCACATTCGTTTCAGAAATGTTTTGATCAGCATCCACATAACTGGCTGAATCATGATCCGATGATGAACCTCCATTCAAGTCGTTATTTTTCTTACGAAGAAATAGCTGAAAATATTTGTCTACGTTTTTAAACTAATACCTCTTTAATCAATCTATATTTACATTAATGTTTTTCAATCATTGAATAAATGAGGTAACATCCTCGAGTCTAAGATTTTTTCCAAAACATGTTTCAACTAGAACCCCAAAAATGTAAAAGCTTTATTGAGTCTCACAAGCAATGGCAGAAAACTGCACGATGTAGATGATCAGTAAATATCATATTTTCTAAATAAAAATTTGAAAATTAAAAAAATAACTTTTAATGAATACAAATAAACCCATTTCTTTATTTTCAATATTTTAAAAACAAGTTATTATTAATTATAATAAAAAAATGTTAGTTAAATAAAAAATTTCCTCAAAGTAGTTTAAATAAAATCATATAATTTCTGAATAAACTTATTTTATTTTATAAAGTTATTTTCTATACTACAACCCGGCATTGCCCGTGGTTTTTAGAGGTTTTTCTATCTCTCGCTCCCGTTTCCATCACGGCTTGCTCTCCTGCTCTTGCTCCCACGCTCCCGGCAGCATTCTTGCTCTTGGTCGCTCTCTCTTTCCCACTCTCACTAACTTTCCAATACAGTTAGCTCTAGCGCTCCCACTCGTTTTCCCGCTTGCTTTTCCATTCCCGCTCCCTTTCTTTCTTCCTTTCCTTCCTAACTTCTTTATGCCCATAAAACATAAAATAGATGTGTTAAAAGTTACTTGAAACCTTTAAAGTTTGTTGCATAAACTAAATTTGAATGTTGTTACAGAATAACCTTTGATGTTCGTACATAGGGACTTTTGGCCTGGGAAGTTTCTGGCCTTAAAATTTTTTTTAATATTTTAAAAATTAAAAACTACCATATCTTCTTCTCCTCTTTAAGATTTACCTCCATGCCAAATTTCGTTAAAATTGGTCCAGCAGTTTGGATTTGCAAAAAAGACAGACAGCTATTTTGATATATATATATATATATATATATATATATATATATATATATATATATATATATATATATATATATATATATATATATATATATATATATATATATATATATATTACGACATTGGCATTAAATAAATTTTATTTGATATTTGATATATATATATATATATATATATATATTACGACATTGGCATTAAATAAATTTTATTTGATATTTGATATATATATATATATATATATATATATATATATATATATATATATATATATATATATATCAAATATCAAATTTTTTTCTCTATATTTGACTCCCCTCGACTCTCAAGGTTGTGTGAAAATTTCATTACGATCAGATGAATGGTGTAGCAATGCATAAATAACATACATATATACATACATACATACATACAAACATTCATTTATATATATATAGATTACCTTCGATGGTCGTACATAGGAACTTTTGGCCTGGAAAGTTAAGAAGGTTTGGACTCTCTCCGATCCCCCGGCTCAGGGGGCCAAGAAACCTTCCGGGCCAAAAGTGCCTATACATGATCATTGCATAAGTTTTCGAAGCACTGTTTACAATTGCGTAACAGGCATTACTTGCTAATGGACTTGCTTCCCAGTCTTGCATAATGTCATCGATTGCGCGTTATTACAAATTATTAAGAGATGGGGTGGGAAAGCGATAGTAATTGGGAAAGTGACGGGAGCGGGAAAGCGACCGGGAGTTGGAGAGCAAGCGGGAACGGGAAAGAGACCGGGAGAGAAAACGGGGAATTAAACGGGAGCTAGAGAAAAACGATAAAAACTCTAAAAACCCCCGAGCAACGCCGGGTAACCCCGCTAGTATATATATATATAAATATATAGTTCCCGCTCGCTCCGCTCATTTTGTGACGGATTTCAAATTTTTTTATTCTATATTTGATTTCCCTTGACTCTCAAGGTTGTGTGAAAATTTCATTACGATCGGATGAATGGTGTAGCAATGCATAAAGGACATACATATTACAAACATTCATTTCTATATATATTTTTTTTTATTCATTTATTGAGCACCAACATAAGTATTAAACTTAAACAAAAGAAAATAACCAAAACGACAAGAAAAATATAGTACCAAAATTTCAAAAAAAGAAAAAATCGATCAGTTGGTGGTCGGTGGCTCAGTTGGTAAGGGCGCTTGCATTTAGGCAAGTCGGTGTTGCCGTAGACACGTGAGTTCGATTCCTAGTAGAGTCGTATATATATGTATATATATTTTTTCGACAGACATTCTAAATTTTTCAAACTACATACAGGAACTGAGATAAAAATACGTATTAAGAAAGTTCAAATAATTTAAAAATTAAAATAGTATTTATTTGAACTTTCTTAATACATATTTTTTATCTCAGTTCTTTTTTTGATATTCTAATATCTATGATAGGTACGTTCTACCTGGTTTTATTGCTTATTTCATTGTATCGTTTCTTGTGTCGACGTTTGGTTTAAATTTTAAATGGGCTCTGAGGATGACAATTTTAGTTGAAACGGTCCGTTAGCCGTAGTTGAATCAAAGAATATATGTAGTTTGAAAAATTTAGAATGTCTGTCGAAAAAAATAATAAACGCAAAATGGTCTATTGTCTTTAATAGCGCGTGCCTGAAAGAAAATATTACACCTAAGTACGTCAATATATATATTATAATATATCATACTATATATATATATATATATATATATATATATATATATATATATATATATATATATATATATATATATATATATATATATATATATATATATATATATATATATATATATATATATATATATATATGATATAATTATATATCTTTTTGCAATTGCACCTCCACTTTTTTTTATCTTCAGGACTAACAATGTAAAATTATATATAAAGTGGAGGTGCAATTGTAAAATGATATATAATATTTTAAAAATCTGTCCTTTTTGATGGGCTAACTCTAGTAAATTAATAATTAACTAACTCTAGAGAGAGTGTAAACAAGATAGATGACAATTCCAATGGCATACAATGGAAGAACAATCCCCAACACACCTTTCCCACCTGTCCCTTGCTTGGTCCCAGCATATTTCTTCATCTCAGAATAAGCATGCATGCCAGGATGGCTACCAATCTAAAAAATAATTAACTTGGTTTAAACCAAGTACTTAAATTCTTACACATGAAACAAATATGGAAAAAAACATAACAAAAGACTTTTATATTAAAGTGTTACATAAGAAATGATCCACCTTCATATGAGAAGAACCAGGGTGGTCACTCATTGGCCTTCTTCCCCTCCTCATTGAATCATGATGCATGTGAGGAAAATTTCCTATACAAATAAAATTTGTTAAACACAAAAGTAATTCTTAAACAAAATCTGATTTGAGTGCAAAACTTCAAAACTAGGTAAACAAATTAACAAAAGTCATAGCTGATACAGAATGAACTGAGAATTACCGAATGAAATAATTTTAACAAGTACTTCTAATAATTCAAGTGTTTAAACAAGATAATTTTTAGCAATCTCTACAAGAAATGTTTATAAGAACTTTGTGCAATGTATAGAGCATCTAAGAACATCTTATATATAAAAATGATGTATATACGTATATCCGAGTACCAAATGTAAATGGCAGAACCGATTTTATTGATATTTGGTACACTTATCTAACTTAATCAAGCGGTCATTTCTGTCAAGTTTTAAAAAAATTTGTTAATCCATTGGTGTTTTATGGACAAAAACGTTTCGGTCAGCGGTTGCAAGGAGAAGTAATTTTTTTCTCCAAAATAAAATAAATTAATTTATAGTTAAATTATAGAAATTTTTAATATTTTTTAACAGTTTTAAATATAAATATTAAATAAATTTGTGTGTTGTTTAGTGGCGCCGGATACCTTTGTTTTGATTTCATCGGGATCCCGACCTCTTTCGTTATAACTATTACCACGGCAATGCCGGCGCAGTAGCAATTTTACCGATTATTTCACCGGCGGGACTGCCGAGGAAATAATCGGTCACCGCCGGTGCAATAGCAGCAAATAAATTATTAAATAATTAATAAAATAATATATATTTAATCAAATATATATAATTAACAAAATAATGTGTCGTCTTCAGGCAGACAGCCTGCATAGTTTATTTTTATCTTTGGATTCTCGATTTTATTATTTCGGGAGTTTAGGCCTCCGGAGAATGGCGGGAAGATTGCAGCCTATGTGACGCACCGTATATAAAATCAGCGAGCTAAGAAAAACCGCCATAACTCTCGTCTCTTTTTGTGCTTTTCGTTCTTGCGTTCTCGCTTTCTGTAATCAGTGATTTCTTTCATACAAGAAAACAAGGTAAATTGATTTATTAAAATTAAATTATTATCTATTACTACCGTGGTTTTTCATTATTTCTCTCGCTCCCGTTTCCTTCCTCACCCTATTTTCCGCCGCGAACTTATCAATAATTGTATCAAAATCTGTTTTTTTACATTTTCTATTTCTAAGTTTAAATAAATAAGTAATTAAAATATTTTCTAGCATAGATAATAATATAGTAATCGATAATTTCCCGCCGTTGTTACGATTAATTTTAAAGTACAATTGCATTTGTTGATTTTAAATATTTTCTAGCAGTAGATTAGTATTCATATTACACAAATTAAAATTGTTTATATAAACTGTAAGTCACATGCAGTGTAAGGCTGTAAGAATAGGTCCAAGATCAACATCAGTACATATTGTTAATGATCTGCTATCGGTTCCTAATTGGCAGAAATTCCACTCCTTTCTTGCATTCAGCGCCAGGCGTGTTCAACATTTGTGATAAATTTTGATTGTTGTGTATTGCAGCTGAAGAAAGTGTAGTTAATTTAAGTTTTTTACCAGCGGGGTACCCGTGTTTTAAAGGTTTTCCTATCGTTTTTCTCGCTCCCGTTTCCTTCCTCGCTTGCTCTCCCACCCCCGGTCGATTTCCCGCCCCCGGTCGCTTTCCCGTTCCTGCTTGCTCTCCCTCTTCCGGTCGCTTTCTCGTTCCTGCTTTTTAAAATTTTTAAAATGCCTGCTTAATTTTTTGGCGCCCCTTAAAAATTGATTTCCCCGTTCCGGTCGCTTTCTCATTCCTGATTGCTCTCCCGCTTACGGTCGCTTTCTCGTTCCTGCTTGCAAATTTTTAAAATGCCTGCCTAATTTTTTGGCGCCCCTTAAAAATTGATTGTTGTCAGTTTTTTATGTTCTCTAACTTTTTATTCAGACCATGGCTGATCAAAACCAAGTTAAGGATTCCCTACTTTCCAGCATTTATCTTGGGCGATTGTTTGACAGCTTTGAAGAGGTTGAGTCTCTGATGAAACAATTGTCAGAGAAGCTTTTTTATCACTTTATTTTTAAGGACAAAAAGACTGTGGAAAGCCACAATAAAAAAAGGTAGTTTCAAGATTGACCCAACGAAGTGGAAAGTTCACTCTGCTCTAATTGCTTGCTCGCACCATGGAGAGCATAGAGACCGGTCTACAGGAAAAAGAGTCATGAAGAATGTATATGCCTGTGGGTGCCCGTTTCATTTCTATGTTTCTAAAAAAAATTTGTAATAGGAGTTTTACTATTTGTACTCTTATTGCCTTTTTTTACAGAAACGGACAGACTTGGCGAATACTTCCTGCAAAACTGGTTTAACATCACAGAGCAATGGGCCGTTTTCTACCGCAAAAATCTCTTCACTATGGGAAATCACACTACGAACAGATTGGAACGGTGTGTGATTATTTATCTATATATATAAAAATGAATGTTTGTATATATGTATTTATGTATGTTAATGTCCTTTATGCATTGCTACACCATTCATCCGATCGTAATGAAATTTTCACACAACCTTGAGAGTCAAGGGGAGTCAAATAAAAAAAAAAAAATTTGAAATCCGTCACAAAATGAGCGGAGCGGAGCGGGTGAGCGAGCGGGAACTATATATATATGTATGTGCGTATGTATGTGTGTATGTATGTATGTGTATGTGCATGTATGTGTGTCTGTGTCTGTGTTTATGTATACATATATATATAGATATATGTGTATATATGTATATGTATATATATATATATAGATATATGTGTATATATGTATATGTATATATATATATATATATATATAGATATATGTGTAGATATGTATATATATATATATATATATATATATATATATACTAGCGGGGTTACCCGGCGTTGCCCGGGGTTTTTTAGAGGTTTTTCTAATGTTTGTCTCTCTCGCTCCCATTTCCTTCTCCACTTTCCCGTTTTCGTCGCGTTCCCGGTCGCTTTTCCGCTCTCGGTCGTTTTCCAGCTCCCGTTCGCTTTCCCGCTCAGAAGTTTTGTTATCGATTTTCTCTCTTGCTCGCGTTTCCTTCCAAGCTTGCTCTCCCGATTCCAGTCGCTTTCCGCGTTCCCGGTCGCTTTCCGCGTTCCCGGTCGCTTTCCCGTTCCCGGTCGCTTTCCCGTTCCCGGTCGCTTTCCCGTTCCCGGTGGCTTTTCCGTTCCCGGTCGCTTTCCCGTTCCCGGTCGCTTTCCCGTTCCCGGTCGCTTTCCCGTTCCCGGTCGCTTTCCCGTTCCCGGTCGCTTTCCCGTTCCCGCTCACGCTTGCTCTCCCGTTCCCGGTCATGCTTGCTCTCCCATTCCCGGTCACGGTTGCTCTCCCGTTCACGCTCATTTTTTCTTTTCCATTCTTTCATAACTTCTGTTAGCCTATAAAACGTAAAATAGATTTGCTAAGACTATATATATATATATATATATGTGAATGTTTGTGGGTTAGTTTGTCTATTATAGAAACGGGAAAGCGACCCGGAACGGACAGCGAGCGGGAACGGAAAAGCAAGCGTGAGCGGGAATGGGAGAGCAAACGTGAGCGGGAAAGCGACCGGGAATGGTAAAGCGACCGGGAGCGGGAAAGCGACCGGGAGCGGGAAAACGACCGAAAACGGGAAAGCGAACGGGAGTGGGAAAGCAGGTGGGAAAGAGACAAACATTAGAAAAACCTCTAAAAAACCCGGGCAACGCCGGGTATCTCCGCTAGTCTATATAAATACAAATTACTGTCTATTTGTTTGTCTTCTATACAAATCCAAACCACTGGACCAATTTTAACGAAATTTGGCATGGGAGCTTATTTAACAAAGTTTGAAGATTTTAAGCAACTTTTAACAAATCTATTTTACGTTTTATGGGCAAAAAAAGCTAGGAGGGAGAGAAAGAAAGAAAATAGTGGAAGCGGGAAAGCAAGCAAGAGAACGAGAGGGAGTGGAAAAACTAACGGAAAAATGAGCGGGGATGGAAACAAAAGCAAGAGAAAGAAAAAACTTAATTATTAAAACATTTTGGTTACCTGCACAGGTTTCATTCCACGATAAAGAAACAGCTCCAACACCGTCAGGTACGGTTCCCACAGCTTTTGACCACTCTACTCGACATTTCCATGCTCCGAGAAAGAGACCGCGATCGGAAAGCTCTCAAATCAAGCCTCCGTTTCACAACGGGAAAACTGCCTCCATTTCTAGAAATTATTAACAGGGAGTATACGCCATTTGCAGCTAAACAGGCTACTCAGCAGTACACTGCAAATAACAGAGCCTACACATTTCAAGTAAGCCTTCATGTATATGCTCCTGTTGTCAAAATTGAACTATGTTAACTTTCTTAAATGGAATTCTATAGACAGAGACCTTTACAGTTGTCAAAATTGAACTATGTTAACTTTCTTAAATGGAATTCTATAGACTGAGACCTTTACAGTTATCGATGGCAACCGTCAATATCAGGTTGCAAAAGACTTCTTCAAATGCACGTGTAGTTTTAGCAATGGATACGGTCTACCGTGCCGTCACATGATCTTCCTGGCTGGCCCGGTGGGAAAGCTGATGGAACTGCGTGGAAATCCGCGTTGGCTGATGAAAGATGTTGAGGTGAAATCTGTGATAATTTTGCATTCAATGTGATGGAATACTAAAAATATTTTTTTTTCCAACAGGATGCCAAGGAAGATGAAGAATATCCACCTTGTCCCAACAATTGGACGCCAATTGCAATGGACAATATTACTCGGGAGGAGATGTTTACGGAGGCCCACCTTTTGTTTCGTTCACTGGCCAACGCCATGCAGGATTTTTCAAAGCCCACGTATGAGAAGTACCTGGCAACATTTTGTGTTCTCCGAGATTGTATCCAACAAAAGAAAGATTTTCAAGTCACCTTAGGTAAAAATTACATGTTATAAGGTAACTTTTTGTTATAAGCTATTAAAATAATTTCGCTTTTGGAGCAGTGGGTGACCTGTCTGTTGATCAGTTGGCCTCAAGTGATGGTGTTCAAGTCAACCTAGGTAAATATTACATGTTATAAGGTAACTTTTTGTTATAAGCTATTAAAATAATTTCGCTTTTGGAGCAGTGGATCAGCCGGCAAACAAGCGGCGGCGGTTGGACAAAGCTGACACTGAGCAACCGAACCAGCCATCGATAAAATTGTCAGGACTCGAGCTTCCAAAAGTTGCTCATGATCCCGGAAGGCCCAGAAAAACCCACCGCTTGGACCATTCATTATAAGAAGCTGCCACGAAAATTTTCAGCTATGCTGGAAAAAGAAAAAAAGCGTAATCTTCATAATTTGAGTAAAGAAATCAATTTTGTTTTTAACTTTTTTTTCTTAATTAGTGTTTTTTCGTGGATTCTCGGTGAAGAGGAGGCTGGAAGGGTGGTGAAGGAGGGATGCCTCGTTGAAAGCGTGAGTCCGCTTATAGATGTCTCCACAGCCATAACAGAGCCGGAAGTGTCTGAACATCTTCCATTGTTCAAAGGCCTGTTTGCTGTGGATGCGTGGACCACAGTTTTAGAATTGAGTAAGTTAAAATAACTTTGAAATTGTGTTACAAGTAAACAACAGAAAACTAATTTTTAATGTATTAAATTTTTACAGTACAAATAAAGAAGGAGCATCCAAACTACACCTGTAGAACGTGTCGAAGAGATGCAAACATAGCGGACACGATTATGTGTGACTGCTGCCTGCAGTGGGTGCATTTTTTTGCCAGAAAATAAATAAAACACCAACTAGCAGGGCTTTTTTTGCACCCACTGTCGTGGCAGTTACAAAATGTTTTGATTTGTTTTATTATTATTATTGTTGTTGTTGTTACAAACTTTTCTGTTTGTCTTTTGGATTTGCAAATCAGGTTTAGTTGAAAAAAAGTTTCTTTTGAAAAACTCGTTTTTTTCCTTTACTTGTTTCATATCAACTGGTTTTGTGCCAGACTAGTAATAAAAAATGTACTCATGCAATTAGTTGTGGTTTTTGGTTGTCCTGAAAAATATTCATTAGAAAATAATTATAAAAAAACCGCCGTGGTTCTGCAAATTATTCATAAAAAAATTATTATTATAAAAAAACCGCCGTGGTCTTTCAAAATAATCAGAAAAAAATTATTACAAAAATGACCGCCAACATACATTTCATCGATGCCGGCACAGTAGCAATTTTACCGATTATTGCCACGGCGGCACACGGTACTGCCGGCACAGTAGCAATTTTACCGATTATTTCACTGGCGGTACTGCCGCCGGCTCAGTAGCAATTTTACCGATTATTTCCCGGGCAAACCGCCGGGGCAATAGCAGCAACCGAGCTATTTCGACTCTTTCCGAAAACATGGCTCTGCTATTGGTGGTTTATAATTTGATATTTAGATTTCCAAAAAGTTATTTTTTAGATACAGATAGGTTTGCTTTTTTAGCGTTTTTTTAAATTTCAGGTGATATCAGTTTAAGAAATTTTCAGGACTTATCACTAAGTTTCAGCATTTTAGTTTAGTTTTTATTAGTATAACTAACTATAGTTTACTATAGTATCCTTTTTGAAGATTATTTAATAATCAATTCAGACAATTAAGCTAATTAAGGCCAGGTTTATGGTAAAAGCGATAGGCTGATAGACTCGTCAGTTTAGGAAACCATGATGAACAATATTGGATAAGGAGCAATTGAAGTTAGAAGCCTTAATAAATAAGAAATTTTTTCGGGCAGGTAAGTGTTTTTATATGTGATGGCATTAGCCGATTAGGTATTAATTTATTATTGACAAGTAGTTATGACTATAAGACTATGAATTAATTTATTGGTCTTATTTTATTTTTTAATTTTCAGAGGAAACTAGAAAATTATATTCTAAAGAAAATCTTACATGCGACACCGATTTATGGTGAAAGTTTCACCTATATATAATTTGAAAGAAATGAAAGCAAGTGCAGTATTTTTGTGTTTCAACAAAATCATGAACAGAGTTCTGAAGCAAGCCTGTCAATCTGTTGCTGTTTTGTGCAATTTATAATTGCATCATGTGCTAAATAAAAGTGTTACTCTTTACTCTTTGATTGTTCCAAATCGATGATCTCCGTAAATTCTGGATCAATTGCTTTGATATTTTGACATAACAAGATGGTTTTTAATATTATTATTATGTTCATGTTTTATTTCAATCTGTGTTTTATATCACGTTTTTCAAAGCCATGGATCAACATTTATTAACATGCCATATGTAGCGTTATATGCTTTCTGTAGACATGCAAAGAACTCTTTATTCAGTGGCCTTGAAGTCCTTTAGGATTTACGACACTCTAAATATTGTCAAACATTATTATTATTATTATTATGACACTTAAAAACTTAGAACTCAAAAAGCAGCTGATGTCAGATAAATCTATTGTAAGCATTTATAATCTTACGAGTATTTAAAATAAAAATAATCTGTTGAGATATATGAGCGGTTTTTTTAACATTATTGCAGCATTAACTAATAAATTCCTTAATTTTTTTCAGAGTGAGCTATCGGCTTTAGTCAATCAAAACAATCCTTTGCAGAAGATCACACTTGCAGATTGGAACCAATACATTAAAGAATACTAATTAAAATTGAGGAAGTTCAGACGTAACTAAACGAGCAAACCAAACAACAAAAAGTGTTAACAAGAGAACAGATCAACTTTGATGACTGTGCACAGCATTCCGCTACAGCCCATCTAAGCCACATTGGGAAGGCTCTGAAATTTAATAAAAGAACGAAAAAGCGACTGTGAACGAAAAAAGCGAGCAGGAAAAGGAGAGCAACTGGGAGCGGGAAAGCGAAAAGAGACCGGGAAAGCGTAAAAGAGACCGGGACCGGGAAAGCGACCGTGAGCGGGAAAGCGACCGTGAGCGGGAATGCGACCGGGAGCGGGAATGTGACCAGGAGTGGGAATGAGACCGGGAGTGGGAATGCGACCGAGAGCGGAAATGCGACCGGGAGCGGGAATGCGACCGGGAGTGGGAAAGCAGCCGGGAATGCGACTGGGAGTGGGAAAGCAGCCAGGAGAGCAAGCGGTAACGGAAACGGGAGCCAGAGAAAAACAATAAAAACCCTCTAAAATCCCCGGGCAACCCAGCTAGTAACATGATATAATAAGGGCTCAAAGTGGTTCAAGAGACTAACAAACCCCACCCATTTAAGCTGTGTATATTAAAACAACATAGAAACCATATCTAATTAATAGTGATTTTCAAGGTGATGCTATAAATAAGTATCACTATGTTATTCACTATGTAGGGTCTCAAAATCCCCCAATCTATACAGTCAGTGTCAAGGTTTACATGGCGTAAAATACACCCCTTTATTATTACCAATGCTTTTTTTAACTCGTCGTCTCTGTTTCTCTGTCTGTCTGTTTCTCTGTCTGTTTCAAATCTTGCAATCAATTTTTGAGTCACTTCCTGATGATAGATTTTTTTCAAATTTTGCATACATGCTCAAAATAGAAGACAATGCAATATTCAATTATTAGTTGTACAATAAGTCAATTAATTTAGTTAATTTTAATTAATTTATGTATATGTGTACGTGTGTGTGTTTATTATATTTTTTTATCTAGGAATTTATGTATATGTGTTTGCAAAATTTGTGTTTTAATTACATATAAAAGCATTGGGTTTTAAAAATTCGTTTTTAATTTACTTGTTAACCTGATCTAACCATCACTCGAATCAAGTTGACACAGTTCACAATTTCCAGAACTCCCAATTAACAATCAACAATTATCAAAATGGATAGTATTGATTAAGCGTCTGCGTCCCGTAATCGCTATCCCGATATCAATCGGGATTTCAAAACGATACGGGAAATCCCGTATCGCTATTAAAACGATACAGCCTGCAGGAGAAGTCTCGTATCGAAATAAAATAGCGAGACTTAAATTTGGTTCTCGTATAAAAATTCCGAGTTTGAAAAAACAAATATTTTTCAATAAATAACGAAAGTCACAACTGTGAATATTTGCAATTGATTCATCAACATTGATTAATTATAATCTACCTATTGAAAGAAGTTTATAACTATTTAACTATTATAATCCCCACTTTAAATTCGGTTGTCCTAACAGCCTGTAGCCCCATTATTTACTATTTTTAGTCTGGGAACCGGCAACATATTTCAATATATATATATATATATATATACACTAGCGAGGTTACCCGGCGTTGCCCGGGGTTTTTAGAGGTTTTTCTAATGTTTGTCTCTCTCGCTCCCGTTCCCTTCTCCACTTTCCCGTTTTCGTAGCGTTCCCGGTCGCATTTCCGCTCTCGGTCGTTTTCCAGCTCCCGGTCGCTTTCCCGCTCAGAAGTTCTGTTATCGATTTTCTCTCTTGCTCGCGTTTCCTTCCAAGCTTGCTCTCCCGATTCCAGTCGCTTTCCGCGTTCCCGGTCGCTTTCCGCGTTCCCGGTCGCTTTCCGCGTTCCCGGTCGCTTTCCCGTTCCCGGTCGCTTTCCCGTTCCCGGTCGCTTTCCCGTTCCCGGTCGCTTTCCCGTTCCCGGTCGCTTTCCCGTTTCCGGTCGCTTTCCCGTTCCCGCTCACGCTTGCTCTCCCGTTCCCGGTCATGCTTGCTCTCCCATTCCCGGTCACGGTAGCTCTCCCGTTCCCGTTTCCGTTCCCGCTCATTTTCTCTTTTACATTCTTTCATAACTTCTGTTAGCCTATAAAACGCAAAATAGATTTGCTAAGACTATATATATATATATATGAATGTTTGTGGGTTAGTTTGTCTATTATAGAAACGGGAAAGCACCCGGAACGGACAGCGAGCGGGAACAGAAAAGCAAGCGTGAGCGGGAATGGGAGAGCAAACGTGAGCGGGAACGGGGCAGCGACCGGGACGGGAAAACGACCGGGAGCGGGAAAGCGACCGGCAGTGGGAAAACGACCGAAAACGGAAAAGCTAACAGGAGTGGGAAAGCAGGTGGGAAAGGAAACGGGAGAGAAAGAGACAAACATTAGAAAAACCTCAAAAAACCTGGGCAACGCCGGGTATCTCCGCTAGTACATACATAAACACACACACAGACACACATACATGCACATACACATACATACATACACACATACATACGCACATACATATATATATATAGTTCCCGCTCGCTCACCCGCTCCGCTCCGCTCATTTTGTGACGGATTTCAAAAATTTTTTTTTTAGTTTTGATTTTCATTGACTCTCAAGGTTGTGTGAAAATTTCATTACGATCGGATGAATGGTGTAGCAATGCATAAAGGACATTAACATAAATACAAACATTCATTTTTATATATATAGATATATATATATATATATATATATATATTGAGGCTGGGCCCGATTAATCAGCGCACGCATAATCGAGCCAATTATTGCCGTAATCGGCATAATCGTCAAGGGAAAAAATAATTGGTGCCGATTAAACTTTTCTGAAAAACTACCCACTTACAATTTGTTTGTATATTATCTAGTGAAAGTACGACAACTAATAAAAAAATCTTTCACCGTGCAGTGAATGAAAGTTGAAATAATAGAAATAAAAATGACATCAAAGGAAACGTCGGAGTTCTTCAGTCATTTGCGAATGAAAGTAAAGTATTGATTGAAAGAAAATTAAATTGATAAAAGAATATAAAAATGACATCAAAGAGTTGGGCGGCATGTTTTGAAAATTAACTGGTTGAAAAATTAAATTATCAAAAAGAATTTAAATTTTTAATTCTCCTTGATCTTGCCGATATTTTAGTGTTGGCGGGACAACCACTAACCATTATCACGGCGAGCGAGCGCATGCAAGCAGCAAAACACGCTTGTATTAAGGCGCACTTGTATTATGGCGTATGTTTCGGAACAAGCATTTTCACTTACGAAACAGTAATTATAAAATAATCGGCGTTATCAGCAAAAAGTCATATCGGAACAGCCTTAATATACATATATATATATATATATATAACATCTATATATATAAAAATGAATGTTTGTATGTATATATGTATGTTATTTATGCATTGCTACACAATTCATCCTATTGTAATGAAATTTTCACACAACCTTGAGAGTCAAGGGCCCAAGGGGAATCAAATATAGAGAAAAAAAATTTAAAATCCGCCACAAATAGAGCGGAGCATAGCGGGTGATATATATATATATATATATTTGTTATATATATATATATATATCACCCTATATATGTCCTCTGACACAAATACTTTGGCTGTTGAGGCTGCTCCTGACGAATCTCATTGTAATGTATCTGAGGAAATTCTTGTCTCTTCTAATATAACACAGCGAAAGCGCAAAAATTGATTTCCAATAGTATAAATTTTATATTCTTTTGATTTGATAGGTAGAGTGTTTTTTCGTTTTTTCTTTTGTTAGTGTGCTAATTCTTTGATAATTTCGGTTCTTTCTGTTTGTTTACTTTTCTCGTTTTACTTTTGACCCTGAGGATGGCTGACATAGCTGAAACGGTCCGTCGGTCTGACAATAAAACTTTAATGGAAAAGTTTTTGGCTAATTGTAGTCTCGAACAGAGAGTTTTGTACCGAAAGGTCGAGAATTTGGCTCGAAAAGTTGTTTCTGCCAAATGGCGAGTTGTGTTTCTTGGAGCGTGTCTCAAAGATATATATATATATATATATATATATATATATAAATGAATGTTTGTATGTATGTATGTATGTATGTCCTTTATGCATTGCTACACCATTCATCCGATCGTAATGAAATTTTCACACAACCTTGAGAGTCAAGGGGAATCAAATATAGAGAAAAAAAAATTGAAATCCGTCACAAAATGAGCGGAGCGAGCAGGAACTATATATATATACTAGCGGGGTTACCCGGCGTTGCTCGGGGGTTTTTAGAGTTTTTTATCGTTTTTCTCCATCTCCCGTTTAATTCCCCGTTTTCTCTCCCGCTCCCGGTCGCTTTCCCGTTCCCGCTTCCTCTCCCAGTCCCGGTCGCTTTCCCACCCCATCTATCTCTTAATAATTTGTAATAACGCCCAATCGGTCACATTATGCAAGACTGGGAAGCAAGTCTAGGACTTCTTAATATTAAGAAGTCCATTAGCAAGTAATGCCTGTTACGCAATTGTAAACAGTGCTTCGAAAACTTATGCAATGATCATGTATAGGCAATTTTGGCCCAGAAGGTTTTTTGGCCCCCTCAGTGGAGAAGGAGTCCAAACTTCTTAACTTTTTCCCCTTCTTAACTTTCCAGGCCAAAAGTTCCTATGTACGACCATCGAAGGTAATTGTGTAATAAAATGCAAATTTTGTTTACGTAACAACGTTTGAAGGCTTCAAGCAACGTTTAGCAAATCTATTTTACGTTTTATGGGCTAAATTAAGTTATGAAAGAGTGGAAGAGAAAAAATGAGCGCGAGCGGGAACGGAAACGGGAGAGCAAGCGGGAACGGAAATAGGAAAGCAAGCGGGGAAGGAAACGGGAGCAAGAGAGAAAATGATAAAAAACCTCTGAAACCCCCGAGCAACGCCGGGTAACACCGCTAGTATACCTATAAAACCAACTCGTCTCTGTTCTATAGCTTTTTTTAGTGCCACATTGAGAATAGTAATCTAAAGCAGAGGTTAAGCCACGCCCCTCTTAGGCTGCTAGTCGACCTCTGCACACTTCCATTTAGAAATATGCGAACCGGCATCAACGGTTGGCAAGGCAATCGTACTCGCTGACTATTATTATTAATGACTATTATTATCATTCTATGTTTATGTTTTGGTTTAGTCTGTTTGATAAACTTATTTTGTCAAATTTGTTATATAGAATTGGAATGATTATTTTAGTGTTTCGATATCCGTAATTGACCGTAATAGTAGCTCATCTAGTCTAAGATATATCTTTATAATCTCGATTATATTTTTGGTTGTATGTGAGTATGTGTGTGTCAACTGTAGTGTGCACGTCGTCTGCAGCTGGAATTTGAAACTTTCTCAGCTTCTTTCTTGCTAACCGGATTTGCCATCGCCTATAAATAAACCCGCTGGTTTTTCTTCACTTTCTTAATTCTTGCATACAGCTACTTTCTCGCATTTGTCATCATTTAGAGTCTAAATTTAGACAAATAGATGTACCGAAACTAAACAAATGAAACTTATTTCAAGTTTAAAAAAAAGAAATTTTTTTTAATATTTATAAATTTGTTAATATTTAAATATTTTTTTTCAATATCTATCGTATCGTATCGGATTTGTCTCATTATTGGTCGAGGCGTCTCGTATCGTTTTATTCTAGACAAATTTCAAAAACCGTATCGTATCGTTTCAAAAAATAATGGGATGCAGAATCCTAGTATTGATCAAACTTGAGCTAAGTTAATCACAGTCCTAATGCTTAAGTAAACATCAAGTTCACCAGCATGAATTCTGAGTAACATACTAAGGCAGTCTCATTGATTCATTGAGTTACATTGAAATATACAGGAGCAACAGTTTGTAAAAAAAAGTGTTACATTGCTCACATATAAAAACAAATATAACAATGATTTTACATCATAAAAAATACATTTAAAAAAAACGTTGTTTTTTCAAAAAATTATTTTTATTTATTTTCTACTTTTTCATTTTTGATGGATGAAATTTTTTAAGCATTTGAGTTTTTTTTCGCTAGGTGCTCGTTGAATTTAAAATCTTATAACTTTTTACTTTTTTTCGCTAGGTGGTAATATATCGGGTGAATGTTTTAAAAAACACCATCGTATTGGATTCAACACCTAGTAACATTTATATGCTGGTAAGAAATAGACATCTATGTGCAGTATGTAGGCAGCGTTTTAATTTAATTCTATATTCGCAGACACACAAAATCTCAAACAGACAAGAAAGTGACCTAATAAAAACGTTGTAAAAAGTACTTGGTCGCCCCACTCGTAATCATGGAGGAACTTTGCACTTATGTTTGATAACATAATATATATATATATAATATAATATGCCTCGTCTGTGTAAGACGTATTTGCTTGACGATTTGCTATCTATGGCAAATTAATTTATATATAATAATAATAAATAATTATACAAATAATTTTTTTATATAATTTAAGTAAGGTGAATATTTTTTAATTTATTTAAACATTAAAAGTTATTTTGCAATTGTACACTGTAAGCCTTAAAGTTAAAAAAAAGGCATTGCAATTAAAAAATAATAAATAATGAAATTTAAAAAAAATCCGTTATTTTTGAGGGGCTATCTCTGTTCTGCAAGAATTATCTTGTTTCTGATTTTGTCCAGCTTATACCTGAAAATTTATTACTTCAACTTACCTAACAATAACAAAAATTAATTGCTGGTTTTAACTCTCCCGGTAAGAAAATGTTTTAAGGATACATTTCCGTGACTAATTTGCTTTATTTGTTGAATTCAGAACATTTCACGTTATGGCAAAATCTATTAGTGCTGAAAACATCTAAATTATCCTGAATAAAGTTGCTGACAAAATGAGCGAAAATTTGACAGGAATATTAGATGCCATAAACAAAAATTTCGAAATGGTTCTTGACCGAATGGGTAAAATTGTTGTCGAAACAACTAAAGAGATTTTTGCTAAACTGGATTCTGTGTCAGCTAGAATTGATGCGCTGGAGTCTAAAACTGAAGTCTTGGATGATATGACTTTGGAGGAAGGGACAGAGCGCAAAACACCTAATATGGCCGAAACATTATCGGTGGCTTTCTGGCGCCTGGAACAAGAAAAAGAGGAAAAAGCAACGTAGAGCTAGCAATATCATCATATCGGGCTTTGAATCTAATGGGAAAACATCGGATTCTGCGAGAAGGAGACAATGCAATCCCAGTGTCAAATCCAGGATTATCAAGACTAGACGTCTTGGAAATGACCCGGGGAATACCACTGCAAAGGTCTGCGTCACACTTTCAGGCCCAGAAAATGTTGATGAACTGATAGTGTCATCAAAAATTCTTTGGTCCTCCACAGATGCACAAGTTAAACAGGTTTATTTCAATAGAGACCTTACAAAACAGCAGGCGGAGTCAAACTACCTAAATAGATGTGAGAAGTGCCAAAAAAGCAAAGATCTTCATTTTGTCCCATCTACATATCAGGGTTGCTCAGCTTCTCGAGACCAACCTACTGCTACTACAAAGCCCTTTCGGTGTTAGACCTAATACGTTCAAGTTGATTCTTGCTAATCTCAGAAGTTGTAATAATAAGTTTAATGAAATGTTTTTAAACTCCGAGGAGCCTGGTCTTTTTTGTTACACCAAAACTTGGCTTAATCCTGACTCGCCCAACTCACTGTTTTGCCCAGATGGCTACCTTGTGATCATACAAGATAGAGATTCAAAAAGTGGAGGAGTTATGTTAATTATTTGGGATTGTTTCTCTTATCGAATAGTCGAGACTCCTAATGAATTTGTTAATACAGAACTTGTTTGTGTTGACTTATCAGCTGATAATTCTACTTACAGAATCATAGTCTATTACCGTTCAGGAGGATTTGACTTAAAGGCTGCAAATTATGCTACTGAAAGTATCAAATGTTTATATTACCTCTGTTCAGTCAAATACACCATCTGTTTATGTGGTGATTTTAATCTCAGAGCCTTTAATTGGACAGCAGCTAACCATAGCCTCTACAGACTTTTCTTGAATTTTTTCAACGACTGCAGGCTCCATCAATTTCTTACAACTGCTACACGTCATGCTAACATCCTTGATCTTGTGCTCTCAAATGATCCTCAGTTTATATCATCAGTTGCAGTGAAGTGCCCCATTTCAACCACTGACCACAACATCTCAGACCAAATATTCTTCGTAAACCACACAATCACGAGTCTTCATCCACACCAACCTATAACTTTAGAAAAGGAAACTATTTACTTCTCAACGAACACTTCTCAAACATTGATTGGAACATAATATTTCAGTTTTGTCCAAATGTTGATTGCTGCTGGAATGAACTTAAGCACCAGATCAACCTAGCAAATTGCTAGTAGCAATAGATATATTCGTTCCTAAATTTTCAACCATTGTTCAAAAAAGCAAGAAAAGATATCCCCATTATATCAATAAATTGATAATGGATAAATCAAAGCTTTGGAAGATCTGGAAAAAGGATAAGAGTGCTTTCAGCAAACATATTTATTACAAATTTGCCAAGAACTGCGCTGCAACATTGAGGGGCTACCACCAATCTCTAGAACTCCAGTTACTAAAAAGCAAGAATATTGGTCAGCCTTTTAAATTTGTATACAAAAAAATGCACACTAGATCTGGGGTCTCGGAGGTTGCTTCCGGACGGCACTCTGACAAAAGAACCATTGGAAATTGCAAATACCTTCAATATCTACTTCGCATCAGTTTTCACAAATGAGGATGGCAGTAACCCTGTTATTCCTGGAAGATCATTTACAGAGATGCCAAACATATAGTTCACTCCAGATATTGTTTTCATAACCCTTCCAGGTCTCAAATCTTCACTGTCAGCAGGACCTGACGGTATCCCAAACTTGTTTCTAAAAAAATGTTCCTCATCACTTACCATTCCATTTTCCCACTTATTTGATATCTCCTTCAAGGACCAAAGATTACCTCTGGAGTGGAAACCTGCCTTGGTGACACACATTTACAAAAAAGGTCCCACAACATTTCCTGAAAACTATAGACCAATATTAATTACATCAACTTGTGTAGAGCCATGGAAAGAATAATCGACAAATTCATAATGTAATATTTGACACATCACAACCTAATTGAGTGCTGCCAACACAGTTTTATCAGCTCGATCAACTGCTACTAACATCCTCGAATGTGCCCAACAATGGACCGATGCCATAACGAACAGTCAAAACTTAGACATCTACTTGGATTTTCGCAAGGCATTTCACTCTGTCTCCCATTTTAAACTTATGAATAAGATTTCTACCTATGGTTTTGGTGATAATATGAAAGGCTGGCTTATGGATTTTCTTAAATTGAGGTCACAAAGATGAGTTTTCTGTACGTGTGTGAAGTTAGCCTCGAGGCTGGCAATGCTAATAAAAAAAAAATTGCTTGCCCTGGGGCTGTGCTATACATTGTTGGATGGGGTCTAAAAAATGAAATCGAATGGTATATTTGAATTGTCTTCGGTTCAACAAATAAAAAAGTTATAAGCGAAAAACAACGATTTTCTGCCGAAAATTGCATAAAATCGACATTGGCTCTTCTTTGAGAAAATCGAATTTGTTTTAAACTGCTGCCCTGGGTATATCCGAAACGCTTGTTTTTAGATAATTCAATATCAAATCCAACAATATAACTTTCACTTCTCAAAGTTAATAAGTAAAAAAGTTATCGAATAAAACATTGGACCGTATATCAATTTCATCGAGCAAACCGAAACATAAACAGACGCTGTGATTGGACAATCGAGTCTAGCTCACTGTGGCTAATTATGCAAAATATTCTAAATATGCAAAGTGGCTACTCGTCAACACCTCCTGCGTATTATAACAAACTTTTTTTGAAAAATGTTTTTTTTATAAATCCATCACGTCTAAACATTAAAAAGCCACCCGTGACTAAGCATCAGAATGATGCCTACAATTGTGGTATTTTTGTAGGCATTTTCATTAGAAGACTGGATCGTGGAGAAGATCTGAGTGGTTCTTTTAATCCAGATAGTGAAAGGGAACAGTGGTTAAAAGAAATCCTGCTGGCATCAGACATCATGACAAACTATTGTTTGTAATGCGGGAACGGTGGAGAGGATGCAGGTGGGGACTGGGTGGAGTGCGAAAAGTGTAGAAGGTGGGTTCACCAAAAATGCACATTTTTAATGTTTTCAAAGGAAGAGTTTTAAACGAAACATTTCACTTGCATGCTATGCTTAGATTTTATTAAATAGTTAATTTGTTAAAAAAATTTTTCATTAATAAAAAATTGTAATCGTAAACTTCAATAGATTTTCTTAAAAATAAAAAATTTCCCTAAAGTTCGTTAGAATACGCAGGAGGTGTTAACGAGTAGCCACTTTGCATATTTTGAATATTTTGCATAATTAGTCACAGTGAGCTAGACTCGATTGTTCAATCGCAGCGTCTGTTTATGTTTCAGTTTGCTCGAAGAAATTGATATACGGTCCGACGTTTTATTCGATAACTTTTTTACTTATTAACTTTGAGAAGCGAAAGTTATATTGTTGGATTTGATATTGAATTATCTAAAAACAAGCGTCTCGGATATACCCAAGGCAGCAGTTTAAAACAAATTCGATTTTCTCAAAGAAGAGCCAATGTTGATTTTATGCAATTTTCGGCGGAAAATTGTCGTTTTTCGCTTATGACTTTTTTATTTGTTGAACTGAAGACAATCCAAATAAACCATTCGATTTCATTTTTGAGACCCCATCCAACAATGTATAGCATAGCCCCAGGGCAAATAACTTTTTTTTTTTAATTAGCATTGCCTCGAGGCTAATTTCACACGCATCACTTTATATAATATATATATATATATATATATATATTGTTTAACATAGGGTTCTGAAGATGGCTTTATATAGCTGAAACTGGCCAGTTAACCCTGATCATTTTATTATTCATCTATCTCAACCAATAAATTCTTCAATTAAATGACTCGTCATTTTAAATGGATGAAAAGGGCTTTAAAAACTTGTTAAGAAAGATGACCAACGTTAAGTGGTCAATTGCGTTCAATAGAGCCTGTTTAAAAGAAAATAACGATGCCAGGTTTTTCATAACTGGCCGTGTGGTCTCAGCATGGAATTCTTTGCCTCAGGATGTTGTTGGATCATCAAACTACAGTCGGTTCAGGAGCTTGATAAATCAGATGGATTTATCTAAGTTTTCAAGACTTTGAATTTTTCATGAAGCATTAGCAGATCTGGATGTCACATGAACAGATTTTTGGAAGTATTTAGAGGGATTTTGAAGATTGCGGTGGAAGTTTCAAACTTCACCGCATTATCTATATGCGTTAAGAACAACAATTTGTCAGGTTTAACCGATCCATAAATGCAAAATTTAAATAGTTACAAGAATTAATATCTTATTCAATATGTTATATGCGAGCATACCTTGCTATTGTACATTTCTAACATCTTAAAAATTTACGATTTACAACTGAGTATGTGTACATATTTCTGTTATTGGTTTTTGTTTTGTTTCGTTCGTACTGTCCGAACGGTATTAGAGGCCCATAGGCCCTTCTGTTTGCGAATAAATAAATAAATAAATAAATAATATATATATATATATATATATATATATATATATATATATATATATATATTAGGCCTGTGCCGCTATGGTTTTTTTCTGTCGGTACCAGTATTTCAGGGCCAAAAACCGGTAATGCCGGTACCGGTATAATGTCGAAAGCCTGAAAATGGCTAGAAATAGTGTTTGGAAGTGATTTAGCGTTACCGTCCGCTGTCGGTCGCCAGCTCGGACGATGAAACTAAACTAAACTAAACTACAATTAGTCATGGTTCAGTTAACAAAGCGAAACGGTGCTAGATCGTTAGTGCTATGCTATTGCTAAGAACCATTGTCCTTAATAGAAGTAAAGCAAAGAAAGGGCATACAAGTAAATTGCACTGCCCGTACTACTGCTGTAGGTCTTTAATTTTTTTGACTTTTACGCGTGATGTGCTGAATGCCGATTGTTCAATACCGGCACCCTTCATACCGGCGGAACCGGTATTTGCCGGTATTGCCAAAAACCGGCCGGTATACCGGCATGCCAATATACCAGCACAGCCCTAATATATATTATAAGGAAACATAGCGTTGATATGTTTTTACGAGCCACATATATCAGAAACTTGGATGGCTTGCAATCCACCACGAAATAACGCAAATATAAATGTCTCAACTTCAGACTCGAACCCACGACTGTTGGATCGGCGGTGTTGCTGATATATATATATATATATATATATATATATATATATATATATATATATATATATATATATATATATATGCTGATATATATATATGCTGATATATATATATGCTGATATATATATATATATACGACTCTACTAAGAATCGAACCCACGTGTCTACGGCAACACCGACTCGCCTAAATGCAAGCGCTCTTACCAACTGAGCCACCGACCATCACCATAAAAATGATGGCTAGAAGTCTCAGTCTTTCGGAGCTACTTAACATTAGACTACGACTATGATAGGCTCAGAACTCCTTACTTCGGCTCGACAGCTAGTCTGCTGCCAGATAGATAATTTTTATGAAGTGAAACATTGCGTTGAAATGTTTCGAGAGCCTACAAATAGGATGACTAACTGTCACCACAAATAACGCAAATATTTATACGACTCTACTAGGAATCAAACCCACATGTCTACGGCAACACCGTGAGAAAAACATGGCGTGCCCAAATCTAAGCCACAAACAGACATCGTTTGGCCTTGCGACTTATTAATTGTCATTGCGAATGCCAATTGAATTCATTTGAATTCAATATGCACTTCTGTGGAAATCATTGGGATCCGTGGCAGCAAAACACTTTCGCCTCGGAACTTGCCATTCAAAATGCTGGCTTCGACAATGTTTTTCATCAATTTTTTAATTACTAATCGCGCGCCATTGCACAGCCGCTGTGGGTTCAAATTCCGAAGTAGAATAACCGGAGATCCAACTTTAAGTTGTAGATGATGCGGTGACATGCCTGGCAAATCCAATGAGTTCAAAAACTCTGTTAAATAATTTACGGCTTCGCTGGCATCACAAACTGTAACAATCGATTTGTATGACACCAATTTGCCTGGCAACAACTGCTGTATCTTATAAATCTAAATCATTGACATCCACAATTTTTGCTGCCAAAATGACTCTTTCTGCCAGCTACTCATGATTCATGTATTGTCTGTGTAAATCAGGAAATACGCTGTCAATGAGAGACTTTTGCGAATTAACAATTGTGCAGAAATCGGTTGGCAATTTTATGCAGCCAGTATGTTGATGGACAGCAACTTTTCCATCACCGATATCTAACAATTGTTTTGAGAATGTGTCTGCAGATGGATCTTGAAGCATTTGAACACGCATGTTTACTTTTAGCCCGTTTAGGTCCAAAACTTTATTAATTAGATTTCTATTATTTTTTTTTGTTATTTCTAAGTTACTTGCTTATGTTTTAACAGATTTATTTTTAATTATTTTTTATTTGAAAGAAAACTTTGAAAATTTACTATGCTTGTTTTTCGAATGGTGGCCGTATAGACTACTGAAAACGACAACATGTTTAAAAGTCAATTTCTTTTTGTTCTCAATGCAAACAATTACAAATAAATTTTAGGTTATAAACAGAAAAGCTAAAAACACATTTCTGACTTTATCAGTAACACAGTTCAATAAAATCCAAAAATTTAACATTCAATAAATCAGTCAAGCAGTTCATGATAGTCGTTTCAGAACCGGAGTGTGTGGAAAGCACCAAAACAATTCAGCTTGTAGCGACCTACTGTTTCACCTTTTCCAGATTGTGACCATGGCCAGTTGCTCAATCTTCCCTATCGTTTTGTTTCTTCAACCGTGCATGAATTCATTTCATCGGTATAAAACAATTAAACAGCCTATATGGAGTTTTTCTAAAAAAGCACTATTGTGGTGTTTCAAACTCGTTATAGACTGTTTTAAAAGTAGCTATTCAAATGACTCTTTTTGGTCCAAGTGCATTTCAATCGTTTTTGGCGTTTTGGTTGCTGCAGCATTGAACTGACCGTATTTGCGACCTACATTTCTTCACCCAAAGAACCGAAACAGTCTAATCCCATATCATCATTAGTATAATCAACTTCTACCTTCCTGGATACATTACAAAGAATAACATTTCCTTCTTCATTTGCTTATTCATCAGTCACGTGCTATGATGCGCCGGGCAAAAGAATGACAAGGTTGTCAACCTCAATCCTATCATCATCAAGAATTAGTTCCATAGCTTCTTTCAACGTAAAAAACGTTCTGTTTGATGCCTTTCATTTTTAAACTTTACAAACATTTCATTCCAAGAATGAAATTTGCAAAAAACACTATCACCAATTCAACCACTGTACAACTATAAGCTGAATAAATTAATTTCGACTCCTTCGCATAAAGTAAACTAAAACGAGCATGACTCATACATGTTCAGATTGTGGGTTAGTGTAAACACAATTAAAATTAATTAACGTTATTGTTTACTTTTAAGTACATCCTCTTTTGATATTTCAAACTATTGTTATGATAACTTCCATGAAATTAGCATAATACATTTTTGAAGTAATATCGGTCAAAAACCTTAAAAATGCTCAAATTCTAACACAGATTTAACTACTTAATACGAATAAAAAATTATTTAAAAGTTTTTATACAGTGTATTGAAGCTTTCTTAACATGAAAAAAAACGGTTAACAGAAAAAAAATTACAGCTTAATTTTATGCAACGCCAGGAATAAGTGTGTTCGTAAAACGTACGATAGTCTAAAACGGGTTAGCTGCACTTTTTCAACATAACCCCAGAGTGCCGATGATTTCAAGCAAGTATTGATTTCATCAGCGTAAGTTGAACGGGGAATGACGGGAAGTGTTTATCTGAAATCCCCTGAAAAAAGTAACAGAGTGCCACCAAATAGTTTGTCATTGTTTTTTATATCTTTTAGTGTCCTGTTAAACACCTCAAGCTAATGTTCTTGTGCCATAGTGCATTCATCCCAGATGATAATTTTGCATTGTTTCAGCACTGTGGTCATGGATGATTGCTTTTCTATGCTGCACATTGCATCTGGGTTATTTTTAATATTCAGTGGCAGCTTAAGTGCTGAATGAGCTGTTCTGTCTCCACCCAATAAAGTTGCTGCAATGCCAGACGATGCAACGGCCAAAGTTATGCCATTATTTGATCGTATTTCGGCGGGAATTAAAAAAATGAGAAATGTTTTCTAAGGCTGTTCCGATATGACTTTTTGCCGATTATGCCGATACTGCGTATAGCCGATTATTAAAATTGCCGATACCGATTATGATGCCGATTATTTTATACTTACTATTTCTTTAGTGAAAATGCTTCTTCCGAAACATACCGCCATATTAAAAGCGCGTGTTTTGCTGCTTGCATGCGCTAGCCATGATAATTCAACCAACGTTCACACAACCATAGAACAATAATTATTTATTAAAAATCCAGAAAATTTTGTCAAGTCATTCAATGTTGAAACTAATTATAGTATTGAAAAGAATAAAATAATAATCCAGTAATTAATTCTAAACTAATAAAAATACAAAATGGATAAAAATTTATATTGAAGATAGCTACAGTTCAAGAGTTAATAAAATAATTAAAGCCAAGTTGAGGTAAGTTATATTTAAGTAATAATAACATTTCTCCCTTCTCGGCGAGCAACGATCCACGCCGATCCGAAAAAATTTCTCCAGCGCCTTTGAAGAGCTGCTCACTTGGCACGCTGGTGCAGATAAATAGCGTCTAGCTATTTTCGCTAAATAGGGATACTGAAACCTTTGATTTCATTTTTATTTCTATTATTTCAACTTTCATTCACTGCACAGTGATAGACTTTTTTATCAGTTGCCGTACTTTCACTAGATAATATACAAACCAATTTAAAAAAAATTTTTAATCGGCACCGATTATTTTTCCCGATAACCGATTATGCCGATATGTCAATAATCGGCCCCGATTATGCGTACGCCGATTAATCGGGCCCAGCCTTAATGTTTTCCCAGTTCCACCTGGTGCGTCCAAAAAAAGAATCCACCTTGTCCTTCCAAAACGGCCAGTATAATGCGGTCATAAATGATTCTTTTTTCATCAGTCATTAGTGGAACATTGCGAGTAACAATCGCTGCCATTTCTACAGTATTGTACCGCAGTTCACCTGAAAGGAAACTGCCATGTTTTTGACCTCAAAATGCAAGAAGATGATCATTTTTAATTTCAGACAGTTAAAGATACTCTTTTATAAGAAACAGTATAATTGTAAATAATTGATCAAACAATATATATATATATATATATATATATATATATATATATATATATATATATATATATATATTTGTTGCGAATAAACTGTGGAATCAATTTATCTTTGAGGCATGCTCTAAGAAATACAACTCGCCATTTGGCAGAAACAACTTTTCGAGCCAAATTCTCGACTTTTCGGTATAAAACTCACTGTTCGAGACTACAATTAGTCAAAAACTTTTTCGTTAAACTTCAAGTTTTTGACTAATTGTTGTCTCGAACAGCGAGTTTTATACCGAAAAGTCAAGAATTTGGCTCAAAAAGTTGTTTCTGCCAAATGGCGAGTTGTATTTCTTAGAGCATGCCTCAAAGATATATATATATATATATATATATATATATTAGGGGTGGGCTGACTTTTGATTTGAAAATCGGAGTCGGCCGGATTCCTATTTCAACCGATTAATCGGAATCGGGCGCGGACAGCCTACCAATTCAAATAGTGTTTAAAAAAATTTTGTTTTATCGACTTTGCTCGATCCGACATAAGCTAGCAATGCTTAATGAAGAAGCTCTACAGTTTGCCAAAAATTGTCTGATTGAAGAGATGCTACGTGAAATCGTAAACATCACTGTTGTAGCATCTCCATAAACAGCACCAAAAGTTGCGAAGGCCATTGCTGTGAAGTAATTATTGGATTTGTACTACGATGAATTGCTAGGAGCAGAAACAATTGAACCCACTCCTGTTGCTGGAATAGAATGTCAGAAACAAATAAATGCTTATTTGGCCGAACCTCGTCAGCCAAGAGGTAACCCACCAACGGATCCAATAATTTATTAGAAAGCTAAACACCTGGTCTTTCCTATTCTAACTGCTGTTGATAAGCGATATTCTACAACCCCCCCCCCCCATTTAGCGTTGACAGCGAGCCAACGTTTAGCACAGCAGGAAACATCTGCGATGAATTACGTTCAAAATTGACAACTGAGAAAGTGTTTAATTTGATTCAGGCTTTGAGGTAATTTAACATGTAACGCAGCACATCAGTGCCCCAGCAAAACATGTTAGCTAATTGCTATTACGTGGTTGCTTTATTTTATTTGTATTCTTTAAATATTAATCGATTTATATACAAACCAATGACTTGAGGTTTTTATAGCAATGGGCTTGGGCTGCATGTGATATGATGTAAAGGTTCTTGCTATGCCCGGCTCTATTCTATAACTAAGGCATATTCTATTCCCACAAACTCACATTTTGGATGCTTTAACAAGACTGAACTGATGTTGCGATTCATGATCTTAACATCAAAATATCTTTGTGAAAATAAATTGTACAATTAAATGGTTGTTTGCATATTATGTTTTCTGTTTAAATTGACTTTAAAAATGTATCAATTAATTTTATTTTAATTTTTGTGCTACTGCTTTCCTAGCATTCAACGAAGCTTGAAACAAAGTCAGAAATTCTACATTACAACTTAAAACTTAAACAAAAACTATTTTTTAAACCTTTCAACATGAGGTTAAGGCTCACATTAAATTATTTAGGCTGATATAGTAATAAGGTTGCTCAGCCAAACGCCTTACGAAAGTGTTGCTAAATATAGCCCTGGTGGAAAATAAACTTTGCTGAAAAACTGCATTAGTTAAGTATTTATAAATAAAATGACTGTTTTGCTCTCTTATATTGTTTATTAAAGCAATTACTAGCAGCACATTTCGTCATTTTTACACTTCTAAAAATATTCCGTAAATAGTGTCAAGTAGGTAGGCTCTTTAAAAATAAAAATTATCAATCAATTAAATTAATAAATAATAGAGTAACATTGAAATAGGTCATAAATATAAAATGCTAAAACATTTTACTATTAATTAATATTAATTAAAATAAAATAAATTAATCTTTAAAAAATAATATTTAAAATTTAATTAAAACTTATAAAAAATTATTAATCTTATTATTCATTTTAATTATTATTCTTAAAATTATTCTTTAAAAATTATCAATCAATTAAATTAATAAATAATAAACAGAGTATATTAAAATAGGTTATAAATATAAAACTTACAATAAAAAAACGGCAACCGAAACTTACCCATTTATAAATTTGAACAACATTAAAATTTAGGTAATCTTTCCTACGGACGGCCCGTGCCGAAAAAATAGTCGTATTATTTTTATTTTGTTACAATAACCTAAAAAACAAATTTAATACCAAATTTAATTTAAAAAAAAACATTTATCGTAATTTGAGAGACTTTGAAAACGGTAAGTAGTACCCTTCCAAGCACTATTTACATCGTAGTTGTGAGTGGTGAGGTACGATGATCGTATGAATGAAATAAATAAATAAAAAAAATTAGTTTATAATAAAATTTTATTTAAAAAACAAACTATCAGTTATAAAAAAATTAATTTTAAATTTTAAAACTTTTTCTATGTAAAACGATAAAGAACAAAAGGCGAGAGAAACAACGAAGTAGACCCCGCTAGTCACTTTATATAAGGTCGCTGCTATTGCCTTGGCGGTTCGCCGTGATTGCAATCTGTAAAATTGCAATCCCGTATTAAAATGAAACTCTACCCCGACCCCTAACTTTACCCTACCCTTACCTTACCCTACCCTACCCATACCCTACCCTACTCCTAACTAGTCCTAACCCTAACCCTACCCATAACCCTATACCTACCCATAACCCTATCCCTACCCATAACCCTATCCCTACCCATAACCCTATCCCTTCCCATAACCCTATCCCTACCCCTATCCTAGGTAGTCGCATAAAAAGTTTCAATATAATTTTTTTTATTTTACTAATATTTTAAATAAAGGTACAAATTCTGAGTTTGAATATACTATATAGTGTAAAAAATAAAAAGATCGCATACCGGCGCCTACCGCCGTGGCAATAGTTATAACGTTATATAACACGCTACGCGATTCCTTCGTTTACACTTTTCCTTAAAACTCAAATTTTTTCTATGTAAAATTTTTTTAATTATAATTACATTATTTATTTAATTAAAATAATTTTATATAACTTTCCCATTTTAAATAAATTATTTATACTAATTATCATAATTTTTAAACTAGTGTTTACTTTTCATCGTGTTTATAGTTAATTATAGCCGAGAATTATGTATTAATCCGCCACACGGGCCGTCCGTGGGAAAGATTACCAAAATTTAATGTTATTTTAATTATAGCAAATGCAGACAAAACAAGATAGATTTACTGAAACAATAACGGCGTGACCTCACAACAAACAACAGATTTTTCGCGCACTTTCAGACTATATATAGTTGTCCGTATGTGCAAATGTGATCACTCTGCTGCTGCTGTGGTTAGCTCCTCCCAATAAGGCTGATGAGTGGGAGGAGTTCCCCTGGAAAATAACTTTTGCGATATTCTATAACCTCAACGTACGTTACCCCTCAACACTGCGATGTAAATAGTGCTTTGATTTACCGTTTTAAAAGTCTCTAAGTTCACGACGAATGTTTTTTTAAATTTAATCTTGTATAACATTTGTTTTCTTATGTTAAGGAGGTAATCCTGCAGTATAGCGTCCTGAACCGATTTCGATGGAAAAACGGTTTAAAAAACTGTTTAATAGAATAACCATAGAACATTATCAAAACATATTACGAACAAGTATTTTACAGAAAAACTTACTAAAAACCGACTTTAAGCAAAAATATCCAAAGGCAGTGTTGACACGCGGAGTAATACAATTCAAGGAATGAAAAGCAAGGAAGAGTTAATATTAAAATAAAATAACATAATAAAATAATAAATACATTTTAAAAAGTTACTATAAATTTTTAATTATTTAATATGCATTTTGAATTTTAAAAAATCAGAAGGCTGAGTGGAAATTTATCTATGACTAGCGGGGGATCCAGTGTTGCCGGGGTTTTCCCATCATTTTTTTTGCCCCCGTTTCCTTGGCGTTCTGTTGCTAATTTATTGTTTTCAATGTTTTTTTATTTTTCTTAAGGCAAAAACCGCCGCATTTAAAGAAACGGTTTTAGACATGCAGCGGCTTACGCAACTCGTACTTCTAAAGCAAACTTATTTTTCAATTTTTTTACTTCCATAATTTTTATTATTTCTTTTCCTAAATTTTTTATTTTAAATGTCTTTAATTTTTATTTTTTTTTATTCCGATTGTTCACTTCTATCGCTATTGACAAATAGATCTTCATCGGGAACTACGTTAACTTCGGGAGTAATTTTTAAATGTTTTAAAGTGATATAATTTTTGGTTTTTTTAGTTATTTATGTTGTAATTAGTCTTTATTTCCCTTATTTATGTTTTAAATATCATTTACGTTAAAAAACCGGCCATTTTTCATCGAAATCGGTTCAGGACGCTATACTGCAGGATTACCGTTAAAAGGAAATGTAACAAAATTTTCGGTTTTTCAGACTATTTTATTGGAAGAATAGGCAGGTACCGCTTATGTGAAACTTTACCACAGAAGTTATTAGCCAATGAGAAGCAAAAACTAAAAACTTCAAAAACCTGATCGAGGTTCATACGAGCTTTCCGTTTCAGCTGATCCACCTCCAGTGACTACCGATACGATTAGAGGATGAAAAAGTTTCGGATAAAGTATTGCAAAACATCCAAAAATAATCAAAAACACGGCAATAGTTTTCAATTTTGTCGTATCCATATCATAAAATAAAGATAGCTACAAGCCAAGCTAATGTTAAACAGAGACAACATATGAGACTATATGTCGCATATGAGAGACATGAATGCTTGGCTTGCGAGCCCTGGAGGAGCAACAACGTTATAACTATAACTATTACCCAGCCGGTAGCCGGGCAATAAGCGGTAAAAGTGGTGTTGTCCGACGGTTTTGCCAAAACAACTGATTCTCCGATTAATTAATAAAGATGTACATATTTTCTAAAGGGTTAGAGTTAGGGTTAGTGTTAGTGTTTAATTTTAGGTAGAAACCGGCGGGACTACCGATTGCAACCACGACGACCCGCCGAATCAATAGCAAAAACCGAGCAGCCGTAACGGGCGGTGGGTAAAAATTATATTATTATTATTGTTATTATTATTAAAAACTATAGTTTATATAACGGGCGGTGGGTAAAAATTATATTATTATTATTATTATTATTATTATTATTATTATTATTATTATTATTATTATTATTATTATTATTATTGTTCGATGTACAGTTACGTCACGATGACAGCAACGAAATCACCAAAGCCGTTTTTTCAAGCCCGAAAGCGTAACCGGGAAGGGCAAACAGATATTTGCAGGCGCTAGTTAATGACGCAAAAAAACTTAAGTACATTCATTTCTGAGTGCCACTTACTAGACAGACCAGCGGCCACTTTACAATGTTGACAACTGCAGATAAGACCATATATATGGAATAGATATATCGGCCCGCCTGTTGTTTAGGAAGGCTTTTAGCGAGGCAGCCTAGTAGACCGGAGATCAAAAACGAAGAACTGAGAGTTACAACCGTATAGTAACTTAATCAAGTATTTTTTTAATAGAAAAAAAAGAATTTTTTATGTACAAAATAAATTTTTAACTTTATAAAAATTAACAAATTTTTTTTATAAAAATTTCAGTTGACATTGAATTTTATTTGCGTAGTCTCTAGTTCGATGGTTTATTTATGTCTATTTAACGTCGCCTGTGTTATCGGTAAATTAGAATTGTATATTTTTTATGTCCGATATCGCGTTAAATTAAAATAAAGCTCATATCAACTACTTTTAGCTATAAGAAATCGACGTTTCTGTTTCTTACAAACCGGAGTTTAGTCTCCGCTGTCGTACCAAAAATAGATTAATACAAATAATGAATATTCATGGCTCCAAAAGACTCTAAATCGTTTTTTCGGAGGCCATCTTGGCATCTCACTCAAAACCTGCTCATCTCCGATATATCTATTCTATATATATGGATAAGACTAACGGCGTATGCGGTGTTTTACGGCGTCGCTGGCAGCCCCGCATGCTACTCGCTAGCTCCACAAGTGCACGAAGGATTTTATTTTAACCCCCAACCGAAGTTGGTACTCATTTATCGACCACAAAGGATCAAACGCTGAGTTGACGTAAGCACATGTGAGTTGGTTTCTTGCTCAAGGAAATTACGTGTCCGGACCAGGAATCGAACCCGGGTCCTACGACTCTGAAAGCCGGTGTCTCACTATTCTAGAAGCGTCGACGCAAGCTCTAAAGCTTCTATTTTCCTAGCAAGTGGCGTAGATAGTTCACCTTTATTTTGTTGCATACCACACCATCTCTAACTTCTCAACATCTCTCTATTTCTTCTCTATTTGAGAAGCCTGTTCTCATAAGGTCATAAGTTATTCTTATTCTAGTCCTAGTCGCTGATTTTAGTTGTCCTGAAAAATATTCATTAGAAAATAATTATAAAAAAACCGCCGTGGTTCTGCAAATTATTCATAAAAAATTATTATTATGATAAAAAACCGCCGTGGTCCTGCAAAATAATCAGAAAAAAATTATTACAAAATGGCCGCCAACATACATTTCATCGATGCAGGCACAGACCACTGATCTCTATAATATAACTGGATTGCGCTTAGCCCATTATTGCAATAGAAATGTTGTCGCCAGTCTGCCGCCATGTTACCACTCTCAATTACCAATGCAGCCGTCGTGTTTACGTCGGTCGTGGCATGATATAAGAACAATTAAGAGGTTTTAATTAAATTTAATTATTTTACTTGAAAATAAATTTTTTTATTTAGTTATTCGGTATTTTTAACATTTTTTTTACTACGGTCAATATGATAGTTATTTGGTAACACACAGATGAAACCATAACCATAGATGAAACGCTGTGCAGATCACAGCAACAAAATCGCCCCGCTTTGGTTTAGCAAGTGCAGAATAGGTTGTACAAGAAACTGTATTACTCTAAAAGTTTTGAATCTATTTAGTAATTTTTAACATAAAAATGTTTGTGAAATATAGTAGGAAGTTATGTTGTGTATATAAATAAATTCAATAAGCCCATTTTCTTTGAGCATTTGTTCAAAGTAAACGGTATCTTGTGTGTTACCTAGGTCTATAACAATTGGTCAGTGAATAATATATTTAGTTTAGGCTGAATAAGTTACATGTAAACTATAAAATATTAAAATTTTATTTAATTTTTATCATTTGTAAAAGTGTTTAATTTGATTCAGGCTTTGAGGTAATTTAACGGGCAGCGCAGCCCATCCGCGACCCAGCAAAACACGTAAGCTAATTGCCTTTACGATGTTGTTTTATTTTATTTGTATTCCTTAAATATTAATTGATTTATATACAAACCAATGACTTGAAGTTTTTGTAGCAATGGGCTGCATGTCATAGGATGTGAAGGTTCTTGCTATGCCCGGCTCTATTCTATAACTAAGACGTATTCTCTTGCCATAAACCCACTTTTTGGATGCTTTAACAAGGCTGAACTGAAGTTGCGATTCATGATCTTAAAATCGAAATATCTTTGTGAAAATAAATTGTACGATTAAATGGTTGTTTGCATATTATGTTTTTGTTTAAATTGTCTTTAAAAATGTATCAATTAATTTTTTTAAATGTTTGTGCTACTGCTTTCCTAGCATTCAACAAAGCTGGAAACAAAGTCAAAAATTCTACATTTCACCTTTGCGAACTTAAAACTTGAACAAAAACTATTTTTTTAAACCTTTCAACATGAGTTTGAGACTCACTTCAAATTATTTAGGCAGTAATGAGGCTGCTCAGCCAAACGCCTTACGACGGTGTTGCTAAATATAGCTCTGGTGGCAAATAAACTTTGCTAGAAAACTGCATTAATTACGTATTAACAAATAAAATGACTGTTTTGCTTCCTTATATTGTTTATTAAAGCAATTACTAGCAGCGAAATTTGGTATTTTTACACTTCAAAAAATATTCCGTCAATAGCATCAAGTAGGTAGGCGTGGCCTAAGAGTTCCAAAATGGCGATCAGCGGCGACTCCCAGGCAGGTCTAAGCGCAATCCAGTTATATTATAGAGATCAGTGGCACAGACAGGCACAAGAAATAAATTTAACCGTGAAAAAATCCTAGCAAGCACTTATTATATATCGTTGGAAAGGTATGAATTAGGAGAATATGAAAAACGGAATTCTATAACTGTATAACAATGCAGGGAAGTGTAGGATAACAAAATAACAAGATGGCCGATAATTCAATATCTATATATATAAAAATGAATTTTTGTATATATGTATATATGTTATGTTAATGTCCTTAATGCATTGCTACACCATTCATCCGATCGTAATGAAATTTTCACACAACCTTGAGAGTCAAGGGAAGTCAAATATAAAAAAAAATTTGAAATCCGTCACAAAATGAGCGGAGCGGGTGAGCGAGCGGGAACTATATATATATATGTATGTGCGTATGTATGTGTGTATGTATGTATGTGTATGTGCATGTATGTGTGTCTGTGTGTGTGTTTATGTATGTACTAGCGGAGATACCCGGCGTTGCCCGGGTTTTTTAGAGGTTTTTTTAATGTTTGTCTCTTTCTCTCCCGTTTCCTTTCCCACCTGCTTTCCCACTCCCGTTCGCTTTCCCGTTTTCGGTCGTTTTCCCGCTGCCGGTCGCTTTCCCGCTCCCGGTCGCTTTACCACTCCCGGTCGCTTTCCCGCTCACGTTTGCTCTCCCATTCCCGCTCACGCTTGCTTTTCCGTTCCCGCTTGCTGTCCGTTCCGGGTCGCTTTCCCGTTTCTATAATAGACAAACTAACCCACAAACATTCATATATATATATATAGTCTTAGCAAATCTATTTTACGTTTTATAGGCTAACAGAAGTTATGAAAGAATGGAAAAGAGAAAATGAGCGTGAACGGGGACGGGAACGGGAGAGCAACCGTGACCGGGAATGGGAGAGCAAGCATGACCGGGAACGGGAGAGCAAGCGTGAGCGGGAACGGGAAAGCGACCGGGAACGGGAAAGCGACCGGGAACGGGAAAGCGACCGGGAACGGGAAAGCGACCGGGAACGGGAAAGCGACCGGGAACTGGAAAGCGATCGGGAACGGGAAAGCGACCGGGAACGCGGAAAGCGACCGGGAACGCGGAAAGCGACCGGGAACGCGGAAAGCGACTGGAATCGGGAGAGCAAGCTTGGAAGGAAACGCAAGCAAGAGAGAAAATCGATAACAAAACTTCTGAGCGGGAAAGCGAACGGGAGCTGGAAAACGACCGAGAGCGGAAAAGCGACCGGGAACGCGACGAAAACGGGAAAGTGGAGAAGGAAACGGGAGCGAGAGAGACAAACATTAGAAAAACCCCGGGCAACGCCGGGTAACCCCGCTAGTATATATATATATATATACACTCAAAATGATATATTTATAACTTACAACACATTATGAACAAGATTATATTTGACAAACACAGCAATTACCAAGAAACGTGCCAACACATGAACATACTAAATATACACACAGTCTGATTTACTGAAATGCGTGGAAACTTGGAAACGAAACGTATTGGGAAAAGGAGCAACTTGTTTATATGTTCAATAAATATAAAATGACATATTTACAACTTATTATAAACAATATTATGTTTAAATTTAACATGTGCACACATCTAGCTTTAAAAAAAATTAAAAGACATACATAAAATATAAAACACATACACACAAATGACTCGTTAGTTTACCCTCCAGCCCGGTTTAACCGCAACTGTTAGGTGGTGGTATGTTTAATTAATTTCCGAGTCCGGTTAAACCGCAACTGTCAGGTGGTGGTATGTTTAATTAAATTCCGAGTCCGGTTTAACTGCAACTGTTCGATTCTTCATTTAGGACTAATTGACTAGCTCGTTTGCCCTCAAAATTTCAAAAACCAAAATTAAGCCAGCATAAATGAAGCTGTTATCAAACATTCAGATCTTCAGTTTAAATGATACTATAACCACAACTGATAAATGCTTTCAGTGAGATCATGAAAAAATAGTGAAAATCAGACTAGAATATCAAATAACTACAATCAAAACGTCAAAAACTAAAATTGCTGTTTAAGTTCGAAAGCAGCAAGAAACATTAAATTTCTTCCTCATAGAAGAAATCATGAAGACATCTTCATAAAAAAAAAACAAACTGTGGATCATTGCTCTCAACCACATGTTCTGTGCCACAAGATTCTTCTTCACTGTCACTGCTTATATTATTTGTTTCATCCGCTGTTACACCGCCATTTGAGCAATCCGTTCCATGACAATTTCCGCATGCAGAAACACAGTGCATATTGTTTTGCAGATATGAACACAACTTGGATGAGCAGTTTCCATTACAATCGCATCAAAAAAACCACAAGACTGACTGAGGTGCAATGTCACCCACTATTTTCACGAGTTTTAAGCAGCTTTCAACTGAGTCCCAGCCCCAGTCGGTTGCCTTCAAGACTACTTTGTCCAGAGTCCCCCAAATCACAGCATGCAAATGAACGCGTCAGACATGCAGGTGAGCAGCACATTTTGATAGTGGCAGCCTTTTTGGTAAAAAACGACGACAGAGCCAATTTGAAATATGACTCATACCGTAAATCAGCCAATCTTTCTCCTACTTTCCCGCCATACAGACTGACCAACAGGCTAGAACCAGCTCTGCACACCTCATCATCCGTAGCATTGCTTCTTTGCAAAGCCATGCGGCACGACAAATGCAATTTAATTACATGTTTGTTGTAGTGCACATTAATATAATTTACCAAATCACAACGACCGGTAACTTCCAGTTTTTTTTAAATACAGTGGGCTAAAAGCCTTCCTTACAACTTCAGCGGTGTGTTCAGATGTTTCTTGCTTACAAATTGAACATTTTAAAAAATCTTAATTTATTTCTTTTTCCTCAGAAATTACAGAAGAAGTTATCTCAGTCTTCACTTCCCCTTCATACAATATACATACAAGTTCTACACTTCTCCACCACTCGACAAAAAATGTAGCAAACTTCCAGTGAGAACGGAAAAGAAAATAGCAATCTTCTGAACAATTGTTTCTGTTGATATTTTTTAATTTGTCTTATTTATCTCTCAAATATACCTAGACCTAATCTAAACGTATACTAGTCGCCAAGCACAGAAGCGAACGACACTAATTTTACTAACTATCGCTCATCAAACTAAATGCCGTATAACTCACGACACACAACTCCGATTTTTATAGAATTTAGAATGATAAGTTCTTATCACTATTTTACACCTAATCTGAAAATTCTATGCTTGCTAGGATTTTTTCACACTTCCAATGCAACGAAATTTTCTACGTTCTGACCATATATATAGAATAGATATATCGGAGATGAGCAGGTTTTGAGTGAGATGCCAAGATGGCCTCCGAAAAAACGATTTAGAGTCTTTTGGAGTCATGAATATTCATTATTTGTATTAATCTATTTTTGGTACGACAGCGGAGACTAAACTCCGGTTTGTAAGAAACAGAAACGTTGATTTCTTATAGCTAAAAGTAGTTGATATGAGCTTTATTTTAATTTAACGCGATATCGGACATAAAAAATATACAATTCTAATTTACCGATAACACAGGCGACGTTAAATAGACATAAATAAACCATCGAACTAGAGACTACGCAAATAAAATTCAATGTCAACTGAAATTTTTATAAAAACAAATTTGTTAATTTTTATAAAGTTAAAAATTTATTTTGTACATAAAAAATTTTTTTTTTTCTATTAAAAAAATACTTGATTAAGTTACTATACGGTTGTAACTCTCAGTTCTTCGTTTCGGATCTCCGGTCTACTAGGCTGCCTCGCTAAAAGCCTTCCTAAACAACAGGCGGGCCGATATATCTATTCTATATATATGGTTCTGACTATACGTTCACCATTACCACTCGGCTCCCTGAGTGATGGCCGGTTTAAATAAAAATATTTTGTCGGACAACTTTAATAAAAATTTAAAAAAAGATATAATTAAACAAATGTTTTTGATAAAAATTAATTAACTCGTTTTTAACTAGAAACTTAGCGAGTAAAACCGCTATCTGTTGCAGAGGTCAACTACTCCTCTCTAGTGATGGCCGTTTAAATAAAAAATCATTTAGTCGAACAACTTTAATTGAAATCCTAAAAAATAAATAATTAGACAAATGTGTTTTATGAAAATTAATTAATTTCGCGTTAACTAGAAACTTCGCGAGTAGAATGCATGGCAATTTCCTTCAGAGGTTTGTAAAGGTCCTTTAACCTTGCTTTCTGCCATTCACTCATGATGACCAGGAGAAAATCATCAGCTGCAAGACCACGTGTTTCATCAGGCTCTCCTTGAAACTTTGCATATCGTACCATGCTACGTTCTCCATCCATCCTGTTGCAGGGCCGGATTAAAGCATTTGGGGGCCCTAGGCCAGACAAATTGCGGGGCCCCTCGCATAAAATAAACTATAGATCAAGACTCTATTGAGAGTGGTATAACACCCTTTAACATATATACATGATACAGTAGGCCCTACAAACAACAATATAACGAAACCATTCACAATGCATTTGCAACTTGCAACAAATTCCAACCATCATGCTAAACTTCGAAAGTACTACATTCATATGTCATATTACAATAAACAAACCCTCACGCTACCATCATACAAATTTACCAAAACGCAAGAAGTGACCATCCATCATTGTTTATTGATTATGAAGAAAATGTTGTACATCATAGATTATGTGATTACCTATATAGTAACCTACATAACTTTGGCAGTTAGCTGAGTTAGGCTTCCTGGTGTCTACAGTGTTTTCTTCCTAGATTTCAATTTGGCAAATTCTGCAACAATACTTTCAAAGTTAATATTGTTGGTCAAGTCGGCTTCAATGGTCAAGAGAGACAAGTCACAAAGCTTCTCTTGGCCCACCGTTGAACGCAGCTGATTTTTCACTCTCTTTAGCACAGAAAATGATCTTTCTCCCTCCGTGTTAGCGACGGGCAATGTCAGGTAAAGTCTGAAGGCAGTATCGACGTTTGGAAACGCTTCAGATATTCCGTGTTCTCGCATGCGTCTCAAACAAGCTGGAGGTGAAACATCTTCTGTAGGATACTGCTTGATGTAACCAACGAATTGAATTAGCTCATCCTCAAACACTTCTTCTGCAATGTCAGTTGAGAAATGTGCCTGGAATTTACGTGCAGACTCACGTAATTCAGCTTCAGAAGATGTCAACAACGTAAACAGGAAGCCAAACCGGTGCTTCAATTTCGAATACACCTCCGTTCTCCGAACTAATTCCGTCAACAACGAATCTAGAATGGGAAGATATGTTGACGTCCTGAATCTTTCCCTGGGGGACAGCTGTACCTCGGAATCCACCTCGTTGAATAGCCGCCTCCTCTTCCTTGCTCGCGCATGTTCTGCACGATAGCTAGAATCTTCCACCAACAACTTTGCTTTATCTTCATAGGAAAGGTAGGCTTCTTCAGTGCGAATGGAGCTGATGAATGAGTGCAAGCTTTCGTAAAGAGAAACACAGGTTGCAAGATCAATGTTCACTTTCTGCAAGGTTTTGCTCGTGGAATTGAAGCGTTCAAGAATGGAGTCCCAAACTACACACAGCACAGCCATTTCGAGAGTTTCCATTTTAGTGGCTAAACTGGATGCATCATTCCTTGCGGTTGCAGTCTGATCTTTGTCATTGGCAAGCTGTTGAAGAGCTGAAAGTATTCCTGAATAGTTATGTCTCAGAGCACGAGTTCCGTCAGCTCTAGCAGACCAACGTGTGGTTGACAAAGACTTCGGAACAATACCATCTATACAAGCTGAAAGAATTGCCCAGCGGTGTGTGGAGGCGGAAAAGAAGTTGAACAGTGCTTGCACCATCCCAAAGAATGATACAGCATGGACACAACATTCAGCGGCACATGTTCCAACAAGGTTCAGTTAATGAGCAGAACACGGAACGAACTCAACCAGCTTGTTCACACGCTTTAGTCTAGCTTGAACTCCTCCGTATTTCCCAGACATATTGCTAGCGTTATCATAATTTTGGCCACGACAGTCAGATATACAAATTCCATATTCGGACAATGTTTCCAAGATAACTTTGGACAAAGTCTCTGGAAATTGTAATGAATTTGATGAATCTTTCAACTGGTTTACCACTCAAATCAATGAAACGCAGAATGAGGGTCAACTGGTCAACATGACAAATATCTGGAGTGGAATCTACGCTGATTGCAAAATACTTGGCTGTTTTCACTTGTGATATGATAGTCAATAGAACTTCTTTAGCCATCAGCTGAATGAACTCATTACAAGTAGTGGAAGACAGATATGAAACAGAACCTTTACCGGCATTGCCATAGCGAGAAATATGACTGGCAAGAAACGGATCAAACTGAGAGAGAAGTTCAATCAATCCCAGAAAATTCCCATTATTGCAGGAGCCTAAAATCTCATCTTGTCCACGAAAAGCAAGTCCTCTGTGCAAGAAATTTGACAACTGTAACAACCCTCCGAAGAACGTTCATCCAATAGCCACGTTCCATTTCAAACTGAGCCTCAAGGTGAGAAGTAATGTGACCTTCGCTTTTACCAAGAGATATGCTAGCAACAACAGAATTTCGGTGTGCAACACTATTCTCATGTTCCACTAGACGATACGAATTTTTCCAGTCATTAAAACCACTTGTGAATTGATTTACACTGCCAGAAAAAAGTTTGCATGCTGAGCAGTACACTCTGCCAGAAGTCTGAGAATAAAGTAGCCATGTTCGCTTAACAGTCTCATCATTGGGAAGTTTCCTGAAAAACATCGACGAAGTCAAGTACCTCGTTCTCCCATCATCATAAAGGTGTGCTGAATTAATGAAACTAATGTCGGTAACCTGTATATAGTTGGCTGCGATAAATGACGTTCGGAGTTCGTCCGTAACAGCTGTCCATGTAGCAGGATCCGTCAAACAATGGTTGGATTTGGAAGGTGATTGTGGCCGTGGCGGTTCCGGTTCCTCTTCCACCGAGACATTAGGCTCTGAAACCAACGCAGTGGGTTCCACTTCAACGTGAGTAGACGGAGGCTTTGGTCTACAGAACAAGTCTGTAATTTTGGGCATGCTAGCCACGTCTTTCCGCTGTTTCTCTTCTTCCAGTGCTTTCTTTTTCCGTTTCTCGTTGCCACTTTCGTACGAACGTCCGATATCACGATTTCTTGCCCCCCTAAGGTTTTGCTGAAATGACGTCCCTGTTAAATGGTATGTAAAATTGGCTGAAACTTCATGCTTACTAACTCCGAAGAGATTTTATACATGCGATTGCTGAGGTTGGGTCGTTACTTAAATATGGTACACTAGCCGGTAGAATAGAATGACAAGTGTTACACAATCACATAAATCAAATAAAACACATGCTTTTGTTGATCTCTTAGGCAACATTGTCACAGTCAGTCCATTGTTTATCAGTAGAATGAGCAGATAATGGAGCGCAGCCCAGCGCTTGATTTTCATGCTAAATCGGGGATTAACGGACCTCGGGATTAACGGACCTCGGAATCCCGGGATTTATGAACCTCTGGACTAACGATATACAATCATCTCAACATGTTTTTGGAGACTAAATTAAAATTTACCGACAGACCTCTTAAGGCTTTGGCGTGCACAACAAGCACACAAATTTAAAAAAAGTATTATAGCATTCCAATGCAGCCACGGAGATACAGCAGATCTATCATCTTAAATAGCATTATTACTATTACGCTGGAGGACGCCATTTCGATACGCCAAATTCAAACATTCAGCCGCGCTTTTCTAGACACACGCCATCGTCGATATTATTGAGCTTTTGAATTTTTGAAAAAGGCGCGACAAGTTTGTTTGTTAAATTTAATTGATCTTAGATACTACTCGATAAGATTTATTATTCAATCAATTCAACTGAACTGAAAAATAATATTTACCTCTTTTTGCGTACATACGCATTTGTTGGAGACGGTCTCGATTTCTGGAAGTTGAAGCCATGACTACAACTACTAAAAATTCTAAATACGATCTAGGAGATTCTTCTAGGTTCAAACGGATTACGGTACATTCAACGATTATATTCAACGACTAGAATAATTATTAACAAATGATGTGATATGCATTGCAATGCCCGATGACGTCACATCGAACGCAGATGTTTACTGTGCCTATTAATATCTAGAGAGAGAGAGTGAGACACCATAGAGTAAACTGAACTAATAAATAAATCTTTTCTGCGTCTGCGTAATGCAAGGTGGTAGAAGTTTGACGTTGAGAGGGCCCGCAATTCGGGCCGGCAAATTAGTACCGTTCCGCCGTCCAGCCCGTCCTCAAAATTATTCTTTACAATTACAACCACTGGCCACACTTTTTTACCTTGTTCAGCGCGGGGCCCCTAAAACCGCGGGGCCCTAGGCCATGGCCTAGTTGGCCTGTGCGTTAATCCGGCCCTGTCCTGTTGTGCTCAATCCATGCAGCAACACTGTCTGCATCATTCTGGCAGTAAACAATGCCCTTTGTGAGATTGAAATCACGAATGATGTTTCGGAGATCTTGCCTTGTGGTCAGCTGCAGTCTGGATAGTGAAGTGTTGTCACCGCTCTGCTGAACACGATGAAGGACGTCTTCCAAAGGTATTCGCAATGCCAGTAGTCCTGCAATCTTGACACGTTCTTCGCGTGTCAGCTTCAGATGTCCTACTTGACATTCATGACCCACATGGTCTGGATAGAAGCTGACATTAACACTTCCTAAAAAAAGGAAAACATATAAAAAATTGTTTTCAAAAGTTTATCAATAAGTAGAATATATACAGTCAAGCAAAATCTATAAAAAATGCTAAGGCATGTCAAGATTTTTCAATCAATCTTTCTGAATCACAAAATGTCATACTTTTAAACATCTTTAAAATTTCTAAATTGATTTTACTGAATTTTGGATAAAACAAACGATTTAGAAATTATTTATGATACTTTTCAGGATACCCCCTAACCGGAACATGTTCATGAATATGCATAGCATATACAAACCTGTCTGTAATATCTGTACATATATGGCTGCAGGACAATTTGAGCCAATCTTGCAGGATCCCAAAACCTTTAAGTGCCTGACTCCAGTGCCACTTGGTCTGTAAAACCACTTCGATGGCATTTGTACATTCGACGGATGACACCACCAAATAGGCTGTTCGTACGCTTCACAAATGATGACATCATTGTATTTTCTACTTGCCTCTTCCATTCAGAAAATTCTAAAAATCAAAAAATTTAAAGTAACTACTATTTACATATCTAGACTAAAATATGTGATTAAAACATAAAACAGGTTACCATCTCACTAAAATATCAAAAAATCCCTTTAAACAATTTTGGTAAACAAGACAAAAGATAAAGCATTAATTTTATTCAATATGCGAGTGCCTTCTTACCTGCAACGTTGCTAAAAGCAAATCTTTCGACTCTAATTCTAACTCTAGTAGCTTGAACCATCTTTTTGGCGGGTTGGTACTGGTGCACAGAACGCTTGTGTCGATACAAACCATGACGAGAACTATACACAGCATTGCAAAATGTTTTTTTCGTCTGGTCACGGTTACGGGCTACTACACCGGTGTCACTAGCTGGCACTTGCGTAGTGCGTCTCACTCCCACCTTTCATGGGTGGCAAATCAAAATTATGACAATTTCTAAGATGCCTTATTAAATTGCTCTTCTTAGAAAAGCTTTTCTGGCACAGATCGCAACTCGGATTCATATCGAAACTTATTACAGAGAAAACCAAATAAACAAACAGAAAACGAAAGCGTCAGACGAAATACTCAAATTAGAGTCAAAAGTGGTTTGACTCAAATTATTTATGGGACAGAAGTTGGCTGCGCAGCTGGATCCCCGAACTATGGTGCAAAACAAAATTCGTGCATTGGGGTTGTGCTATAGATCACTGATCTCTATAATATAACTGGATTGCGCTTAGCCCATTATTGCAATAGAAATATTGTCGCCAGTCTGCCGCCATTTTACCACTCTCAATTACCAATGCAGCCGTCGTGTTTACGTTGATCGTCGCATGATATACGAACAATTAAGGGGTTTTAATTAAATTTATTTATTTTACTTGAAAATAAAAATTTTTATTTAGTTATTCGGTATTTTTCAAATTTTTTTAATACGGTCAATATGATAGTTATTCGGTAACTATTATGAAACGCTTTGCAGATCACCGCAACAAAACCGCCTTGCTTTGGTTTAGCAAGTGCAGAATAGGTTGTACAAGAAACTGTATTACTCTAAAAGTTTTGAATCTATTTAGTAATTTTTAACATCAAAATGTTTGTGAGATGTAGTAGGAAGTTATGTTGTGTATATAAACAAATTCAATAAGCAAATTTTTTTTGAGCATTTGTTCAAAGTAAACGGTATCTTGTGTGTTACCTATGTCTATAACAATTGGTCAGCGAATAATATATTTAATTTAGGCTAAATAAGTTACATGTAAACTATAACATATATAAATTTCATTTAATTTTTATCATTCGTAAAGGTGTTTAATTTGATTCAGGCTTTTGAGGTAATTTAACGTGCAACGCAGCACATCCGCACAGCAGCAAAACACGTTAGCTAATTGCCATTACGTTGTTGTTTTATTTTATTTGTATTCTTTAAATATTAATTGATTTATATACAAACCAATGACTTGAGGTTTTTGTAGCAATGGGCTGCATGTGATATAGGGTGTCCAGATGATTTTTTACCAAAAGAGAACATTCAATATCATTCATATTAAAAAAAAGAGAACATTTTGAACAAAAAGAGAACAAACAAATTTTCAAAAAATAATATTAATTTAATAAAATTAGTTAAGTCAATCGCTAAAAAAAGTCAATTCAGTTATCTATTTGCTCATTCTTCTTCATCGTCTTCATCATCACTTGTGTATTTATTTGATGATTGTACATTCTTCAAAAAATTTACATTGTCAATAATGCTTTTATAAAACTCCTTACAATTCACGTCTTTGAAATTGTACGTTATCATTGCAATGCTCTTAACAGTTGATGTTATTAATCGGTTTCTCTCTTTTTTCCATTGAATCGGTATCTGGCTGAAGATACGTTCAACATTGGCATTCTGTGCAGGCAAGGCAAAAAAGAACTGACAAATAATCAATAATTCAGAATAATATTCGGAATTTTGGAAAGAATTAAAATATAACACCCATTTTTCATGAGAAAGATATTTCTGATAATCTGCACTTGAAGCATTTGACTCTATACATTTATTCAAGTTGAAAACCTGATCAAATGCTTTTACATCATTGACTGCAACGTTCTTATTATGCAGATAGATAATCGTTTCTTCAACTTCTTTCCATTCAATTTTTCTTGACATATTCATCCATGTGAAATTTGAAAATTCTTCAAACTGTTTAGTCCACTTTTGGAGATATTTGATGGAGTTTTCGTAGCACAGAAAGACCCAATTTTGAAACTGCGAAACTTCATCTTTCAAACCGTTTTCCTCATTTCTTTTTAAAATTGTCTTCACTGAAATTGGTAAAAATGTGTGTTCCAGTTAGTTCATAAGCATTTTTTCCAACGTGTTAACATTTTCTTTAACTTCAAGTATTGAGTTTTTTTCTTTTTTCATTTGTCTCGTCTTATCTTCAAATAATGATGTCAAAGAATGTGTAAAGAGCAAGTAGGCATCACTAAATTCTGATGTAAAAAACTTCAAAATTATATTTGGACAAGAATCAAATTTATTTGATTGACAACAATAAAAGAGAACAAAAGAGAACTTCATTTAAAAAAGAAAGAGTAAAAAATATCTTATCTAAAAAAGAGAACATGTTCTCTTTAAAAGAGATGTTCTGGAAACCCTAATGTGATATGATGTAAAGGTTCTTGCTATGCCCGGCTCCATTCTATAACTAAGGCGTATTCTATTCCCACAAACCCACTTTTTGGATGCTTTAACAAGGCTGAACTGATGTTGCGATTCATGATTTTAAAATCGAAATATCTTTGTAAAAATAAATTTTACGATTAAATAGTTGTTTGCATATTATGTTTTTTGCTTAAATTGTTTTTCAAAATTTATCAATTAATTTTTTTTTTAATTTTTGTGCTACTGCTTTCCTAGCATTCAACGAGGCTAGAAACAAAGACAGAAATTCTACATTTCATCTTTGCGAACTTAAAACTTAAACAAAAACTATTATTTAAACCTTTCAACATGAGTTTGAGGCTCACATTAAATTATTTAGGCAGTAGTAAGGTTGCTCAGCCAAACGCCTGACGACAGTGTTGCTAAATATAGCCCTGGCGGCAAATAAATTTGCTAAAAACTGCATTAATTACGTATTTACAAATAAAATGACTGTTTTGCTCCCTTATATTGTTTATTAAAGCTATTACTAGCAGCGAAATTCGGTATTTTTACACTTCAAAAAATATTCCGTCAATAGCATCAAGTAGGTAGGCGTGGCCTAAGTTCCGAAATGGCGACCAGCGGCGACTCCCAGGCAGGTCTAAGCGCAATCCAGTTATATTATAGAGATCAGTGCTATAGATCGTTAGAAAGGTATTTAAGAAAGAAATATAATGGAGTAAAAATAAATTTAATATTCAAAAAATAAAAAAGTTATAGGCGAAAAACCGTCCCCGCCCCTATGTAAATGTATGAAGAGGATTTTTCACTTGCGCTTGGGGCCATTTAGATTAAAATTTTCGACTGCATTGGGTTTGTAACTTAATGCATTAAAAAGACAAATATATTAGCCAGAAACTAATTTTTTGAAAATAGTCCAACAAATACAAAAGTTTTGAAGCAAAATATAGATCAGGGTGTGTTTTCCGTATCTAAATGTATGGATAACCTTAGGTTTTATTTTTGGCAAATCTGGTCCATTTTTAAAAATTGAAACAAGTCTGAATAGAACTTGTTAATTCCAATCCCTCGTAAATTATTTTATAAATATTTTGTAAAATTATTTTGTAATTAAATTTTGTGTGTGTAAAATTATTTAATAACTTTAAATAACAACATTTATTAAATTTTTAATAAGGAATTTTGTTTTTATTTCAAGAATTTTGTTTTTATTTCAACCGGCCATCACTAGAGAGCCGAGTGGTAACGGTGAACGGCGAGAATGTAGGACATTTCCACCCCCCCCCCCGGACGTTTCCCCCCGGACATTCCCCCCCCCCCGACAGACCCTAGGACATTTCCCCCCCAAGGTAGGATATTTCCCCCCCCCCTGTGGTTATGTAGTAGTATGAATTTGTGGTTATGCAAGAGTGTTTTCTTGCATGCCATAAATATGTGTGTGCGTGAATTGTGTACATTCCCCTCCGGACATTCCCCCACCATGAGTATGATAATTCTCACCCCACGAGGTAGGAGTTAAATTTCACAAGTTTTTCTAAGAAACACAAACACCTTTTTAAATTATTAAACATTTATTGGTTACATTTAAATATTGTTAAAACGAACAATGTGTCCTAGACCCTCTAGGACATCTTCCAATGTTTTTATGTTTTGTCGGCGTGCATCCGTTAACGAAAAAAGAACCGATTGAAGCGCCTTCGTCGATCGCTTTACTCTCTTAGCTGGTGGTTCTCCTCGAGCCTCTCTTAGGACTGTGGTTGACGCCATTGCTTCGTCCTGCTGAAGCGCTTCTATGAGCGTCCACAACGAGGGATGACGATGACCAACAAGGCTAGAAAACCTACAGTTCCAGGACTCAAATCTATTGTTAGTTCGATCACCCCCTGTTAAAGTTGCTTCATGAACGTTCCAAAGCGGTGGCGGGAACAATGGCGGCTTCCGACGTAAGTTCAGTTTTGGAATTCCATCGCCAGTTCCTGGGCGTTTGACACGTCTTATTGTTCCGGAAACATAAGTGGCATCAAAGTAATTTACTAATAATTCCAGAGCTTCCAGGCCATCGTCTTGTGGTATTTTTCTGATAAGGTACCGAATCCCACTTTCTGCTTCATTGACCGGCAGGTAAGCCAGGGCATCCAACATTCCGTAATTGTAATTGTATGTAATCAATTTTATTGTGGCTTAAGTATTTTCCTTTCAATAAACTTGTTCATTCTACTTGGATAAGATCAAAGGGGGGCCTAATCGAATGATTCGGCTTAATCGTAGTCCATTGGGGTTCGGCGTGCCCACCACACTTTGATCTTATCCATGTAGAATGAAAAAGTTTATTGAAAGAGAAATACTTAAGCCACAATAAAATTGATTACATACAATTACTCATATGATACTGCCTCGATTTATATTATCTATACTATTATGCAATGAACTATTTAGGCGATAAACAAATGGATTTTCTTCAAAAAACGTCGGCAAGTCCAACTATACTGCCCCTCTATAAAAGTATATTCTCTCTCCAGGGGGGGAAATGTCCTACCCTGGGGGGGGGGGAATTGTCCTACCCCGGGGGGGGGGAAATGTCCGTTCCCCAACGGCGAAGTGCCTGTCCGGCACAGTAGCAATTTTACCAATTATTGCCACGGCGGCACGCGGTACTGCCGGCACAGTAGCAATTTTACCGATATTGCAACGGCGGTACTGCCGACACAGTAGCAATTTTACCGATATTGCAACGGCGGTACTGCCGGCACATTAGCAATTTCACCGGCGGTACTGCCGGCTCAGTAGCAATTTTACCGATTATTTCACCAGCGGTACTGCCGCCGGCTCAGTAGCAAATTTACCGATTATTTCCACGGCAAACCGCCGGGAAAATAGCAGCGACCTATTTAAAAATGGCTTCGTTGTTCGAAAGAAATGTAAACAATGACGTAGCAACCACACTCACCAGCCTCAAACCGCGGTGATTGTGGTTGCAACCAGAGAGCTCACCAGGTGAATAAAAAAACGCGTGACGGTAAAACTTGGTGAGTTAAAAAACGCTTTGGTGAGTGCGATTAATAAACCTGGTGAATAAAAAAATGCCCTATCTGACATAAATAATTTATATAGCGCATAACTTTGAGCCTAGACAATTTTCATTCAAAATAACCCTTTAGAAACAAATCACAGAGTGTGGCGATATAAGGTTATTTTTTAAGGAATTTATTTTCATATATAAAAATTAAATTTTGGTGCTTGTCAATAACTTTTTTTACGAAGAAGAGGTTTTTGATCAGTTAGCCGGATAATATGAGGGATCAGTGTTGGGTAAAATAGTGTCCAAATGTAATTTGAATACAAAATACAAATACTTTGTTAAGAAGTATTTTCAGTACAAAATACAAATAGTTTTTTTGAAAATATTTCAAATAGGAAATACAAAATGCATTAGAGTATTTTACTGCAAAATACGTTGTATAACACTTGATGCCGATACCTCACCATCATCAACACGCATCTCAAACATTTTTAACAAAAACAAGTCAACAGGGTAAATCTTTTATTGTAATAAAATAAACAGATAAACAGAGTCAACTTTTAAAATGAGAATTTGCTTTTAAAATTATTAATTGTTCAAAAGTTCCATCAGTTAAACGATTGCGGTGAGGGGTCATTATTTGCCCCCCGGTGCTGAACAGGCGTTCCACTGGAGCCGAAGATGGGATGACAGTGTTGTACCGCTTAAACATGTTTAAAACCACAGGGTATAATTTTAATGTGTTCAAGTTTTTACACATGTTTTCCAAAAATGCTGTGGCCTCTGAATTATTGACTGTCACGGATGTAGCTGATTCAAAGGAGAAAAAATCGTCTTCTTCATCATGTTTCTTTGAATGGGAATCTATCACCACATCTGTTTTAGGAATAAAAGTTCGAAATGTGTCCATAAACAGTTTGTGAACACGACTTCTGTGGTTTTCTGGAACCCATCTCATTTTGAAGAATGGGTGTGTAACTGATGCTAAAATGAAATTGTTAACTTCAGAGTCAAACTGCAAATGTTTAGCATACCGCGCTCGTAAGCCTTTCAAAATCGATTTCGCAAGTGGTTGTGCATGTCGGAGTGTTGATGAAATATTTACAATAGACTGCTCAACACGCAAGACAGACGGCATCAGATAAGCCAAAGAAGATTCCTTTTCACCTTGGAGCTTTTCTAAAGCTGTGGCCAATGGTTTCATAACAAGTATAAATTCATCCAAAAAATCTAATTCAACAATGTTCAAATTTGGTATCTTCAAACTCGAAAATACAACTTTTAGATTGTCTTTAACTTCAATTACACGCTGCACAGAGTTGTAGAGTGAGTTCCATCTAGTTGCACATGGCTGAAGCAATTGCTTCCCACAAATATTTTTGACAATCTCAGCAGCTTTTGGACGGCCAGAAGCATTCCATAATGCGCTACATTTTCCCATGGCAGAGTTGTACAATCTCCTGTATGTCTGATTGTCTTTCAACGACTCAATTGCATCATGACTGGCCACTAAATTGTTTTTCTTCACACTCACTTTCGCTGTCAATGTTACTGTCACTATCACTCTTTGTTTCAAAGTCTTTGCTTGCAAACATGCCTTGTGCATCAGTGTTCAAATCAGAATAGACCTTGAAAGCTTTAACGAAATTTGAACCGTTGTCAGTAACAGTTGCAACTAGCTGCTGTCGAAATCCATAGTCATTAAACACATCTTGCAAGAATTCGGCAATGCGGTTGTATGAGTGAGTGCCCTTGAAACGCCTGCTTGCTAGAATGCAGGAACTCCGTGTTCATTTATCCAATGGCACGTCACACCAAAGTAGCTCCTTTTCTGACATGACCAAATATCAGCTGTTGTACACAGATATTTAATTGACGAGCACTTCTTCTTTATAAGATTTTTTAATTGCATTAAATCATTATTTATATTTTTTGCGAGAGTTTGGCGACTCATCAAACTGATTGATGGATTCAAACCTTTAATCATTTCTTTAAATTTTGGTTTTTCAACCGTAGAAAGAAGTCTCATTTCGTGAATGATGTAGTTTTTAATCAACACATTTGCAATTGACTGAGAAACTGAAAATACCTCTGTAACTGTCCGTTGCTTTTTACGTTCAAGAGAAGCACTGTTTGATGTTCGACGTCTTTTTCGGTTTTTTCCAACTTCAATCTTGTGACTATCAAACTTTTTTAGCAAACAAGGATGAACACGTTTCAAGTGAGCCAAAAAATTTGTTGTTGCAGATATTAAACCTGAATATGTTTTATTCGAAGCACATTTCATGCACTTGGCCACAACTTTATCCCCGTCTCGGCTAACAATTTCGAAGAATTCGCCATCTAATATGGCCGGGATTCGTCCACCACTGCCTGAATTTTCTGCCAACTTAGTATTAAAAAACTTTAAACTCTAACGACGACGACCTATTTTTACTACAAACTCTAAAAACCAACCTCGCGCTAAGCTATCGAAACAAAAGAACAAAAGGAAGTACATTAAGTAAACATCGATTATGGTATAAAACCATGATAAAAACATAACATAACATAATCATAACACTTATTTATAAATTTTAAAGTTTCCCGATTTTTATATTTTTGGAAATGTCAATAATCTATTTTGTATTTTATTTTTTGTTCAAAATATTCAAATTACTTTTCAAAATTATTTAAAATAAAAATACTAAATAAATTTTCTAAAAGTATTTCAAATCAAAATACAAAACTACTTAAAAATATTTTAAATACGAATTTCAAATATAATGTATTTGAAATATTACCCAACACTGTGAGGGATAATATGTTATATTTACGCATTGTAAAAATTATCAAAAGAGCAGTAGATTGGCATTAATAATCTGCCGCTTATAAAGTGTGTTATTCTTATTGAGTTTCACGTAAAGATGTGATGATATAGTTGGAGAAAAGTAGTTTTAGTGCAAAAAGCTGATCTTGTAATTTCGTTGGAAGCGGCTGCAGGACTTTACGCTCCTTTGAATTATAGATAAAAAACTGATTTTAAAACTCTGATTGATTGAAATTTTAAAATAATTAAATTGAAAATAATCTTCTGCTTCTTTTAAGTTAATTTAATTATTAAATTTTGTTAAAAATTAGAAGTTGTTTGTTGTTTGCCTGCCACCGATTTATTGGCGAGTCTCTTCAAAAGAAATACCTGGAAAAAGAAGGAAATCACATCTCTGATCAAACAATCTGACCACAGACAGATTGAATCTTGTGGCAGGACCACCAAACTTAAGCGAGATCATCATCAACATTTTGAATTCTTGTAACGTTGACGCTACAAATTCTCAGCTTGGTCATACTAAAGAATTGGGGTAAAGTTTCCCATTGACGGCCCGTGTGGCGGATTAATACAAAATTCTCGGCTATAATTAACTATAAACACGATTAAAAGTAAACACTAGTTTAAAAATTATGATAATTAGTATAACTAATTTATTTAAAATGGGAAAATGTCATATAAAAAAATAAATAATGTAATTATAATTTATGTACGTTTGAGTTTTAAGGAAAAGTTTAAACGAAGGATTTGAAGGAAAAGTTTAAACGACGCAAATACACAATGTTCGCTTACAAATATTCAAATTTCGACGTTGCTTCGAATAAACTACTTTTTTTAACATTTATTTTTTAGTTTTTCTTTATTAAAAATTTGAAATTTCGTTTATTTAAAGAAGTTAACTTAGTTTAATAATTTCCAATTTTCTTACTTCTTGCAAACCGTCCCGAGTTACCGGGCGGTGAGTCTTAAAATTTTAATGGAATTTTCATTTACAACTTATAGTTTGTTTTATAAATAAAATTTTATTTATTTTTTATTCATTTCATTCATACGATCATCGTACCTCACCACTCACAACTACGATGTAAATAGGGCTTGAAAGGGTACTACTTACGTTTTCAAAGTCTCTCAAATTACGATAAATGTTTTTTTTTTAAATTAAAATTGGTATTAAATTTGTTTTTTTATGTTATTGTGACAAAATAAAAATAATACGATTATTTTTCGGCACGGGCCGTCCATGGGAAACCTTACCAAGAATTGGTTCGAATTTATCAAAAATTTCTACGACAATTTTATGTATAACATAACATTTTATGCAGTAAATTGCTAAAGTTTTACATTTAAAAAAAGCTAGTTAAAGCAGAAACTTCAAAATTATACAATCTGAAAAGTCTCAAGAACTATTTCATCTCAACGTTGATATTCTCTACTTAATATCTCTAATAAAATTAGTAATTAAACTCGAAAAACTCATGAAAATTAAAATAAAGAAAAATGAAAAGAAGAAATTCAATGCTAATGATTTTTAACAAATAAATACAAATTAAACAATCTAAATTCGAAATTCTTCTACTGTATCTTCAACGACAATTCTGATCCAAAGCAGACGTCATAAACGCATTCAGCAAATCAGAAAGCTCGGAAGAAACCAACTCAACCAATCAGCAAAGCCTGTACAATTCAAGCGTGTAGTAACACCATCTTTTGATTTCAATCGCCATTATTTTTTTCAAAATTCAGTTGTGATTTTAAAAAATTTTAATTATTTAATTTACCTCTTCAATTATAATTTCATTCTACTGGTCATTTTACTTTAATTTATGTTATAGTTTTTATTATATTTTAGGTGTGCATACATTACATTATAATTGTCCATAATTCTACAGTAGTGATTCTCAAAATCTATTTTCCAATTCACAATTGTTTAAAAACCGTAATTATTTATTCTGTACTAAATTTAAAAATTATTTACTTCAGTGTTTCATTTATTTCGCTTTGATTTATTTTCGGTGATTTATTTTTTAAAAATGTCCAAAAATCTGAAAAAATGTAAGATATGTGAGATGTACGGAGGAGTTGACAGTTTTGCCGGACATATATGCAAAGGTTGTGAAAGAACTGCTGTGTTGGAAAAGAATATTGAAAAGCAACAAGAAAGGATTGATATGTTGGAAGAAAAATTGGAGGAACTGGTTAGAAATAAGGAAATAGTGGAAAAAGAAGAGGTCAAGCATTATGAGGAACATAAATCACAGATTGAAAAAATGGAGGAGAGGTTGAACAGAATTAAGATGACAAAAGAAAAGATGATACAGATTACTTTAGGGGAAAAAACTGAAGAGTGGAGCACTGTTGTTAAAAGAAATGTTGACAAAGATCTGAAGGCAATAAATGAAAAAGTGAAAAAAGTAGAGGAATCAATTGAATGCAATATAGAAGAGAAAAAACTGAGAGAAAGAAAAAAACATTATCTTACATCGATTGGCTGAAAAAGAAGACATGGAGCACGGTGAGAGAATAGATGAAGACAAAAGAATGGTGTTAGGCCTCTTGAATGATGTTTTGGAGGTGCCCTGCGATGAAAAACTGGACATAAAAAAACATCTTCAGATTAGGAAAATACAAAGAAGGAGAAAAGGAAATACCGTTACTTATAGAGTTCCGTAATGTTACAATCAAAAACAGAGCTCTAGAGTCATTGTCCAGACTTCAAAAAGCTGAAGCAAAATTCAAGAGAATCTCAGTCACTCATGACTTGACAAGAACTGAAAGAGAACAGTGCAGAAAGCTGGTTGAACAATGCAGAGAGAAGCAGAATGGAGAAACAAACAACGGGAAACTGGCTATACAGGGCTTGCCGGGGGACATGAGGATAGTAAAGCTGAAAAAAACTGAATATAGTGGAGCATGGTGAAAAGAAGAAGGTGGCATTCAAGAAAATGGAAAGAAGAAACAATGAAAAGAAAGATAGGAGAGATTTGACTACAGTGGATGAAGGCAAAAAAAATATGTAAATGTTTTTATGCTAATGTAAGAAGTCAGGCTAATAGGATAAAAATGGCTAAATTGGAAATATATGTGAAAAATGAAAACCCAGATATTATTGGCTTAACAGAAACCTGGACAAACAATAAAATCAGTGATGATGAACTAAAGTTAGTAGGCTATGATATGTTTAGAAAAGACAGAGAAAATCAAAAGAATACTGGCCATGGTGCTGGGGGTGTACTGTTGTATGTGAAAAATGATTTGAATGCAGTGCAAAGAGAGGACCTAAACAACAGAAAATTTAAAGAAAGCGTGTGGTGTGAATTGAAGCTGAAAACATATAAATTAATAATTGGGGTTTGCTACAGAACTCCGAGTTTTAATGAAGATGCAGACAAGGGATTGTGTGAATTGATTTCCAAGGCAAATGAAAAGCCAGTGATCATTATAGGAGATTTTAATTGCCACGTTAATTGGGATACTCTTGAGGGTCAGACACACAAAGACGAGCAATTTCTACACTTCATTAATGATGAATTTTTGACACAGCTGATCAGAGCACCAACAAGAGGAAGAAATACTCTTGACTTATTATTAACTTCTGAAGAAAATATAGTTGAAAATATAATAGTGGGTGAATGCTTTGGTACAAATGACCACCAGATTATCAGATGGGATTTGACAATAAGTGATATTAAGCAAAGAACATCTAAAGATGTTAGATACAACTACTTCAAGGCTGATTATGATAACATAAGAAAATGTATCATAAATAAAAATTTAATGAGCAAAATAACTGGATTGAATGTAGAAAATAGCTGGAAAGTGTTTATTCAAAGCATGCAAGAAGTCATTGAGGGACAGGTTCCAATTCAGAAAAACTGGAAAAATAAAAATCCATGGATGACGAGACTGATAATTAAAAAGCAAAATGTAAAGTATGGAAAAATATTGAGATCTAAATTGTACCATTGGAAGGGATAATTCAAACACAGAAAAATTAAAAGAATTAAAAGAAAAATACAAAAAGAAAAGAAATGAAGTGAAAAAAACAATTAAAATGGCCATATTGGAGTATGAACAAAAACTGGCAAACAATATAAAAATGGATTGCAAAAGTTTTTACAAATATGTGAGAAGTAGACAGAAGAAAAAAGACAAAGTAGGTCCATTAAAAGATGACAAAGGGCAGGTAATAACGAACGATGAAGAAACAGCAGACATTCTAAATAACTACTTTGGATCTGTTTTTACTAAAGAAGATATCCAAAATATCCCTAAGGCTAAAGATTTGTTTCAAAGTGATACAGACGAATTATTAACTGAAGTTGTTTTTACAAAAATGAAAGTTGTTGAAATGCTAAGAAAATTGAAAACTGATAAAAGCTCTGGGATGGATGAGCTGCACCCAAAGTTCTTGCTTGAGGTCAGAAATGAGATCGGAGATGTGCTGGCAGAATTGATGAATAGGTCAATGCAAACTGGGGAGGTCCCGCAGGACTGGAGGGATGCTGTTGTGGTGCCACTGTTCAAAAAAGGCAACAGAAGCGAAGCATGCAATTACAGACCAGTTAGTCTTACCAGTATTGCTTGCAAAATTATGGAAAAAATGATTAAAAATGAAATTGTGATTTATCTGGAGAAATATAAATTAATTAAAGATAGTCAGCATGGATTTGGGAAGAAAAGATCCTGTTTGTCAAAATCGTTGGATTTTTTTGAAGAGGTTTATGGAGGTATGGATGCATGTCAGTCGGTGGATGTGATTTATTTAGATTTTGCCAAGGCCTTCGACACGGTTCCTCATCAAAGGTTGTCTTCAAAGTTGAAAGCAGTTGGTATAGGTGGTAATCTGTTAAGGTGGATAGATTGTTGGTTGCTGGATAGAAGACAAAAAGTGGGAGTGAGAGGAAGTTTCTCGAAATGGATGAAAATAACCAGTGGAGTGTCTCAAGGTTCTGTGCTTGGACCACTTCTTTTTGTTGTCTATATAAATGACCTTGATGAAGGAATAGCAGCTAAAATATCAAAATTTGCCGACGACACTAAATTATGCAAAACAGTGTGCAATAGTGACGATGTCGAAGTGCTGAGAAACGATCTTGTGCAGTTATTCAAATGATCGCAGGAATGGCAGATGCGGTTCAATGTTGACAAGTGTCATGCTATGCACTTGGGTAGAAAAAATCCAAGATATAAATACGAGCTAGAAGGGATACAGCTAAAAGAAACGAAAAAAGAAAAAGATCTTGGCGTATTAGTAAATGAAGATGCTAAACAGTCTAGACAATGTGCAGAGGTTGCAAAGAAGGGAAACAGAATTTTGGGTATGATCAAAAGAACCATAGTCAGCAGAGATAAAGATACAGTTTTAAGATTGTATAAATCTCTAGTTAGGCCACACTTGGAATACTGTGTGCAGGCATGGAGCCCTTGTCTTAAAAAAATATCTACATAATTGAAAAAGTGCAAAGACGAGCTACAAAGATGATTGCTGAGTTAAAAGGACTGAATTATGAACAACGTTTGAGTAGATGTAATCTGACCACACTTGAAAAGAGGAGGACTAGAGGAGACTTAATTGAGACTTACAAATTATTGAACGGATTGGTTGACCTAAATCCGGAAAGATTTTTTGAGAGATTGTCACAACTTCTTCCCCAAGGCGTCCCCTAGCGAATATCGCTGCGACCAGGTTCTTTCGAATTTATTTTTCTCTCACCGGACCACCACCGTAATGCGCTGGATGCTGATGCTACCGGTCAACCCGTCGTACCTATATTATTCCAAACGAAACAATACCGCATACACGTAGCGGTTTTTAATCAATTTATTCACAAGATTGTTTCTAACTATAGAATGCGGCTAACAAATATGCAATAGCACACAAGCGAGATACTGGATCAAGAATTTAATGAGAACTAAAAATCTAATCTGAACCAACGATCTACCGTGAACCAAGAATCTATCGAGAACCAGAAATCTAACTTACGGCTGGAAGACAGCCGTATTTATACACAGGACGATACAGCTCGTCTAGCGACAAGCTGGAATAGCTAGATAATATTCATCGCTAAAATATTCATCCTAAAACTTTCCATCGATGAACAAAGAAAAATACCATACATACCAACGGAGCAAGGTCCAAGAAAATGATTGGCAGGAGTCATTACTGCACATACGGGTGAAGACATTAATAATGGTATGATAGAAAAGCAATTAGAGATTATATCTTAATAACCGTTTGATACAAGTTTATGAAATTAACAGGAATGATTACTTAAATTCTATGCAACCTATTGATACAAGTTTCGATATAAAATTCAGAAAAATTAGTAATTAAGAAAGATACTAGAGCATACAGGGAAACAAACACTGGCACAGATTGGTAATTGAATCGGTGGAGTTCAATTAAATTGTAGGTCACCAGATCGAATGAGTCACATGGAGCTGGTGGGAAAAAGTTATGATGATAGTAGCTACGGCGGAAGTTCAAGTGTACTTATAAGTTATGATAATAGTTATGGAGCGAAGTCGGTTGCATGTTAGAAGAAATGGATGAATGAATGAATAGTCATGAGCATACATAGTCATAGTTGTGACACCTCCTTACCCTCGGAGAATGATGATCGGGGTGGACACATATAAAAACCACGAGCAGCATTAAAAAAAATGGTTGAAATAGATACAAAACAGACACAACTATGACTGGTGAAGTAAATGTCAAAATACAAATACTCTAAATCACTCAGTCTTTAATGTCTTTACAAGGATATTCATGAAGCTGAATATATACATAGTACACGCTATAGGGTTAACGATTTTCATGCAGAGTACAATGATTGGTACAGTCTGAAAAAAAAACAAATGACAATCCATAAAATAAAATGACACCATTAATGTTCTAATCGTGACATATAATCTGCTGGTATATTAATACGTCCCGCGCGATATTTAAAACTCAAGTTATATTCTTGGAGGGCGAGAGCCCAACGTGTCAACTTGGACGATTTCGTCGTGACTTCAGTCAAGAAAGATAATGGATTGTGATCAGAATATACGGTGATCGGTGATAATAAGATCCATGACTTGTATTTCTGAAGGGCCCAAACTACGGCATATGCCTCTCGTTCGATGGTGGACCACTTCCGTTGAGTATCGTTCAACTTTTGACTGGCGAAAGCTATGGGTTTCTCGGTTCCATCATCTGTCCACTGGAATAGGCAACATCCGACGGCGTTGAGACTGGCGTCGACTGAGAGTCCGAATTCTCGATCAAAATTGATGGTGTAGAGGGATGTGGCTCGGGATAATTGATCTTTGAGCTGCTCGAGGGCGGTTTCATGTACGTCGGTCCACTGGACTTTTTGATTCTTTCCACCTCTCATCAGTTGCGTGATCTCTCTGGCGGTCTCTGCGAAGCTCGGTATGAAATTCCTAAAATAACTAAAAAAACCTATTAATTTCCTAACATCACGTGAGGTGTGTACAGGTTTGATATCAGATATGGTTTTTATTTTAATGGGATCGGGTGAAATTTTGCCAGATCCTATTACGTGTCCCAGATAAGTAACTTTAGATCTTCCGAAATGTGACTTCCTAAAATTCAAAGTTAATCCTGAGGATTGAATAATGGAAAAAAATTGATATAAATGATCTAAGTGGCTCTCCCAGCTTTGTGAATGGATGGCAACATCGTCGACGAAGGGTTCTGCGAAAGAAACAATGGGATGCAGTATCTGTTTCATTAATCGCATGAAAGTGTTACCTGCCGATTTTAAACCAAAGGGCATTCGGGTGAATTCATACAATCCATCGTTACAAATAAAAGCAGTAAGCCATTGTGAATCAGGGTGGATGGGTACTTGCCAGTATCCACTCTGAGCGTCAAAACAACTAATAAATGAGGAACTACCTACCCGTTGTAAAACGTCTGGGATATCAGGTAATGGAAAACAATCCCCTTCTGAATATTTATTCACGTATCTGAAATCTATGGCTAAACGGACACCTTTTCTCTCACCATGTCCTTTCAAGACACACACTACAGGACTCACCATTTCACTCTGAGAAGGTACAATGATGCCTTGTTCTAACATTTCTTGTAATTGACGAGTAACTTCGTCCTTCAATAATTCAGGGATCCTATAAGCTTTGAATCTCTTAGGTTTAAAGTCAGGTGATATTTTAATGGTGTGGTGCATTAAATCACATTTGCCTATGTTGGGTGAGAAAATTCTAGAAAATCGAGATACCAATGTTTTTATGTCATTAACCTGTGACGGAGATAAGTGAGATAAATCGACATCATTAAAATTAATGTCTGTGTCTTTCACACATCTAGGATTTACTTCTCCAAAGTCAACATCATTATCATAAATGATGAAACAACTGTTAATGATAGCTTCCTGAATGCGTGGATGGTATTTGCGCATCTTATTGATATGCATGTGCCGTCTCGTGCCCTCAATATCAACTTTATATGCGTGCGAAGTCAGTTTCTCTGTTACCGTACCGGGGCCTATCCACTTGGGGTAAAATTTGTTCCGACCCGCATCGGGCGACAAAATCAATACTAAATCCCCTATGGCATACTCTCTCTCGGAGCTGCGGAAGTTATAATTGCGGGTGTACCTGTTTTGTTCAACCTCGCTATGGTGGTCAGCGTACCGACTAGCGATTTCTAGGTTGTTTTTCAATTCTTCTAAATATATATCTACGTTCCTACCTACTGAAAATGCATTCTCTTCCCGATTACACCAAGTTTGTTGTAGAATATACAACGGACCACGAGGAATACCTCCAAATATCAGGGTGTACGGACTAACGTGTGTGGTTGCGGAAGGCTTCTCCCTCAAACTCCAAAGTACAAAAGGCAGTAATTTGTGCCAACGTTGGGGATGGTCGGCGACTAACTTTGCTAACATCTGCTTTATCGACTGATTGCATCGTTCGACAAGACCAGTGGCTTCAGGATGTCCAGGAGTATTGAATCGCGGTGAGCAACCTAAATGCTGTAAAAATTTCTGAGTAAGTTTACTAGTAAAATTAGAACCTCGATCACTACTGATAACATTAGGTATCGAAAAAATCATAAAGAATTCTAATAACGCGTCACATACACACTTCGCAGATAGTGATCTCAATGGGTAGGCGGCTGGCCAACGTGAAAATTTATCAACAATGACTAAAGCATAGTTATATAATGGTTTAATAACAGTTTCCTGAGTGGGTAATAAGGGTCCTATACAATCCATCATAATATGCGAAAATGGTCTTTCATCCCCCCGTGGTATAGGTTGGATAGGTACTCGATCTTTGGTCTTAATGGGAGCTTTGCGTTGGCAAACATCACAAGACTCGATATATTGTTTTACCTGTTTCTCCATGTCAGGAAAAAAGAAATGTAAACGGATGCGTTGACATGTTGACTTGGTGGCTAAGTGCCCAGCGCATGCTAAATCATGAGCGAGGTTAATAACTGTCGGGATTTTATTATGTGGTAGACATAATTGTTTGAGCGTATGTCCCCAGAGCTTTTCCTTATGGTACAACAAACCACGATCTATAAAAAAACCTCTCTTATTGGAGTGTCCCCACTCCCAACAAGTTTTCTAAGAATCACAGCGTAGCTGCTCTTCCATGAAAGTACTGTTTGGTACGTCCCTTTTATCGTCATTACTACCTTCGGGAATACCATCGATGTGATCGCCAGGTACAGATTCTGCGTTCTCACCTGTAAGGACCAAATCTGCAACTTCTGTTTCTGGAATAATCAAAGGAACGTCGTTATTAATACATGTATTCTCAATTTCATTCACCACCCCATCCAAAGAAGGCTCATCATTCATTGTAGATTGTAATAGCTTATCACCAGAAACGGGTGTATCGGGATCTGCGACACGCACAACATCACACGTGACTGCATTAACGGGCTCCTTATCGATCACGATATCATAAGCAGACATCTGTCGCAACAATTCTGCGGTCTTAGGTGTGATCAGTGCCTCAAAACGTAAATGCGGATTGACTGCAAAAGTCTCCTGAATTACAGGTACTGAACTATGTGCTAATTTCGAATCGGGATAAGCTGGACGAATGCTCAAGTTTATAATTTTCTCATCCTCTGGAGGTGTGCGAGTGTCGGGACCGTAAAATTTAGCTAATTTGTATGGTAGATGACTAATGGAACCTAAAATCTTCTCGCCTATACAATTAATATTAGTGCCACTGTCAACTAACGCTTTTACATGAATCTTGTCGTCAACCATTAAATGAACATACTCGAAATCATCCTCGTAATCACACGTGATGCAATTGTTAACAATAGGGTTCGACGACCTATTATGACTGCCAGATTGATTATAAGAACTATGCTTGACATGCGTGGGAAGCTGATTTCTAGATGTCATGCGGCAATCTTTACTGTAATGACCTGATTTACCACAGCGATAACAGTTTACTGAGGGTGCGTGGGTGGTAGGAGGGCTGTATATTTTATGAGTGTGATGCGGTGGTGGGGATCTCTTGGATTTGAACTGTTCCCCTTGCACATACGAGTGTTGCTGAGAAGAACTCCTACGGTATGCCAAATGTTCCTCCACCTGCCTCGCAAGTTCTTTGGGACCAACCCAATCACCCCTCTCCCCCTGAATTATCATGTCGAGTACGTCCCGCGGCAACAATTCCTTCAATTTATCCGCACATATGAGCTCACACAGTCGTTGATAGTTCTGTTCTACGTGGCGACTTTCCACATAACTATTGAAAATATCGCTCAATCGGCTGGCGAGGGTTATATAGCTTTCGTTAGGTAACTTGCGTACGCGATTAAAACTATCACGTAACGTAATCGGGTTGATACGATATTCCCTTAAAATACCCTCTTTTACAATCTGATAATTATCTTGGTCCTCTAAGGGAACATTATCGATTAAACTCCTAACGCGGTTATCAGCCGCCAACCTCAAGATCTCAATCCATTGCGACTCATGTACATTTTCTTTCTCCGCGTGGTGTTCTAATCGTTTAAAGAAATGCGTTATCTCCCATGGATCTTCCGGGAATTGACCGATCATTCCTGCTATATACGTATTGGTACTCTTACCCGGCGCTAAATTATGTTGTGGGTTTTCGCTCCTACGCATCATCTCTATCTCTCCTCTATATCTCTCACTCTCGGCTTCTCTATTGTTTCTATTCATTTCTACTTGCGCTTGTATTTCTGCCAATTTTATGCGTTCCTCTTTCTCCGCTTCTATGCGCTTTGCCTCTCTCTCCGCTTCTATGCGCTTCTCCTCGGCCTCTATACGCTTTGCCTCGATCGCTAAACGCTTATCTTCTCTCTCTCTCTCCGCATCTAACTCCATTCGTCGCATTGCCATTTCGAACTCCCTATCTCTCCCCGCCCCTACTATCCTAACGGGTTGGCATTCACCCGGACTAGCGGTTACCACCACTTCCTCCAATCCTACATTAAGGGAATCATTTACGGGTATATCCATGTTAATAAAATTCCTTTAATCTATTCCACAGGGATGTTCAGAACCCCGAATTATAATATGCGGGTTTTCAGCACCCAAAGGTACACTATAAAAAAATACGAATACACGGGTTCTCTGCACCCCAAAACAAATGAATCACGAAACTACTCACGGGTATCAACGGCACCCTAACCAAATAAAACACGGTCACAACGACACCCTAACCAAATAAATCGTTTATCGTCCTACGGGGCCTACAGCACCCAGAGCTCTGCACTACAAAAAATTCAAGGAGTATTCAGCACCCCAAAGACAACGAAATCGTTCAACGAAACTAATTCCTATAGGGTTTACAGAACCCTTACTTCGACACCATACGGAATCCCTAGCGCGGATTCGAAGAGTGTTCAGCACTCAAAGACACAACAAATCAACGAAAATACCCCTATCGGACTCACAAGTCCAACCTAGTTTCGGACTTCAATGTCCTAACGCTTACGTCTACACACAAAAAATTAAGTTCACACTTCCCTCGTTTAGGCTACACGGCGTTGATGTTTTCGGAGCAGATACAGTACCAGGTGGATGATGATCCTGATGATGATCTCCTCTGATGTTGATTGGGAGATCCTGTCGACTGCGCCAGAAAGATGTCACAACTTCTTCCCCAAGGCGTCCCCTAGCGAATATCGCTGCGACCAGGTTCTTTCGAATTTATTTTTCTCTCACCGGACCACCACCGTAATGCGCTGGATGCTGATGCTACCGGTCAACCCGTCGTACCTATATTATTCCAAACGAAACAATACCGCATACACGTAGCGGTTTTTAATCAATTTATTCACAAGATTGTTTCTAACTATAGAATGCGGCTAACAAATATGCAATAGCACACAAGCGAGATACTGGATCAAGAATTTAATGAGAACTAAAAATCTAATCTGAACCAACGATCTACCGTGAACCAAGAATCTATCGAGAACCAGAAATCTAACTTACGGCTGGAAGACAGCCGTATTTATACACAGGACGATACAGCTCGTCTAGCGACAAGCTGGAATAGCTAGATAATATTCATCGCTAAAATATTCATCCTAAAACTTTCCATCGATGAACAAAGAAAAATACCATACATACCAACGGAGCAAGGTCCAAGAAAATGATTGGCAGGAGTCATTACTGCACATACGGGTGAAGACATTAATAATGGTATGATAGAAAAGCAATTAGAGATTATATCTTAATAACCGTTTGATACAAGTTTATGAAATTAACAGGAATGATTACTTAAATTCTATGCAACCTATTGATACAAGTTTCGATATAAAATTCAGAAAAATTAGTAATTAAGAAAGATACTAGAGCATACAGGGAAACAAACACTGGCACAGATTGGTAATTGAATCGGTGGAGTTCAATTAAATTGTAGGTCACCAGATCGAATGAGTCACATGGAGCTGGTGGGAAAAAGTTATGATGATAGTAGCTACGGCGGAAGTTCAAGTGTACTTATAAGTTATGATAATAGTTATGGAGCGAAGTCGGTTGCATGTTAGAAGAAATGGATGAATGAATGAATAGTCATGAGCATACATAGTCATAGTTGTGACAGAGATCGAGATACAAAAGTACCAGAGGGCACAACTTTAAGCTATATAAGAAAAGGGAGAGTTCAATGAAACATAAATTCTTTAGTGCAAGAGTGACGAATGAATGGAATAAATTGGAGAATGAAGTTGTGAATGCTGAAACTGTTGAAGAATTTAAAATTAAATTATGTAAATATGGTTTTTAAATGTTTGATGGTGGATCTCACACACGATTATTATTAATTGTTCTGATTCACTTTAAAATAAACGTTATGTTATGTTATGTTATGTTATGTTATGCTATGCTATGCTATGTTATGTTATGTTATGTTATGTTATGTTATGTTATGTTATGTTATGTTATGTTATGTTATGTTATGTTATGTTATGTTATGTTATGTTATGTTATGTTATGTTATGTTATGTTATGTTATGTTATGTTATGTTATGTTATGTTATGTTATGTTATGTTATGTTATGTTATGTTATGTTATGTTATGTTTGTCTTTTTATTGAAAACATCCCGTGAGCGTGATAGATACATATATAATATTATATAATAATGCTAAAGTTCTAGTATAGCGTCATCGGCCGATTTCTATGAAAAATGACCGGGTTTTATACAATAAACTAGCAGTGCCCGTAGCGGCTTCGCTCGCATGAAATTAGAGAATTTGAACCGTGCATACATAGTAGAGTACCCACTGCACGGATCAATTTTTTAGGTCTCGGCTCCGTCCGTCGACAACTTGGCCCAGCCCGTTTCAAAAACCGAAATTCCTGGCCCGGCACGGCCCGTCTAATATGGGCCCGGCCCGTTTTTACAGGCCTAGAAGTTCTATATACTTGATGAAAAACTTCGGCCCGTCCCACCTTGACTTCAGGTTTAGCCCGGCCCGTCTGAACACCCTAAAATCACTCAAATGTCTATATACTTGGTTAAAAATATCGGCCCGTTCCACCTTGATTTAAGGTTTGGGGAGGGCCGTATGAAAACCCTAAAATAACGGCTTGGCCCGTCCGCCGTCCGTCCGGTGATAAACTGAACTCATCTACTTTTAACCGGCCCAAAACCTCAAAATACTAATTTTCACATCTGTAGCATTTACAGTTTTTGAGTAGCAGTTATTTTAAAATCAAATAACCCCTTTTCCACTTCACATTTGAGGTCCTGGAAACCAAATTTTCAAAAAATGGTAAAACACGTATATCTTCATTTTTAGAATAGAAACTAAATACTAATTTTTACATCTGTGGTATTTACAGTTTTTGAGTAGCAGTTACTTTAAAAAACAAATAACCCTATTTTGCACCGCACATTTGAAGTCCTAGAAACCAAATTTTCAAAAAATGCTAAAACACGTACTTCATTATTTTTGAAGTATAAACTAAATACTAATTTTTACTCCTGTAGCATTCACAGTTTTTGAGTAGCAGCTACTTTAAAAATCAAATAACCCAATTTTCTAACCCACATTTGAGGTCCGGTAAACCGAATTTTCAAAAAATGGTGAAACACATATCTTTTTATTTTTCAAGAAGAATCCATCTACCAAATTTCAAATTCTCCTCATTTTTGGTTTTCGAGATAAACATTGTTTTTGAAAAAAGTTTGATTTTCAGTTTCTTCCCCTCAGGAGCAAAATTTTCACAAATCCTTTCTTAGTGGATTCTTACGCAATAAAAGTAATATAAGTTCCAAATTTCACGTTCCTAGGATGAGGCGTTTGAGCTCGACGTTGATTATCAGTCAGTCAGTCAGTGAGTGAGTCAGTCAGTCAGTCAGGACATGTTCTTTTATATATATATATAGATATATATATTACCACTTACAGTTTTTGAGTAGCAGTGATTTTTAAAATCAAATAACTCTATTTTCAACCTTACATTTGAGGTCCTGGAAACCAAATTTTCAAAAAATGCCAGAACATGTATTTCATTATTTTTGGAGTAGAAACTAAATACTAATTTTTACTTCTGTAGCATTAACAGTTTTTAAGTAGCAGCTACTTTAAAAACCAAATAACCCAAAAAATGATGAAACACGTATATCTTTTTTTTTGAGTTGATACTAAGTATTAATTTTTACATCTGTGGCAATTACAGTTGTTGGGTAGCAGTTACTTTAAAAACCAAATAACCCTATTTTCCACCCCACATTTGAAGTCCTGGAAACCAAATTTTCAAAAAATTGTGAAACCCATTTATCATTATTTTTAGAGTAGAAACTAAATACTAATTTTTACTTTTGTAGCATTAACAGTTTTTGAGTAGAAGCTACTTTAAAAACCAAATAACCTAATTTTCCAACCCACATTTGAGGTCCGGGAAACCAAATTTGTAAAAAATGGTGAAACACGTTTATCTTTATTTTTAGAAAAGAAACTAAATAATAATTTTTACATCTGTGGTATTTACTGTTTTTGAGTAGCAGTTACTATAAAAGACAATTAGCCCTATTTTCCACCCCACATTTGAAGTCCTGGAAACCAAATTTTCAAAAAATGCTAAAACACGTATTTCATTATTTTTGGAGTAGAAACTAAATACTAATTTTTACTCCTGTAGCATTAACAGTTTTTGAGTAGAAGCTACTTTAAAAACCAAATAACCCAATTTTCCAACCCACATTTGAGGTCCGAGAAACCGAATTTTCAAAAAATGGTGAAACACGTATCTTTTTATTTTTTAAAAAGAATCTCATTTTTGGTTTTCGAGATATACATTGTTTTAGAAAAAAGTTTGTTTTCCAGTTTTTCCCCTCGGGAGCAAAATTTTCAAAAATCCTTTTTTAGCGGATGTTTACGCTATAAAAGTAATATAAGTTCCAAATTTCACGTTCCTAGGATGAGGCGTTTGAGCTCGGCGTTGATTATCAGTCAGTCAGGACATGTTCTTTTATATATATATAGATAACCAGCCGAAAACCAAGAAAAAATGAAATAATATCAAAGTAGAAGTACTTGGTTGTCTTTATTGCGATTTCCACCATATTTCTTGGAGTAGAAATTCTGAGTTTTAAAGGTCATGATTGGTTCCAGAATCGTGTGAAGAACGAGAAAGTGATCAGGAAAAAGAAAGCAAGCGTGAGCGAGAAAGCGATCGAGAGCGGAAAAGTGACCAGGAGCGGGAAAGCGACCGGGAGCGTAAGGGAAGAGAGTAAGCGGGAAGGGAAACGGGAGCGAGAGAAAAAAACGATTGAAAAACCACGGGCAAGGCCGGGTACCCCGCTAGTCACGGATAAATTTCCGCTCAGCGCTTTGATTTTTTAAAATTTAAGATGCATATTAAATAATTAAACAATTATTTTGAACCCTTTAACATTTATTTTTTTATTTTAATATTTTATTTTTATATTAACTCTTTCTTACTTTTCATTCCTTGAATTGTATTATTCGCGTATCAACATTGCCTTTGGATATTTTTTCTTAAAGTCAGTTTTTAGTAAGTTTTTCTGTAAAAAAAACTTGTTTGTAGTATGTTCTGATAATGTTCTGAGTTTATTCTTTTAAACAGTTTTTTAAACCGTGTTTTTATAGAAATCGGCCGATGACGCTATACTAGAACTTTACCATAATATATAATATATGCTGCATAATATACTGGAGTTAAGCTGGCAGACTCGCTTAGTATGGGATTAGGTAGAGTGAATGTATGGGTGAAGCTAGCAGACTCGGAAATAAAATTCACTTTAATAAAAAAAAAAAACATCGGTAATAAAAGATACAGGTCTATTAAGTTATAATAGGCACTCAAATTTAATAAACCCACGGAAATTCCGAAGAAATCGAGTTGATTCTAAACGTAAACAATAGATAGCCTGAGGCGCACGGCGGATGGCATACACAGAGCATTCTATAGCGCTTACGTCAAGCACTATATCCATGACTATATCTCAGTAACTATCCACTATTGAGCAATCATTTAAAGTGTCACACAATCATCTAGTGGTTTTTTAATGAACATCTAAAAATTTTTACCAAACCCTTAAGTTTAATATTTAATAACCGCGAATTGCATTGATATGTTATATAGTAGAATTGAGAAAAATACTCCTTACTTCAACCGCTATATCTCAGTAACTATCCACTATTAAGCAATCAGTTAAAGTGTCACACAATCACCTATTGGTCTTTTAATTAACATCTAAAAATCTTTACCAAACCCCTAAATTTAATATTTAATAAGTCGTCAGGAAAAGACGCGAATTGCACTGATATGTTATATAGTAGAATTGAGAAAAATACTCCTTACGTCAACGGCTATATCTCAGTAACTATCCACTATTAAGCAATCATTTAAAGTGTCACACAATCACCCATTAGTCTTTTAATTAACATCTGAAAATCTTTACCAAACCCCTAAATTTAATATTTAATAAGTCGTCAGGAAAAGACGCGAATTGCACTGATATGTTATATAGTAGAATTGAGAAAAATACTCCATACGTCAACGGCTATATCTCACTAACTATCCACTATTAAGCAATCATTTAAAGTGTCACACAATCATCTAGTGGTCTTTTAATGAACATCTAAAAATCTTTACCAAACCCCTAAGTTTAATATTTAATAACCGCGAATTGCATTGATATGTTATATAGTAGAATTGAGAAAAATACTCCTTACTTCAACCGCTATATCTCAGTAACTACCCACTATTAAGCAAAAATTTAAAGTGTCACACAATCATCTAATGGTCTTTTAATTAACATCTAAAAATCTTTACCAAACCCCTAGGTTTAATATTTAATAAGTCGTCAGGAAAAGACGCGAATTGCACTGATATGTTATATAGTAGAATTGAGAAAAATACTCCATACGTCAACGGCTATATCTCACTAACTATCCACTATTAAGCAATCATTTAAAGTGTCACACAATCATCTAATGGTCTTTTAATGAACATCTACAAATCTTTACTAAACCCCTAAGTTTAATATTTAATAAGTCGTATTTTTCTCAATTCTACTATTTAACATATCAGTGCCATTTGCGTCTTTTCCTGACGACTTATTAAATATTAAACCTAGGGGTTTTATAAAGATTTTTAGATGTTCATTAAACGACCATTAGATGATTGTGTGAAACTTTAAATAATTGCTTAATAGTGGATAGTTACTGAGATATAGCCTTTGACGTAAGGAGTATTTTTCTCAATTCTACTATATAACATATCAGTGCAATTCGCGTCTTTTCCTGACGACTTATTGAATATTAAACTTAGGGGTTTGGTAAAGATTTTTAGATGTTAATTAAAAGACCATTAGATGATTGTGTGACACTTTAAATTTTTGCTTAATAGTGGATAGTTACTGAGATATAGCCTTTGACGTAAGGAGTATTTTTCTCAATTCTACTATATAACATATCAGTGCAATTCGCGTTTTTTCCTGACGACTTATTAAATATTAAACTTAGGGGTTTGGTAAAGATTTTCAGATGTTAATTAAAAGACCATTAGATGATTGTGTGACACTTTACATTTTTGCTTAATAGTGGATAGTTACTGAGATATAGCCTTTGACGTAAGGAGTATTTTTCTCAATTCTACTATATAACATATCAGTGCAACTCGCGTCTTTTCCTGACGACTTATTAAATATTAAACTTAGGGGTTTGGTAAAGATTTTCAGATGTTAATTAAAAGACCATTAGATGATTGTGTGAAACTTTAAATTTTTGCTTAATAGTGGATAGTTACTGAGATATAGCGCTTCACGTAATCGCTATAGAATGCTCTGTGTATGCCATCCGCCATGCGCCTCAGGCTATCTATTGTTCACGTTTAGAACCAACTCGATTTCTTCGGAATTTCTGTGGGTGTATTGAATTTGAGTGCATATTATAACTTAATAGACCTGTATCTTTTATTACCGATGTTTTTTTTTTTTAAAGTGAATTTTGTTTCCGAGTCTGCTAGCTTCACCCATACATTCACTCTACCTAATCCCATACTAATCGAGTCTGCCAGCTTAACTCCAGTCATAATATAATATATGATATTATGCATAAAATCTGTCTAGTATAGGTCACTATAGGTCTGTCATTTATAATAATAATTCATTTTCGTTATGCACGGCTTGTTTATAATTGCTTCAATTGCTACTGCTTTCCTCTTCAACTCAATATTACTTTTTGATCACAGTGACGGATACAGAGGGAGGGGCTTTTATGGGGCTTAAACCACACTCTCAGCTTTGACTCAATAATGAAATATTGAAACTATGAATTTAAAAGTAAAGTAATAGCACCATTTTTGGTAAAAAATGAACGAAAAATATTGTTATAATTTAGAATGCATTGGAAGTAAACGTAATGGCGCCTCAGTTTTTGGCTGCCTCAAAGTTTTAGTGTTATGGCTAAACCCCTCACCAGTGATATTTCAGTTACAGTTAAAGTTACAACATTTTTCAGTTTCAGTTAAAGTTATTTTTCCACAAACATTTTTCAGTTACTGTTACACTTATTTATTTTTAAGTTAAAGTTACAGTTAACTGCAGATTCTATACACAGCCAAAAAAAGTTTTTTATTTATTTACAAAATGGTAAAACTTCGAGTTCATTTTTAAAAAAACACGAGTTTCTAGATTCTTGGAGAGCCTCTTTCCTTTTTCTGCAGTCATATCACTGCAAACCGAGAATATGCGCTCCACATATACTTCTGAAGCAGGTGCAGAGATAAGGTCTCTGAGGCTGTCCAGAAACTTAATCCAGTTTGATTAGCAGCTAATCTTTTTGAAGTCCCAAGATAAGCATTAAGTTTTTCCTCAACAGAACTTCCATGCCTAGATTGCTTGCTCGGAGAACTGGAAGCTTCAATTTCTTGGGCAAGCCTCTTAAATCTTTTTAAAGGAGGTTGGCACAATTCATCAGAAGATGATTGCAACAGCACTATCAACTATCAATAATAACAAAAAACCGCGAATTTTTTTTTATTATTATAATTTATCGTCTTTTACACCATGTGTTTTAAGACGCGAAAACAAAATCAAATTGAAAAAATACTTATTTACATTAAATAATTTTCTCTATATTTACAGTTCTTTAGGATTATTTTGTATCCATTTATAGATGATGTTGTGGCATATTTCCGAGTTCAGTATGGTTTGGAGTGTAGTTGGTTTTTGGATCCTTTGACAAAAGTTCCCAAGTTCCATTCCTAGTTGTGTCGTTTCTTTGCAGTGCATCAGCCAGTGCTCGATTGTTTCCTCTGTTCCGCAGGTTTCGCACAAACCTGTCTCATGAAGATTCATTGTCTTCAAATTTTGTTTCATCCGACACTTTCCAAGTCGGAGTCGGGAAATGATGACTTTATTTTTTCTGTTTGTTGTCTTGAATTTAATTTTATTTGAGACTTTTTTTCGAGAGACCAGTAGTGTCGACTTTCTTGAGCAGAGTCCCATCTGGTCTGCCATTTGTTCAAAAGGCCACGAATAACTAAACAGCACCATATATACTATTTGTTAGGTAACACCAAAGAACTCGATTTTTATCTTTAGATAAAAAAATAAATCTAATAATTAATTTATTTAGAAAAAAATTACATTAAAAATATTTTTCAGTTATTAATTATTTTTGTATTATTTAACTGAATTTATTATTCAGTTACTATTACAGTTAGAGTTATTCGCTGTATTTCAGTTACTATTACTATTACACTTAACTGACCATTATTTTTCTATTATTTTCCGATTTCAGTTAGTGTTACAGTTAACTCGAATATCACTGCCCCCCACCCCCTGAAGAAGAAGCTGTATCTGCCCCTGGATCACTTACTTTCAAGTACACAGAAAAATATAAAGCTTTAAATTTTAGTTTATAATCACTGTTGCTGTTTTCTGTATTTTTTGCTCTTATCTTATTCAATATTAAAACAATTTTTAAAACAATTGCATTTACTTATGAATTTTAATTTACTTCTCCATATATTATTATATTGATGGCATTAAGCTTTAAGGGCTTAGGCGAGGTACTGAGTTTTACTTGCTGTCATTATCATGGCCAAACAATGTCATTTGGTGGACAAGGAGATTAATATGGGCTTAAAAATTTTTTCTTCAACAAAACTACTTCTGCATGCGGCTTTACCATTGTTTTTTTCCATTATATCTCTTATTCCTTATTTATAATACCTTCATTTCCTATACTTAGCCTATTCTATTCTCTGTTTATTTGTATTGCGCAAATTCAAGCGCAGGCGCTTCACAAATGCGCTGCGCCATTTGTTTGATACAGAATAATAAAAAAAGTAAAATGAAAATAAAATAACAGTAAAAAATAATTAGTTATCGAAAAGTACAGTTTTCAAAGATGCTTTGAAAGTATGGAGGGAGCTTTCACAGTTTCGAAGTTGAGTTGGCAAGTTGTTCCAGGCAGTTGGAGCAGAGAAGAAGAAACCTCTCCGGCCTATTGATGTTCTTATTCTTGGCACCAGCAGATGTTGAAGCGCGGCTGAGCGAAGAGAGGTTCTCGTATCATTCATCAATGGTTTGCTGATAGCTTCCGAGAGGTAGACTGGAGCCTGTCCACGAAGATTCTTGAAAGTGAGCACGTTCAATTTAAAAAGAACCCGACTCTTAACAGGCAGCCAGTGAGGTCGACTTCGGATGAGGTCAGTGACATTGGCTGATTTTGGCACCCGGAGAATGATCCTTGCGGCTGAGCGGAGTACAGATTGAAGTTGCGTGAACAGATAAGTTGGAGAGTTTGCTAGGACGGCATTGCAGAAGTCCAAACGAGAGTGAATTAATGCTCGAACAAGAGTGTGCACCGAGCCAGGTGTAAGAGATCATCTGAGGATGCGTATCTGCCTAAGGTGGTATTGGCAAAGCCGTACGATATTTGCAACATGTGGGTGAAAGGAGAGGTCAGAACTGATTATGACACCATGGTCACGTACAGTAGAAGAGATGTCTATCTTTGACCCAGCAATTAGTAGTGGTCCAGCTGGACATTTTTTCACTCTTCCAGAAGTTCCAAGCCAGATGATTTCAGTTTTGGCAGTGTTTAGACAAAGTCTGTTTAATGTCATCCAATTTTTATATCTTCTACGCAAGATGACAGGCGTGACACAAGAGTGCCACAGAACTGTGGTCATACAATTGCAAGTCATCTGCATAGGTATGTACAGAAAAACCATACTTTTCAGCAATAGAGATAGCATCAGCAGTGTACATCACAAAGAGGACGGTTCCAAGGACAGAGCCCTGTGGCACACCAAATTCAACATTTCTTGAAGAGGAAATCTGATTTGCAAAAGTGATAGAGACAGAACGATTTGAGAGATAGGAACAAAACCATTTTGCCTAGTTTTCGTTTTTACTTCAGGAAAATATATTACTTATCAAAATTTGTCCCAATAAAAAAAACACAAAGCTAGTTTATTTACAACATTTATTTCAGATCATAATGGCTTTTAAAAAAAAGCATCTTCCCAACTTTATCAAAGTGTAGTTAAGCGATGAATTTTTATTTTTTTTATTTTTCAATTTTTAAAGTGCTTTAAAATCAGACAAAAAGTTTATAAAAAGCACTCAACCAAGTCAGCAAGCAAAAACAGTCGCAGAAATGATAAATGTAACTTTATACTTATGGTTTAAATTGTCATATTAAAGGATAGGTGAGTGAGGTGAGTTCTCAAAGATGTGGAAGAGTTGTTGTAGGTCGAATGTTCTCTGACTCCCGGGGGAAGAGTGTTCCAAATGACTGGTCCAGCAACAAGGAAGGATCGGTCTCCGAACTTTGTGAGACGGGATCTGGGGAGGAAGAGCGTAGGAAGATCAGCTCTTTTGGATGAAACGCTTGAAACTGGTATTGAAAATAAAAAACTAATAAGAAAAAATGCTTAGAAAAAGAAGCATATTCTTGACAGAGTTCTTGTTTTGTCCAAAATCTGACAAAAAGTAGAAAATAATTTCTGATCACACCCTCTATATTGACAGGAAAGTTGCTTCAGGATTGCTTTCAAAACTTACCAATTATGAGAGAAAGAATACATTTCCTCCATCACATATCACTCATCTACATGTACCACACAAAACAATCCTGAAGCAACTTTCCTCAGGTTTTTGACATTCTTACTCTTTCACTTTTTTTCTCATTCACTCTGTCAAGAATTTACTTCTTTTTCTAGGAATTTTTTCCTATTAGTTTATTTTTATTTTTATTCTCTGCTTGATTAAGCTAGAGAAATTTTAAGTTGCTGTGACCAGAGTAAACTAACTACATCAGTTCATACTGCTGTGACAAACCAATCCTGTTCAAACTATATCAGAAGCTGTCCAATCTCTATCCAAACCTAAGTAGATACTTAATTTCACCTCGCTAGGACAAACCAAAATTGAGTTTTGTCATACATCGGCAAGGCGAACGCATCGGTCCATGAAACCGAGAAAGTTAAAGTCGTGGGTTCGATTCCTGGGGTCGGCAGTTTGGGATCGGGCCCAAATTTTGATAGAAGCTGTTGTTATCTGACTTAGGACTGTGTGCAAAATTTCAGCTTGCTACGATATCAGAAAGTTGGTCAAATTAACTATAGCAGATTTTGTGAACCATAACTATATAGATGGAAGGAAGCTAATAGTAGGAAGTTGCTTCAAAAAGCAGCTTCCCACAACTTCAGATATCTGAAATTTGCTGACCAGTAGTCCAAAGAGCCAATGTGAGAGCCCTCTTCTTTCAGGTAGAAATCAAGCTCTTTTTCTGTTAGTGGATGACTTGTGTTTTTAAAAAACAAGTTTTGAAAACTATCATCCTGTAAAAATGCATTCCTTATTTCAGGTATTTAACTTTTATGTAAACTATAAATAGTTTTAGATATAATTCTATTTAATAACATATTTTAGACTGTACCTCATTAATCATATTATTTCATACCTTTGATTTTCAGTGCATTGAATATCTTGTTTTTATTCATGTAGCTACTGTAGCCCTAGAAATCTACATATCATCTATCTAATACATATAGTATTGAAATGCATTTTATAATCCAAAAATAAAAGTTATTCCCAAAAATTAGAGATCAAATTAACCAGGCAGTTTAAAAATCGGAAAAGAAAGACAAAGCGCTCGGCAATCAATGTATATCTACTCCATAAGCATTTAAACAACATTTAGATAACCTTTTATGTAAAATATTATTAATAAATTTACATTAAAATATTATCAATCTATTTAGCCATTAAAAAAATAATTAAGAAATGCGTTTTTTCTGGTTTCTTATTGTGAATTCTGTTATGTGTAACACTCAACAGCAGGTGCAATTTTTAATTTATCATTTACTAACCCGCAACTGCGGTTTGGTACGGTTAACCACGGTTTTCAACTGCAAAATTTAAACCGCTTAGGGCTCTAGTATACACCCTAATGAATTTTTGTTATCAGACACTTTTGTTTTTAGTGAAAAAATAATTTTAACTTCATAAGTATTTAATTAACTAGGTTGATCGGAAAACAATTTCACAAATATTGTTTAATCTTACTATAATTAGAGCTTTCTCCGGGTACCCGAAATAACGAAAACGAAACTGAATATTTGAGTTTATTTATTTTAGTTTTAGTTAGTTCTAGGACAAACCATTCTAGTTTTAGTTTAGTCTTAGTTGGGAAATTCAATTTTCGTTTCGTTATAGTTTTAGTTAACTCTGGTCGATCTTTTTCGTATTTGTTTTAGTTTTTGTTACTAAAATATCACTGGTACCCAGTGGAGCATATATAAACCATCTAATATGGTGTGGGTGGACTTTGAACGATAAATCAGCAAACAAGATTAGGTGGTAATTAGGGAATAAACAAACTTCGCTTCAGCACAAAATTTAGACATTCGGAATTCGGCTTTAAACCATGGCCAAATGATGAAACAACCTTGCAGAAAAATCTTAAACTTGTTGAATTCACAACTAATTTATGTCATTTAGTGTGTTAAAGACAGTTTTGTCTTTGTTTTTATTTTGAAATTTAATCTCCTGTCCTGGGTACCCACTAAAATTGAGAATGCCCAGGTAATAGGTCAGATACAACATCAAGCATAGTCATGCATATGAACCATATAATATCATGTGGGTGAAGTTTCAATAAATCAGTAAATGAGATTGGTACTTGAACGAATAAATAATTGATGAGGATGATGACAGTAGGACAAAGAAACAATTTTCTTTTGTTTATTGTTCTAGAATCTATGCGGTACATAAAAGAAGCATGTAGTCTCCTGTCCTGGGTACCCACCAAAATTGAGACTGCCCAGGTAATAGGTCAGATACAACATCAAGCATAGTCATGCATATGAACCATATAATATCGTGGGGGCGAAGTTTCAATAAATCAGTAAATGAGATTGGTACTTGAACGAATAAATAATTGATGAGGATGGTGACAGTAGGACAAAGAAACAATTTTCTTTTGTTTATTGTTCTAGAATCTATGCGGTACATAAAAGAAGCATGTAGTCCATGGCCCTCGCTTCCAAAAGATCCAATCAAATATTGGAAAGCCAGCAGTATACTTATCAACGGCTTGCCTTGGCTGCCTACAAATTCTGTGTTGTCCCTCCTTCCAGCATGGATAGTGAGAGAACATTAAGTTATGCAGTCGTTATATGTAATGACCATCGATGTAACTGTACACCAGCCAAAATTGAGTGATGTTGTTCCTAACTAAGAATCTCGAAATAGTCAATTTTGATTACTAATTAGATACTATTTACTCTATTAATATATTTACTTTTTATATCTATCTGAGTTTATTTATTTGTTTTTAATCAGTTGAACATTCATAATAATAATTGGTTTAATCGATTTATTCAGTGTCTTTTTTAGTGATTTTACATGCTTGTTAAATTTTTGCCAGCGCGAATATTCGGCTGTGGCTTAAGTTGTTAGTTGGTTTAGCTCCTAGTGATAAGTAGGTCTGAACAACATACAGGAGAATGAAAATAACCTCACATGAACAATTTTCCTAAGTAATCGAATGAGAATGATGACAGTCGCAATAACAATCTTTGTGCACCAAACAAGCTGCTCTAAACAGTGTTGGTTCAGAAGAAACATTGAAATAGAAATTGAAATTTATTGTTCCAAGCTCTGGAACAAATAAATAACAGATTCACTGGACATGTTTGAGCAATTTATTAAGCTAAACTGGGCTACTGCAGCTGTTTTATTTGGCCATAATGTGACAGCGCAGTATTGCATCTATTCCAGAAATGACAAATTCAAATTGGTAACTTGCGGAGGTCGTTATTCTAATATTGAAGCCCTGTAAAGAAATAACAACTATGTCATCTTGACAGAAGTATACTTCCTTGTTAATTTTTGTACCCCTTTTGTTTTTTATTTTATGCAATTTACAAGACTCAAAAACATTGTTACCTTCTGAATCTGCGTTCCCAGCTCTTGGTCATACAGGGAATTGAAGATAATGTTGAAGGTAGTTATGCTATTCTGACATCACATGTTCAGATCTTGGTCATGGTGAGGCGGAATTCCGTTGAGCAAGAAATTCACTCATACTGCTCAGTCTTTCATCCTTCACTGGTCAATAAAGAGTACCAGTTTCATAACTGGAGGTAAAGGGTTCGGTGGCAGTTAAAACTTTAATCATATTGGTAGTCATTGTAATTGACACCAGTGTACTCCCATATGTAATAGGTGTATTTCATGAAGTGACCCTCTAATGTCGCAACCTTTACCTCTACCTTTTAACTTTCATCTCCAGAAACTGTGAGAGTGTTGGTTTTCTTAAAAACGAAGCTGGAATGTGTGCGAAATTCATAAGTAAGAGAGGCTTTGTGTTTCTAATTTTAAAGTAAATATTTTGAAAAATTAAATTATCTTAATCATACATTGAAGACAGTACAAAATAGTTATTTAACAGAACAAATATTAATGAAACTTTATTTCTTGAAGCTATTCTTCGCTAATTTTTTGGGTAGATCAGATACCCACTTGAAAGGGCCGCAGACCTGATACCTGGGCAGGTTTTTTGCCAAAAACGACAGCTCTAACCTTGATGAACATGTTCGGAAGAAAAATGTCTTTTACTTATTTGCATTGGAGCTTCTAGGAAACATTTCCATTTACTCACTATAAACATTTTTAGATTTGTTGTTTTTTCTTTCTTGTCACATCATCTATAAGTTGAAGATATAAGGAAGTTATTAAATGTGAACATAAGGAAGTTATTAAATGTGAACACAAGGAAGTTATTAAATGTGAACACAAGGAAATTTTTAAATGTGAACATAATGAACTTATTAATTGTGAACATAATCTTTTTTCTATTTTATTTTCTTATTCACTCAATCATCATTGCATAGATTATTATGCTGCTGTTTTTTTAATCAATTTTTATTAAATTTGAGTCTTGTTTGTTAATTTGAAGAATTCTTTTTCTTCCCAAGTCACAGATATTCACTTTAGTAGCATAGGAGTAAAATGAATGCTCATACATTTGATTTATGCCATCAAATTGTGCCATCTTCATATGTCAAGCAAGGTCAAGATGCAAGGAAAAGTCTTGAAAACAAAATTACACAACTTCTTGAAAAAGTATTTTTTGTCGCAATATTTAATTAACACATATTTCAGTGTTAATTCATTAAAATTATTAAATCAACTATATTAGTTTTTTTAATTAATTAAAATAATTTTTAGTTATATTAATTTTTCAATCAATTACATTAACTTTCAATCAATAGTGTTATTTTATTAATAATAAGAATGATTTCATTAATACCTGTGTTAATTTTTAATTAACTTGGGTAATTTATATTATATTAATTTCTACTTAACAATAGGAATTCTTATTTAACTATAAATAATTTTTTAAATGGTTATGTGGTTATTTTGATTAATTTTTATTTAGAAAAAATGGCCTGAAGAAGGTTGGTGCGAGCAGTGGATTGAAATGTTTCTTGCTGAACTTGCCATGATGGACAGCAATAATTTTGCAAAAAGATGTCAGGTAGGAGAAAGAGAAGGACGAATCATTTCCAATATGGTTGCAAGAAGACATCATAGGTTTTACCATGTTTTTCCTAACTTGCTTTCTTGTTTCTCTGTCTGAATTATGAAGCACTTCCCATCATCCAATCTGGCTGAAATTTGGCATATATAATTGTCATCATTAACATTGCATTCTAATGGCTTAGAGGGAGAGAGGAAGGTGGCGAAGCGATACCATAGCCTATAAGGATCATCCGAGGCTGGTTAAATTGCTAGCTGCAGGGGAGGTCGATTTGCCGGTCCTTGTCCAACTTGTTGCACCTCACTAGTTAGCGGGCTGGAGTGAGTCGAGCCATGTGCCCACGAAAGCCTTGTGTTTTCGGTGGCCTCCCTTCCTCAAAGCCAACATAAACACGTCACCAAACACTCAAACATACATACCGTCTAAATTGTCTAAATGACAGATACAGACGTTAATCAAACCACACACACATTGCATTCTAATGACTTTTCAGATGTATTGGACAAAATTTAATCAGCATATAAAATATAATTAATTAAATTCTTAAATAACTTCTGCATACAAAATACAGAAATAGTTTGGCTATATAAAATTTGTTAACATACATACTAAGAGCTAACAGTGAAATTCTATAACTAATAGCGTGGGTCACATTGTTTTATATTCTGGACTGCGACCCAGGCTATGAGTTATAGAATTTTACTGTTAGCTCTTAGTAAGTATGTTAACAAACTTTATATAGCCAGAGAGTTATTTTTGTTTTTTCAGCACAGAAGAGAAACATGGTTTTTAAAAGTTTTTTTAAGTATTATTATAGTATCACTCAAATAAAATTGTGTTGCTCTCATTTCGTAAAAATTGGATCAAAATATTTTAAATCAGTGGTGTTCAATTTTTTTTAATTTATGTTCTTTATTTAATGGGATTGTGTTTTGGTGCAAAAATACAATTTGATTTGTATTAAAGGAACTTGCAATTTATTTTTCAGCATCAATATAATGTTTTCTTAATTTTTATCTATGTGAGTACCAAGAATCTGAGTTTGAATAGAACAAGTGAAAGTTAATTTAAAAAATTAAAAACATGCTTTTAAGATAGCTTAAAAGTTTCATAGTGACATCATATCGATAAAAATAGTACTCCGGTTAATAGAAAGCAAAAGATGTTTGTAGTTACTATGACTATGAAAACTGGTGTCGTCTTTATCATATGCTTCTTTAATTTACTTTAATAATTTGTGTTTCATAAATTTCATTTTTGTTTATTTAAACAATAAATTTTTTGAAGTAAGTGAATTTAATAATGATCTTCCAAGCTTCAAAACGTCCGGAGACACCCCTATGGACATCCGGACAATCGAAATTTAATAAAAGCGTATAAAATATCATTTGAAAACCTTGCTTTGTTATGTTTGGAAAAAACAAATTAAAAAATGGATTTGACTAAATTCAAGGAAATAATTTTTTTTATCAGTTGTTTCTTCTTAACAGTTAAAAGTTTTTGAAACAAAAATATCTTCGTACCACATGTCAAAATTCTTTCACAGAATATTAATGTTCTATTTTAAGCAGTTTTCATAAGATTTATGATTATTGTTTAATCATGTTCTTCTAATTTCAAATCAGGTTTATTCATGGAATTGGACGATCCGGTTACCTCACTGAAGTTCAGCCGAAAGCTGCAGGGTCTAGCTTGCTCATGAAGTTGACGAATTATCTGGCAACTGATGCTCTGAAACAAATTGGTTCAATTCTGAGTTTTATTTTATAAATGGTTTATGTTTCTCAATTTGTTTTTTAATTTTTTTTTGTTTCAAGGCCTGACCTCAATAAAAAGTGCAATTGTTGTTCCTATGGCAACTGGAATGACCTTGACATTCTGTTTGCTAATGTTCAAAAAGATGAGAAAAGATGCAAAGTATGTTGTGTGGAGCAGAATTGATCAGAAGTCCTGTATCAAATCTACACTGGCGGCAGGTCGAGCATGTTTATATGTTTGCATATATTTATGCCTAACTCCTTATATAGTCTCCCTGCATCACCCACTCATTCATTTATTCAGACACTCGCTCTAGAGCATCCAATAGAGTGTTCTAGGGTTAGAATCCCCAAAAAAGTTCAAAATTTCTTTTATATTCCTGAAAATATACTAATTAGTTAATTAGCTTTAGTAGTGATACAAACACACAGCTCTGTCTGCCCCGGTTTGAAATCAGAGTTAGCTGTTCTCCTAGATACTGTTGGTCCACGGCGCCTTATTCTGTATTATTCAGCGCAACCCCCTGGAAGGGCTTCCCACATCCACCACCCAGAGGTCGTGCCCTAGTGCTGAAGTATCCCAGCACAGGGATACTTCGGTGGCCAGTACACATTGTTCTGACGTTCCAGGTTGCCAGTCGCATGATTGAGCTTTTATTAGTTTTTTTTATATTTGCCTGGTGCTCAGTTTTACAACAAGCCTGTCGATTTTGTCTGAGCTTCACACGCCTGATGAAGCAAGCAAGTTGTGGCGGGGTAGTATCTTATTGCCCGGGGGCTGCCCGAGTTAGCAAAGCTATGGGGGGAAAAAATCCCCCCTTGAGCTTTAGTTTTATGGTTAAAATAGTTTCTTACTTCGATGATGCTATTGATGTTTATGATAACAGCAGTATATTTATTGATATACATATATATTCTTTTAAGCATACTCGATTAAATAAAGTGGCACACTTGGCTGAATCGATTTTATTTTTAAGTTTTTCTAATAGTCTAAATCGGTTTAGAAATAATTTATTATTAAACACAAACTCCATAATCTTATAGGCTTATAGATCTATTTCGACAATTTTTGCCATCTTCAGAGTCGTTAAACTTTTTTAAAAATAAAATGCAGTGACTAATAGCTAAAAGATACACCTAATTGAAAGGAATTAAAGTACAATTTGAATAAAACTTAAATTCATTAAGTACAAATGTAACAACATAAAAAATTTAAATTAAATTAATTATAATAATAGCAGTAATAACTAAATAAATAAGATCAGTTAGCAAAGCCTTTAACAATGGAATTACAGTCAACTTCAAGGGCGTGACTGGAAGAAGAATCATATACATTATCTATAACCTTTGAAACAAAACCTGGTACAAAACATTCATTCAATGAAGAAACACCTGAAGAAACATTGGCACTATTAACATGCATATTTTTAACAAAAGTTGTAGATGAGTTAAAACATTTATTATTATTATTAGTTTTATTACTATTTAGGGAACCAAAAAGTTTAAGAGTTAAATCAAAAGAATAACATTGTTTATTAATTACTATTTTTAATTAAAAGATTATGAGTTTTTCTATTGTTATAATAGATGTGTAACTTGAGTGTATTATCTTTATTTACAACCTTAATATTATCATCCACAATGTTTTTCAACATTTTTTCATCTATTTTATAATTATTAGACATCTGATTAGTGATTAGCATAATTTTTTTTAACGTTTAATAATTCAACAAGGTTGAAAAGAGTTACCTCCGCGAGACAATCAACTTTAAAATGTTGTAATCACTCAAAACAAACGAAGTTAATATAAGGTCATAATAAAGTAAAAAAAAAGTCAACAGAAAACTGAAAATGTCATAAAAAAATTGAAAATTGAGGTAAAATTATAATAAGATGTTCGTTTAGCAATCTAAGTCTTTATTTACACTGAAAACCTTTGCTGACTTTTTGAAGGTTTGTAAAGAAGACATATTTAGATTTGCAAATGCATTATTCCAAATCTTCGGGCCTAGGTATTTTATTAAATATTTTCGAAGATTAGTTTTATAAGTACCTATTCTAACATTATCTACTATATGTTGGTTGTTAGAATAAACATTTTTTGATAAAATAAAGTAATTTTTAAATATTGCGGGTAATTCATTATTAAAATATTTAAACATCAAAATTAAAGCTTGATAGATATAAATTTGGTCCAATTTCAACAATTGTCCTTGGTCAAAAAATGTGGAAACAGAAGCAAAACGAGGTGCCTTGAAGATGACTCTCATGCACCGTTTCTGCAAAGTTGATAATTGTCTTTTTTTTTAGGTTAGTGAAAGGAGTTAGTTAACCCTGCGAGACACTCAACCTGAGCAATGCGTGTAAACTCCTTGCTTAAGGGAGCTACGATGGTGACGCCGGTGAGATTCGAACCGCCGACCTATAAGCCGACAGGCGAACGCTTTACCGCTTTGCCACCACCGCTGTCTTCTTGCTTTCTTGGCTGTTGGACACCATATAATATTACAATAGTTGAAGTATGGATAGATAAAAGAGTAGTAAATAGTAAGTAAATTAAATTTGCTTAATAGATGAGAAGACTTATAGAGAATACCAATATTGCGAGAAACTTTTTTACATACACACACTACTTATATGATCATCCCATGTAAGAAATTCATTGATAGCAAACGCGTTTGCAAATCTAGAAACCTAGTGGAAGATACATTAATTATCCGAGAGTTTTCAATAATAATTTCTATAGAGACTGCTGGCATAGCCGTAGGGCGATGTTTGTGGAATGCTATGAAGTTAGTTTTTGCTGCATTGAGTGATAGTTTATTACTTTTGAATCAGTCCGAAACTAATTTCAGTTCGGTATTGGTTTTACTAATTAGGTCCTTAAGATTCTTATCTGCTGCTAGTGCATTAGTGTCATCTGCAAATAGAAAAAAATTAAAAAACTTTGTCGAATGGACAATATCATTAATATAAAGGATAAACAAAAGTGGACCTAATATTGAGCCCTGGGGTACTTCACAAGTTATTTTATTCAGGGTTGAGCACCTGCATTTATAGAAAACATATTGTTTTCTATTAAAAAAGTAACTTTTAAACCATTTAATAGCTGCATTGCGAACACCATAATATTGCAATTTGCTTAATAAATGGAATTATACAAGAATTTGATGAGCTATTGGTATTAGGTTTTGAAACATGTTTTTTTATCAGTAATGTGTGACAAAAATTTATTTATAGTTGCATCAACAATAGAATTAAAGTAATTATTATTTATTTAAAGTTGCTTAACTGGCAGAATTTCGTTATGAAAATCAGACCAAGTTTCAGAAACTTTATAAGCTCTATTAATATAATTATTAATAACGTTTATTTTATATCGTTCAGGACAATCACTGTTATAATTGAGACAATTATCTGTGTTTGTGGGTTTAGTATAGACCTGGCAAGATAGTTTTGATACATTTTGGATAACTAAAGTATCCCAAAAAGGAATTTGGTGTTTATTATTAGCAAGTTCATAAGTAAATTGTAGTTTAGAATTTTTTACAAATGCATCTCTTAGTTATATATATACTAGCTGACCCAGCAAACGTTGTTTTGCGTTATAAATTATTTTGGTTTTTTTATTAAAAGTTTAATGTACAAAATTATGACAACTTAAAAAAATCAATCTCGAAGACCAATCGAGTGTACAATGCCCGGGGTTTTTGAAAGTTTTTCTATCGTTCTTTTCTCTTGCTCCCGTTTCCTTTCCCGCTTGCTCTCCCGTTCCCATTTGCTCTCTCGTTTCCCCTTGCTCTCCCGTTCCCGTTTACTCTCCCATTTCCGCTTATTTTCCCGTTTCCCCTTGTATTGCCGCACCCGTGGCTTTTAGAAGTTTTTCTATCATTTTTCTTTCGCTCCTTTGACCAAGCTTGTAACTGGCATGAGTGACACACGGCGGAGTTAAAGAATACTTACTTATTCGTTTTATAGACACGCAAACATTTAATAGAAATATATATATATATATATAAAATCTGTTCCTCACTCTATTTTCAATTTGTTTTTGTCATCGGACCTGAGGGTGACATGCCCGCTTTTGCAGATCGCACCGAAATAATCTGCGATGTAAATGAAAGTTGTTTTTCTACAGCTATTCTTCAAAAAAGACTCCATAGCTTAGACAAAACTAAATAGATGGGTCTTGACGGTTTGCACCCACGCGTTCTCAGCAATTGCGCAGCTGCCTTTGCCACACCCCTGGCTCTCATCTACAAGCGCTCCTTCATGTCCGGAGTTATACCGGACACATGGAGAAAATCAAATGTTTCCCCTATCTTCAAAAAAGGCAGCAAGCTCAAGCCATCTAACTACAGGCCTGTCTCTCTCACTCCTGTGCCCTGTAAAGTAATGGAGGGCATTCTACATGAACACATCATGCAGCACTGCGTCGTCAACGGCTTAATCAGCAAACATCAACATGGTTTTCTCAAGAAAAAAAGCTGCTTGACTAATCTACTTGAAACTCGCGACATACTCACTGAAGCTGTTCATTGCGGCTATGTGGCTGACGTAGTATATACAGATTTTGCCAAAGCATTCGACAGAGTACCTCACGTCCGCCCACATCTTGAATTTGCTGTTCAATCTTGGTCGCCTTATCAAAAGGGCGATATTAACCTTCTTGAGCAGATCCATCGTCTGCAACAGCTTGGGATCACAACGCTACAAGACCGCCGTTCGAGAGGTGACCTAATCGAGCAGTTCAAAATCGCCCGCAACATCGACGACGTCAGCTTTTCCGTTCCGCAAACTCGAGCAGCCGGCCACACGGCATACAACCTGCGTGGCCACAACTGTAAATTAGAGCGCCAGTATATCAGAGGTTGCGAAGAGCGATACAATTTTTTCACAAACCGGATTGTCGCTCCATGGAATGCGCTTACGCAATACGCAATTGACGCCCCGGCAGTATTTGCTTTCAAGGACCGCATCTCTTAGGAGTCGCAAGTCCTCCAGCTTCTGTCAGTATAGAGGAGCCTGATGTAGCTCCTCTTCATCCAAAATATAACTTTCAGACTTATCAATTTTTAATGGCTAGATTCTATAGACGTTTTTTATATTTTTGGTTCTGATAATAAACAAATTCAAATTCATAAAAATGAATGTTTGTATATATGTATGTATGTATGTCCTTTATGCATTATATCATAAAACATATATCTTCGATAGCTATTAAATTAGCTAGTGACGGATTGTAAGCCGTACAACTTATATACTATCGAGCATTGATTCGTACCCATTCATAGTCGAGTGTTGTGTTCAACATACCCCAACAAAAGCGCTTAACAACCACTGTTTTTTGGCGGTGGAAGTGGCGCAGATGGTAAGGTAGTTGGCATGATGCGGTGTTGCCGATCCGACAGTCGTGGGTTCGAGTCTGAAGTTGAGACATATATATATATATATATAGTTCCCGCTCGCTCACCCGCTCCGCTCATATCGTGTCGGATCTCAAATTTTTTTTCTCTATATTTGATTCCCCCTGACTCTCAAGGTTGTGTGAAAATTTCATTACGATCGGATGAATGGTGTAGCAATGCATGAATAACATATATATATACATACATACATACATACATACATACATACACACATACATACATACATACATACATACATACATACATACATACAAACATTCATTTTTATATATATGTTTACATATATGTATATATATATATATATATATATATATATATATATATATATATATATATATATATATATATATATATATATATATAATGGAGCATGCTTTAAAGAAAATATATTACCAAACTATGCTCGTAATAATATATATATATATATTTATGTTTTTATGTGATACTAAAGTTATCGACTCCTAAAAGAAAAATATGATTACCGAGAAATTTAGTAATTAATGTTAAAAGATGTAGATGTCACATCTTACATATATTTGTGTAAATAGCTTATTTTATTGCCTTTTATTATGTTAACTAGCAGTGCCCATAGCGGCTTCGCTCGCATGAAATTAGAGAGTAGAGATCAATTTTTTAGGTCTCGGCTCGGCCTGTCGACAACTTAGCCCAGTCCGTTTTAAAAACCCAAACTCCTCGCCCGGCACAGCCCGTCTGAATTAGGCCCGACCCATTCTTACAGGCCTAGAAGTTCTATATACTTGATGAAAAACTTCGGCCCATCCCACCTTGACTTCAGGTTTGGCCCGGCCCATCTGAGGACCCTAAAATCACTAAAATATCTATATACTTGGTGAAAAACCTCGGCTCGTCCCACTTCGATTTAAGGTTTGGCCTGGCCCGTGTGAAGACTCTAAAATAACGGCTTGGCCCGGCCGGTGATAAACTGGACTTAACTACTTTTAACCGGCACAAAACTTCAAAATACTAATTTTTACATTTGTAGCACTTACAGTTTTTGAGTAGCAGTTATTTTGAAATCAAATAACCCTTATTTCCACCCCACACTTGAGGTCCTGGAAACCAAATTTTTAAAAAATGTTGAAACACTTATATCATTATTTTTTGAGTAAATACTAAATACTAATTTTGACATCTGTAGCATTCACAGTTTTGGAGTAGCAGTTACTTTAAAAACCAAAGAAACCTTTTTTCCACCCCACATTTGAGGTCCTGAAAACCAAAATTTCAAAAAATGGTGAAACACATATATTCTTATTTTTAGAGTAGAAACTATATACTAATTTTTACTTTTGTAGCATTTACAGTTTTTGAGTAGCAGTTACTTTAAAAACCAAGTAATCCTATTGTCCACCCCACATTTGAGGTCCTGGAAACCAAATATTGCTGGATGCCTTGGCAATGATCATAAAGTTTTGTCACTTTGTTTCTAAGTAAATTTTAACCAATAATGTTAAATAAGCTATGTCTGATTTGAATGATTTATGTTGTCATTTTCATATTCATTTTATATCTATATAAACTCAGACATCAATGATATCTAATAGAAAAAAATTTGTTTTATTTGACAGGACTGGAGTTGGTTGTGATTGAAAATAATTTGGAAGGAGAAGAGATTAGAACAGACGTGGATCTAATTTCACAAACGATTAATACATTAGGTCCTCAAAATATTGTTTGCGTTATGTCAACAACCAGCTGTTTTGCTCCTCGTGCTCCTGACAGGTTTGCAATTTTTACCTATCAATCATTTTATGTGTATAATTATTTTTGGCAAAGTGTGTGCATTTTCATTAATGATTGTCCTATTGTTTGAGTATAAGCCGCTCTTATTAATAAGCCACAGAAATCAACATTTGTGCTTAAAAGGTTATTCCTAATTGCACATTTAGATAAGCTATGGGGTTTTATTATATGATACTAGCGGGGCACCCATGGTTTTTAGAGGTTTTTCTCTCGCTCCAGTTTCCTTTCCCGCTTGCTCTCCCAATTCTGGTCGCTTTCCTGCTCCCAGTCGATTTCCCGTTCCCACTTGCTCTCCCATTCCCAGTCATTTACCCACCCCCGCTTGCTCTCCTCTTCCTGGTCACTTTCCCGCTTGCTTTCCCGTTCCCGCTCATTCCCCAGTTTCCATTTCCGCTCGCTCTCTTGTTCCGCTCATTTTGTGACTGATTTTAATTTTTTTCACATAAACCTTCCTGTATTAACTCTCAAAGTTGTGTGAAAATTTCATTACAATCGGATGAATGGTGTAGCAATGCATTAAGGATACACATATACTCGGGTAGAGCATGTCCGGAGACCCGGAAATGCCGGGTATTAGAGACCGGTAGGATCCGGACCCGGCGTGCAAAATGGCACCGGGTCTGAAAAATTTTCCGTTGTGTCGTAATTTAGCGTATTAAATTATAAACCTAACATAAACCCTAACCTCCTAGCATGTAAAAAGTTATAGCAAATAATTGAATATGCTAAAATACGAAATTACCGTGTTTTGAATGATTCCAGGTGGTTCCAGTTATGTCAAAGTAAGTAAGGGAATATTAATGTTGCATCTAGAAACAATAATAAGCCAAACAAAATGTATATAACCATGGCATATAACTGGCAGTGATTCTGCAGTGGGTGGGGTTATATACATGATTCACTGCTGTCATGTTAAAATTTCCAAATCTTGGATTATGTGCAAGAAAGTTTTTGACGACACCGCCGTCTAGCGTCGACAGTGAGCGAGTTTTTAGCACTGCTGGTTTGATTTGCTTGGACAACCGATTCTGCTTGTCATCAAAGAAGACGGATTATCTTCTATTCATAAAAGCTAAAGGGAAACGTAGTTAAATTGGTATACTTTTTTATAAGTAAAGATTAGGATATTTTTCGATTGGATTGGACTGTAGACACCAGTATATGAATAAAATAATTGTTATTGTTTAAAAATTAACTCCGCCTTGCATTTGCAAGCCAGTCCCAAGCCTGGAGAAAGGAGGAGGGAAAAGTTAAAAATAACAAATTATGATCCACGACAGGAAGTACTTAGGTGCTTCCTACATACAGCCATTTCAGTCTTAAAACACCTGGTGTAAAGGACTATAAACTATTATAAAAAAAAAAAAAAAAATATTGTTTAAAATGGTGTTGTTGAATATTATTTTTATTAAAATTATGCCACACAAATTGGACTGGACCTTGGAACATGTACTATAGCTTACTACCAAGTACCCGGACTCGGAATTTCTGGGTATTGGCTCTGAAGACCCGGAATGGAATTTTAGACCTGGCCATGCCCTATATTCGGGTATAAGTCCATCCGAGTATAAGTCGAAGTGTACTCTTTTAGGTAAAATAGCGTCCAAAATCGATGGCTCAAGTATAAGTTGAAGCCAAAAAATAATATATAACACAAATTATTTAAATAAATTTGGACCCTCGTCGTCAGAATTACCATAGAGTTTGTCGTATTGCTCCTGGCTTGAGGAAATGTCTTTTCTTTACAAAACAATGTAAAAACAACAAAAACGTAGGGTTAAATTTTTAAAGCCATTTTATTTAAATGGCGAGCTCTAAAAATTTTCGCTATATTCAGTGTCTTGTGTATAAGTCGAAGTCGTTTTTTAGCATCCTAAAAGAGGTATAAATTTCTCGACTTATACCTGAGTATATACGGTATATAGATGATATATTATATTTTGCAGCCATATATATATCTGTTGATGGCGTGTGTGTCTTGTGATGGTGTATGCGATCTTGAGGGAGAATGATTGGATATGATAAAAAACCTTCTTGGTCTGTTTCACATTTCATGAAACTCTTAATGAATTTTTATAAATTTAAATTATTATCTCTCGATTTAAATTAATATATTTTTCAAAGTATCCTTATTTTGCTTTTATTATTTTTTATTTATGTTCTGCTTATTTTAACGTTTTTCGTCCCAATTTTAATTATTATTATTTACTGGATGCATTAACTTTTAGTAACATTGAGCTAATCAAAACAACCCTGATGATGGCCGCAATTGCTGAAACTTGCAAGTTGGTTGCTAATAAAAGATTAGATTACAAACCCAGGGAAAGTCTTTGATTTCATTTTAAGTATTTTAAAAATTAATACAAAAAACAGTCTCTTCAAAATGGCGAGTCTTTTTTAATAAAAAAAAACTTTAAATTTTGTTTTATTGCAGCCAAAGAAGCTGGATTAGAACAGTTGATGTAAATAATAATAAATTAAAATTAATTAAAAAGTCGGGAAAGTGAGTAAGAAATGATGGAGTTCTGAAATCTTTTAGTTTTGCAATGAGGAATTGGGTATGGTGTGGTTGAGCGAAGCCTTGATAAAAATTCGAAGTCGCGGCGAGCTGGGATGAGATCGTGAAGGCAACTTGATGGCTTAAGAAGAGATCGGAAAAATTTTTTTGAAAGCATCTCACGCCTGTTACCCCCTTGGGGATGTTCGCTAATCTCATGGCCTCTTCATATTTCATATATCCATAGATTATTCGCAATGATCGAATCTGTTGTGATTCTATGGAAGATGACAGTACGGGACGAATGACTGGCCAGGTAGAAGCTTAGAGCGTCGGTCTGACCAACGCCCGCCCGCATTAGAATTTTCAAGAAGTGCATCTGGGATGCACTCTTTGAGCACATCATTGTCACATGTAGAGCTTGCATATCTGAAAATTTAGTGCCGGTATACTGTAAATATATGTGTGTGTGTGTGTGTGTGTGTAATATACCAATAGAAGATTAACAAATTCGTTCAGTGGGGTTAAAAATTGAATAATAATGAAATAGAAAACATCAAATAATAAAAATATTTTAGTTAACTGACTTTAAACAATTTTTTTAATTAACTGTACTTGCATGACCCCTGTAATATGTGAGGAGGAATATATAAACTGATTTTTTATTTGAGAAAATGCATACAGTGGGCTTATTTTAGACATTTTGGATTTGCTCATATAATTTTTTTTTAAATTATAACTAAAGTTTTATGTAGTGAAGTTATTTTTTCTTATGATTTGAATCAGAATAGAAGAAATTGGAGAGATGTGCAAAGTTCACAATATTCCCCACTTAGTTAACAATGCATATGGATTGCAGTCATCTAAATATATTCATATGATTGAACAAGTAAGCTATTTTAAAAAGTTTTATTTCATTAAATTGTTGTTTAATTAGTAGTTTAAACTACCTTTACAAAAATAATAACTGAAATGTCTTTGAAATATAAAATGATAATATTCATGTTTATGATTATGAATCAGTCAGTCTTTCTTCATCTCCATCCTAACTTTTTTTGCCCATAAAACGTAAAATAGATTTGGTAAAAGTTGCTTGAAACCTTCTTTAACTTTGTTACGTCAACTAAATTTGAATTTGGTTACGCAATTACCTTTGATGTTTGTACATAGAGACTTTTGGCCTAGTAGGTTTTTTGCTTATTAAAAACGAATTAAGAGACTATTTTTTAACAAAATAGATAAAAACCTTCTCCTTTTCTTTGTTGTATCAAAATTCAAAATTTTGTAGCATTTGGTCCAGCCATTCTTGAGTTTAGCGCTTAGCAACACATTTAGCAACTTATTTTTATAGATTACACTAAGGTACGTGTATATATATATATATATATATATATATATATATATAATACAGTCGCTAGATGGCAGCTTTCTTGATAACCAACAGGAAATACACAACATTTGCTTTGAGTTTAAATGGTTGAATAAATTACTTCTCCATTAAATTATAAATGTTAATTCTTTATGTTATTTAGAAAAAGCAAAATTATTCATTACTAAAATAAATCTATGTTGTTTTTAACAAGAATGAAAGAAAGAGAGGATCATGGGTAATCCGCGAATTGAAAAATGCGAGTGAGCTACGAATGGGCGAAAGGGTAAACCGCAATTTTTTTGCGAAACAAGGTATAATTTGAGTAATTTGCGAAGACATTTTCACAATGTGAATTATAGTATTAAATTATTTATGACATTATTCGTCGGAGTAGATTAAATAAATAATTAAATTATTAATAAAAAAATAATAATTATACTTACGCTATAAAAATTCTATTAAATGTTTATGTCTACAAATTACCTATACCGTTTTGTAGCATTCTCGCCCATACCCCCCCCCCCCCGAAATCTTGCCAAAATTTATTTTGAAGTGACGCACGTCCATGGGTCTAATTTTGAAGACCCGACCCGCCAGAAAATCTCACACGACCCGACCTCTTTTTGTTTTTTATTTGTGACCCGACCCTACCGATTTGCCCCAAATGAGCGAGTCTGCATTCAGATTCAACATCTGCTTCCAAGGTTTCTTGACCAAAGATCTTTCATTGACCTAGAGGAGAAACTCAAATACTACGCCTGTGACCTTGTTCACACATCTTCTGTTCGTGGTGAATACTTCTGCTGGAAAGCCAAATGGTTGAATGTCCCATTGGCAGAGAGGCCACATACCGCAGTTGATGTTCTGCAGCATTGTGAGGATTCCATATATTCACAGTTAAATACGCTGCTCTAAAACTCTTTATCACGTTGCCTCTTTCATCCACGACAGCCACACTCGGACAACACTCTCTCGCCGTCTGACGATGCACACACAGGGTGGGAGTCTACACGCGCATTTTATCAAATTCCACGGCTCTAAGCCAAACCAAAAGATGCTTCGTGACAACACCGAGGTTGTCTCTTACGACCCTGATCCTAATCGTCTCAAAATTAAAGAGGCGTTGATGATCTCTCAGCAACGACCTAGCATAAATATCCATGACGACAAGTTCGGACGTACCTTGCTGCTACATTGTGGTGCAGACGGCGGCTGTGCTAACGTCTATCCCGTCACTCATAACTCCGCAAGCGAAACGACTTCGTGTGCGGATGAGCCATGCCATACTTCGAATGTGTGCGCTCACTCTCATGTTTCAAAAGTCGGTGGTGAGGTGGTTTCTACTTCCTGTGGCGACAGACCAGTCGACCCTGTAATCACCACTTGCCTTCCGTTTGCCGACGTTCTTGGCAGCATCGACCAAGATCTGGCCGTATGCAGCGAGGACAATTCCGCTTCTCGTAGTGACCAAGAAGTTGATACTCCAATTACCGTTGGCCATCAGACTACAGATGTTCTTAATGAAGTTAAAGAAGTTCAGATGGCCACCGGCAAAAACAATTCCGTTTCTTTTGGCGACCCAGAAGAAGACACTCTAATCGCCATTTGTCCTCTGAATCCGACAACTGATGTTCTTAACAATGTTCATCTGGTTTCATCGGCGAGCGGTGAGGACAACTTTATTTCTCGTGGCAACCAAGGAGTCGGCCCTCTTACTCCTGCTCACCTTCCGATCGCCGACGTCGTCGGCAATGATGGCCAGGGCCTGTGTCCCGTCCATGGATCCCCATCACGCGATAACTCCAGTCTGGAAAGTGTGCGTAGCCGTGGCGTTGGTGACTTGTCGGATGACCGTCTTCCGGTGGAGTCCGTGTCTTCTTTCCAGCTATTTGCTCGACTCGTCAACAACGTTAATATAACAATACGACGCGGTAGACATACCTAGCCTGATTGCGCGCACCTGACAACAATTACCTAGCGCATAGTTGCGTAAATACCTGCGCTGCGGCCACTATCGCCATGTTTTCGTTTTGTTTACAATTATTTTCCGCTTCGGTTTTTACTAATCTTGTACGTTAGTTACCTACCTTTTATATCTTGCTTTCCACTTTCCATACGTTGTTTTTCTATTTCAGTTTTCATTAATGTTTATTCTCGTCGTTTTATAGTTTCATTCTATTTTCGCATTATAGTAAATACATTTTAACTTCATAATTTAAGGGCTCCGAAGATGCTTTTCTGCGAAACCGATCGGTCAGCCCTCGTTTTTAATAAATCTATTTAAACAGCGGAGTTATCATGAATTCAAGAGATTTTGAAAGCTTGGCGAAAAAACGTATCAACGCAAAGTGGTCTATCATTTTCAACAGAGCATGCCTAAAAGAAAACATTACGCCGAAATACGTTCAAAAATATATATATATATATATATATATATATATATATATATATATCAATAATCTTTACTTTTTTTTCAAATGCTTTCAAACCATATTTAACACAATTGTTCATTACATGACCATTGCAATAAGCTTGGACAATGTTTTTGTTGTGCTGAATTAATCTTTGAAAATCAGATGATATATATATATATATATATATATATATATATATACTAGCAGTGCCCGTAGCGGCTTCGCTCGCATGAAATTAGAGAATTTGAACCGTGCATTCATAGGTGTCGGCTCGGCCCGTCGACAACTTGGCCCAGCCCGTTTCAAAACCAAAATTCCTGGCCCGGCACGGCCCGTCTAATTTGGGGCCGGCCCGTTTTTACAGGCCTAGAAATTCTATATACTTGATGAAAAACTTCGGCCCGTCCCACCTTGACTTCAGGTTTGGCCTGGCCCGTCTGAAGACCCTAAAATCACTAAAATGTCTATATGCTTAGTGAAAAACCTCGGCCCGTACCACCTTGATTTAAGGTTTAAGCTTGGCTCGTGAAAAGACCCTAAAATAACGGCTTGGCCTGACCGGTGATAAACTGGACTCAACTACTTTTAGCCGGCACAAAACCTCAAAATACTAAGTTTTACATCTGTAATGCTTGCAGTTGTTGAGTAGCAGTTATTTTAAAATCAAATAACCCTTATTTTGACCCCACATTTGAAGTCATGGAAACCAAAGTTTTAAAAAATGGTGAAACACGTATATGTTTTTTTTTTGAGTAGATACTAAGTATTAATTTTTACATCTTTAGCAATTACAGTTGTTGAGTAGCAGTTACTTTAAAAACCAAATAACCCTATTTTCCAACCCACATTTGAAGTACTGGAAACCGAATTTTCAAAAAATGGTGAAACACGTATATCATTATTTTTAGCGAAGAAACTAAATACTAATTTTTACTTTTGTAGCATTCACAGTTTTTGAGTAGCAGCTATTTTAAGAACCAAGTAATCCTTTTGTCCACCATACATTTAAGGTCCTGGAAACCAAATTTGTAAAAAATAGTGAAACACGTATATCTTTATTTTTAAAATAGAAACTAAATACTAATTTTTACATCTGTGGTATTTACAGTTTTTGAGTAGCAGTTACTTTAAAAAACAAATAACCCTATTCTCCACCCCACATTTGAAGTCCTGGAAACCAAATTTTCAATAAATGCTAAAACACGTATTTCATTATTTTTGGAGTAGAAACTAAATACTAATTTTTACTCCTGTAGCATTCACAGTTTTTGAGTATCAGCTACTTTAAAAACCAAATAACCCAATTTTCCAACCCACATTTGAGGTCCGGGAAACCGAATTTTCAAAAAATGGTGAAACACGTATCTTTTCATTTTTCAAGAAGAATCCATATATCAAATTTCAAAATCTCCTCATTTTTGGTTTTCGAGATATACATTGTTTTAGAAAAAAGTTTGTTTTCCAGTTTTTTCCCCTCAGGAGCAAAATTTTCAAAAATCCTTTCTTAGTGGATGCTTACGCAATAAAAGTAATATACGTTCCAAATTTCACGTTCCTAGGATGAGGCGTTTGAGCTCGGCGTTGATTATCAGTCAGTCAGTCAGTCAGGACATGTTCTTTTATATATATATACTAGCGGGGTTACCCGGCGTTGCCCGGGGTTTTTAGAGGTTTTTCTAATGTTTGTCCCTCTCGCTCCCGTTTCCTTCTCCACTTTCCCGTTTTCGTCGCGTTCCCGGTCGCTTTTCCGCTCTCGGTCGTTTTCCAGCTCCCGGTCGCTTTCCCGCTCAGAAGTTTTGTTATCGATTTTCTCTCTTGCTCGCGTTTCCTTCCAAGCTTGCTCTCCCGATTCCAGTCGCTTTCCGCGTTCCCGGTCGCTTTCCGCGTTCCCGGTCGCTTTCCCGTTCCCGGTCACTTTCCCGTTCCCGGTCGCTTTCCCGTTCCCGGTCGCTTTCCCGTTCCCGGTCGCTTTCCCGTTCCCGATCGCTTTCCCGTTCCCGGTCGCTTTCCCGTTCCCGCTCACGCTTGCTCTCCCGTTCCCGCTCACGCTTGCTCTCCCGTTCCGGTCATGCTTGCTCTCCCATTCCCGGTCACGGTTGCTCTCCCATTCCCGGTCACGGTTGCTCTCCCGTCCCCGTTCACGCTCATTTTCTCTTTTCCATTCTTTCATAATTTCTGTTAGCCTATAAAACGTAAAATAGATTTGCTAAGACTATATATATATATATATATATATGAATGTTTGTGGGTTAGTTTGTCTATTATAGAAACGGGAAAGCGACCCGGAACGGACAGCGAAAGGGAGCGGGAATGCGACACGGAACGGACAGCGAGCGGGAGCGGGAATGCGACCGGCAGCGGGAAAACGACCGAAAATGGGAAAGCGAACAGGTGTGGGAAATCAGGTGGGAAAGGAAACGGGAGAGAAAGAGACAAACATTAGAAAAACCTCTAAAAAACCCGGGCAACGCCGGGTATCTCCGCTAGTACATACATAAACACAGACACAGACACACATACATGCACATACACATACATACATACACACATACATACGCACATACATATATATATAGTTCCCGCTCGCTCACCCGCTCCGCTCATTTTGTGACGGATTTCAAATTTTTTTTCTCTATATTTGATTCCCCTTGACTCTCAAGGTTGTGTGAAAATTTCATTACGATCGGATGAATGGTGTAGCAATGCATAAAGGCCATTAACATACAAACATTCATTTTTATATATATATATATATATATATATATATAAATGAATGTTTGTATGTATGTATATATGTATGTTCTTTATGCATTGCTACACCATTCATCCGATCGTAATGAAATTTTCACACAACCTTGAGAGTCAAGGGGAATCAAATATAGAGAAAAAAAATTTGAGTGAGCGGGAACTATATACATATATATATACACATACATATACATACATAAATGAGCGGGAACAGGAAGCCAACTGAGAGCGAAAGATAAAGCGGGAAAGGGATAGCGACCAAGAACGGGAAAGCAACCGTGAGCGGGAAAGCGACCTGGAGCTGGAAAACTACCGAGAGAGGGAAAGCGATCGGGAGCGGAAAAGCGACCGGGAACGCGACGGAAACGGGAAAGCGGAGAAGGAAACAGGAGCGAGAGAGACAAAAATTAGAAAAACCTCTAAAAACGCCGGGCAACGCCGGGTGCCCCCGCTAGTATATATATATAAGTAAACATATCAACAAACCATTATAATTTGTAATGCAAAAAATGTAAAAATTAATGTCCCGGAATGACCTTTTCCAAAGTTGGCAACCCTACATTGAGGAGGTCGTTGCCTCAATAAAAATTCTACCGACAATGTTTCGAACATTTCCATTGCAATGATTGATAGGAAAATAGAGCTGGAAAATATGCACTAAAGTTTGAGAAAACAGATGCCAAAAGTGATCGTTTAGCTGCAAGAAACACACGTGTTTCAAACGATAGAGCGCCAGAAACAATCGGTAAACTGCGATAAGGTCTCTCACATGATCTTTTTCGGCTATCCAATCGCAGCGTATTTCCACAAAAAATTCGCGGTTTACCCTTTCGCAGCTCATTTGCATTTTTCAATCGCAGATTACCCATGACCGAAAGAGATAGTACTAAGATATGTTGCACGTGCCATGCAATAATGCCATCCACGTCAGATTTTCGGACTGCATCTAACTAAGTATGGCATGCTCAATGTATTCTGTATTTAACTTGAAAAAGTTTCAGGAGCTGAGAGAAAAAGAGAGCGTATGGGACATAGAGTGAGCGAGAGAGAGTGAGAGAGGAAGACAGAAAGAAAAAGAGAAACAAAAAAGAAACAAATGAAGGGGAGAAAGAGAGATAAGAGAGGGGAAGAATGAGAAAGAAAAAAAAAGGAAGAACAGAGAAAAAGGAGAAGCATAAAAAGAAATGCATTTCACTAGAGATAGGGAGAAAGAAGAAAAACAGAAAAAAAGAAGAAAGAAACATAGTGAGAGAAACATAAAGAATAAAGTAGGAGAAAAAGACATGTGTTTCACTAGGGAAACAGAGAGAGAGAAAGCAAGGAGGAGAGAGGCAGAGAAAGAGAATTGGACTGTTAAGCAAGATGTGGCTACTCGATGGAATTCTACATATTACATGCTACAGAGCCTACAGGATCAGCGTGCTATCCTTCGTCGTTACAAGACAGATGTCAAAAAAGACTTCACAATGTTGACCACGAACCAGTGGACTCTGTTAGATAAAATGCTGACATTTCTTAAGCCGTTTGAAGAGATTACAAAGGATGCCTGCAGCGATAGTGCTAGCATATCCATGGTGATACCCGCTGTGACCGTCGTAAAAAATTTTGTAAGTCAGCTAGAATGTGATGAGGAAGCTGGCATACACACACTAAAGACCAAACTGAGCGATGACATTAGCAGACGTTTTGCGCATGTGAAGGAATCAGCACCACACATAGTGGCCACAGCTGTTGACCCACGATGCAAATTAAATCTGTTCACTTTGGATATGGCAGTGCGGGCAAAAACTCTTCTGTTGTCGTATATGAGTCACGACAGTGCCTTCGCTCCACAAAACCAGCTACAACAGGACAAAGATAATGAACCCCCTTGTAAGAAGTCACGCCTTGACAGCATTTGGGACTTCATGCCAACACCTGCACAAGAATGTGATGAAAACAGGGCACACATTCGTTCGCCTCACGATGACATGAACAAGTTTTTTGCTGAACCATGTCTCAGCAGAAATATGGATCCTCTGATTTGGTGGCAGAGTCATGCACCTGACCATCCAGAGATTGCCAAGATTTCACGAATCTTTTTGTCTTCTCCACCGACCTCTGTTTACAGCGAACGCCTATTCGGTGTTGCTGCAAACATCAATGATGACAAAAGAAATAGGTTAGCACCCGCAAAAACTGAAATGTTGGCTTTTCTGCGTTACATTTTACCCCTATTTAATTTTGAATCTCTTTAAACTAAATAAATTAAAATTTTTCTTTTTTCATCATGTGTTTTTGTTTATTTTACGTGTAGTAAAATAAATTAATAAGAGAAAATAACTGATTCTTGAATAAGGTTTGAAACTTGGTAGTTTTTTCAGCATTGCAAAAGATCCGGTTCGGCTCGGTTCGCTCCGGTAATTTGTTGACTGGAGCTTCGCTCCGGCCGGTAGCCGCTCCGGTACATCTCTAGTTACATTTACTTCTAGCTACTTAGATGCTCCGCGCTAGTGATGCTATTCCTCTAGACAATTGTATGTTAATTTATTTTAGTTGATTTTTTATCAAAAAAAGATTCTGATGATGACAAGTTTAATTACATTTTGTTAACTTTACAATTATTGTTATCATTGCATGAAGAGAATAAAAATTTACTCATGTTAACAGATAAAGGATATGAATAGTAAATGTATCGTCATCATTATTGACATTCCTCATTCCGTAAATTCATTATAAGTGAAATGTTGTTGCAAAGGCACAAAGAGTCGGCAGGGTAGATGCATTGGTTCAATCGACTGATAAAAATTTTCTTGTGCCTGTGGGAGGAAGCATCGTTGGAACATTCCATGATGACATCATGCATCGTTTGTGCAGTTTGTATCCAGGTGAAATTATTTTATTCAAGAAAGTGAATTAAATATGCATTTTTTAAATCCCTTATATTAACTTCACTGCCAGTCTTGTTTGCTTGATTATTTGCTTGATTGTTTGCTGGATTGAATGTTTGCAAACCTTGAAAGTGAAAATTAACTAACTTCCCATCATTCAATCAAGCAGAAATATGAAATAATGGTAATGCATTCTATCGAAGTTTGAAAAATTTAATTAAAATTAATAATTATCTATGTTTAAAGACAAATTAAATGCAATCATATAGATGTTTACAAAAATGTCATTTTAAAAGAAATTTTTTGCAATAAATGAAAAGTAGGTAAATCCAGAAATATAAGGGATTTGTAGAAAAAACTGGTTTTTTACTGCTTACTTCTTTAGTATTATTTTCAGAGGAATGTAATTTTAATTTACATTTTAGGACGAGCTTCTTCATCTCCTTCTCTAGATCTTTTAATAACATTATTAGAAATTGGAGTGTCTGGTTACAAAAAGATGCTTAAGGAAAGGAAGGAGAATTTTGAGTATTTAAAATCGAAAATGGAAGAATGTGCCTTAAAATTTGGGGAAAGAGTTCTATTTTCTCCAAACAACAAGATTTCCATAGGTGAGGTGTTCTATTATTTGCATTATATTCAAATCAAATTTATTTAACGCCAATGTCGTAAACGAATCTGAGGCGGGTGAACGTGAGATGAGCTGACTAATTTAACTGCAAAAGATGAGTTTTTAAAGTACGTTTAAAGAGGGAAAGAGATGAACAGATTTGATATGGGAAGGAAGTGAGTTCCAAACCAGAGGAGCTGCAACACGGAAAGCTCGTGCACCAAACTTAGTGTGTGAAAATTAGGGTTGAAGAAGAAATTGAGTCGAAGAGCGGAGCTGACAGGAGGGAGTGTATGGGTGTAGCAAGGTAGAGAGATATCTGGGAGTGGAGGTTGAAGCAGCCTTGAATGCTATTGTAGCAATTTTAAATTTGATTCTTTTATCCACTGGTAACCAGTGGAGTTGATTCAGTAAGGAAGCAGAGTGAACCGACCTGTCCGCTTGTAGAATGACACGTGCGAGAGGGTTTTGAATTTTTTGGAGTACTTTGATGGAAGATTTGAGAGCACCATAGAGGATCGAGTTGGCATAATCAAGCCGCGAGCTGACCAGAGCGTGACCAATGAGGCTGGCAGTCTGTAAGTCCAGTGTGTGACGGATATGGCGAAGAGCTTTAATGTGAAAGTAACAAGACTTGGAGATGAGTTTGACGTGAGTGTGAAAGGTGAGAGAACTGTCTAGAGTGGCACCAAGAAGCTTGATATGACTTGCTAAAGGAACGGTTGAATTGTCAACCTTGACGCTGGAAACTGACGATAAGGATTTGTTGCATTTATAAGTGCCTAAGAGTATTGTGTCAGACTTACTGGGATTTAAAGCGAGGCCATTGCGGGAGAACCACAACGCAAGGTTTGAAAGAGCTGTTTCGAGGTGTAAGTTGGCGGTAGCACCAGGACGGGAAATGCCAATGTAAAGTTGAGTGTCGTCTGCATACTTTTGTTGGTAAACTCCAAGGTGCGAGGTTATTGATGCCACAGGTGAAATATAAACGGTGAAGAGGAGTGGGCCTAAGATATATTGTATGTATATAACTATTTGGTAATAGCCATAAATATGTACACTGAAATAGATCTCAAATTATGAACAAAAACGGTGTTGATAATCACTGTGTTGTCGGCATAGGTGGTGATGGCAATTGTATTACCAGTGGTGATCACCAAGTCATCGACCCTAATACTGCCCCCGATATTTCCAGTGATATTGTTGTGTCAGACCACACTTTCATTCAATTGATTGGCAATAATATCCGCGTCGGTGGCGATGACAATAAGATTACCAGTGATGACCGCCAAGTCATCGACCCTAATACTGCCCCCGATATTTGCAGTGATATTGCTGTGTCAGACCACACTTTCATTCAATTGATTGGCAATAATATCCGCGTCGGTGGCGATGACAATAAGACGACCGCCAAGTCACCGACCCCAATGATGTCCCCGATGTTAGTGGTGACATTACCGTGTCGGATCACACTTTCATTCATTTGATTGACAATGATAACATAGACTTTTCAAGACGAAAAGGTCTAATTAAATAACCACATTATATTATGGATGTTTACGCTGGTTGTCTATTGTAGCTTTTATGGTCTTTGTTTATTTCTGGTGTAGAGTTATGTTTCTTGCTTTCGGCTATATCGTCGCAGCGTCAAAGTTTGTCATAACCTGCTTTAAATTATTCATTACGTTGAAAGAGGACTCAAGGTGATTGCATTTTACTAATATTCATTTAGATTATTTGTATTATTTCTATTTTATCTTATTTTTACTATATTATATGTACGTGTTTTTCTGAAGATGGCGAACGTCGCCGAAACCATGGCCTGGTCAAGCTCAAATTCTGATTGTGTTATTCTCTCTGAACAACAGCGCAGTGATTTTAATAAAATAAAACATATTGTGAATACAATTGTTGGAACAGAAACTTCTGTTTAATTTTATGGAGCGTGTTTGAGAAAAAATTTAATGCCGAAGTATACCAAGTATATATATATATATATATATATATATATATATATATATATATATATATATATATATATATATATATATATATATTTGAGACACGCTCCAAGAAACACAACTCGCCATTTGGCAGAAACAACTTTTCGAGCCAAATTCTCGACCTTTCGGCACAAAACTCTCTGTTCGAGACTACAATTAGCCAAAAACTTTTCCATTAAACTTTTATTGTCAGACTGACGGACCGTTTCAGCTATGTCAGCCATCCTCAGGGTCAAAAGTAAAACGAGAAAAGTAAACAAACAGAAAGAACCGAAATTGTCAAAGAATTAGCACACTAACAAAAGAAAAAACGAAAAAACACTCTACCTATCAAATCAAAAGAATATAAAATTTATACTATTGGAAATCAATTTTTGCGCTTTCGCTGTGTTATATTAGAAGATATATATATATATATATATATATATATATATATATATATATATATATATATATATATATATATATATATATATATATATATATATATATATATATATATATATATATATATATATATATATATATATATATATATATTTTAAACAGGCTCTATTAAACACAATTGACCACTTAACGTTAGTCATCTTTCTTAGCAAGTTTTTAAAGCCCTTTTCATCCATTTGAAACGACGAGACATATATTGAAGAATTTATTGGTTAAAATTGATGAGTGATAAAACGATCAGGGTTAACTGGCCAGTTTCAGCTATAAAAAGCCATCTTCAGAACCCTATTAAAATTTATGAGTGATAAAACGATCAGGGTTAACTGGCCAGTTTCAGCTATAAAAAGCCATCTTCAGAACCCTATGTTAAACAATAAATTAAATATTATAAAAGTTGAAAGGGAAGAGTTAAAAATCAGAGATACTTAGGCTTAGACGGAGACATTGAATTAGAGCTAGGCTGAATCAGTTTTCAGTTAATAAATTAATACGGCTATTGATAGATGAAACACATTGAAATTTAAGTTAAAAAAAACAGAGGGAAAAAAAAGTGACCACATTAAATGAGTTACAAAGAGCGAAACTCACTTTGAAATTAAATAGAGTTCGAATAAAGTAGCCCAACAAAATCGATGATATTTTTTTCAATAATTTAGAACTAAATAAGTAATTAAAACACAGGAAAGACAAGCTAAAACACGTTAAACGCTCGATAGGTGAAAAACGTAACCATACAGAGCGGCGTTGTACGACTTGTGAACAACACAAAGAACGACAAGCACGGGCACAAAAATATTGGTAGTAACATAAAGTAAGACAAGGCTATTGTATACGGTCGGACGGCAGTTAGCGCCGTCGCCGCTTATTAATATTATCATTGTAAGTGAGATGCTCAAAAGTAGTATTCGAACCACTGAGCTCCGCACCATCCTCGCATCCAGGCTGAACGTCATGAAGTTCAACTGGGACGCAAGCGTCAAGTTGCCCGCAGGTCAAAGTATTGTCTTCATCGCCGAGCAAGCCATGAGACAACGATAGAAGATTACTTTCTTCGAAGTTGCCTGCAGCACCATCGACTGAAGACGAGATGAAGCTGGTGGGGAAAACGACGTTATCGCCAAACAGTGTTTGGCCATCTCCATGTGTAGCGTCCCGAGCTGAAGCACAGCGGGCCATTTCATGAAGATCGACTTTTCTTCCAGGCCGACCGCGCGATCCAAAAGAATGAACTGAAGTGTGGCGCCTTTGATTGCCAGCGCTCAGCGAATGAGATCCGCTGTCACGGCCGACAAAAACGCAAGAAACGAGGGACGATTCTGTGCCGTCCAGAGCCATCATGAAGACTTGATCGTCCACATCAGACTCGTTTTCAGTTGTAGAGAGGGTGACGGGTCTGTCACCACGAGAGATACAACAACTGATTTTTGTAAGTGATAGATCCGAGGTATGAGAGTCTACGGATCTATCACGAATATTGTCTTGTACATCACTTGTACGCTGATAACACGTTACCGAAGCAGGTAAACTTGTCGTCGAGTTGCCACCCATGTTATCGGAAGAGATCGATTGTTTGTTAGAGTTGAACATGGTGTTATTTGTCACAACGTGATCAGTCGGACCGCGTCCATATTGTAACAATAAAGTTCGATTGAAACGATCATCTTGAACATTGATCGTGGGGCGGTGTCTCAAGGTCAACAAAGCCTCTTTGATCTTTAATCGGTCAGGGTCTGTATCAGAGGCAATAACTTCAGTGTTATCACCAAGCAGTTTCTTATTAGGTTTTTGATGGTGAACTGTAGTAAGATGAGCAAAGAGGCTTCCGACCTGTGTGTGCATTGCTAATCGTCGAGAAAGAGTTGTGCGAGTATGTCCTATATATGTCGCTGGATGGTCGTGTTTGTAAGGACACGTGAACATATACACAGCATTGGTTTTCTGAAGTTTGCCACTGTTATTTGGATTATTTTTTAACACGAGGTTATGAGTTCTACTACTGTTGTAATAGACATGTAGTTTCAAGTCATGTGAAGATGGGTCTGCAACACGCACGTTGTTGTAGATTATTTTCTTTATTGCCTGTTCATCTTTTTTATAGTCTTGATGCATTTGAGCTTTGTAAAAGAGTGGTACTGATGTCTTAGCGGAGTCGTCATTTTGTCGAGAATTGAGAATTTTTGTATCCATAAATTTCCGAATTGCATTATCGACCATTCTATTTGAATAATCGTTATTGATTAGAAGAGTTTTTATTCTTGTTAATTCTTTATCGAAGTCTACCTGAGTTGAAGAGTACTTAAGAGCTCTGTTCAGGTAGCCAAATATTACGCTCGTCTTATATTGATCGGGACAGTAACTGTCGCCACTAAGACAGATATATAAGATATATATATATATATATATGTCTCAACTTCAGACTCGAACCCACGACTGTCGGATCGGCAACACCGCATTGCATCATGCCAACTACCTTGCCAACACCGCAATTAAATTAGCTAGTGACGGATTGTACGCCGTACAACTTATATACTATCGAGCATTGATTCGTACCCATTCATAGTCGAGTGTTGTGTTCAACATACCCCAACAAAAGCGCTTAACAACCACTGTTTTTTGGCGGTGGAAGTGGCGCAGATGGTAAGGTATTTGGCATGATGCGAGGCGGTGTTGCCGATCCGACAGTCGTGGGTTCGAGTCTGAAGTTGAGACATTTATATTTGCGTTATTTCGTGGTGGATTGTAAGCCATCCAAGTTTCTAATATATGTGGCTCGTAAAAACATATCAACGCTATGTTTCCTTATAATATATATCATACAACATATATCTTCGATAGCTATTAAATTAGCTAGTGACGGAATGTTAGCCGTCCAACTTATATATACTATCGAGCATTGATTCGTACCCATTCATAGTCGAGTGTTGTGTTCAACATACCCCAACAAAAGCGCTTAACAACCACTGTTTTTTGGCGGTGGAAGTGGCGCAGATGGTAAGGTAGTTGGCATGATGCGAGGCGGTGTTGCCGATCCGACAGTCGTGGGTTCGAGTCTGAAGTTGAGACATTTATATTTGCGTTATTTCGTGGTGGATTGTAAGCCATCCAAGTTTCTGATATATGTGGCTCGTAAAAACATATCAACGCTATGTTTCCTTATAATATATATATATATATACCCCAACAAAAGCGCTTAACAACCACTGTTTTTTGGCGGTGGAAGTGGCGCAGATGGTAAGGTAGTTGGCATGATGCAAGGCGGTGTTGCCGATCCGACAGTCGTGGGTTCGAGTCTGAAGTTGAGACATTTATATTTGCGTTATTTCGTGGTGGATTGTACGCCATCCAAGTTTCTGATATATGTGGCTCGTAAAAACATATCAACGTTATGTTTCCTTATAATATATATCTTAAAACATATATATCTTCGATAGCTATTAAATTAGTTAGTGACGGATTGTACGCCGTACAACTTATATACTATCGAGCATTGATTCGTACCCATTCATAGTCGAGTGTTGTGTTCAACATACCCCAACAAAAGCGCTTAACATCCACTGTTTTTTGGCGGTGGAAGTTGCGCAGATGGTAAGGTAGTTGGCATGATGCAAGGCGGTGTTGCCGATCCGACAGTCGTGGGTTCGAGTCTGAAGTTGAGACATTTATATTTGCGTTATTTCGTGGTGGATTGTACGCCATCCAAGTTTCTGATATATGTGGCTCGTAAAAACATATCAACGTTATGTTTCCTTATAATATATATATATATATATATATATATATATATATATATATATATATATATATATATATATATATATATATATATATATATATATATATATATCGTGTCATAGTGTTTGAAATTGAACTCCTCCGAAACGGCTGAACCGATTTTTATTAAATTTTTTGTGTACATTTGGTAGGTCTGAGGATAGGTCCATGGCTAATTAGAATATTTTTTTAAATTATTTAAAAAACTTATTTTGGAAAAATAAAGAGGTGCAATTATGTCCTTTTCATAGGAAAATGCAACAGATAGACATGCATATATATATATATATATACTATCGGGGGCACCCGGCGTTGCCCGGGGTTTTTAGAGGTTTTTCTAATGTTTGTCTCTCTCGCTCCCGTTTCCTTCTCCGCTTTCCCGTTCCCGTCGCGTTCCCGATCTCTTTTCCGCTCCCGGTCGCTTTCCCGCTCTCGGTCCTTTTCCAGCTCCCGGTCGATTTCCCGCTCCCTGTTGCTTTCCCGTTCTCGGTCGCTTTCCCTTTCCCGCTCTATCTTTCGCTCTCAGTTGGCTTCCCGTTCCCGTTTTCGCTCATTTATGTATATATATATATCACCATCGACTGTTCTCCCGCTTTCTCCCTTTGTCACACCTCGTCTCTCGCTCTCAGATTTATCTGTACTCCGTACTAGGAGTTCGGCAACCAAAACTACAGGTGTTTCCCATTACAGTTACGACCATCCTTGTGACCAGTACGACAACGGTTCCATTTCTCGTCGAGGTTTATCTCCTTTGTCTGCCAACGCAATAGACGCTGCCAACGAAATATACCCTACCAACTGTATCGATGTTCCAAATGCAACCGAATTGTGCCCTGCCGACATGCCAAGGACTCCGCTATTCACTGTCCTCCCGCATTCTCCTTTTGTTACACCTCGCATCTCCTTTTCTGATTTATCTGAACTCCGTACTAGGAGTTCGCCAACCAAGACTACAAATGTATCTTATCACAGTTATGATCATCCTTGCGACCAATACGACAACGGCCCAGTTTGTGGTCCTGTTTCCTTTCCTCCATCTACCAACCATATTGAAGCGTTGGACGCGGTCGAGCAGTGCTCCACTGGTTTGTCAGCCATGAGCCAACCTCCTCGAGGCCTCGAGACTGCTGACCTGTGTGATGGTGATGGGACTGGTGCGATGTGTCCGCATTTGATCGATAACTGTAATATTACTATACGTAGACGTTGATCATTTTCAACTTTTAATTAAACTCTCAATTTTATCGATATCCTATTATCTTTGAATTGTAGCTTTAAATTCTTATTTTATTATTTTACCTCTTTGCTTTTATTAGTAATTTTCTTTTAATAGTTATATTTTACCACTTAATTTGGTTGTATATTTTAACACATGTAATTTTTTATTTTTTCTTATTTTTTGTTTATTTTTTGTTTATTTATTTACTCCGAGGCAAAAAAATTTTTGGTTGTTTCTTAGCGGTTTTCATAATTTGCTTTTACTCTTCTTTGTACTTTGACCTCGATTGATGTGTAAACATATCTGATATGTCTCGCCACACCACTTTATATATTTTCGTTGTAGCTGTAAATTAGTTTTATGAGTTCTGATGATGGCTAATAAAGCCGAAACCTGCAGGTCAGCTCATGACCATAACATTAATAAAAATATATACCAGTTTGTTCAAAAGTGTCTTGGTATTTCCGATTTTCGAAAAGTTTCACGTTTGATAGAAAAAGTTTGTAATAAGAAATGGGCCATAGTCTTCAATAAAGCGTGTTTGAAAGAACATCTTGTTCCTAATTATTTGAAAAATATATATATATGTATATAGTTCCCGCTCACTCACCCGCTCACTCACCCGCTCCGCTCATTTTGTGACGGATTTCAAATTGTTTTCACTATATTTGATTCCCCTTGACTCTCAAGGTTGTGTGAAAATATCATTACGAACAGATGAATGGTGTAGCAATGCATAAAGGACATACATACATACATACATACATACATACATACATACATACATACATACATACATACATACAAACATTCATTTTTATATATATGTATTGATATGCATAATGCATATATGTATATGTATATATATATATATATAAATATATATATATATATATATATATATATATATATATATATATATATATATATATATATATATATATATATATATATATATATATTTCAAATAATTAGGAACAAGATGTTCTTTCAAACACGCTTTATTAAAGACTATGGCCCATTTCTTATTACAAACTTTTTCTATCACACGTGAAACTTTTCGAAAATCGGAAATACCAAGACACTCTTGAACCAACTGGTATATATTTTTATTAATGTTTTGGTCATGAGCTGACCTGCAGGTTTCGGCTTTATTAGCCATCATCAGAACTCATAAAACTAATTTACAGCTACAACGAAAATATATAAAGTGGTGTGGCGAGACATATCAGATATGTTTACACATCAATCGAGGTCAAAGTACAAAGAAGAGTAAAAGCAAAATATGAAAACCGCTAAGAAAGAACCAAATTTTTTGCCTCGGAGTAAATAAATAAACAAAAAATAAACAAAAAATAAGAAAAAATAAAAAATTACATGTGTTAAAATATACAACCAAATTAAGTAGTAAAATATAACTATTAAAAGAAAATTACTAATAAAAGCAAAGAGGTAAAATAATAAAATAAGAATTTAAAGCTACAATTCAAAGATAATAGGATATCGATAAAATTGAGAGTTTAATTAAAAGTTGAAAATGATCAACGTCTACGTATAGTAATATTGCAGTTATCGATCAAATGCGGATACATCGCACCAGTCCCATCACCATCACGCAGGTCAGCAGTCTCGAGGCCTCGAGGAGGTTGGCTCATGGCTGACAAACCAGTGGAGCACTGTTCGACCGCGTCCAACGCTTCAATATGGTTGGTAACAGGACCACAAACTGGGCCGTTGTCGTATTGGTCACAAGGATGATCATAACTGTGATAAGATACATTTGTAGTCTTGGTTGGCGAACTCCTAGTACGGAGTTCAGATAAATCAGAAAAGGAGAGGCGAGGTGTGACAAAAGGAGAATGCGGGAGAACAGTGAATAGCGGAGTCCTTGGCATGTCGGCAGGGCACAGTTCGGTTGCATTTGAAACATCGATACAGTTGGTAGGGTCTATTTCGTTGGCAGCGTCTATTGCGTCGGCAGACAAAGGAGATAAAACTCGACGAGAAATGGAACTGTTGTCGTACTGGTCACAAGGATGGTCGTAACCATAATATATATATATATAAAAAATATATATATATATATATATATTTTGCGAATAAACTGTGGAATCAATTTATCTTTGAGACATGTCCTAAGAAATACAACTCGCCATTTGGCAGAAACAAATTTTCGAGCCAAATTCTCGACTTAGCGGTATAAAACTCGCTGTTCGAGACTAAAATTAGTCAAAAACTTTTTCGTTAAACTTTTATTGTCAGACCGACGAAATAACTCTCTACCAAATGGGCCGGTACATTAGCTCAAATGAAGCTGTCTGGCGTATCTTTGGTTTCCCAATTCATGAACGGGATCCAGCAGTTATACATTTAGCTATCCATTTTGAAAATGGCCAGCGCGTATTTTTTACGAACGAAACAGCAATTGATCGGGCTATAAATCCACCAAAAACTAAACTCACCGAATTTTTCAATTTGTGTAATCGTGTGGATACTTTCAGTGCCTTTGCACGAACACTATTTTATTCGGAAGTACCACGCTATTTCACATGAGATCAAACGAAAAAATGGATTCCCCGCAAGCAAGGAACACCAGTTGATGTGTGCCCCGGTTTATTCAAATCAAACACCTTGGGTCGAGTATATACAGTCAATCCAAGGCAGACTGAGTGCTTCTATGCATGCCTTGAACTCGGTTTGCTAGAAGACGATGATATGCTTGCTGAAGCAGCATTAAACTGTACAGCAACACAAATTCGTCTACTATTCGTTATAATGTTGACTACATGTTTCCCGGCCCAAGCAGACACGTTGTGGGATAAGCACAAATATTAGTATAAAAACAGAGACTGATGATATTTTGCATCGACTTCGTACTCGGTGCAATGATCTATCGATAACATTCAGCGATGCTATGTACAAAGAAGCATTGATTGCTATCGAGGATCTTTGCATTGTCATTGCCAATTTGACAATCAGTCATTTCGGTATGCATTCGCCAAATCGAAGAGCATCTGATTTAATGAACAGGGAGATGGATCGTGAACTGCGGTACAATACTGTAGAAATGGCAGTGATTGTTACTCGCTATGTTCCTCTAATGACTGATGAACAAAGAATCATTTACGACCGCATTATACTTGCAGTTTTGGAAGGACAATGTGGATTCTTTTTTTTGGATGCACCAGGTGGAACTGGGAAACATTTCTCATTTCTCTAATTCTCGCCAAAATACGATCAAATAATGGCATAGCTTTGGCCGTTGCATCGTCTGGAAAGTCTCTCATTGACAGCGTATTTCCCGATTTACACACACAATACATGAATCATGAGTGGCTGGCAGAAAGAGTCATTTTGGCAGCAAAAAATATGGACGTCAATGATTTAAATTTCAAGATACAGCAGTTGTTGCCAGGCGAATTGGTGTCATACAAATCGATTGATACAGTTTGCGATGCCAGCGAAGCCGTAAATTATCCAACTGAGTTTTGGAACTCATTGGATTTGCCAGGCATGTCACCGCATCATCTACAACTTAAAGTTGGATCTCCAGTTATTCTACTTCCGAATTTGAACCCACCGCGACTGGGCAATGGCACGCGATTAGTAATTAAAAAATTGATGAAAAACATTGTCGAAGCCAGCATTTTGAATGGCAAGTTCCGAGGCGAAAGTGTTTTGCTGCCACAGATCCCAATGATTTCCACAGAAGTGCATATTGAATTCAAATGAATTCAATTTCCAATTAGATTGGCATTCGCAATGACAATTAATAAGTCGCAAGGCCAAACGATGTCTGGTTGTTTCTTAGATTTGGGCACGCCATGTTTTTCGCACGGACAATTATACGTGGCATGTTCTCGCATGGGCAAACCATCCAGTTTGTTTATGTTGGCTAAAGATGGACTGACAAAAAACATTGTACACTTGATTGCTCTTCGAGATTGATTTTTTTAAATTGACAATTTGTACATTAAACTTTTAATAAAAAAAACTAAAATAATTTATAAGGCAAAACAACGTTTGCCGGGTCAGCTAGTATATATATATATATATATATATATATTAAAGTGTCCCTTAAAAAAAATTTCAAAATGTTTACCTAAAACCCCTTCAAATTGTTCCATTTACATCAAAAGCACTGTGTAAAAAACTTTTGAGTTTAGACAATATTTAGGGGTGGCCCTGGGGGTTTAATTTTTTTCAAATTTTGACCAAAAGTGCAATGCAAAAAATTATGAAATTTTTAGTGCTATTTTAAAATCAATTATTATTATCAATTATTCCTTTACTTCAAACAAGTATATTATAACCAATTCAACCAAAACTATAAAAAAAAATTTTCAGATATCTTTAACTTTTCTGAAATATCCCAAAAATCTGTTTTCTATCGATCCAGTGCTAAAAAATGATTTTCATGTGAAAAAAAGTTTTTCCTAAGGTTAACCTAGAAATCAGTAGTTATTAGTTGGTACATTACAGCATTAAATTACAGATTTGTTTGGTCAGCTTATAAAGCTGAAATTCGTGGTGTTAACCCGTTTTAGACCATCGTATGTTTTACGAACACACTTATTCTTGGCGTTGCATAAAATTAAGCTGTAATTTTTTTCTGTGAAGTTTTTTTTTATGTCAAGAAAGCTTCAATACACTGTATATAATTTTTTTATTCGTATTAAGTAGTTAAATCTGGGTTAGAATATGAGCATTTTTAAGGTTTTCGACCGATATTACTTTAAAAATTTATTATGCTAATTTCATGAAAGTTATTATAACAAAAGTTTGAAATATTGAAAGAGGATGTACTCAAAAGTAAACAATAACGTTAATTAAATTTAATTGTGTTTACACTAACCCACAATCTGAACATGTATGAGTCATGCTCGTTTTCCGATCGTTGGTCGTATAGAGTACTTTATGCGAACGAGTCGAAACTTATTTATTCAGCTGATAGTTGTGCAGTGGTTGAATTGGTGATAGTGTTTTTTGCAAATTTCATTCTTCGAATGAAATGTTTGTAAAGTTTAAAAATGAAAGGCGTCAAACAGAACGTTTTTTCACGTTGAAAGAAGCTATGGAACTAATTCTTGATGTTGATAGCATTGAGGTTGACATACTTGTCATTCTTCCGCCCGGCGCATCATAACACGTGACTGATGAATAAGCAAATGAAGAAGGAAATGTTATTCTTTGTAATGTATCCGGGAAGGTAGAAGTTTATTATACTAATGATGAGATGGGAATAGACTGCGTCGGTTCTTTGGGTGAAGAAATGTAGGTCGCAAATACGGTCAGTTCAATGCCGCAGCAACCAAAACGCCAAAAACGATTGAAATGCACTTGGACCAAAAAGAGTCATTTGAATAGCCACTTTTAAAACAGTCTATAACAAGTTTGAAACACCACAATGGTGCTTTGTTTGAAAAACCCCATATAGGCTGTTTAGGTTGTTTTATACCGATGAAATGAATTCATGCACGGTTGAAGAAACAAAACGATAGCAACTGGCCATGGTCACGATCTGGAAAAGGTGAAAACAGTAAGTCGCTACAAGCTGGAAAATTGTGGCAAAACACTCTGTACATGTGGGCTAAGTGCGGCAAACGACTTCATCGGAATTGTTTTGGTGCTTTCCGCACACTTTCTGAAACGACTATCATGAACTGCTTGACTGATTTATTGAATGTTAAACTTTTGGATTTTATTGAACCGTGTTACAGATTAAGTCAGAAATGGGTTTTTAGCTTTTCTGTTTATAACCTAAAATTTATTTTATAATTGTTTGCGTTGAAAACAAAAAAAAATTGACTTTTAAACATGTTGTCATTTTCAGTAGTCTATACGACCGCCATTCAAAAAACGAGCATGGTGAATTTTCAAAGTTTTTTTTCAAATAAAAAATAATTAAAAATAAATCTGTTAAAACATAAGCAAGTAACTTAGAAATAACAAATAAATAATAGAAATCAAATTACTAAAGTTTTGGACCTAAACGGGTTAATATTTAGATACTACTTAGAAAATAAAGTTACACATGATTTACCAATTTTTTTATGTTTTGGCTTCCAGGAATACAAATGTAGGGTAGAGAAAAGGATTATTTGCTTGAAAACTCAGTTACTGAAAATGTAAAATCATTAAAATTCAGTATTTAGGTATTTTTTAAATTATAAAATACAGGTTTCGTTATTTTTGAAAATTTAGTTTCCAAGCTTTGAGGTTTTGTGCCCGTTAAAACTGGCCGTGTCTGTACCCCGTCAAATGGGCACAAGACAAAAGGGCCCCGACATTACGGCCCCCGACAAATGGGCCCCGTCAAAACGGCCCCGACAAAAGGGCCCTTACTTTTTAGATTACATCAAAGCGTTTACGTGGTTTTTTACAAACCGGGAGCGGGAAAGCGATCGAGAACGGGAAAGCGACCGGGAACGGAAAAGTGACCGGGAGCGGGAAAGACACCGGAAGCGAGAAAGCGATCGGGAGCGGGAAAATGACTGGGATTGGGAAAGTGACCGGGAACGGGAAAGCAAGCGGAAACGGGAAAAGACCGGGAGCGTGAGAGAAACTGGAACGAGAGAGAAAAACTTCTAAAACACCCGGGCAACACCGGGTACCCCGCTAGTGTTCATTAAAAAAACATAAAATTTTATTTCCAACTAGCGGGGTGTCCGGCGTTGCCTGGGGTTTTTAGAGGTTTTCTAATGCTTGTCTCTCTCGCTCCCGTTTCCTTCTCCGCTTGATCTCCCGTTCCCGGTCGCTTTTTCGCTCCCGGTCGGTTTCTCGCTCCCGGTAGCTTTCCCGCTCCCGGTCACTTTCTCTTTCCCGCTTGCTCTTTTGATCTCGGTCGCTTTCGCTTGCTTTCCCGTTCCCGCTCGCTCTTTCGCTCTCAGTTGCTTTTCTGTTCCCGTTTCCGCTCATTTTGTGACCGATTTTATTTTTTTTTCACTAAAACCTTCCTCCATTGACTCTCAACTTGTGTAAAAATTTCATTACGATCGGATGAATGGTGTCGCAATGCATATTTTACACACACACACATAATCTTATTTATATATGACCTTGTAAACAAGTAACAGAAAAACGAGTTTTTCAACACAAACTTTGATTTTAAATACACTCGATTTAGAAATACCAAAGATGTTCAAATTATGTTGTTTTTTTAATTGAATCATGTATTGTCGTCCAATATAAAGCTATGCTGAAAGTTTCAGCTTCCTAGCTAGTCAAAAAACTGGTTAAATTTTTATTGCAAGATTTGCGTACAGAGAAAGACACACACATACACAAACACACACAAACAGAGATTGTAACCTAAATAAAAGTTTTTAAAAAGTTTGTAAAAGGTTTGTAAAAAGTTTGTAAAAAAACAACGTAAACGTTTTCATGCAATCTAAAAAGTAAGGACCCTTTTGTCGGTGCCGTTATGATGGGGGTCGTTTTGTCAGAGCTCTTTTGACGGGGCTCATTTGTCGGAGGCCGTAATGTCGCAGCCCTTTTGTCTAAGGCCCATTTGACGGGTCACCGGCCATGTCGTACCGTAAAAAATCGGCCCTTGCAGAACTCTGCTACAGATGCACGGTTCAAATTCTCTAATTTCATGCGAGCGAAGCCGCAACGGGCCCTGCTAGTAGATATAAATATAACACTATTTGTTACTTTGATGTAAAATAAAATAAAATAAAAATAATGGGTTAATGCTTTTAGTGACAATTGCATTTGTGATTTTATTGGCCTGCTTAGCATTAACTTACACAATTTTAGGCTTTTTGCATTTGTGTTACTTTATATCCCTAATATTTTTTGCTTTAAAAAATAAAGAGTTCTGCTGCCTGGTAGTGAAATTTATCTGTTACATGCAACCAGAAGTATCTATTTCATTTATTTTTCTATGCTGATGATGGCTTGGGGCAAATGTTTTGAGATTAAAAAATCATAAGTGGTTTTTTAATGGAATTCTACTTTAATATAAAATTTACTTCAGTAATTTAATAGAGAATGTTTGCAGCTGTATCAATTTTGCAAATAATTAAATTTTGCGTTAGAAGTTTTTGATTTTTTTAAAATACTTATCATGAAGTTTTTTTACCATGCAGCCAGGAAGTCGGTGAACTGAAATTGGAGCGAAATGAACTTTTCAAAAACGTCTGTGTCATATTTTTCCCACTTCCGCTGTGCTTTCTTTTTTTGTGTGGTCCTTATATAATTACTACTAATGACAAATCTATATCATTGCCATAGTTGACCATTAAGTTTGGGGCCATATATAATAGTGATTGAGTGTTTATGTCACCAGTAAGATTCCAATAGTGGAAGTTCTCATGTATCATATGTTGACAAATAAGTAACATAATATTGTTGTGACATGTTATTCGTTTGTCACTTTCTCTGATCACTAACATAACATGGTGTTCATTATTTTCCCCTCATGCTCCACACATCCAGAAGTCACTGTTGGCAAGTAAATGAATTTGTAAGAAATTTTAGTTTTTAAAATTGGCCAAAAAATAATTCCACACTTTCATGCTTATGCTCCTTTTAGCCGAGTTCTTTTTTTAACATAACTGGACAACATCTTGACTACTTAGTTGGGCTAAAATGACATCCCATAAACATTTGATATAGGAATTGCTTGAGAGTCTGTCAGTTCAGAATTGCTTTAAAAAATGAGCAACAATGAACAGTTAGAGGAGTGCTGAAAAGCATGTTTTCTTATTTTACTTGTTTTTATGTCTGCGTTTAGTTTAAACTGTGTTTGTTAATATTTTATCAGGGATGTCTTTACAATCCTTTCAATCAGATTCAGTTACTTTCATTGGCTCCATGCTATTCAAGCGAATGGTTTCTGGTATCAGGCTAGTTTACATTTATGTGCATTTTTCATATTCAATGTTTAAAATCTTTCCTTGTTATTCACAAAATGTCAACCGTGTTTTATTTTATCTTTAGGGTTATTGCTAAAAACGTGAGCATCACTATTGAAGGTTACCAGTTCGAAGGATTTGGGTCAAGTCACAAAAACTACCCCACGAGTTATCTCACTGCAGCTGCATCACTGGGCATAACAAAAGAAGAGATCGATTTATTCATTGTGAAATTAGATGATGTATTAGGCAAAACTCTGCGAAATTCAATGAACAAAACGCAATAAGTTTGTGATGTTCTGAGTGTTCATTGTTTTCTTTGCACTTTCAACGGGTTTGTGCAGCTGCCGGGGTTGATGACAACCACTCTCTCTTACTTTGTCTAACTTTCCAGTAATGAGTTTGCGTCTGTGATTGTTGTGTTGTTTTTTTTATTTTACTTGTAGGCAGATATGCAATGAGTTTCAAGTATTTGATTTATTGATAATGAAGCGATTGAAGCTTGTCGCGAATTAAAGAACAAAATTGGTCAAGGCACGAAAGTGATTTACAAAAAGTTAGACAAAAACAACAGTTCAACGAATAAACGAACGCAATTAAAATTATTCAGTCGATTGGTTTCTTGTTTCTGATTTGAGAGGACGAGCTAACGAAGTAGTGAGTCATTTAGCTAGGCTGATGCTAATAAATTCTGTACAAGTCTTGTATGTTATTTACATGATCTGTATACATATAATACAATCTTAACAATAAGATTATTTAATAAAAAATTTAGACAGTCGTTGTTACTGAAGCGATAGACAGATTCGCTTCTTCTCTTCTGCCTACTCTTCGCTGGTCCATCAAGCACAACTCACAATCTTCTCCTGCAAAACTTCTGAACGTCTGCATGTCACAGTGAAGGGGAATCTCCACAGGACTCTTTCGTAGAGAGTTTTGATCAATTTTGTTGAGGCACTTTGGGTTGTAACGAAGATTCGATAGACGTTTATCTCGGTTGATTATCGACTGATTGAAATTGTCTGCAAAATAATGGATGTTCATTTATAAGAAGTTGAAGAGAATAACTTGAGAAATGTAGTTTAGATGATGTATTTTGACGAGAAGCAGACGATGTTTTGGCCTATAGAACGCGGCAACACTAGGCGTCGTATAAGGTTTCGGAAAATTGAACGTCGACAGATTTATATGCGTTTCGAGTCGAACGGTATGCAAATGTGTATCGGCGGCCCCTGATCCAAAGTTTGTGCTGCATTAAAATCATCAAGCTTTTTGAATGGGGAGCCAGAACGATTACCTTGATCATGAAAACAATTTCAGACTCGCAAAGTGACGCTGTTTTAAGGTTTTGTCGAAGCACATGTGCGGATGAAACTTGGCTCGACGTTATATGGATAAGGAAAGAAATTACATTTAGAAAAGAATTAATTTAATAATATACAAACTTGAAGTTCACAATGTATAATATATTCTTTGATATGATTAAATGGCTGTTTGAAATATTTTATTGGGTCAACCACCAACTGGAAATGTCATCCATCTTCCAAGTGACCTGTCGGTATCAGAATGTTTATATGAATGGATACGGAACTAAAACTTAAATAGAATGACAGTTTTGTGGCATCTGAAATACTATTTGATCAAATATCTTAACTAAAATGAGGAAGAAAACTCTGTACGAACTTTTGTGGTCAGTATAGGGTGTTTGATATATCTGTAGCCTTCACCGATCGAGCCGGCTGGGCCAGAAATTTCTTAATACCTGGATATCCCGTCTGATAAGTTACGAGCTTACTCAAGGAAGTCAGGAGAGACAAAATCTATAAAGTTTCTATGGACGGGGAATTGGCAGCCACAAATTAACTTTGGCACTGGACGCGGCAAACAACTTAATCTCGGTCAATAACGACGAAATAAAGGAAATCTAAGAGCTTCTTAATAGACCGAACTCCTTAAATTATAGCCAGTGGTTGTTATAGAGTAAGAAAGTTTGAACGAAATGTTGTGGCGTCATAATGGCGAGAGAATTTAAGATGACGAAGACATTAATGAGGAGAAATGCTTATGATATTGTAAATGATTCAGATGGCCGATCGCATAAAACCATCGAAACTGGGACATGATGCTCTGCTGAACACAACACAACAAACGGCAACGAATCTGCTAATTAGAAGGCGCGTTCAACTGACGAATTTGACGCGCTCGATGTTTTTCGAAAGACAAATGAAATGCATTGAACCGCTTTAATGAAACTTGTTCAAGGAACGCACGAGCATTATTTTTAATTAAATGCATTTCAACAATCATTTTCCACGTAAGGACCATTCGCATCCGGATCGGAAAATGCACGCACAAAGAAATTATTTCGCTTAAGCAGTAAGCATTTGCGAAAGAAGTATAATATAATCTCTACTTCATGATTTGTATCACTTACAGTGAGCTCTCGTATAGTTCGTTTAACCTAGAAATGTTCGTAGTAGCATGTAGAATGTTCGTAATGTTCTTATCTGTTTTTATAAGGATCAGATTTGTTTTAAGAGCCTGAAATACAATTCAGAGAAACTGAAAAATTTTCAATTTCGAGATGAACCGGTAGAAAATGGCGGAAAACGGTTTGAGTATTCAGTTGCAACTTTTGTGCTAATTTCCGTTCCATTAAGTTCCATCCATTTGACGTAGAACTTATTGCAATGTATACAACGTACAATTTATTATTTTAAGCTTCACATACAATCTCTTATGATATTTAAAACAACACATATACATAAGCGCAGTAACTCTCGATATTTATTATTATTTATACCAAGACGTTCACATCAGTGCACTAACTCTTAATATGTATACCTAGTATCTATACAACCACAAAACATAGTGCACTAACCTAATCCGATGGCCTCCATTAATTTTGGATCTTTGATTTTCAGGATGTGAGCGGCCGTTACATCGCCCTCGTCACTCGTTCCTTTGCCGCTGTCGGTAAGAGAGGTCTCCTCTTCACGTGTGGGATCCCGCTGCTTCTGACCACGGGCCACCCATGGGTCGTTGCTGGGTTCGGAGATGTTCTGTGGGGTTTTATATACAGAAGAATGAATATAAACGTAGATTCAATAAATAATAATATTGAAACAGATGTTGAGTGTGTTTGTTCTGTCAATGCTGCTTCAGCGCAAATGATGAAATAACAACATTACGAAAGTTAAGGTTGAATTCGAGTATTTGAAATTTTTTTTAAATAAATGAATAATTTTTGTTTTACTGTTTTTTAGATTGAAATTTATTGTGTATTTAAATCCGCGACAAAGCAGGGAAAACGAGCATCCAAAACAAAAATATACAGATCCTGCCTCTATTGAACTTCCTATAATAATTGTATAGAGTAGAAAAACGTCCTTTATTTATTATCTGACAGCTCGATTAAAAAAAAACTGTCATTTTGACAGAGTATTTCTAATAATAATAATAATAATAATAATAATGATAATGATAATGATAATGATAATGATGATGATGATGATGATGATGATGATGATGATGATGATGATGATGATGATGATGATGATGATGATGATGATGATGATGATGATGATGATGATGGTGATGGTGGTGATGGTGATGGTGATGGTGATGGTGATGGTGATGATGATGATGATGATGATAATAATAATAATAATAATAATAGCAGCAGCAGCAGCAGCAGTAGCAGTAGCAGTAGTAGTAGTAGTAGTAGTAAATTAATCGACAGATATTTCATGACGTCTAGCAGTTTAATAACAAACATCTAAAAATGAGCAAATGAATTTCGTAACGGTGTTATTTAAGTGCAATTTTATAAAAGTAGAGTTTGAAATAAAATGAGCGCCAGCAGACTTTCCTAAAATATTTCACCTAAAAACCAAAATTTTGTTGTGAGAAATTTAAAGCGACGAAAATTCAATTATGTTTTTCTACGTGATTCAATCATAATTAAAGTTTATTTTCAACATATTTTGTAAAAAAAAACAAAGTTTAAGTTAATAGTAGCTTTAATGATCTGCTTGATATTCCAGAGATGAACACACGTCCTGAGATTGGTTTTCGATGTCTCGGTCGTGTCACGTCACAACTTTGAAATAGCCAAGATCTTAGTATTTGTCCAAATTTCAAAAATTAGTTTTCCATAAAATAAGAACGTTGAGAACCGAGAACATGAAAGAAATAATTTGGTGTTTGGGAGTGATCATGAAGAAAGATGATTCTGCACTCTACACACAGTAAAATATTATTAAATCAAAAATAAAGACGTTATATTATCAGAAACATTGATTGATAGATGTTAATGTTATGTTATGACTTTTATTTTTTGTGAGAAAGCGTAGAAAGATGAGTCGTTCCAAAATAAGATATGTATATTAATATTTATGTTCTTCATGTTCTGACGCAATTGCTTCTCGGGTGCTCGTCGCTGTACAGTGCGGATGTGCATGTCAGACAGATATTTCGAGCTCAGCAGAACAAACGGGAAGGTAGTTTGTGTTTGTTTCGAAGTCATTTCTGAGTCTTTATGACGGCAGCGCTTCAAACATGGTTTTGGGTTGGAAGTGAATTTGCGAACGTCATGCGCCGCATATAGACGAGGTGATATTTTCATGCCAGTTAACAATGGCAGAAAGTTGCGCTGGAGTCTCTTTATTATGTTAATCAATCACGCGTGACAAATGACTTGGAAAGGAAAACAAACGACATTCTATACGCATCACTTCTTCATCCTGCATCTCTACATGACGTCCGCAACTCTCAAAATTGCTGGTTTAATCCTCTTTGTGCGAGTCAGCTTATTGATGAAATGATTTTTTTAAATGTTACAAAGATGATGTTGTGTGCGACGGTGATGATGTTGTATGTAATGATGATGATGTTGTATGTAATGATGATGATGATTTTGTGTGTAACGATAACGACAAATCCTGTGTGATGATAATGACAAATTGTGTGTGACGGTAATGATGTTCTGTATAGCGACAATGTTGTGTGTGACGGTGTTGTATGTAATGATGATGCTGTGTGTGACAACCATGATCCGGTGTGTGACGATCATGATGCTGTAACGGCGATGGTGTTGTGTGCGACGGTGATGATGTTGTGTGTGACAGTGATGGTGTTGTGTGCGTGACGATGATGATGTTGTGTGGGTGACGGCGATGAGGTTGTGTGTTAAGGAGATGATGCTGTGTGTGACGATCATGATGCTGTGTGTGACGATCATGATGCCATGTGTGACGATGAAGAGGTTGTGTTTGACGGACGGTGCTAAGGTTGTGTGACTATGATGTTTGTGTGACGGTGAATGGTGTATGTGAAGATGATACATAAAAGATGGCTAGCTGGGCAAAAAAGGATAAAGTCACACGAAATTGTTTATGCAGATCCCCAGCCCATGGGAAGTTGGCCTTTCATACGATTTGCCAATAGAGCAATTTCAAAAAAAGAAACAAAAATACAATTTAGGATTTTTAAATTATAGTGTAAAAATATAATTAAATTCGCTCACTTAGAATAAAACAATTTAAACATTCATAAACAATTTCTTTCTTTTTTCAAAAGCAAAAATTTTTTTATTTCTTATTCGCACATGTTTTGCGAATGTTTGTTGGCACAAATAATTTCATGCAAGCCCAACGATGATAAACTTCAATATATGCTGACGTAGAATGTCAAGAAGTCATGCTCAGAAGTTAATCTTACAACGATGATGTAAGTGATTCATGACTCATACATTTTTACATATTCATCTTACATGGGGATTTCATTATTATGAATGATATGACCACATGTTGTCGATATCACTAGTTGTTAGAGCTTGTTGATTGCAAATTATTGCTTTCGGCTTTTTTTTAAAATCCTGGTAGAATACTCTATTAAATTTTTAAAAATAAATTTTTGTTAACTAGCAAGTGGCGAACATTACCAAAACGAAGCTTTAGTTATCATGTGCTTTTATACGTTCCATGACCATAAGCAGGCATAAAATAGCATATAAAATAAATAATCTATAAAAAGAACATTTTATAATATTATAACGGCATAATTTCCGAGAATTATGGCTAATAAACAAGAGACAAAAATTCCATGCAGTACTGACCTTGTACAGGCTTCCGAAGTTGTGATAAAACAAGTTACTGTTTTTTCCTTCTTCTTCGTCAATTTGTACGAGAGAAAATTTGACTTCCTTGCGTCTCTCAGTGTCAGATCTTGAAGGAATTCTAAGAATTGATTCAGATTCATAAAGGTTTGGAACGACCTTGAGGATAGAGCAGCCATCAATCTCCTCGGAGATCAGCTTCGGAACACTAAGAGGTCTCTTCAACTTCTTCTTGCATCTGCGTCTCAAAACGAGTAGAATTATGAAAACGATAACCACGGAGAAGAGTGCCGTCGAAATGCAAACGATCATTAAAATGTTTTCAGGATTTTGTGTCCACGCCTCGAACATGTTTTGTTCGTCGGACGTGTTGTTGACGAATATCGGCAGATTTATTATCGTCGGTTCGAAGTTGTGATTGGCATCTGTGATTTGAACGGTAAAATTATAAAATGACAGACCTTGTTCTAGAAAAATAGCTGCAGTTATAATTCCAGTGAGAGGATCGATTTTGAATTCATTTTTGTCGTTCCCAGACAGAATTTCGAAGCGAGGTTTCATTGGTTCGATGCTTTTAACACGAACTTGAAAAACTGAAACTCCTATTTGGATTGCCCCGGTGAATACATGGATCTCACTTTTCATAGGAGAATTAATTACCACGATTTTGGAAACTCCATCGAGATGGACGAAGACGAAAGCAGAACTCGAAAGAACCTTTGTAGCAAATGCGTTTGAAGCTATTACTGTAAAATTGTAGTAACTTCGATTGCCCGGTGTTTTTGACCACGAAATTTCACCTGTGAACGGGTCAATGTTGAAATAACTTCCTTGGTGTGCATCATCGATGGCGTATGTTATTCTGCTGTTTATCAGCGATTTGTCGTCATCCGTAGCGTTGATAAAACCGATTCTTGAGCTGTCGAAGATTGAATTTCTCGATGTAAAAAACTCATATGCTGGCTGAGCGAAGCGCGGCGGGTTGTCATTTGAATCGAGGATTTTTAGAATCAAAGTCGTCGTTCCTGTTAGTTTCGTTTCTCCCGAATCAACGGCTGATGTCAGAAATAAAAATTGTTGTTTTTCAGTTTCATAATCGAAAGAATGACGAGAATAAATTTTTCCATCTAATTCATCAACATATAGCAATGAATCATTATCGTTATTTAAGTCTTCATCCAAAGGTGCCAAGTGATACGTCAGCATGGCATTCTGTCCTTCGTCGATGTCAGTTGCTTGTAATCTTGTGAGGGCTGATTTGCCGGGGGGCGTGTTCTCTTCCAATTCAACAACAAAACAACTTTGAGCGAACATTGGAACGTTGTCATTTGCATCGAGAACTTCTACTTCGATTATGACTCCTGCACTTCTTGATGGACTTCCAGAATCTTCGCAAGCAATTTTAACCTCGTACCTGATCACTTCTTCACGATCAAACACCACTGCACTGACCAACTTAAATTCTTGAGAATCTACGTTTTCCAAAGTTTCCAGAGCAAAATAAGTTGATTGTGCGCGACACGAAACCCTTCCATTTAATCCGCCGTCGCTGTCGGAAACACGAAGATATGATATGAAGGTGCCTTCCATACAATTCTCTTTAATTTGGGCTTTCTTGTTGTGAGTGAGTGTATCGACTGTAATTGTTGGGTCGTTGTCGTTGAGGTCAACGACCAGGATTTCAACAAAGACGCTCGCCGACGCAGAAGGCTTTGAAAATGGGGAAGCGACCACGGCAAATCTGAAAATTTTTTCGGTTTCGTAATCGATTGAGCCATTCACATAAATGCTTCCAGTTTTTTGGTTCACTTTGAAAGGAAGTTTTCTGAACTGGAAGGATTGATCTTGTATGTGATATTGAACAGAACTCTCGTCTGGCATGACTGCTATTACTTGCATCACCCACGTTTTTTCGGCAGAATTTTCAGCTACTGTGGCTTGATAGATGGAGTGCTCAAACTGAGGCGCGTTCTCTGAGAAGTTTATTACATTAACGATCACTTTCAAACTGTCTGAGAGAGGTGGCACTCCTTTATCGATTGCTACGATTTTACCTTGAACAATTCTTGGTACATTTTTGTCAATGCATGGTTTGTTTTTTACAACCAGCCTCAAGTCAATCGATCCATCTACCATTTTGGTGCTGGACAGTTCGAAAATATTGAGAAAAAAAGGATCGCTGGCTTCCTCCTGGATGAAATAGCGGGACACTCCATAACCATCGCCGTCCTCGTCATCTGCCACAGGAAGAGACGCTGCGAAACCAATCTTTGTTTGGTCGGAAATTTCAAAGGAAAATTCATTCGATGAAAACGTCGGTGAGTTGTCGTTGACATCAAGAAGAATTACAGTTATTTTGAGGACAGCAAAGTTCTCCTTCGGAGTTACGACGATATCGAGATTGAATAAACACTGAGTAAGCAATCCTCCTGGCCTGCACAATACTTCACGATCGAAAACTTGATTGGTGGTCAGAAGCCCTGTGGCATTGTCGAGACTGAAATAGCCGTTGTGGTTGTTTGCTGACGATCTGAGATGGAATCTTAGTGATTGACTAATAAGTAAACTACCCCCAACCGACCTGTGCATTTCTCTCAAAAAATTATCTTTTACTTTTCCAACCACACTACCTGTTGGAAGCTCCTCAGAGATTGTATATTGAAACTGGAAACCCGCGCAAGAAATTTCTGTAAGCAGCAAAACTACCAAGATGACACGCGACATATTTTTACTAAGAAGAATTCGGCAGTCTTTTACTAGCATCATATGGGATTTTCTGAAATTGAAAACAATAACATTATCTTGTTGTTGTATTTTATTTCACCAAATTAAAATCTGAGTCATACATGGTGATGCATTGCAAGTTAACACTTTACATCTGGGACTGAACGACACCCGTCCAATTTCCTCTAAGGAGACAACAACAGGCCAACACAAGCCTTGAATTAATTCTACATTTCCTCATGAAATGAGATCAGCAAATGGACGTGTCAGTGCCGTGTTTTTTTTTTGTAAACTAAACGGGAAAAAAGAAAGAAAACTACATGTATTCACGCAATAATTTCTCACCATCGTTTGAGTTGTAAGTCATTTATAATTTGTAATTTTTTATGAACAAGCTGTCGAGATTTAAAGAGGCTTCCTTGAGGCTTTATATTTATATTGTAAACAATTCGAAGGCGGCTACTGCTGCAAAGATTGAAGTTGATGATAATGAAAAGAAACTTATGAAATGAGTTCATCTTCAATAAGCATCACATCATAACAATGCATTTCTACTCATATTTCGTGAAATCACACACCAACACACACGCACACATTTATACATAACAATCCGACACTCCTCACATGCAGATTAACGCACAGGCGATGGAAGGCATTGTTGTCAATTGGATTCAGGTCGTTTAACTTGTATTACAATTTCATAATCAGCAACACTACAAATGGCTAACTACGCTGCTTTTAATTGTTGAATTCGAATCGGCTTTAATTGAGAATCGAACCGATTTCTTAATTTGTGAGGTTTCGTCGAATGAGAATCCACAGATTAAAAACAAATAATAAGCGACCATAGATGATGATGGTGGTGAGGATGAACATGAATGAGAGCAGGATGAAATGAATGAGCGAAGTATACATGGAAAATATAGAGAAAATGAAGGAATAGCTGTGAATTATAATGCGTTGGTCTACAGGATTTATTTTGCGATATTCACCACTAGTGAGAAAAGCTGAAATTTATTTAACAGCAGGACTCGTGTTACAATCTACTCAGGGAGTTTTGCACTGCAGCACTACATCACGTCTTAGGAACACGGACGAGCGCAAGATTAATGATTCCTCGTTCATAAATCTCCACAGCAATTTGTTAGCTGAAAGTTTTTAATTTTAATTCGAAAATTTTTTGGGAGAGTGTCCTCTACATCAAACGACTTAAGATAACTAAGCTTCATTGAGTATGACGGGCTTAACGAATCTAATAAATAGTTTTTCCATTGGTGGAGAAATTGGGACTGAAAGCGAAAGACGCCGCTCCCAAAAGTTTGTGACCGTAGTTTTAGAAAGATAAAAAGAAGCCATTTCATTAGGAGCTCTTGTCTAACAAATTTATTCACCCCGATCTTTCCCCGTAGAGGTTAAAGTAGGAAGAAGACATTTCTAAAGAGAGAGCACAAAAAATACTCGCTCTCTGTCTTTATGAGTTCCATGTCACATCGGCATACCTTCCTACCGTTAACCTTATATGCTCATATCCACGTTCAGCGTCACGTGACCTGTCAGCATATTTTTCATAAATGCGTTGTAATTTCTCTTTCTTTTAAGAAAAAAAAACAAATTAAAATTCTCAAACAGATAACAATAGTTTCGTTGATGGCTTAAATGCACTGTGATAAATATTGAAAGCTCATTTTGCGAGGAACGTATTTTTCAAGAACTTAGACCGGCATCTTCAAAAGTAAAGCAGGAAGACATTTGACAATCGAACCATCTCCGACCGATCCAACAATGGAATTTCCATAGCAACAAATAGTTAATTCCATGTCTGCAATTGAACTTCAAACAGAAACCTAATTGCATGACATTTTAACGCACGCACATCCACCAAACGCTTACACACAACACAGAAAAAGGAATGTTAAAAGAAGAGTCGGTGAAAATCAGACCGAGACTTCTGGGATGGATGGAATGGCTCATCAGAAATTCACGATTGAGGCAAGTTGAAATAGTTGGATGGATGGCAACTAGAAACCCCAATATTACATGCTTCGAAGGCGGTTTTAGGTGCAACAAACTTCATAGAAGAATTTGATTTAAAAAGTTCTTAGAAGTTTTAGCAAGAATGTTGTTTGCGCATGTGCAAGATCTCACAAAAGTAATGGAAAATTGTAAACGAATAGAAAAATAACTCGAAATATTGAATATATATATATATATATATATATATATATATATATATATATATATATATATATATATATATATATATATATATATATATATATATATATATATATATATATATATATATATATATATATATATATATATATATGACTGTCTGTATACGTGTCCTTTAAGCATTGCTACACCATTCCTCCGATCGTAATGAAATTTTTACAGAACCTCCATATTCAATGGGAGACAATTATAGTGAAAAAATTGAAATCTGTCACAAAATGAGCGGAGCGGGAAAGCGAACGCAAACGGGAACTGGAGAATAAGCGGGAACGGGAACGGGAAAACCAACGGGAAAGGAAAATCGGCCGAAAACGAAAGAGTGAGTGGGAAAAAGAAAGTGGCCGGGAGCGGGAAAGCGACCGGGAACGGGAAAGCGACCGGGAACGGGAGACAAGCGGGAAAGGGAGAGCGACCAAAAGCGTGAGAGCAAGCGGGGAAGGAAACGGGAGCGAGAGAGAAAAAAGATAGAAACCCTCTAAAAACCCCGGGCAACGCCGGGTACCCTGCTAGTTAATGAATAATAATAATAAATATAATAAAAAAATCAAACAGATAAAATATAAATTATTAAATTAATATATAATGGCAAGGGCAAACCTTTTTATTGAGTTACATCAGATTGTAAGCAAATGATAAATATATCCCGAATGTTTTATATAAGTATACATGTATATATTCGTCTATTAACTTGTATTTACACTAGCTTACCTTCTTAGTGATTGGCTCCTTATATACAGGGTTTTAATGCGCATGCATACAGCCAATCGTGCACGTAAGCACATCATCATCATCTCGTCATAGTCATCACCAGAACCAGCACTATCATTATCAACATAACACCATCATTATTATCAGCAATAAATCATCATAATCATAATCATAATCATAATCATAATCATAATCATAATCATAATCATAATCATAATCATAATCATAATCATAATCATAATCATAATCATAATCATAATCATAATCATAATCATAATCATAATCATTATCATAATCATAATCATAATCATAATCATAATCATAATCATAATCATAATCATAATCATAATCATAATCATAATCATAATCATAATCATAATCATAATCATAATCATAATCATAATCATAATCATAATCATAATCATAATCATAATCGTAATCATAATCGTAGTCATAATCGTGGTCATAATCGTAGTCATAATCGTAGTCATAATCGTAGTTATAATCGTAGTCATAGTCATAGTCATAGTCATAGTTATAGTCATAGTCATAGTCATAGTCATAGTCATAGTCATAGTCATAGTCATAGTCATAGTCATAGTCATAGTCATCGTCATCGTCATCGTCATCATCATCATCATCAAAGCGACATTGCATTTGAAAGTGAAATGCGGCTTCTCTTGCAATGGAAGAACAGTAAACAATTCTTCTATTTCAACAGGACTTCCAAATGGAACGTGCTTGTGACGCTGAAGACGAGCTAAATTAAGCGAAAATTCGATAACTGTGTTAATTGGCGGAATGTTTTTTTTTCTTTAAATTAAATTAAATTAAATTAAATTTAAAATAAACTTAATTTTAATTCATGATGTTGGTATGAATGGATAGCTTCAATTACGGAATGTTCAAGCGACAGATGGAGAATGGCACCGCATGAGACCAACGTCCAATAAGCGAGAAGCAAATCATTTGATACAAGGGGACAATACAAGAAGGAATGTAATGCCAGAAAGTATGTGTGTCTTTCTGCCTGTGTGTATGTGACTATGTGTTTCCCGCGTTGAAATTGCACAATTTCACGACATCCCTCGCCTCGCTCTCTCTCTCTCATAACTGCCCCATGTCTCGTGTACTTTACAAAGAACTGCTGTCACGCTGTGTCGCAAAGTTTGAACTGACTAAAATTTGTATGGAATGAAGTTTATTTGGAATAAAGTTTGTATGAAACGAAGTTTCTATGGAATAAAAATTGTATGAAACAAAGTTTGTATGTAATGAAGTTTGTATAGAATTAAGTTTGTTTAAATTAATCCTCAGATATGAAATTATAATTTCCGTTCATTGTTCTCTCAAAATTTCGCCTTACGTGAACTTCAAAATCTAAAAAATAAATGAAGATGGGGAAATTAAATGATTCTGCATGTATTTAACATTAACATATGTATGCGTGTGTGTGTGTGTGTGTGAGAGAGAGAGAGAGAGAGAGAGAGAGAGAGAGAGAGAGAGAGAGAGAGAGAGAGAGAGAGAGAAAGAAAAGAGAGAGAGGGAAAAAAAAAGAGAGACTTTAATAGAAGGAAGAAAGTACTTGAATAGAAGTACTCGTTATTACTGTTGATTTTGCCACATTTATGTCTCTGATGCAATTGTGTAATATGAAGCTATGCAAGGGACGAATGCGAACTGACGACATCACGTCAACTTCTTCATTCAATTCCGTTCCCTTGACGGACCGCAGCCATTTTGTACAAAGACTAAATTGAGAGACACACGATTTAAGAAATTACAGAAGAAGGACGGAGCAGTGACAAACACGATTGGACAAGAATCTTGTATCAGATGAATTATCTTAGCAGATTTCTTATAAGTCATGCTTTATGACTCAAATGCGTGTTTGGCTAACCGGTCGGTTCGAACGTGATCTTGCCGAGCTTGCGATAAACTAATTTTTGCCTTCATCCTATTATTGCAACGAAGTAGTAAGCATCTTTTTAATTGTTCCGCACAAAAGCTTTGACGGCCGAATGGGTCAACGCTTCGATAAATTGTGTGAGGAAAAAATCGAGACTGCAGGGTGAATCGGTAGTGAAGAGAGGAAAGGGGAGAGAGGGAGAGAGAGAAAGAAAGAAAGAAAGAAAGAGAGCACATGCAGAGGAAGAGTGGTAGTTATTTAAATGCTGCTACATATCGCTATGCAGACATATTCATAATTGAGTAGTATTTTTATGACAGGGTGTGCATGAAAACCCGATCAAGACGAATCCAGCCATAAACAGCCAAATGTTCATCCGATTTTATTGCTCTATTTATTTTCTCCTCCAAGCAAAAGCAGCAAGTCTCAAATGATTTTTTTTCTTATATAAATTTAATTAGATCTTTTGTTCGACATTCGTTTGTTGACACTTTCTTTTTAGTTTTCTCACTGGACCTATCTCCTCTCTCCCCCTCTCTCTATGTTATGTTTTTTTGTTTTATTTGCTGAGAATCTGCTTACTCTCTGGCGACAAACGTGGCGAGATTTAAAAAGTTTGCGGAATGTAAACCTAGTACACAGAACCTAAACAGAATCACGTTCTTTACATTTCATTTCACAATGGAAACGAAGAAATTTTTTTGATAAAAAATATAAAAAGAGGCATTTGAGGTGCTATACTTTCTCACAATGTGTAATTTGCTTATTGCAATCCAACTCAATACGGTAAGATTTATAAAAACGTGCACACCTTCCTGCAATGGGAAGAAGGAGGGCCAGCAGCTGTACAAGCAGTGGCGCGCCGGGAATTTTGTTCTGGAGTTCCAGAAGGTAGAATGACAAGTTGAAGTATACTTATTAGATATAAAAGTCTTCTAATCTGTCACTCCCATAGAGACTGCTGACTTTATTGAGTTAACTTTACTGGTAGCTCGGTCAAATGAGGCTGACGTTACTGGTAAAATTAACAAAACAAATCAAGGAATACGAAAATTTGAAAGCAAAACCTCTTGCATAATAAGCTTAGGAAAAACCAAAGATATCTTGATATAACAACTGGATCCACAACCTACTTTACTAGGCCTAGATACTTTAACCAATTACATCATAGTTACATCGATATTTTTATAAAAATGATATAACTACTGACTAAATTGTAGTTTGTTACATCAATTCATTCATAACCATAAAATAATATGCAATCAAACAGTAGGCCTACTAAAGTAGGTTGTGGATCCAGTAGTTATATCAAGATATTCTTGGGAAAAACGTTTTGGATCTTTAAAACTGACAGTGTACAATTGCGTAATAACTTTTGTTACACGTCAGCGCACTCTAATTTTACCAATAGCTGACCACCGCGGTCGCCGCGTTATGCGAAATTGCTAACATACATACATACATACATACATACATACATACATACATACATACATACATACATACATACATACATACATACATACATACATACATACATACATACATACATACATACATACATACATACATACATACATACATACATACATACATACATACATACATACATACATACATACATACATACATACATACATACATACATACATACATACATACATACATACATACATACATACATACATACATACATACATACATACATACATACATACATACATACATACATACATACATACATACATACATACATACATACATACATACATACATACATACATACATACATACATACATACATACATACATACATACATACATACATACATACATACATACATACATACATACATACATACATACATACATACATACACACATACATGTATTGATTTGGAGAGCTTTGACGATGCACCATGTTCCAAAGTTCGTTATGGATATTCTACGACAGTATTTTCAAGATTTTCACCTGAGATTATCGACAAAGACGTGTTCAACCGATTGGTTTCGTCTTCAGGTCGGTATCGCCATGGGGTGCTCTATTTCTCCCATATTATTCGTGCTAGCAATGCAACTACTTCTGAATTCAGTTGGTGCAAGGGTAGAAGATGTTTATGTCGGCCGAGGTATTTTCATGCCACCTCTGAGAGCTTTCATGGACGACACGACAATTATTTTGAATAAGTGTATTTCAATGAGACGGGCACTCGATGTCTTCAGCGATCTACTCAAATGGTGCGGAATGAGTTTTAAAGCATCCAAATCGAGAAGTCTCTCCCTGCGTCGCGGTAAAATTGACGAATACACCGTTTTCTCTGTTGATGGTAACAAGATTCCAACAGTGAGCGACGAACCAGTGAAAAGTCTCGGGAGATGGTACTGTAAATCCCTGAATGATGTTGATCAGGGTGCTTCTATTCTCCGTATGGAAACTGTCTCCATGGAAAGCATTAATTCTGCTCCGCTTCAGAGCAGGTTCAAAGTGTGGATTTTGCAATTTGTTTTAGTGCCAAGACTGCTTTGGCCTCTGACAGTCTATGAAATTGGTCTGCAAGTTGTGGAGAAACTAGAAAGAAAGATAGCTCGTTTTACACGTCAATGGTTGGGTCTGCCTCCGGGATTGACGTCTGTGGCTCTCTACGGCAAAACAGCCAAGCTGAGACTTCCATTGCGGTCTTTTGTTGAAGATTTCAAGATCAGCAAACTGAGAACTCAGATGATGCTCGATAATTCAACGGATCAGAGAGTCGCTGAGGTAAAACCAACTCTAATCTCAGGAACCAAGTGGAATGCTAGAGTTGAAATGGAGAATGCCACGGTTTCTCTCCAGTGGACTGAAAGGACCGGAGCAGTTCAGTTGGGGCGGCATGGTGTTGGATGGAACCACCATCTCTGGTGGTCCAAGGCAAACGCTCAGGAAAGATCAGACTTGATTGTTCAGGACAGAAAGCAAGCGATAGAAAGCGAGAGAGTTGTGAAGAGCGCACAATTGTCACAGCAAGGCGACTGGACCAGATGGGAGGAGACAGTTCAGCGGTCTCTGTCATGGGAAGATATATGGCGCTATGCTCCAGTGCAGCTATCGTTCCTCATTAGATCGATGTATGATCAGCTGCCAACAGCCAGCAATTTAAAGAAATGGAGATTAATTGAGAACGATGAGTGTCAGCTCTGCGGTCAGTCGCAGTCATTGATTCATATTCTTTCCTCCTGCTCCTATTCCCTTTCTCATGGTAGATACACGTGGCGCCACAACCTTGTTCTCCAAAAGCTGCTGGGATTTGTAAAAGAGGCCTGCCGAAAAGCCAACTCAATGGAGGTGAAACCTAGGAGGAGGATTTATTTTTTGAGAGAGGGATTGCCGCAGCTAAATCGCCCAAAGAGAACCCTCACGGAAGGAGAGAATGTTTTCCATGCGGCGAACGACTGGAGGGTCTCTGCCGATCTGAAAACGGAAAAGTGCTTCCCAGTTTCAATAAAGGAAAGTGGGAAAAGGCCAGACATAGTTGTTTTTTCGAGTCTGTCCAAGACATTTCTTCTCATCGAGTTGACAGTGCCTTGGGAAAGCAACATGGAGGCCAGTAACATCATGAAATTAGAAAAATACAGAGAATTGGTGTTGGATTTGGAAGCAAATGGCTCAAGAGCTGAGCTTTTTGCTGTTGAAGTCGGAGCACGCGGTTTGGTTGGTAAATCTTTGCTAAAGTTGCTGCGGGCCCTGGGAATGTCTAACAGAGAGCGGACCCGTGCAATTAAACAGATTTCTGAAGCAGCAGAATCGGCTTCATTCTGGATTTGGTCTCAAAGAGAGAAAAAAGAAGATTTTCCAAATTTAGAAGCCGCTCTCTCCGCTCCGCAAGAATAGAATTGCTTCGTCTTTGTTTACGTGGCGATATTAAGTACCGCTACGAAAGCGAAGCCGTTATGTCGTCGAAGGTTTTCTCACTTGAATAGTCTGAATTTCTTTAACGTCGCGAGTTTATTTGCATGATAAATATCTGCCACGATGCAAGGAATGATAGAAATTCGATGTCGGAAAAGAACAAAGACATTTTCTGCCGGAGGACGTTCGTCCGTCGAACGTGGCTCGCCCCCCTTAGAACGTCAAGAAATTAAAGAGCCGAAACGTTTGCTCGAGGGGGGGTTTTCTTCTGATGACCTCCACAGAAAAGCTCTTCAGGAGTGCACACACACACATACATACATACATACATACATACATTCGAGCAAGACAAAACCAACTCAGCCTGCATGTGGTGTGGCTTGATTTAGCAAACGCGTACGGGACTCTTCGCCATCAATTGCTCTGGAAGACACTCAAAAGTCACAATGTTCCAGAATTCCTCATCGATGTTCTGCAACAGTATTTTCGCCGTTTTAGGTTACGTCTGTCAACATCGACGTGCTCCACAGAGTGGTTCAACTTGCGTGTCGGAATTGCTATGGGGTGTTCAATTTCTCCCATCCTATTTGTTCTGGCTATGCAATTATTGCTCGGTTCGATTGCATCTCGGGTTCAGGATGTTTACCTGGGAAAAGGAATTTTCATGCCATCGATAAAAGCCTTCATGGACGACACTACTCTTATCTTGAATCACTGCTGCGAAATGCGCCGTATTCTTCAAAATTTCAACGACTTGTTGTCCTGGTGTGGAATGAAGTTCAAGCCAACCAAATCGAGAAGCCTTTCTTTGCGACATGGAGAGATTGATGGTTTTGTCTCATTCTCGGTGGCTGGTTGCGAAATCCCAACAATCCAGCAAGAGCCTGTGAAAAGCTTGGGAAGATGGTACAACGTCTCCATGAATGATGTGAATCAGAGCAGCATCGTTCTGCAGGGCTTGGTTGAGGACCTGAGGAAAATCAATTCAACCGAGCTGCAGGGAAAGTTCAAGGTATGGCTGGTACAGTTTGTTTTGATACCGAGGTTGCTATGGCCATTAACAATCTATGAGATATGTTTATCTCACGTGGAGCGAATGGAAAAGAAAATGAACTTCTGAATTCGGAAATGGCTAGGACTTCCACCAGCGTTAACAACTTTAGCTCTATATAGTAAGTCAGCTAAGTTAGCTCTTCCATTCAAGTCCCTAGTAGAAGAGTACAAGATTAGCAAGATACGGACACAGTTGATGCTGGACAACTCTTCAGACCAATGTATCGTGAATGTGGGCGCATCAGTTGGATCGGGAAAAGGCTGGACTGCAGGGAGGGACATCCGTGAAGCCGAGGGATCTTTGCAGTGGTCTGAAAAGCTCGGAGCAGTGCAGCCGGGACGGCTCGGTCTGGGTTGGTTCCATCATGTGTGGTGGTCTAAGGCCTCGTCGCAGGAAAGGACAAACTTGATTATTCAAGACAGAAGGCGAGCAATGGAGTTGGAAAGAGTGCAGTTAGGTACTCGAATGTCGTAACAGGGCGATTGGACTAGGTGGGAGTCGGCAGTTCAACATTCGATGACATGGAATGATTTGTGGCGTTACTCGCCCATCCGTCTATCTTTCGTGATTAGAGCGATGTATGATCAACTGCCGACAGCTTCGAACTTAGTGAAGTGGGGAAGCTTGAAAATGAAGCCTGCAAGCTGTGTGAGAAAACAGAAACTCTGATTCATATTCTCTCATGTTGTCCGTATGCTTTGGCAAAGGGAAGATACACGTGGCGCCACAATGAGGTTCTAAGAGAGATACTGGGCATTATCAAGGAGAACTGCAGACTAGCCAATTCGATGCAGTTGTGCCCCAGAAGAAAAGTTTATTTCTTGAGAGAAGGCTTGCAGCACTTGGGCCGCAGAAAGGCAAGTACGAGAAGAGAATCGTTGCTTGATGCGGCAAATGACTGGAGGATATCAGCAGACTTAAAAGATGAAGACTGCTTTCCGGAATTGGTTCGCAGCAGCGGATTGAGACCGGACATTGTCATTTTTTCCAGTTTGGCCAAGACGTTGCTGTTCATCGAACTAACAGTGCCATGGGAAAGCAACATGGAAGCCTCAAATATCTTGAAAGAAGAACGTTACAGTCCTTGCCCAAGATTTGGAGCGTGCGGGGTATAGAGTCGAGATTTTTCCAGTTGAAGTAGGCGCCAGGGGTTTAGCCGGTCGCTCACTCGTCAAATTGCTTGTGGCTCTCGGAATGTCGGGTCGGAAAAAAACTCAAGCTATCATGAAAATAGCTGAAAGAGCAGAAACAGCTTCTTTTTGGATATGGATGCAAAGGAATGAAAAAGGAGATAATAAATTTAAACAGCCACTTCTGGCTTCCGTACAACAGTGTTAGCTCCTCCTTTGTTTACAAGTTCAGGGACGAAGTCGCGTTATGGCTGCCGGCGAAAGTTTCGGTTGTTTGCAATAGAAGAAAAGTTGCTGGCGTTTAGAAAATAATCGAAACAATGTTTCCTGCCATTATGGTTTGTGGTGTTTCTCGTTTGGTGAAAGTGGTGGCATGGCTCGAAGTTCCGGAGGTGAATTTTTTTTTTTTTTCGGTCTCGGAATCTGGCGGTTTGGTGGATACTACAGTTACTACATGCTCAAGTTCCGGCGTTTGAAAGACAGTTTCTCATCTTGTTACAGCTGCTTGACGGTTTCAAAATGACTTCTTGGTTCTGGTACTTTGAAGATTTGCCGGTTATCTGGTTCTGGTCGGAAACGGCATGTGATACACAAATTTCGTCAGGGGGCGGCCGTCCGATCAACGGTCGTGGCCCGCCCTCCCGTGGTAGCGTCAGGAAAAGGGCCGAAACGCTGGGGGGTCTTCCTCTGAAGACCTCTGACGAACTTGCTCGAAGAAGAGTTTTCACATACATACTTACATACATACATACATACATACATACATACATACATACATACATACATACATACATACATACAAACATTCATTTTTATATATATAGATAGGGATATCGGCCTGCCTATCGTTTAAGGTGGCTTTTAGCTATGCAGCCTAGAGTACCAAACCAAAGAACTGAGAGTTACAACCATATAATAACTAATAACTTAATCAAATATTTTTTAATAGAAAAAATAAATTTTTTATGTACAAAATAAATGTCGAACTTTATAAAAATTAACAATTTTTTTTATAAAACTTCAGTTGACATTGAATTTCATTTGTGTCGATGTTCTATTTATTTCTATATAACGTCCCCTACTATATGTTATCGGTAAATTAATGGTCCAAATCGACTTAGTCAGAAAAGGACTTTAAATAAAAAAATCGGTAAATTAGAATTATATATTTTTTATTTCGGATATCGCGTTAACTTGCTGTAAAGCTCATATCAACTAGTTAAAAGGAAACAAAAATAGATTTTAAACCACGTGAAGGATCTTAACAGAAGACTCTAAATCGTTTTCTGAGGCCATCTTGGCATCATACTCGAAACTGGCTCATTTCAGATATACCTATTCTATTTATATGGCCTGGGTAATAGTTATAACGTTTAACGCCGGACGAACACAGCTTTAAACACGCGTCAGAGAAATAAATATTTTAGTCAATTTTAGATGACGATAACTAAAGTATTTTTATTAGTTTTTATAACCCATAAACAACCTCTCTGAGAAAATATTTTAATCAACTAGCAAGAAAGTATTCAATTTTAGGATGTGACAAACATTTTTGAAAATTAATTAGCTTCATTATTTTTGGAGCACTTAAGAATTAAGCTCAAACATGGTGTACATATATATGTTTAGCTAGTAGTTTTAATATCTGGACAAAATGTTCTCATTTAAGAATTAGGATCAAACATGGTGTATATATATTATTATATATGTTTAGATAGTAGTTTTAGTATCTGGACAAAATGTTCTCATTTAAGAATTAGGATCAAACATGGTGTATATATATTATTATATATGTTTAGCTAGTAGTTTTAGTATCTGGACAATATGTTCTCATTTCTATTGACTTAAATAATTAGTAATCTTTAACATATAATTATGAAAGAAAAATGTTTCGATTATTAAAATATATTTTTAATAAGAGAATGCTTTCTGATAACTTTGAATTTCCTTTTCATCACATCAAGATTTGTGAATGGCTAGGAAATTGACAAAGAAATGAAAATTTATTGCGCAATCTCGACACAGCAAAGATCGAAACTTTGAGGAGTTTCGACCAAATGGAAAAATATTGCAATAAATTATCACAGCATGAGTTTTCATGACCGCAAGGCATTTTTCATTCAAGTTTTTTTTCATATTTCAATCTCGATGGCAGATGCGAATCAACTGAAACAGCAAAAACGAGAAGCTTTGCTTTTGTTCACTGAGAAAGTGTGATTATTTCCTTCCGTGCATGCTCAAAAAAGTGAGAATATTGAGAAGAGGACAATGAGGTGGAAACGAGGGGGCAAGGAGGTCACACTAGAAGAATCAATACACATTCATGGCTCTGAAAGATTCCATCGGTTTTCCATCTATTTGGAAATCTGTAGACCTTTATTTTGTTTTCCTCTTCTCTTCTTGGGTTGTAAAAAAATTTGTTATCGAAATGCGCCTAGTTTGTTTTTTCGCAAGTTTTTATCAATTCGTTTATTTTACTTTATATTATCGTAATTCTTGGTTCAGGCTATTAAACAAGACTTTGTAAAGTTCAAGATTAATTATACTAGCGGGGTACCCGGCGGTGCCCAGGGTTTTTAGAGGTTTTTCTCTTGCTCCCGTTTCCTTACCCACTTGCTCTCACGCTCCCGGTCGCTCTCCCGTTTCCGCTTGTTTCCCGTTCCCGCTTGTCTCCCGTTCCCGGTCGCTTTCCCGTTCCCGGTCGCTTTCCCGCTCACGGTCGCTTTCCCGCTTGCTTTCCCGTTCCCGCTAATTCTCTAGTTCTCTTTTCCGCTCGCTCCCGATCCGCTCATTTTGTGACCGATTTTTTTTTTTTATAAAAACTTTCCCCTATTGACTCTCAAGGTTGTGGGAAAATTTCATTACCATCGGATGAATGGTGTAACAATGCATAGGTTACATACACACAGAGACAGTCACTCACACATACACACACACACACGCACACACACACACACACACACATATATATATATATATTCTACTAGGAATCAAACCCACGTGTCTACGGCAACACTGCCTCGCCTAAATGCAAGCGCTCTTACCAACTGAGCCACCGACCATCACCAAAAAATGATGGCTAGAAGTCTCAGTCTTTTGGAGCTACTTAACATTAGACTACGACTATGATAGGCTCAGAACTCCTTACTTCGGCTCGACTCGACAGCTAGTCTGCTGCCAGATAGGTAATTTTTTGCGAAGTGAAACACTGCGTTGAAATGTTTCAAGAGCCTACAAATAGGATGACTAACTGTCACCACAAGTAATATATATATATATATATATATATATATATATATATATATATATATATATATATATATATATATATATATATATATATATATATATATATATATATATATATATTTATATATATTCCATACATAATTGGGGACAATATTTTCCCGCAAGCAAGTTTCATTGAACTTTGTCGCTCATTTTGCATTCAACAGTTTCTTGTATAAACCTTGCAAAACAACAATATCTTTCCTTTCTGAAACTACACCAAGCAACGTTTTAAAATCTTTATTTCTTCCAGTTGACTGGCCAGTTTCGGTTAATTTAACCATCTTCAGAGCTTCATTTTAAACCTTATACTAATAAAACGGTATATATTAAAATCGAAAAGGACACTTTCTCAAACTTATAATAATAAAGTTAATTAAACAGCATTTAGTTTTTTTTTTCAATACTTGCAGAGTTAGACGTAAAATCAATAAAAGTAGCCGAGTATTAATAAACACGCTTTCAGTGAGTAAACAAGTGTCGACGCGTTCAGCCAAAGTCTCACTAAAATACAAATTTAGTACACAACCAGCCACCCACACAGCTGATTTCACGCTCACTTTTTCCGTAGTTTTTGTTTTCTACTTTCTTTTTTTTATATTAATATTTGGATTGCAAAGTAAATGTTCAAACACCGCAGGTGTTTCAGCATCACCTGCACTATTAATCAAAACATTCTCAACTTCTCCGATTAGTGTAGTTCCACATTTTTTAGCCGCATATATATATATATATATGTCTCAACTTCAGACTTGAACCCACGACTGTCGGATCGGCAACACCGCCTCGCATCATGCTGTCTCCATTCTTTTCTTATGTTCAAAACAGTACAAACATTTTTCAAAATCTTTATTTAAACGAATAGACCGGCCGGTTTTGGCATTCGCCATCATCGGTACTCAACTGTTTAAATGTAAAACAACATAGACATATATACCAATATTTACGAAGACAGGAAAGTTTTTTAAATCGAATATACTAGAATTTGTAAATAAAATAACTTAAAATGAACTGAAATGTATAATTAAAATATATACTATAAAACTAAAGAATTAAATTTTTTTGTAAATCAGTCTATATAAAAATATTGTAATCCGATAAAGTCGGAACTATTTATAACCAATTATGAATCACTGTCTTTTCCGACGCAACGTAATATTACCACTATTGATTATATGGCAAAACGACATTATAACCGCATTTCCACTGTCAACAACACCTTCATCATCCCTGCTGCCGTCAGCCTGTGTGACGGTGACATTAGAAAGGTTATGAATCACTGTCTTTTCCGACGCAATGTAATATTACTACTATTGATTATATGGCAAAACGACATTGTAACCGCATTTCCACTGTCAACGACACCTTCATCTTCGCCGCCGCCGTCAGCCTGTGTGACGGTGACATTAGAAAGGTTCGAAGCAATCTCCGGAACAGAACCACACGCGTCACTAGAGGGGCCAGAAACAGCAAGTGGCTCGGGCTCATCATCCTTAACTTCATCATCAATGTCACAAACAAGGCCATGAACATTACCGAGCAATCTCCAGATTCATCAGAAGGCGGAGGTGGAGATACCTGCGCTGATGGGTGTACGTCTTGTCGTAGTGCCGGTAGTGCCTGGTGAACCTCAGATATTGAACTCTTGACGCAGAGAACAGATAAATTTGTAAAAGAGGAACAACCAGTAGCATCACCGATAGAGGGAGCTGACACACAAGGAATCTTATTGTTTCCGGAGTTATTGGTAGAAGTTGTACCTGATGCTTGACGTATGGAAGAGTGGATTGAGTTATTATTGAACAAACGTAGTATTCGTCCAAAATGGTCGTTTTGTACATTTATTCCAGGTTTATTTTGAACAATATGGAGGGCCTCTAAGATTTTTAGACGATAAGGATCAGGTTCACGATTGAGCACGACAGTGTTGTCATCGAGAATTTGTCTTGTAAACTTTTGGTTGTGTGCAGTTCTGAAGTGGGCTAAAATGCTTCCACCTTGAATATGCATAGTGAGGCGTCTGGAGAGAGCTGTACGTGTATACCCGATGTAAGTTTCTATGTTCTTATGGGAGTAGGGACAAGTAAATTTGTAAACGACGTTTGCTTGTTGTAAATAGTTGGAATGATGACGACTGTTGCGCATTATCATTGTATGCGATTTTCTGTCGTTATAGTAAATGTTAAAGTTCAGCTTCTGTGTCAGACGGTCTTTCACCTTGACGTTTTCTATAATTATATCACGGATAATTTTTTCATCAAGTTTGTAACGATCATGCATCTGCGCACAGTAACGAATGCTGATTGTTTAAATCTCTGGTTGACTATCAATAAGATGAGAGTTGGTTCTTTTTTATATATCTATATATATAAAAGAACATGTCCTGACTGACTGACTGACTGACTGACAGATGACTGACTGATAATCAATGCCGAGCTCACACGCCTCATCCTAGGAACGTGAAATTTGGAATTTATATTACTTTTATAGCGTAAACATCCGCTAAGAAAGGATTTTTGAAAATTTTGCTCCTGAGGGGAAAAAACTGGAAAACAAACTTTTTTCTAAAACAATGTATATCTCGAAAACCAAAAATGAGGAAATTTTGAAATTTGGTACATGGATTTTTCTTAAAAAATAAAAAGATACGTGTTTCACCATTTTTTGAAAATTCGGTTTCCCGGACCTCAAATGTTGGTTGGAAAATTGAGTTATTTGGTTTTTAAAGTAGCTGCTACTCAAAAACTGTGAATGCTACAGGATTAAAAATTAGTATTTTGTTTCTACTCTCAAAATAATGAAATAGGTGTTTTAGCATTTTCTGAAAATTTGGTTTCCAGGACTTCAAATGTGGGGTGGAAAATAGGGTTATTTGTTTTTCAAACTAACTGCTACTCAAAAACTGTAAATACCACAGATGTAAAAATTAGTATTTAGTTTCTATTCTAAAAATAAAGATATACGTGTTTAACCATTTTTTTAAAATTTGGTTTCCAGGACCTCAAATGTGGGATGGAAAATAATGTTATTTGGTTTTTATTGTAACTGCTATTCGAAAACTGTAGATGCTGCAGGAGTAAAACATAGTATTTGGTTTCTACTCCAGAAATAATGATATACGTGTTTTACCATTTCTTGAAAATTTGGTTTCCAGGACTTCAAATATGGGGTGGAAAATAGGATTACTTGGTTTTTAAAGTAACTGCTACTCAAAAACTGTAAATGCTACAAAAGTAAAATTAATATTTAGTTTCTACTCTAAAAATAATGATATACGAGTTTCACCATTTTTTAAAAATTTGGTTTCCAGGACCTCAAATGTGAAGTGGAAAAAGGGTTATTTGATTTTAAAATAACTGCTACTCAAAAACTGTGCTACAGATGTGAAAATTGGTATTTTGAGGTTTTGTGCCGGTCAAAAGTAGATGATTTCAGTTTATCACCGGACGGACGGGCCAAGCTGTTATTTTAGGGTCTTCATAAGGCCCTGCCTAAACATTAAATCAAGGTGGGACGGGCCGAGATTTTTAACCAAGTATATAAACATTTTAGTGATTTTAGGGTGTTCAGAAGGGCCGGGCTAAACCTGAAGTCAAGGTGGGACGGGCCGAAGGTTTTCATCAAGTATATAGAACTTCTAGGCCTGTAAAAACGGGCCAGGCCCATATTAGACGGGCCGTGCCGGGCCAGGAAATTCGGTTTTTGAAACGGGCTGAGCCAAGTTGTCGACGGGCCGAGCCGAGACCTAAAAAATTGATCCGTGCAGTACTCTCCTATGTATGCACGGTTCAAATTTTCTAATTTCATGCGAGCGAAGCCGCTACGGGCACTGCTAGTAATATTATATATACATATTATATATACATATATCTTTGCGTATATTTATATACGTATATATATATATATATATATATATATATATATATATATATATATATATATATATATATATATATATATATATATATATATATATATATATAAATGAATGTTTGTATATATGTATATATGTATATACTAGCAGTGCCCGTAGCGGCTTCGCTCGCATGAAATTTGAGAATTTGAACCATGCATACATAGTAGAGTACTGCACGGATCAATTTTTTAGGTCTCGGCTCGGCCCGTCGACAACTTGGCCCAACCCGTTTCAAAAACCAAAATTCCTGGCCCGGCACGGCCCGTCTAATATGGGCCCGGCCCGTCTAATATGGGCCCGGCCCGTTTTTACAGGCCTAGAAGTTCTATATACTTGATGAAAAACTTCGGCCCGTCCCACCTTGACTTCACGTTTAGCCTGAACACCCTAAAATCACTAAAATGTCTATATACTTGGTTAAAAATCTCGGCCCGTCCCACCTTGATTTAAAGTTTGGGCAGGGCCGTATGAAGACCCTAAAATAACGGCTTGGCCCGTCCGTCCGGTGATAAACTGAACTCATTTACTTTTAACCGGCACAAAACCTCAAAATACTATTTTTCACATCTGTAGCACTTACAGTTTTTGAGTAGCAGTTATTTTAAAATCAAATAACCTTTTTCCACCTCACATTTAAGGTCCTGGAACTGAAAACCAAATTTTCAAAAAATGGTAAAACACGTATATCATTATTTCTGGAGTAGAAACCAAATACTAATTTTTACTCCTGTAGCATCTACTGTTTTCGAGTAGCAGTTACATTAAAAACCAAATAACCTTATTTTCCACCCCACATTTGAGGTCCTGAAAACCAAATTTTAAAAAAATGGTAAAACACGTATATCTTTATTTTTAGAATAGAAACTAAATAATAATTTTTACATCTGTGGTATTTACAGTTTTTGAGTAGCAGTTACTTTAAAAAAACAAATAACCCTATTTTCCACCCCACATTTGAAGTCCTGGAAACCAAATTAACAAAAAATGCTAAAACACTTTTTCATTATTTTTGGAGTAGAAACTAAATACTAATTTTCACTCCTGTAGCATTCACAGTTTTTGAGTAGCAGCCACTTTAAAAACCAAATAACCCAATTTTCCAACCCACATTTGAGATCCGGAAAACCGAATTTTCAAAAAATGGTGAAACACGTATCTTTTTATTTTTCAAAAAGAATCTATATACCAAATTTATAAATCTCCTCATTTTTGGTTTTCGAGATATACATTGTTTTAGAAAAAAGTTTGTTTTCCAGTTTTTTCCCCTCAGGAGCAAAATTTTCAAAAATCCTTTCTTAGCGGATGTTTACGCTATAAAAGTAATATAAGTTCCAAATTTCACGTTCCTAGGATGAGGCGTTTGAGCTCGGCGTTGATTATCAGTCAGTCATCTGTCAGTCAGTCAGTCAGTCAGTCAGTCAGTCAGTCAGTCAGTCAGTCAGTCAGTCAGTCAGTCAGTCAGTCAGTCAGGACATGTTCTTTTATATATATAGATATATTCATGTCCTTTATGCATTGCTACACCATTCATCCGATCGTAATGAAAATTTCACACAACCTTGAGAGTCAAGGGGAATAAAAAATAAAAATTTTTTTTGAAATCCGTCACAAAATGAGCGGAGCGGAGCGGGTGAGCGAGCGGGAACTATATATATATGTATGTGCGTATGTATGTGTGTATGTATGTATGTGTATGTGCATGTATGTGTGTCTGTGTGTGTGTTTATGTATGTACTAGCGGAGATACCCGGCGTTGCCCAGGTTTTTTAGAGGTTTTTCTAATGTTTGTCTCTTTCTCTCCCGTTTCCTTTCCCACCTGCTTTCCCACTCCTGTTCGCTTTCCCGTTTTCGGTCGTTTTCCCGCTGCCGGTCGCTTTCCCGCTCCCGGTCGTTTTCCCGTTCCCGGTCGCTGTCCCGTTCCCGCTCACGTTTGCTATATATATATATGTTGCGAATAAACTGTGGAATCAATTTATCTTTGAGACACGCTCCAAGAAACACAACTCGCCATTTGGCAGAAACAACTTTTCGAGCCAAATTCTCGACCTTTCGGCACAAAACTCTCTGTTCGAGACTACAATTAGCCAAAAACTTTTCCATTTCTTGGAGCGTGTCTCAAAGATATATATATATATATATATATATATATATATATATATATATATATATATATATATATATATATATATATATATATATATATATATATATATATATATATATATATATATATATATATATATATATATATATATATATATATATATATATATATATATATATATATATATATATATATATATATATATATATATATATATATATATATATATATATATATATATATATATATATATATATATATATATATATATATATATTTATTTCGAGCGTAGTTTGGCGTAATATTTTCTTTTAAGCACACTCCGTTAAAAACTATGGCCCACTTGGCGTTTATCAATTTTTTTATGGTGCCCTCGATTTTGCGGTAATTGAAAGACGTGAGACTTGTTTCAGATGTTTTATTTGGCTTACTGCAGTTTCGGAAATCCTTTTCCATCTTCAGAGCCTCGGTCTTTCTTTTGGCAAATTTAAGACCTTACCTTTTGCCTCAACTATTTTTTCTAGTTGTACAGTATTATACTTCTCTGGACCTTTCCGTTGTGGGATGTCGCTATTAGGGGTTAGCTTCCGTTGCTGCCGGTAAACACTCTTCCATGCAGTCATCGCATCTGAAGTTCTTACCCCCTCAACATTTCCCAGCACTAGATCGCAAAGTAAATTTTTCAATCCCACAACCTCTCTGGTTCCTCTGAACCAGTCTGTTTTTAGTTTCACTACTGCTGTTGAAGCTACCCGGACTGTGCCGTCGATCAAAACACATGGTCTTGTTTTTCCGGTCATCTGACGCGGGTGTACTAATGATTCCTTTACCATTATGGCCGTAGAGCCAGTGTCTCTCAAAACTTTTACTGGTTTCTTGTTCACAAAACCTCTGGTGAATTTAAACTTTCCTTCTTCCATCATGATGGCCACGCAACAATCTATCAAATAATAGCAAGCAACTTCAACGGAAAAACGTCGTCTATAAGTTTACATGCCCACATGATCATTTTAAAAAACAAGTAACTACTTACATAGGGTCTACAATAACGTCTTTGTCTAGAAGACTGACAATGCACTTACAGGGAGGTAGTATTGTTAAACATTTCCACGAGATTCACTTCTGTAACCTGACAAGACAAATTCTCGTCGACAACAATAAGATTATTGGTTCAAATAGCGGCCCAAAAAAACTTAGAATTTTAGAAGCCTCATTTTAAGGACCAACGACCAAGTATCAATATTCAGGATAATAACTTCAGTCATCTACTTAAACTGTTTGGTAGTTCAATTGTGGGACAAGTCGAAACCAAAAAAAAAAAAGACCGAGGTATTGAATAGCCGGGATGAACGTAAGGATGGTTGCGACCGTCGCTCCGTTGAATTCGTTGGATTCGACGCTGTTTTCAACTCTAAGTCTCAAGAAGCTGAAATAAGTCCTGAACTTGTTGCGTTTAACTAATATTTATACTGTCAAGTTTAAAGAATCAATATGAAGGATGGTCCTGCATGTTGCTCATAAGTAAGTCAATGCGTGATTTAAAACAAGTCAGGCACAGTCTTATGTCGTGGTCTATGCACAGCCTGTTCCTGTATTTAGTTTTCATTGCCGTCAATGCTTGGCGGACATGTCTTCTTTGTACTCAGACGTCGATTATCAAGAGCCTCTGACTCTGAGAAAGATTTGCGTTTTTGTTTCAAAAATGTATCTATATCTATTGTCCAGCCCGCTGTATAATCTTTGAGCCAGCCAGTCTAATGAATATTCATTAGCAATAAATGTTGACAGCCGTTTGTGGTTGCCGGTGCTTCACAAATTATTCCTTTAATTTTTAATAGTTTTTAGTAATAATTCTGAAGTATGTGACTTCTTGTATCTGTAGGGTATAAATCAAGTGACACAAATAACAAACTTTAATTTTGAACTCACGAACGTTTATTAGGCGAGACACGAGACACGACCAGCCGATGACCATCAAAAACAAAACAAAAGACTAAGAAAACGGAACTACACCAAGCTCGTGTCCATACAAAGATAATAAATAGGTCAATTAAATAGATAATTATTTAATTATCTACACTACAAGTTTGCGGTTACTGAAATAAAAAACAAAAAAAGTTATGTTCTCCTAAAAACTTTCGCGACCCACTTGCCAGAGCTTTGCGACCCACTTTTGGGTCGCGACCCACAGTTTGGGAAGCGATGAAGTATAGCATTGGCGGGCATTAATAATTTCTACCGTATTGAATGAATGAATGTTAATACGATTTTTCTAGAGGAGACATAAATCCATCAATGGACCTCAAGGCCGCCGAACAGGTGCGTCTTAAGAGTTTTCTGAAACCATCAATTGTGATTACGGAGGTGACCTCTAACGGAAGCTGGTTCTAGATACTAGGCCCAGCGATTGCAAACGATCTATCTCCGACACCTTATGTCGTCTGGCCAAAAAAAAGAGAGACGAGGAAGAATAAGATCTGACTCGTTTTTGATTCGGTATATCATGGAGGCGTAGAATATTTGATGCGAGATACGGAGGAGCCATTTTTCTTAGACACTTTAAAACCAGTAGTGCCAATTTGTACTCGAGCCTGTGTTCGATTCTTAACCAGTGGAGATTCCTAAAGATGCGAGTAATGCGATCGTGTTTGCGCTTTTTCGTAACAAACTTGACGGCTGCATTGATGATGGATTGTAGCCGACGAGTTAGAGTTTTAGGTAGCCCGATTACAGCTGAGTTGCAGCAGTCGAGCTTTGAAAGAACCAAAGAGGTGACAAGTGTTCTGGTTGTGAACGCAAGAAGATATGTTGCAACTGTTCTGATCTGTCGCAACATCATAAAGCACACGCGTTTAGTATGCCTAATGTGAGTGTGCATAGTTAAGTCTGAGTAAAAAAAAAACCGAGGTTTCGAACCGAACATGATGGCAAAATTCAATTGTCTCCCAGGCGGACAGGCGCGGAAGGAGACTGGTGACTCCGACGGCGAGTTGTGTACCATATTACATCTGATTTGTTTGAATTCAGCTGGTAGTGACTCGATTTCATCTATTGGTATACATCGTCAACGCACGCCAAGACCACCGCAGAAAGCGCAGTGACGCTCTTGATATCAGTGGCCGTAGACTTGCGTGTCGTCGGCGTAGGAGTGTGACCGCAGGCCGTGGTTAGCGATGATCCTTGGAAGATCTGCAGTGTACGTTGAAGAAAGAATTGGGTTGAAAACCGAGCACTGAGGAAAACCGCAAACCGATAGAATTCTCGAAGAGGAAGAAGAGTAGCCAATTTTTATCTGGCATTCCTTACCGTTGGGATAAGATCGCAGCCAGTAGAGCCAAAAGAAGACTACAATCTCCCGCAAAGTGTTTCGTGGTTTACGGTGTCCAAACTGAAGATAAATCAAGCAAGACGAAAGGTGTGAGTTGTCCGTGGTTGGCCGCCTCGAGGACGTTTGAAAAATTGTTAGGACTGCCGTTTCCGTTGAGTGATGTTGACGGTATGCTGATTGGTGTGTTGGGAGTAAGTTGTTATTGCTAAGATGCTTTGTGATTCTTTTGAAAATCAGTCTTTCTAATAGTTTTTAAATGGCTGATAAATTAGATATCGGGTGATAGGAGCTGGCATCGCCGCTGTCGAGTTTGGCTTTTTGAGAATGGGGGTTGTATAAGATGTCTTAAAAGATTTATTGAATAAATTGACGAAAAATGGAACAAAGTTGAGCACTAGTTTTTTGAGAAGTCACGTAGGTATTGAATCGAGAAAGCACTGTTTGTTTAGGAGCAAATTAATGAGAGAGAACCTCACCTAGATCGACCGAAGCAAAGCCGGCCACTTGCGTGCCGGAATAAAGTGTAGAAGGTGAACGTGGATGGCACGAGGCTGTCAACGCTCTGACGTCGTTGTTGGTGAAGAACCAATGAAATTGTTTAGCGCTCGGTGAAGACCTGGGAGCAACGCGTCCTCTGGAAATGACCGCGTTGATCGAAGACCATAGCTCACAGCCAGATCCTCCTCTCTCGTCCACTTTTTTCCAAACGCCCACTTGTTTGCGTTAAGCGAGTTTTCTGTACGCAGTGCGTTACTGTCGCCATTGAGAAATTTCGTCATCTCTGGACGTCCTCAACGCGATTCTTTCGAAACTGCTTTTTTGCTTCGCGACAATCCTGGTCGAACCATGGGTTTGATTGACGACGGCGGAGTTTGACCGATCTCGAAGGCATCAGTTTATCGAGGATGGGTTTAGTTCTCTACCGTACCGCGACCTAGTCAAAATCAAAAATTTTACTATTTAGGAATGAGTAGGTGTTAAGAGCCTCAAGGAAGTCATTCAAAATGAAAATTTTTAAAAGTCGTTGCAAGTAAGTTTTGTAGACAAGAGGTGGTCTTCCTAGATGACCAATAGGTGATCGGAGAGGCCGGTTTCGAACATATTGATCGCAGGAACCGGTGATGTCAAGCGCGTCGCTAGAGCGTCAAGAAAGCTTCGTCTTTGATGAGTTAATTGGTAGACGCACTGAGCGAAGCCGTGGTCAGAAAAAACGCCGATCAAAACACGAGTGTGAGGGTCTTCAGCGCGATATATTTTGTTGTTGAAGTCTTCGCAAACTATGATCTTCTCGTTCAGAACAGCGACTCTGTCCAGTAGGTCTAAGAACTCGTTGAAAAAACCTTCGTGGATGACACCAGTTCTGTAGATGACTACTACTGTGTAGCTGTGTGTCAAATATGTAATCCTTCCTGCGATGTGTTCGAAAAAAGTGGGTGAAAAACCCAGCTTCAGCGAATTGAGATGATACCCTGATGATATGAAATATATAACCTCCGTGATTGCATTAAAAGTTGTTATAGGCATCGTTTCTGTGTCTCGCTCGGTCGATAACAGAAACCCCCATGGCATGGAAAGAAGCGTTCTGATGGGCAGCGAATCAGAATCATGCTACGTCTCAGTTAGCAAAAGAATGTCGATTCTTTGATCCATTCTCAGATTGAGGAGATTGTTGATTTTGTTATTGAGCAATCTGCTGTTGAGCAGACTAAACGTTGATGTCTTAGCGGCAGATTTGACATAATGTTCGGGAGTGGCGGTCGCGACTCCCCGGTTAGCCCGGCGTCTTCTATAGTGGTAGAAAGCATGAGCACGTAATAAGTGAAAGTCGCGAAGAACTGCAATTATGCGAACACTGGGTGGTGGAGAAATACTCTGGAGAGAAAATAATTTTTCCCGAGTAAACGAATTTGTAGACGTTCGTGGAGGATGGGCCAGTTGACAGGCATTGTACGTGCAAAGACAAGAATCGAATATTTAACCAACAATAGTTTATTAAACTAAACGATTAAAACTCGACAAACTCAAGTCCAATGAGTTTTCAAACACGACACAACGGATATCGCACTATGTAAACAAAAAATATCCGCAACAAAAACAGCCCATGAACAAGCAAAACAATCTAGAGAGCTGCCACGCAACCGGCGCATGAGCTTACTTTTTATAGTTAACTATTTAATACCTGTAATATTAAAATATTAACTTTATCAAAGTTGATGTTTTGAAATTTAAATAATTTTGAAATTGACCTATACTGCGAGCGCCCCTGATACGAAGATAAAAGTATATGTAAGTTTATTGTGTATGAATTTTAATTAATTTAGTTTATTAGACAGTTAACTATAAATAGACGTAAAATTAAAAAAATAATATGATAAAAAATGTTATTAATGTTTCATAATAATAAATTTACTATTAATATATTTAATCCAACAAAAACTTATTTTATAGAAGTACCCAGAACAGCGTTACATCTGCATCGAACTACAAACCTCGTACTGTGCAAGTTCATAAGAGCTTTAGTTCTCGGTCAGTTGTGTTCAAGTGATCGGCAGTTCACAAATGCATAATTGCGACATAAGATTTGTACAGAGGTGAAGTAGCGCTTGTCAGTACAGGAAAGCAATTTCTTGTGGTTTTCTTCAAGCAGTGGCTGACCTGAGGTGAGCGATTGCTCCACAGAGGCTAGTAGGTTAGTAAAAAGGCACGTGATAGAACCAGCAATGAATCTCATTTTCGTTCTAATTTGTTCCTGTTGAAAGACCCATCCCACCGTTACGATTGCAGTATTTAGATTTACCTAGGCCTTTTTGTACTGAAATGATTTCACTAGGTATAAAGCATAAATTACATCCAAGCCGACTGAGGCCCGCGTTGCTTTTTTGTGCATCACGTCAGTGATTTTATTTATTCTCTGAGGGGATATTTTAAGTGCTATGTTTATAATTTTGTATGCGGCCCTCGCACTTCACTAATATTTTTTAATTTGGCCTATAGAGACATTTAGGTTGGACAGCCCTGAATGAAAATATGAAGATATATCAAAATTAAATTGGCCGATGATGAAATATCGGATATTAAGATCTGTATGTACGAAATATTTTTTAAATAGAGGTTTTTCTTATTTATTTGATGTTGCTGAACTAATGCAGCTGCAGATTATAACGGTAATTGTAAATATAAATATGAGATTCTCTGTTGAGAGGAGCCGACACTTGAAATTCTCATTGCGATGGTGACGAGAAGGAGGAAGAAGGAAAAAGAAAGATGTGTGCGTGCGTGAGTATATACTCGCATGTGTGTGCGTGTGATAAAAAAAGAAAAGAGAGACAACGATACAAATATAGAAGGAGAGAGGGAAGAACTTGGAAGAAGCGGTAAAAGAAAAGTGTGTGTGTGTCTTTAAATTGACTATCATATTACATGTCAAACTGTCAGAAGATTTCGACACTACGTATCTCTATCTGCAAGGTACATATACTTACACATACACATCTCACTCAATAATTTGCATTATTGAATTGGAAGTCTATCGCAATGGACAGTGTAAATGGTACGCCAGAGATTGCAGTCGGAAGCATGTTTACATAACTGGTTTATGCATTTTTGCAGAAAAGATTATATTTTAAGTTGGATAACTTTCACCATGGTCATTAAATCCGCTGCATCAACTAGCTTCACTCGTTTACTTATTCACAAATGAATATAAAGACATCATAGGGAACTTTACATTATCAACATTTCACCTGCCACCATTCATCCTGGGCTGTACAAAATGTCATCTTGCAATCAGCCAGTAAAGTGGTCTGTGCACCATGCTGTGAGATGGCTCAATGACATCAAATTAGACACTTTGTGCGGGCTGGTGACAGTAATTCAAATTCTTGTTTATTTCGTGATTCGGAATAAAATAAGCCTTTCTGTTCAATTGCAGTGCTTGAAGGAATAAACAATTGTGTGGTAGGAAGTTCATGAAATCGTGTTGATTGAGCGTGATACATCAAACGGGGGACAGTAATGGCGCGACAATGCCTCAGGGTTAACTTGAGGATTTGAGTGAAAACGACGAGAATCGTGACCCACTGGAGAATATACTTGACATATAATAAACGTCTGATATAGTTTGTTCACGTTCGATGGAACGTGTGCTGCATCTGTTAGAAACTTTCTATCTTCAAATTGTGTAAAAAAGTTTTCACAAGAATTCTTAAAATTGAAATTCATGATGGTTCTTGAATTTTTCACTTTGGGAAAAAGCGAGAAATTAGTTAATATATGAATCATTGTGAACTTATGCCCACCTCAGTGATTTTCTTTTTATACCGTTCAAGTTTTATGAGAAAATTTAAATATTGAATAAACTTTATACTGCTATCTTTTCAAAACACTTCTTTGAAGTGGTGTGAATATAATTTGGTGCTTCAATCAATCAATGACTGCTTGAAAAATGACCATCAGATGTGCCACTCGCTATTTCGTAAGGTCTTTTTCCCCGGATCCGCCCAGACATTCAGCATTATTCTTTTTGTCTGCGAAAAAAAACATTTAACTGTTTGTCAAAATCTAAACTACTAAAGGTAATTATGGAGAATAGCGGCAGAAATTATTTTCGGTGTTTTTAATTATTTTTCCGTAATAATAATTATATATTTGTAATCACAATAATAACTCCAATTTAATGATCCAAGCAGTTTATTAATTTTTGATAATAAAATTCTCTCGGAAAACTCACGAAACGCGCAAGAGAACAGCAACAAAAACTATGAATAGCGAAGTCAAACAGAAATTACTATTTATAGCGCAGACAAGAAATATTTACAGCGCTTAAAAAAAATTATTAGCAAAACTAACACAACAAATAGTATTCACGCAGTCAAAATAACATTATTTACAAAAAAAATGTAAGCTTATTTAAGTCCGAACTGTTCTTCATAGAATGTTAAACGCGATAGTTTTCAATTAAGGCACACAAATTAATTCATACTTTTTTTTAAAAATAAGTTTTTTTAAATTGTTTTATAAATACTCGCACAATAAATTTATTTGACAACTAATTTATTTGACATTTCATTTCGCTTCACCTTTAGTTAGTTTACTGTTTATGAACCTAGTTTTTCCTACTACCTGGCGGTTTTCTGTCATTAACTTCTTCTTTAATAATATTTTCAATAAATTATTTGGATCAGTCGATTGGTAATTTAATTCTGTTTCTAATTATATTAATTTTATATTATAAAAATAATTAAAAACACCGAAAATAATTTCTGCCGCTATTCTCCATAACTACCCTTCTTAAAACTATTCGGAGTGATGGTTTCCGGCTCATCGCATTTGTCAAAAAAGTCCTTTTTATTTCTGCTGAGAAGAATTTAAAACCACGGAAACGAGAATTATCTGTATAAAATGTGCGTTTTAAGTTTTCAAACATATATTGTTCTGATCAGCCTTGAATGGGAAAATTACAATTAATTTTAAACTTTTCTTGAAAATTTGTATGCTCAGAAAAATGAAACTTATTTTTGTTAATAACACTATTTAAAAAGTTCTTAAACAAAATACTGATTTATGACTTTAGCAGCAGTGATATAAACAGATGCAGAATTTGTTTAATCTGTAATACTCTGTAAAATAAAATGTTAAAACATACTAAGTGAATGCAAGGATCAAATTGTTAAATTTTAATAAAATTGTAGTTTGTCATCATATTCACAGTATATTTATGTCGTCAGCCATTCCAATTGCACCTTTCATCATTTCCTACATCCATTATATATGTTTTCAACGTGATGAACCGGTATGCAAGATCTGTTGTATAATGCTGAGCTGATCCTCCTCTTCAGAGCTTTTCCATGTCGAAAATAACTAAATTTATTTATCGTTTTGAAGCAATTTTGTTTACCTCATGAACAAGTTCTGTCAGTTTTTTAAGTTTTGTGCCATCTATCTCCGATATGTAATTTTAACATTCAATCTAAAGTCTAAACTCCTGTAACTATGGACAAACAAATTTTAAGTTTAAATGAGAACAATATTTTTCCGCATTTATTTAGAGCTGCTTTTGTTGTTTGACCATGTCAATGATCAATCAATTAATCAATCAATCAATCAATCAATCAATCAATCAATCAATCAATCAATCAATCAATCAATCAATCAATCAATCAATCAATCAATCAATCAATCAATCAATCAATCAATCAATCAATCAATCAATCAATCAATCAATCAATCAATCAATCAATCAATCAATCAATCAATCAATCAATCAATCAATCAATCAATCAATCAATCAATCAATCAATCAATCAATCAATCAATCAATCAATCAATCAATCAATCAATCAATCAATCAATCAATCAATCAATCAATCAATCAATCAATCAATCAATCAATCAATCAATCAATCAATCAATCAATCAATCAATCAATCAATCAATCAATCAATCAATCAATCAATCAATCAATCAATCAATCAATCAATCAATCAATCAATCAATCAATCAAACAAACAAAATTTGTATAGCGCTATTTCCGTAGTGTTCAATAGCGCTCGGTCGTGAACTTATTAAACAGATATGTTTTAAGTCCACGACGGAAAGCTGTGAGAGAAGTAGAGTTAGTAAGAGAAGAAGGAAGAGAGTTCCAGAGATAGGGACCAGAGTAGGAGAAAGAGCGTTTAGCAAAAGAATGCTTAATAATACTTAATAGTGAAGACGCGAAAGTGACTAAGAGAGGAAGAACGAAGACCAGACTTAGCAGGGATATGTATTAAATTAGTTAAGTAGAGAGGAGAAAGACAATTTTTTATTTTATACATTATTAAACAGATTTTAAAAATCACCCTATATCTGAGAGGAAGCCAATGGAGAAGAACAAGAGATGGGGAGATGTGAGAGGAGTAGGAGGTGCGAGAAACTAAGCGCGCAGCCGAGTTGAAGGCTTTAGAGAGAGGATAGAGGTAGTGTCAGGAAGACCATAATATAGTGAATTGCAGTAGTCAATTCGAGACAGGACAAGAGAAGAGACTAGAAGTTGCAGAGAAGGGTCATCCAAAAGTGGACGAAGCTGCTTAATACGGCGAATATGGAAGTAACAAGATTTAGTGACAGATGCAATTTGGGGGGTTAGAGACAAGTTGGAGTCCTAAGCTACGAATCAAAGGAGAAGGAGAAATGGAAAGAGAAGATGGTGGTGGCAAAACCAAAGGAAGGGGATTTAGAGATTTAGAGGACTTATTGAAATAGATTAGTTCAAACTTGTCGGGATTAAGTTTGAGACACATAGAAGAACTCCAGGATATATGATGAAATTAAAATATAAAATTGACTTGTATAGTTATTTGTATACATATAAAATCTTCCACGTTAAGACACACAAATAGGACACACAGCGCATGAGCAAATCAACCAAAAAGAAACGGTTTCCTGTAACCGGAAAGTAACAAAAAAGAAACGTTACGAAAGCGTTACCATGTTTATTAGGTTTATACTTTTTCCCCCGAAAAAACTCATAACGGCCATTGACCCTACAATAAACAACATAGGATAACAAAGTCATGGACTTCTGAATAATGATCGCTTTATTATTCATCTATTTTTTATTTTTTAGTAATCTATTTTTATTCATCTATTTTTTACTAATTAAAACACGGGAAAGGCAAGCAGTGGCGTAGCCAGGATTTTGGAATAAGGGGAGCTCACGGCAAGCCCCCAAATTTACTGAAGCATATAACAAATGTCGAAATGTCAGTATAATAATGTTAAAATAAAAAATTCCAGATATTTATGAAAATATCTGTTTATTTACACATATATCAACAGTTTTAAAAAATTTAATAATAAAAAAGCTAAAAAGCAGAAACTTTCACTAGCAGCTTAAAAATTTGTATGTAATGTTTACTGAGCTTAGCTTCAAAGTGTTCTTTTTTAACCGAGGTTCATCCTGCGGTCGCCACCAGCGGCGAATTTTGCAACTAGATGTAGGTCATCCGTTGAGAGTTGCAGCAGGATGTCTCTTTCAACAACAGCGCTCTTCTGTCATTGTTGAGCGCAGTTTGGTTTTAAACAAGGCCAATTTGGAAAGCTCCTTTCAACGCAGGCCGTCGTGACTGGTAAACTGAGAGCGATTCGGTAGAGCATGCGCAAGTCATGAAAATCTGAGCATATCTTTGAATAAGCTTCAGAGAGATTGGTTAATTTTTTGTTGAACACTGAGCAAGTGCTGGAAGTGACAATCACCGCTGCGCAACTGCCCGGTCTGTGTCGACAAACTGGTAACGTTCAGCCAAGTTACGGACACACTTCTCCGCATGAACACGTTCTAAGTTTTTTGGCTGCAGGTAAGCGAAGTTGCAGAGTTCTTTACGGTCGAGAGAGCTTTTGCCCAGTTGTTGAAACCATCTTTGGTGAAAGCCTGCGACGTTTTTCCAACTGACAGTAGTGTTGTGCCGAAATTGCGACAGTTGAAGCAAAAAGCACAAATTTTAACGAAACTAGCTCAATAATTCTCTGAACGGTTCTATAAAGTTGAACACGCCGTGTCACGCTCTAAGAAATTATGTTAATGTACGGTGGAGTCCACACGAACTCTCCATGTGGCCAGTTTCTACTACTATTTCCTCTCTTTCTTTTTTTCTCTCCAAGTAGACAGCTTCTAAGTTTTTTCACTCCTTGGCATCTCTCTCTTTTTACTTTTTCTCCACGCAATCTGTCCGCTCTAATAGCTTTTTAATTTTATTAGCATCTCTCTTTCTTTCTCTCTCTCTCTTTCTCTCTCTTTCTTTCTCTCTTTCTCTCTCTCTTTCTCTCTCTCTCTCTCTCTCTTTCTCCCTCTCTCTTTCTCTCTCTCTCTTTATCTCTCTCATCTATACGTGGACAGCCTATACTGATAGACTTCTAACTTTTTCCACATCTCTCTTTTCCGTGTCCGAGTGGACAGCTTAGTTTCATAACTACATACAACAAGATGGCGCTCAGTGTTTACACAAAGTGCCGTCATGGCCTTATTATTTAGAGGGGGAGAGGGGTATAACTTCTCAAATTTAGACGAATTGAAAAATCCATCTATGAAGGAATAAGGGAAGCTTGATCTCCCCAAGCTTCCATGGTGGCTACGCTACTGAAGGCAAGCTAAAAAACGTTAAACACTCGATAGGTAAAAAACGTAACTATAATGAGCGGCGTTTTACGACTTTTGTAAACAACACAAAGAACGACAAGGACTAATTTGGTTCGAAATTATTGAATAAAATATCGTTGAATTTCTCTTGTCACTTTTCGTCTGACTTTATTTAATTTTAAAGTGAGTTTTGTTCTTTGTAGCTGATTTAATAGTGTCGCTTTTTCCTTCTGTGGTTTCAATTTAAATTTCAATGTGTTTCATCCAACAATAGCCGACAGCCGTAGTAATTTATTAAATGAAAGTTGATTCAGCCTAGCTCTTATTCAATGTTTCCGTTTTAACTAAAGTATTTCTGATTTTTAACTTCTCTTTCAACTTTTATAATATTTAATTTATTGTTTTAACATAGGGTTTTGAAGATGGCTTTATATAGCTGAAACTGGCCAGTTAACCCTGATCGTTTTATTATTCATCTATTTTAAACCAATAAATTTTTCAATTACATGTCTCCAGGGGCACCCCTGGCTGCTGGAGAGGCAGACTCCCCCTCTCTTTTTTATCCCCTTCTCTTTTTTATCCGTCTTTTCCCGGTCCCAAATGTATGTTTAAACTAGAAGTAGATATTAAGCTGGCATACGCCTAAAAATTACCTGCAAATTGACAATATGGCCACATCCAAATACCAGTAAAATTATAAGCTTTTCAATATTTATTTAAAAAATTACATCACTATGAATAAAATTAGACATTGTCTAATTAAGAAGGTGCGCTCGCAGAGTGGGAGTAGCACAAGCAACACAAGAAATAATGTCATTGTCACGCCCGTGTAAATCACAGCGTGCATGCCTGTCATTTGTATATTACAGCGCGTTGCGTAGGTAATTAGTTTGGGATGCGATAGTTTGTAAATTTGAATAAGCTTGTTTTCGTGGAGCTCGGACCTGTATTACTCTGTCGTGTTGATATTTGATAATATTCAGTGTTTTGGACATTTTTCGATATAAAATTAACTGATTGTCAACTAGAAAGTGTTTGGCTTTGTTTTAAAGTTGTTTTCATCGAAGTTTCTCCAGCAGTTTCAACTTTCGCAAAGGCTGCAGTCGTCACATTCTCTTTTTGGTGGAAGCGGTGGGATCGTCAGTTCGATACATCGATCAAGTTGGGTGAGATTCGTCCTGTGTGGTGGGATTCATCGAGTTGGTAAGATTTTACCAAGTCTGAAGATCTGTCAACTTTGGCGGTATCCACAGTGGTTTTGGCGGGATCAGTGGACTTCGACCGGGATCAGCAAAACCGACCAGGGATTCGACGCAAATCGACGAGATCAGAGAGAATCATCATCGCGAGATTGACGATTGACAATTTCAGTGTTGGAGATAGAGTCCAGACAGAGCTACAGTCCGTTCAGTTTGACCACGAGATGACATCCGTTTTCTCAAGGAGGGCCGATCCACATCTCAAGGTTAGAGGTTTTTCTTTTGTTTCGTCTCTAGGTAGGCTTCTTTAATATGTTTAAAACTCCTACTGTCAAAGAGTCTGTTGCGCAGGATAGTCCGATCGGGATCCTTAGCGAGGAGCATTATCAATTTGTTGATGATAGTCGGCGTCCGTGTAGGGGTAGTAAAGATGATAATCTTAGTAAGAGTTCCAAGTCAGAAATAGCTGAGCGTAAGTTAGCATTGCGAGAAGCGGAATTGGCAGCAAAACAAGCTAATTTAGAGCAAGAACGCAGACTCGCTGAAGCTAAGTTAGAAGAGGATAGGACAAACCGCAGACTCGCTGAAGCTAAGTTAGAACAAGAGCGTATACTCGCTGACGCTAAGTTAGAACAGGATAGGGTTAGGTTAGAAGATGATGTGAAACTCAAAATATTGCAGGCCCATTTAAATGATAGAGCTTGCTCAATATTGAGTCAATTGACCATTGCTCAATTAAGTGACTATCATGAATTAAAGCAAATTCTACTGCTGGAATTTCGGGTCACTCCCATTCTTTTTAGGTAGAGGTTTTATGCTGTAAAAAGGAGGCCTGGTGAAACTTATTCATAGGTAGCTTCTGAATTATACACAACTTTATACTATTATATCAAAAGCAAGAATATCGATAAAGATGTTCATCAGTTAGTTTGATGTGTGCCGATAGGCTTAAACAACTGTTGTCTCCCAGTTGTGCGGATTTCATTTTAACCCAGGAAAAAGACGATTGGTTAAATCATCTTGAGATTTCTGGCGTTGCGGATAGCTACATGGCCACCCATGAACATGAGACTAGACCGTCTCGATTCAACAAACAAATTACTAATAAAATGACTAAAACTGCTACTGACACTGATACTGATAGAGATAGAGATAAAAAGTATGGACTGTGCTTTAGTGCCATAAGGAAAGTCATTCATTCAAGGAGTGTCCTTTACACAAATTTCCTTCCTCGACTTTACCTAATACTAGAATTAATTGTTGTCAGACAAAAATTCCCTTAATTGTCTCGTTGATAGGAAAACATTGTTTGATGATAAAAAATTGTCTTCTTATTTAGAAAACTTCCTTAAATGTCTCGTTGATAGGAAAACATTGTTTAATGATAAAAAATGGTCCCTTATTCATAAAATTCCCTTAATGGTCTCGTTGATAGGATAATATTGTTTGATAATCAAAAATCTTTTCCCTGTCCAGAAGCATGTTCCATCATAGATGTTGATGATTATCACATTAGGTCTTATGAGAATGTACTTATTGATCAATTACCATCTATTCCGGCATTGATTGATGGTGGTGCAGAAATGTGTTGCATTAGAGAAGATTTATTCCAACCTCTTCATAAAGTTATTAAATTGTCCGGCCTTAAAGGCAAGGTCAACCAGAAATTGTAGGTTGAGTCAGATTAGTTGTTCGACTGGATATTGTGGGTGATGACATTGTGAACCTAGATCCCAAGGTTCGACCATGGTTTGCTGTCGTCCCAAATCTTAACGAACAAATTGTTATTACTCCCTCTGTAAATAACCTATTAAAACCAATATCATTTTATGACACCATTGCGTATCCTATTAAAAACAAACAAAATGCACATGACTCTGATGAAAATACTCCTAGTCTTGAAGTAAATAAATCACAGTCTTTTGTTTTAGATGAACCTAGTAATGATGATCATAGTCCAGATGTTACATTGATTCTCGGTGAAAGTGTTTCTGGTGCTGCTGAGGCTGGAAAAGTTGATTCACAGACCGATACTTGTCAGGATATAGGTGTTTCTGGTGTTTCGGGTGAAGATGTTTGTCTGGGTGCTGATGCCGGGGGAAGTGATTCACAAACCGACGTTCAATTTGTAACAGTTAACGATGATTTTCAGGGGATATACGATAGTAATGATCACGATGCGTTTGCTAAGGAGTAACATGATTGTCCTTCACTTAAGTCCTTTTGGTTATTAGGTAAAGACAAGTGTAAAAACTTCTATATCGACAGGGGACTTTTGTTTCACAAGGAAAATCAGTTGGGTCATTCCATAAAACAGTTATGTTTGCCTAGGAATCGTATACTTTCAGTTTTACAGATGGGGCATGATACTCCTTACTCGGGGCACATGGCTGCCAAAAGTACACGGCAGCGCATTCGACTCAGCTTTTTGTTTTCGGATAAGGAAAAACCAGCTCAGGTCTGTTGTGAGTCGTGCCCAGTGCACCAATTAAGGGCGCCAGTCAGAGGGGGATGAATTCCCATAACTCTTGTTCCAAGGGGAAATGAATTGCCTTTCAATCTTTTGGTTATGGATTGTGTAGGGCCTTTAATTCTAGTGGGTGATAGTGTGACTGTCCGACCCAAGTATAATCATGCCCTTGTTGTTGTTGACGAGCTGTTGTCGAAGTGGCCGATGACATATCCATTGAATTCATTAGGGGCTAAGTCTGTATGTGAAAGACTTATCCAAATCTTCATTGGATGTTCAATACCTCGAATAATTAGTTTTGTTTGTGGTCCTTACCTTAAAACCCACTAGCCATTTTAAGAGGTTCTAGGGATAATACAAAAGAAATGCCTTTTCATTTAGGTAAAAAAACCACCTGACTACTTAGCAAAACATAAACAAAATCTCCAAATTGCTAAGAGATTTACCGAAATTGCATGTGATCATACTGTCAGGGACTATTTTTTTTATTATGAATCACCAGGGCGTCATCATACCATTGCAGAACCCTAAGGTAAGCTCAATGGGTTGTGTTTCAAAGGGACCTAAGGAAGACTGCTTTCCAGTCTCCGATATCCCCAATGTGCTACAGAAGGTAGGCAGAGCACAATTCATAAGCTGTTTCGATGCACGCAAAATATATTGGCTAATTTCCATAAATCCTGAATCAGCCTGTGTTACTGCATTCTCTTATGAGAAAAATTTGTTCGATTTACGCAAAATGCTCTTTGGTCTGGAGTCGGCCAGCAATGCTCTGCTGAGAGCCAATTCTTTCACAGAACCATTCATTGGTTATGTTTATTTATTTGTTATTATTATTATTTTGTCTAGCTGGTACGATAAACACTAAATTTCATTGCAAAAACATAATAATCTTTCAAATGCTACAGCGTTAAGATGACTGATTATTGTAAGGAGTTTGGACTATCAACAGATGCTAGTGCCATGGCTGTTAGTCGTTGTTTGTGTCAGAAGTTGTGGTGTTCTCAGGCCACGGTCTTCTTGCATATTTTGACGATTTGGTCTCTGGGGGTGCTAGACTGGGTGGGTATTTGCTATCCAGGAGTTTAATCTAACATTCAAATTCAGAGACAATTTTACAAACAAATGTGGGTTGAGGCCGGCTTAAAAACATCTCAGGGAAACGGGAAATGAGTTGTCTATGGCCCCATGGACAACTCACATCTAAAAAAATAAAAAGAAGTAGAAACTATAACGTCTCAAATCAACTAACAAATTCAAATAACAAAGACATTTTTAATTGTGTTGATGCTGATATAATCTGCTTACAGAAAACAAACATTTTAAATTATGACATAAAAAAACCTTTTCATATATTGCCACCTCTCTCGAATCCACTACGACAACCAGCGCCAACAGAAGTGGAACTGGGTCTTCCAAGTAAAAGATCCCGTCCTGCCAAGCCAAAACGTCCCACACAGCGCCAACAAAACATCGGTAGTCTTTCCCAAAACAAAATTGACTTATTAAAATCCACAACAACTCTTTGTTTCTGGGCAAATAACCCTTGTTCACTGAACAGTCAGAAAAAAGACGAACTCACGGCCAGACTAACAGCACTATCAAAGAAAAACCAACCAGACGTTATGTTCTTCACTGAGACATGGTTTAATGAAAGGTGGGACACAATCGTGAATGGATACCAATTGCATAGAGCGGACAGAAATAGCAAAGGTGGTGGAGTCGCTATCTATGTCAAGAACGAAATAGTTTCATTTAACGTTTCTTTACCAGAGCCTAATTCGAAAAATATTGAACAATTGTGGATAACAATTCGTTACGGTAAGGAATCGATATTACTTGGCTGCATCTACCGCCCACATGATTATGACGATGAATATTTAACCAATACCATTGAGACTATAAAAATTGCAAAAAAAATCACTAATTGGACTCAATTGTGCAACGATGCTGCTTTATGGTGATTGTAACTTCAGTCATACATGGTACGAAGAAGTTGATGTGGGTGGAAGAGTAGCCACAGCTGGTCATGTGATAGACGAGCGCCCAGGGGATATCAGATTTCAGTCATGTCTCGAAGAAAATGATCTAACACAAGTAGTGACATTTTGTACTTACCGACATTCAGGAGATATTGCACCAAAAAGCACACTTGATCTTATTATCACCAACAAACCAGATCAATTCATGGAGCTTACAAAAGGCGATTCACTAGGCTATATGCCAATGGGTCAATCACATTGTTTAATAATGGGAACAATAAGTGTAGCTGGCTGCCCGACAATCGAAAGGCACAACAAACCCCGATGTATATGGAGTAGAGCCAACTTTACTGCTTTCTCACACTTTATCAGCTCACAAGACTGGATAACCCTCTTCTTACATCGCTCAGTTAACGAGTGCTACACCACCTTGGTTAAAATTTACGATGATGCAGTAAAAAGATTTATCCCAACAACAACAGTGCCCTTTAACAAAAAGTCAGAGGCATGGGTCACTCCAGAAGTGTTAGCGGCGGTTCAACTGAAGAGACAACTTTGGTCAAAATACCTAGCAGCCGGGTGTCACACACATGATCAGCTTAAGCTAGCTCATAAAAAAGCTTGTAAACACGTGGCAAAAGTAGTTAGACTCTCTATGCTTCACTACGAAGAAAGTCTCGCTTATTCATCAAAGTTTAATCCAAATCTACTTCATACTCACATTCGAAATAAACATGAAACTCAAGAGAAGATAAAGGCAATTGAAACGGCTGACGGTGACACATCGGTCTATCACCACAGGCATGGTACCAGACCTATGGAAACTAGCTAATGTTACGCCCAGTGTTGGGTAAAATCATTTTTGAAGTGATTTGAAATCAAAATCGTCAAGAAAAATATGATTTCAAATCAAAATCAAAATCATTAATTACAAAATGATTTCAAATCAAAATCACTTTTAAAAATGATTTCAAATCAAATCAAAATCATTTTTTATAAATTATTATTACACGGTATGGTTTAATTTAACATAATTTTGTCTATAAAATTATGTTTTAACACAATTTGATCTAAAATCACTTAAACGATGAAATGTGACTAAAGTTTATTCATCTTCAAAAGCAACAATTTCTCAAATATTGAATCAGTCAAACTATTTCTTCTGTGAGTTTCAATTAAACCGGCGGAACTGAACAGTCTTTCGACAGGAGTTGACAAAGGCAGTGTTGTATTATATCGTATGAACACTTTTTTAATCAATTCATATAAACTAAAAATGGCAAAAGTGCTGTCAACATCCGATAAATAGTTCATCATTTTTATCTTAATGTTGTAGACATTGTTAAAGGTACCGATGGTCTGTGAAGAACACTGGTCATGATAGTAGCCGTAGTCATTATCAATTCGTTCCATGCTTTGACTTTTGAGTCCATCAGCAGTAGTTGACACAGATATGACGCTCATCCTTTAAATATTAAAATCAACAAAATTCAACTGCATTTGAGTTTTCGGCATATTAAGATAGCAACGTATTTGATTTAATAATTGTTCGGTAGGAAAGTACGGTTTTACCTTCAAATGACAAAGAAAATTTTGATCCTGAAATTGACTTAGCGCAATTAACACACTTAGCTACCACTCTGTCACCTTTCCAGCTAGTTATTTAAAAAAAATTACCATCAATTAACGAAGGCAAATTACACATTGTTACGCAATTCAAATCGCAATCTATACTATCTGCCATGTTGTTAAAAACTATTTGTAGGTATAAAGGCGGGCGCACACGAACAACAAAGTTGTGCAACTAAGTTGTGCAACTGAGTTTTCAGAGCAACTTTTGCGCGCACACGCTCCTCGTTGCAGTTGGTACTTGTTGTCTACTTTTAATCAAAACACGGAAGTCGCGGCTGCTGCAGTTGTTGCTATGCATTGCGTAATTAAGTTAAAACGAAAAAAAAAGAGTAGCAGACAAAGATCTATTTGGGTGAAACCGTGGATAATGGAACGGTTAGATTTTATTTAATTATTGGTGCACAGAAATTTAAACGTCATTTGTTTTACACATAAACAATTGTATGCAGAATCCTCAGATCCACACACGGAGCATTTTCTAAATTGTTGCCAAAGATGCTGTTGACGGACACGGGGTCATTTCGAAATTTTATGAGGATGGACTATGAGTCATTTAAAATTCTTTTGGAGAAAGTGTCACCGCTTATAAGTCACCATGACACAGTCATGAGGAAGAGTATTCAGCCGGCTGAACGACTCGGAGTTACTTTACGTTTTTTGGCTACAGGTAATTTTACAGTTATTATTTAACTAAACATTAACTGATAGTATCTAAAGCAATTGAACCATTACTTAAATGTTTTATAACATTTTGTAGGTGAAACCTTCACCAGTTTAAGCTATTTGTTTCGCTTGGGCAAAAGAACAGTGAGTAACATTGTGTTTGAAGTATGTCAAGCGATTATATCAGCTTTACAAGATTATCTGCAGGTTAGAACCTATAAACGATATCGATATAGGTAGTTTGTTAGAAATAACAACAACAGATATAAAATTAATTTTTTTGTATTCAATGTTCCAATTAAAAGTTTCATAAATTACAGAAATTTGACGTTTGCAAAGGAGTTTTCGGAGCAATCATAATTCGGTAAACTGGCTGTTTACCGGTCATGACTTCTGCTTCCATATTAGTTTTTGGCTCCTCGTCCTGAGAATTCATCACCATTTCCATAATTTTTAATTTGAGATTTTTTTTTGTTTTGATGTTCTTCACTTTTCTCATTTCCACTGAGACAAAGTTCCCGAAAATGTCATCATCATCGTTCTGTGGCTCATCTGATGATAATTTTTCAAAATATTTCCCCATTATTTCCAGGGTGTTTATCTCCACAGAATCTTCCATGTTTTTTCTTTTTCTTTTTTTAATGGGTGTCTCAGAATCTTCCATGCAGTAGGCAGGTTCTGGTTCATTGTCTTCAGCTATGGCTGGTTTGGCCTCCAAGTCATTTGTGGGTAGCTGGAAAAAGTTGTAAGATTTATTAGAAAACAAAAATTAAGAATAAAATTGTATGTGCTTATAGTAATCGATAGGATTGCTTTTTTAATTTCACTCTTACAATAATGTGAACATTTTTATTTATACAAAGGTTCCTAGCACCGAACAAGAATGGAAAACTGTGGCTGCTGAGTTTTGGAAGCAGTGGAATTTTCCCAACTGCATCGGGGCATTAGATGGGAAACATGTAGCAGTTGCTGCACCCTCAAACAGCGGATCACAATACTATAATTACAAACATTTTAACAGTATTGTATTGTTGGCACTTGTTGATGCCTCGTACAAATTTCTATTTGTCGACATTGGAAATTATGGACGTGTTGCTGATGGAGGTGTGTTTAACAGTTGCTCATTGGCAATAGGCTTAAGCAATGACATGTTAAATGTTCCTGCTGCTTGCCGACCTCCAGGATCCACCAACGTCTTACCTTATGTTATTGTTGCTGATGATGCATTTGCGTTGAAGACTTATATTATGAAGCCTTATTGCAGCAGAGGGTTGTCGCCCCAACAAAGAATCTTTAACTACAGGCTTAGTAGAGCGCGAAGGGTTGTTGAAAATGCTTTTGGTATCTTAAGCAACCGATTCAAAGTTTTTGGACGCCCCATAGCTTTAGCACCTGAAAAAGTGGATATTGTAGTTATGGCTACGTGTTGTTTGCACAATTTTCTCCTTCGAAGTTTCACTTCTACCTCAAACTATATTGGGCCAGATGAAGTTCCTGTCTCCAACTTATTGCCTCTAACACACAAAATTGGGGCAAATCGGGTTTCCGTCGAATCGACACAAGTGCGAGACCAGTTTTGCTTCTACGTTAACTTCACAGTTGGGGCTGTGAGTTGGCAGGAAGAAATAATCAATTAAGCAGTTTGGCATACATTTGTTTGTATGATGAAGTGTGTTGTTTGTTTTATATTGCTGTGTGTGTAGATTAAATAAAATTTAGTAAAAACCTGAAGATTAGTGATTGTTCTCCTTCTTTCTCTGTGTTTTTCTAGGAATGAAAGAGCATTAAAATAGCGCCACTTGCTTTCACTTTTTGCTCCTCCTTCTTAAATTTGCCCATTTTCTCTCCACCTCCAAAACTGAAAAAAAATTTTTTTTTTACCACATTCTGGAAATGAATATTAGAATGTACTGTAATCTAGTACATGCTAGAGTCTTGTAACTAGACTATACACTATAAATTGCTATAATAAAATAAGCACTAGTGGCTAGTAGGCTAGCTAGACTATTGACTAATGGAAATTACTATTGAGTACTATTGACAATGCGACGCCAAATCTCTTTTAAAACTAAAATGTTTAAATATCCCAATACTAGTCATTGACCACGTTTAAAATTTAAAATACAATTTAAGGCAGATGCATAAAAAATATTATTTTCACCATTCTTCCCCAGCGAATCCGCAAATTTTTGCACAAGAACACGTTTTTTTCACGGTTTCTATAATCCGGCGAACAAATATCGTACAAACTACTATTTTCTTCATAGTAGTTTATTAAATTTGTGATCGCTTCGCTCGTCCACTCTACTTCCATTTAATATTTTTTATAAACAAAAGTGATCAACCAATCACAGTGCAATGTGTCTCGAAGTTTTCAAACGAATTTGAAAACTAAACCAGTTGGGCAACTGAGTTGACAACTTGAAAAGTTGTCCAACTCGAGGTGCCCACACGAGCAATTTGGCTGCACAACTCGAGTTGCACAACTTAGTTGCACAACTTTGTTGTTCGTGTGCGCCCGCCTTAAGTTTAAACCGCTTAAAGCGATTGTTGGCTTGGCATAGAAATAGCAGCATAGAAAAAATATGTTATGATTTTGATTTTCAAATATTAAAATAAAATCGAAAATCGTCAAAAAATGATTTCAAATCAAAATCATAATTAAACTTTGCAAAATGATTTCAAATCAAAAATCAAAAATCAATATTTTGATTTGAAATCATGATTTGAAATCATTTGATTTCAAATCCTACCCAACACTGGTTACGCCCATTTTTAAAAAAGGTAGCAAAATAAAGGCAGGAAACTATAGGCCAGTATCATTAACTTCCGTACTTTGCAAAGTAGGTATGCGAAAAGTTTATTCACGAGCAAATCATGTCTTTCTGCACTATGAATAACCTAATAACTAAAAGTCAACACGGATTTGTAAGAAAAAAAGGATGCGTAAGCAACTTACTGGAAGCCCGCGACATTCTGACAGAAAGTGTTCATCTTGGTGTTTCTGTGGATGTTGTCTACACAGATTTTGCGAAAGCTTTTGACAAAGTTCCACATCGGTGTTTATTGCACAGACTGAGAGCGTACGGTATACAGGGCTCATTTTACAAATGGACTGAATCTTGGTTAACCAATCGTCAGCAGAGAGTTCAGATCGACAGTTGTACTTCAGGATGGAAAAAGGTTACGAGTGGGGTACCGCAAGGCTCAGTACTTGGGCCTCTATTGTTTTTGCTTTATATAAATTACCTCCCTGACAAATTATCTCAACTCATCAAATTTTTTGCAGACGATAGTAAAATCATTGGGATTATTAAATCTGTGGAAGACTGTATCAGACTCCAAAACGATATAGATGAGGCAGCCCAGTGGTCACACAAATGGTTGATGCCATTCAACATTGACAAATGCAAAGTTATGCATGTTGGACGAACCAATCAAAAATCAAAATTTATTTATTCTATGTTAGACCCAGATGGAAATAGGAAAAATTTAGAAGTAACGACAGTCGAACGAGATCTTGGTGTTCTAGTATCGGATGATCTCAAAGCAAGGTCTCAAGTGAATGCAGCGGCTGCCTTGGCTAATAGAACTCTTGGTAGACTTAAAAAATTATTCCGGGGTCGTAATCTCCATCTTTGGAAAACATTATACCAGGCCAACATTCGACCACACCTCGAATATGCAGCTCAAGTTTGGTCTCCTCATCTAAGCCGGGACATTGATACTCTCGAAAAGGTCCAGCACAGAGTTACAAAAATAATTACAACAATCAAACATTTACCATACTTAGAAAGACTAGAGAAGCTTGGAATTACCACGCTTGAAGAACGTAGGGTTAGAGGCGATTTGATCCAACAATACAAAATACTGGCTCATATTGATGAAGTGGATTTTTTTTATTGCAAAAACATCCCACATGGCAAACTAACAGATCCTATTGTTTGAGAGGTCACAACTGCCTTCTTTGACCACAAAGAATTAAAGGATGTGAAGAGCGAAAACACTTTTTCACAAATCGAGTAGCTCTCAGCTGGAACTCCTTGACGCAGGAAGCATTGGACGCATGTTCGGTGAATGCCTTCAAAGATCAACTCGCTCTACTTTGATTGCAGTATGACTCGTCAGCACAGAGGGGCTTGATGCAGCACCACTTCATCAATCATACATGCTATTATAATAACTATTTAATTCTTATTGTTTTTTTTTGTTCTGTCTTTTTTGTGATTTTGAATGTATGTATTGGTAACTGAATAAACAAACTCAAACTCATATAGGTCAGGTAAACATAATGTATTAGCTGATTTTCTGTCTAGATTGATTTAGGTTTGGAGAAGCTGTAGCTGTAATTAAATTTGTTTGTCCTATGTTTGTTAATCTTTGGTTAAACACTTTTTGAATTGCTGGTAATTTATAAGTAGTTTGTATTGTTACCTTCTGTAAGATAACGTTCTTTCATTAATTTTTTTCCTTTTGGGCGATCCTGGTCAATGATAAAGTAAAGTTTGTTGCAAGTTTTCAGGGAGAAGATCGCGTTGCTGAATGGAGAGCTGCGGGACGTCTCATTTGTTTCTGCTCGGGAGGTCCTTCGACCTCATCGTTCTTTCGCGAATGGCTCATCACTTTTGTGTCTGGTTTAAATAAGTAGGTTTTTCAACTTTCCAGGACGAAAGAAGCAGACGAGCTCAGAGAAACCGGTCACCAGGTGGGAGCATACTCAGCCAACAGGATCTACCCAGGTTGAAGATTGAAGTTGATGAACTTGATGCCGCTAACAAAAGAATCGTTACCGACTTTGAGGGGGGGAGGAATGTCACGCTCATGTGAATCACAGCGTGCATGCCTGTCCATTTGTATATTATAGCGCGTTGCGTAGGTAATTAGTTTGTGATGCGATAGTTAGTAAATTTGAATAGGCGCGTTATAATACGTTGTTGTTTTGTTGTTGTAGCCTGATTGGCTATCAGATTTGAATATTTGCGCGCAGACCTGGAGTCCCTTTATAAAGAGGCTTCAAATTTGAATCGAAAGAGAATTGCGCTTGTTTTCGTGGAGCTCGGACCTGTATTACTCTGTCGTGTTGATATTTGATAATATTCCGTGTTTTAGACATTTTTCGATATAAAACTAACTGATTGTCAACTAGAAAGTGTTTGGCTTTGTTTTAAAGTTGTTTTCATCAATGTTTCTCCAGCAGTTTCGACTTTCGAAAAGGCGGCAGTCACAGTCATCATTTCTTAACTGTACAAGCAGTGGTTTCTATCCCTATACAAGCGGGCGCAGCTTCGCCCGGCAAAAAACATATATTTTCACGCATATGAATTACAGTTGAAGTAGAACTGAACGAAGTGTTGCTTCACAACATTAACCCGAGATTCTTTAATTAACATTTAATGATCGCCTTATCTTTGAGGATGGCGGCGCTTCGGCGTGTGGCATGCGTTGAGCTTCGTCTAATTTCGACTTTTTAGCTGACTTCTGAAATTTTTTTCAATCTTAAACTAGCATGATTTAACCGAAATTAACTTAATGCATCGAATGACAGTTGTTTTTGCGGACAACTTTGCGTTTTAATAGTGTTTTAGCGTCGTTTAAAAAATTTAAATTATCACCATGGATACAAATACGCTATTGCTTACGGCGTTTTTTGCGACGTTCAAAATGACTTTAAACTAGCATGATTTAACCGAAATAAACTTAATGCATCGAATGACAGTTGTTTTTGCGGACAACTTTGCGTTTTAATAGTGTTTTAGCGTCGTTTAAAAATTTAAATTATCACCATGGATACAAATACGCTATTGCTTACGGCGTTTTTTGCGACGTTCAAAATGACTTTAAACTGGCACGTCTTACTGATTAAACTCACTGTATCTAGTCACAGTTGTCTTTACGAGCAATTTTGCGTTTTTGTAATATTGTGAAATTGAGTTCCATTGCCGCTTGACTTGACTACTACTCAATTATTCATGAGCAATGCACACACGAGTTGTCAGGCCATGAGTCAACGAACTACTTTCACACGTGATGCTCTTCTCGAATTCCGACAAGCAGCCCCTCCCATTCATCGTCAACTGCGCAAAATCTTGTTCTCCTTGCAACTATGGCTACAAATATGTAAACGGTGGTCACCTCGCCGCAGTGATCACAACTGGGAAACCAGTAAAACCAGGCAAGAAACCAAGGACCTAAAACGAACGAATCTATCGATAAATGCTACCTCAACTGGGGCAGCCGATGTGTCAGCATTGGGGACCCATGGTGTGGACAAAAAATGGACTACTGGCCGAACGACTAAATTTATTAAACCAAAGAATGAAATACGAATTGCCGCGTGGAACGTACGAACGGGTCATCACGTCGGCCAAAAGGAGATTATCGCCACCGAAATTACCAACTACAAAATATCGATCGCCGCCATATCGGAACTACGACTCACGGGATCCGGGACGATGATGATTAGCCCACCGACGACCGACGAGACTATTACGCTCTTCTACTCCGGTGGTGACAAGCGAGAGGCGGGTGTTGGATTTATGGTCGGCCAGCGGGCTGCCCACAGTGTCGTCGCCTTCCAACCAATTTCTGAACGTCTGGCAGTTCTTTCCATCAATGGCACAATCAAGACACACATCCTATCCGTCTACGCGCCGACCGAAACAAGCTCAGATGCTGCAAAAGACGCTTTCTACGCCGATCTACAAGCTGCGACTGATTCTATACCGCAAACCGAAGTTACCATATTGGCAGGCGACTTTAACGCTCACGTCGGCGACAACCGTAGTGGCTGGGAAGAAACGCTTGGACGATTCAGCCACGGAAAAATCAACGACAATGGGCAGCGACTGTTGTCGTTTGCGTCAGTAAACAACCTCGTCATAGGCAACAGCCTCTTCCAACACCCGAAGAAACATCGGCTCACGTGGAGAAACCCGTCGGGAAAAGATTCGGCCATGCTCGACTACGTTCTGATCAACAAGCGTTTTCGATCGACGCTCAACGACGTTCGAGCAATGCGTGGCCCTGATTGCGGATCTGATCACTACCTCGTGCGGGCCAAAATACAACTTCGACTCCAAAAAGCAAAGAAGAAGACGCCGGCGACTGTAAAGAGAAACTGGACGTGCCTACGCGATCCGGCAGTTCGACACAAATTCCAGCTTGCTTTATCGAACAAGTTTGCGATCCTCAATACATTGGACGATGTCAACGATGAAGAAAAACAAATAACCAAATCCATCATCGAATGTGCGGCGCAGTTATGTCCACCGATCCGTCGACGAACGCAGCCATGGATTTCGGATGAGTGTCTGAGCGGAAAAGAATCAAGCACGTCGATTTCGAACAATACCGGCGACTTAATCAAGAGGTAAGGCGGAAAATGAAGATTGAGCGAGAGGTGTATTAGAACGATGTTGCAGCCGAAATGGAAGAAGCCGCATCACGACATGAATATCAAACATTGTATCAGACACTACAACGTTTAGGCGGAAAAACGAAATCGATCAACGATAACATCAGGAAAACGGATGGAAAGTTTGTTAGTTCGTCCTCCGACCGATTACAGAGGTGGCGGGAATTCTTCCACGAACTATACAACCACGATCCGCCTGCAGGACCAGCCGCGGACCCGCCACAAATCGATCAACCGCAGATCCCATTTCCCGTCAACGTACCAACAATCGCCGAAGTTAAAGCGGCCATCAAATCGCTCAAGAACGGAAAAGCGCCGGGCATCGATCAAATTACAGCCGAGATGATCAAAGCTGGTGGTGACATTCTATTGCAACGTCTACACGTCCTATTGACATGCATCTGGGACACGGAGTACGTACCATCAGCGTGGAAGAAAGCGATCGTCGTTCCCATTTTGAAGAAAGGAGACAGTCGAGAATGCAAAAACTACCGCGCCTTTAGTCTCCTTTCAATCGTTGGAAAAGTATTCACGAAAATCATTCAGTCACGACTACAAAAACATGGTGAACAATCGTGCCGTGAGGAACAGGCCGGATTTCGACCGAATCGTGAATGCATCGATCAAATCTTCGCACTACGCCAACTCGTAGAAGAGAGGGTTCGATGTGGCCGGCGGACTGTTGTTCTCTTCATCGACTTCAAATCGGCTTTCGACTGCATCCATTGGCCATCATTGTGGACGGCATTGGAAAGAGAAAACATACCACCGAAAGTCATCCGTTTGTTACAAGCGTCGTATAGTGGTTCGACCAGCTGCATCCGAATTCGAAACGACCTATCGGACGAGTTTACCATTCAAACCGGTGTCCGACAGGGAGACGTCGCCTCTCCGCTTTTATTTAACGTCGTGATCGATGCGATCATGAGGAAATCGTTCAAAGGAAGGCGTGGTGTTCAATACGACAAAAACAACTTTGTCACTGATCTGATGTTCGCGGACGATAGCGCCGTATTCGCCGACACCAACGTGGAAGCTACAGATTGCCTAAACGACATCGGCGATATTGCCAAGTCATACGGCCTAAAGATCAACGCCGAGAAGACCAAGGTATTAACAACGGACGGGTCGCCAGCTCATGTCCACCTAAATGATGTCCAGATCGAGCAAGTGACGAAATTTAAATACCTTGGATCGATCGAGCAGGAAAAGAAGACATCGTCGTCGGCCGACGTCCACAGCCGCGTTGGCCAGGCGACTGTGCCATTTGCAGCGCTCAGATGGTGCGTTTGGAAAAGAACGAACATTGCAATCAAGACAAAAATTCGTCTTTACCGAACATTGATTCTTCCGATCCTCCTATATGGCTCGGAGACATGGACATTGTTTAAATCCGATGTGAATAGACTTGAAGTATTCCAAATGCAATGCCTGCGGCAAATACTGGGAGTCTCCATCCGTGACCGCATTCGAAACGAGACGATCCGTGAACGGTGTGATCGACAACCACTGATCGATGAACACATCAAAAAACGGCGACTACGGTGGCACGTCTGCCGAATGGATGATAAACGGCTTGTGGGCGGCCCTCTGGATTGCCAGCTATAGCTGGTGGTCGTTCTGGATGTTTTTAATTTGCTGTTGCAATCGCTTGATTCGCTCGCACAAATCGTTTCGTTCTTTCTCCATAGTTAAACATTTTTCACAAGCTTGACTGTTGCTACCAGCTACAGAACTCTTAGATTTATCTCCGGTCTCATTCCTGTTTATGTTATTAATGACTTCGACATCATCCACTTTTGCCGATGGATTTTCCAATAATTCCATTCCATGCTGCTTCTTTTCTTCCTGTGCCGACAACTCTAGCTTCTTCTCCAACTGAAAAACTAGCTCCTCTTTCTTCTCCGTGCGCATCCAAATACTGCCTTGCGAAATCACTCAGTTCCTGAAGATTTCGTGGAGCGCGTTCTTTCAGAAACAAGGCCAATTCTTTGGAGCAGCCATTCACATATTGCTCCATCACTAGAAGCATTGACAAACCCTCGTAGCTTTCTTCGACTTCTGACAGCTCAACCCACCGCTGCAAGTAGCTCTGCAAACGAACTAAAAAAAAGTCGGGAGCCTCGTTCTTTTCAGGTCTAGCAGTTCTAAATTTTTTTATGAATCCATCTTCTGTTAATTCATAGCGTCGTAACAGAGCTTTTTTCAAAACGTCGTAATTTCCAGCCTGGTCAGACGGCAACCTGGAATAAACTTCCAAAGCCTTTCCTTTCAGTAGGTATGACAAAAATATAGCCCACTCTGATTTTCTCCAGGGTTGAATTTCAGCCACTCTTTCAAACCGAGACAAATACGCGTCCATGTCATCTTTCACATCCTCAAAACATGAGTTAGACCGACGGAACTTGTCTGGTTGAGGCTGTTCTTCTTGATTTCCAACTCGAGCCTGGTTATTTCACGGTCTTTGTCTCTTTGCTCATTTGTCATCCTTTCAAGTTCCATTTTCATCTTATCTGCCTTCAGCTGTGCCTCTCTGTCTAAATTTCTTTGTGTCCTCTCTTCTGCCTGTTGCTCCTTAACAAACAACTGCAGTTCGGTATCTTTATACCCCAGACTTTCTCCAAGTTCTTTCAGTTTTTGAATACTGGTCATGACAAAACTTCTAACAAAATAAACTCCGCAAAACAACTTCAAAACAAACGTTACAGCTTCCTTATTTGCCCACGTCGACAAATTTTTTTTTTTCACAAGTCTCGTCGGGGTCGCCAAAAATGTCAACTTGGGCAAACCGCTCAACAATAAAACTCCAACTTCAACTTAAATATTAACTTCTTTATTATTAAATAAAAAATAAACTAAACGGAAAATGTAACTTCAATCCGAAAGTTCGCTTCAATACGAGATTTCACTTCAATTCGCCAATTCAACACAATTCACTAATTCACACCAATTCGACAATTCACTGCAATTCACCAATTCACACCAATTCGACAATTCACTGCAATTCACTAATTCACACCAATTCGACAATTTACTCCAAACTTCGCGAAAACTACTCTCTAAACCAACACGCTAGCTACTAATCTCCCACAACTCCTACAACTACAGGTGAACATTCATACTCCAGGTGAACATTCATACTACAGGTGAACATTCATACTCATATTCAAAGCTACAAATAGCGAGCGCACACACAACACACAACAATCACACACACAACATGTCTATCTTGACACTGAACTTTCTTATATTATATCTTCTTACTCTCTCAATAGTCAAATGTATCTATTCTACTTTTTCTAACTGTTCTCTTAAATCTGTTGTTAATCAAACAACTGCCTGCCTCCAATCTATTATCTCTTGGAGTTCTTCTAGGTGTCTTAAGCTTAATCCTGATCAGTTTGAATTAATCTATTTCATTAAGTCCTCTAAATCTGTAACTCTGCTTCCTTTGGTTCTGCCTGCCACCTCCATCTTCTTTTTCCATTTCTCCTTCTCCTCTTATTCGTAGCTTAGGTTTTCTCTTTGACTCCAACTTGTCTTTAACTCCTCAAATATTATTTGTCAATAAATTTTGTTACTTCCATATACGACGCATTAAACAACTTCTTCCACTGCTCGATGATCCTTATCTACAACTTATAGTATCTTCTCTTATTCTGTCAAGAATTGCCTATTGCAATTCTCTCTACTATGATCTACCTGACTCTCCCCTTCATCCTCTTTATAAAGCCTTCAGTTGTGCTGCACGCTTAGTTTCTCGCATTTCTTTCTTTTCTCATATTTCTCCATCTCTTGTTCTTTTTCACTGGCTACTTCTTAAATATAGGATGATATTTAAAATTTGCTTACTAATGTTTAAAATTAAAAATTGCTCTTCTCCACTCTACCTAACTTAATAAAAATCCCTCCTAAGTTTGGTCTTCGATCTTCTTCTCTTAACCACTTTCATATCTTTTCTGTTAAGCATTCTTTTGCTAAACGCTCTTTTTCCTACTCTGGTCCTTATCTCTTTTTTTTTTATTCATTTATTGAGCACCAACATAAGTATTAAACTTAAACAAAAGAAAATAGCCAATAACCAAAACGACAAGAAAAATATAGTACCAAAATTTAAAAAAAAAAAATCGATCAGTTGAGATCTCTGGAACTCTCTTCCTACTTCTCTAACTAAATTTACTTATCTCACAGTTTTCCGCCGGGGACTTGAGACTTATTTATTTAAAGAGTTCGTTTCCGAGCGCTCTTGAACGATAGGAAATAGCGCTATATAAATTCAACTGATTGATTGATTGATTGATTGATTGATTGATTGATTGATTGATTGATTGATTGATTGATTGATTGATTGATTGATTGATTGATTGATTGATTGATTGATTGATTGATTGATTGATTGATTGATTGATTGATTGATTGATTGATTGATTGATTGATTGATTGATTGATTGATTGATTGATTGATTGATTGATTGATTGATTGATTGATTGATTGATTGATTGATTGATTGATTGATTGATTGATTGATTGATTGATTGATTGATTGATTGATTGATTGATTGACGTTTCAACCCCCAACTTCCGACAACTTCAGTTTTTCTTCAGCCTCGACATTCTTCAACTTCCGACGCCTTCAACTCCCGAAGTCTTTTGTTTCGACGTTCAACTTCCGACGTTCTTCAATTTCGACGTTTCCAAGCAACATTTTCTGCTCACAGACTGACTCGCTGTCAATATGGCAACTGCCTCCAGCCAACCTCCCACCATTGCTGCAGTTTCAGTAAAGGCGCCTCCATTCATTCCGTCAAACCCTGCCACGTGGTTTGTCATCCTGGAGGCACAATTCAACATCGCCGGCATCGCGACGTCGGCTACAAAATTCTACCAAGCCCTAGCTAACCCTCCGGTGGAAACAGTTAGTAATCTCAACGACGTCATCTTGCAGGCAGCTGATTACGACCGGCTTAAAGAAGCCGTCAAAAAATTCCACGAGTCAACCAAAGGAGAACTCCCCTCACTGGAGAGCCGTCACATTTCCTCCTACAAATGACGAAGGTGGCAAAAAAAGTCGGCGTGGGAGAAGACATGGTGCGTCATCGTTTTCAACAAGCTCTTCCGCCCAGCCTCGCACCCGTCATCGCGTCACAGAGAGCTTTGGGACTGGACTTCCTCGGACGACTTGCCGACGAACTCCTTCTACTACTAAAGAGCCAGGCAGCATCTGTTGTTAGTGAATCTTCACCGTCGAAATTCAGTGATTGATTTGCGCGTAATTCATTTGTTGCTGATAATGTTGCGCGTAAATCTTTTCATTCCGTGTCTTGGGATGGTTTGATTGAATGTTGTGTTGACATATGCTGGGCCCACTTTGACAATGCATAGTCAATCTACGAGACAGAGTGGTTCTAGTATGACCAATGTAACTTTCCACCTGACCATGTAGAAACGTACAGGAAAATTGGTACACTAGGTTGGTTTGTGCCAAAAGGCTAGAAACATTATTTATACTATTTTTAATTAAAAGATTATGAGTTTTCCCTTGTTATAATAGATGTGTAACTTGAGTGTATTATTTTTATTTACAACCTTAATATTATCATAAACAATGTTTTTCAACACTTTTCATCTATTTTATAATTATTAGACATCTGATTAGCATAATATAATGGAATTATACAAGAATTTGATGAGTTATTGGTATTAGGTTTCGAAGCATGTTTTTTATCAGTAATACGTGAGAAAAATTTATTTATATTTGCATCAATAATAGAATTAGAATAATTATTATTTATTAAAAGTTGTTTAACTCGCAGAATTTCGTTATGAAAATCGAACCGTGTTTCAGAAAATTTTTAAGCTCTATTACAGGCCCGTAGGCACAATTTAGTGAGTGGGGGGCCATGAAAATTAGTAGTGGGGGCTTCTGACGAACGAAGGCACCGAAGAAGGCTGAGCGCGAGCGCCGCAGGTGCGAAGCCCCTCGCGATAAAGAGATTCGCCAAAGCATTTTGTAGCATTTGACAAAAAATGGCATCCAATTTTGGATATCTTATTATTTAATTTTAGATTTTCTAAGAGTTGCAATATGTTGCTCGTAATAACAAAAATTAAGAATTTTCACAGGCAATTTTGTCAAATAACAGTATGCTTGTTGTTATCCACAATCTTGATTTTGATGCGTGCATGGCACACCACTGGGATGACAGCACTGAATCAAATTGTCCAAATTTAATTATTGATTAAGACAACCGTTATAGTCCACAATACAATAACTATTTTATTTTATTTTTTTATAAAAACTTGTACATCTGTATCAAATGCCAAGAAATCAATAAAATAAAATCGGATTTAAATATTTGTTTTGACAAAGATCAAACCACATTATAATAAAATGTACTATTTAGTTTACTTTCTCATTTTAAGTTACTAAACATCCATTCATGTGTTACCCATAAAACTTGTCATCAGTTTTTAAACAATCTAAATAGGAGATTAGATTACATATCAAGTCTATCATTAAACTTATATTGTTGAAAAGATTGTGTGGTTTGACAGTAAGCTATAAATTGTTACTTTGAATTAATCAGTTCAGAATATTGGGGTTAATAGTATTGCAGTGTCAGACTAGCACTAAAAAATACTAAATTATGAAAATAGTTTGAATTATTGAGAGTCATTCAAAAATCAAAAGCCAAAGTTTGTCAGCTAAGCTGAATTAGCTTCTTTCTCTGTTCTAAAACTGTAAGATTAAAGTTATCATAGTATTGTAAGACTACGTCCAAGCACTGATTATGAAATTCATGACAATTTTCATGTGTAAAACATGAATAGATGTGTAATAACTTGAAATGAGAAACTAAGCTAAAAAGTCCATTTCATTATAATATGGTTTGATCATTGTCAAGACAATTATTTGAATCCCATTTTATTTTATTGCATTCTTGGTATTTGATAAGTATCCATATCAATTGCTTTACAGAGCAATTTTTCAAATGCCAGAAGTACAAGTTTGCTTTTTCTCTCATGGGACATTGATCTTCTCTGTGGTTGTAGTAATCGTGTTAGACACAAGTGGCAATCAAGATGCCGAGAGTCATTGCAGCTGAATAGTGCCAATTTAGAGTAGGAAATGCATCTTTATAGTCCAGAATAAAATCCATCATTTCCTGGAACCACGTAGCGTGCTAATCTGTACTTTTGCTTTTTTTGGTATGGGTTTTACCAATTATTCATTCTACAGGCATGCAAATTATTATTATTAATCTTATATTTAAATTTACTTTTATTTATTTATTTTTATTTAATTTTATCTAAAATTTTAGTGGGGGGCTTACATTTTTAGTGGGGGGGAGGCTGCAGCCCCCAGCCCCCCCGCTAGCTACGGGCCTGCTCTATTAATATAATTAATAAAGTTTATTTTATATCGTTCAGGACAATCGCTGTTATAATTGAGACAATTATCTGTGTTTGTGGGTTTAGTATAAACCTGGCAAGATAGTTTTGATACATTTTGTATAACTATTATAAAAGAGAATTACTAATAAAAGCAAGGAGAGATAAAGTAATAAAATTGGAATTTAAAGTTACAATTATAAGTTAATGGTATATCGTTAAAGTTGAGAAAGTTTAATTAAAAGGTGATATATTAATAATATATGAAAATGAACAACGTCTACGTATAGTAATGTTGCAGTTATCAATCAAATCCGAAAACGTCCCACCGGCCCAACACCATCACGCAGATCGGCAGTCTCGAGGCCCCGAAGAGGTTGGCACATGGCTGACGAACCGGTGGAGCAGTGTTCGGTTGCGTCCGACACTTCAATACGGTTAGTATGGTTTATTGTCTTTTGCATTGGTAGATGGAGGAAAGGAAACAGGACTACAAACTGGGCCGTTGTCATATTAGTCACAAGGATGATCGTAACTGTGATAAGATACATTTATAGTCATGGCTGGCGAACTCCTAGTACGGAGTTCAGATAAATCTGAAAACGAGAGACGAGGTGTGACAAAGGGAGAATGCGGGAAAACAGTGGATAGTGTGAGGTCCTTAGCATGTCAAGACTCATGGGGTCCGCAGTGGACGATATCTTTCAAAGAGAAACAGGTGATGCCGCATAAAAGTAAAAGGTTCTTGAAAAATATCCTCCACCTGCCCAGCTCTCATGTTAGTCAATTGTTTAATTGTTTCATATTGTCTACAGATATTTATAATGGTTAATTTTTCTGTCACCGGTTATTTTAATCAATCAATCAATCAAATTTGTGTTGCGCTATTTCAGTGGCGTTCAATAGCGCTCGGACATAAACTGATTATACAGTTTTAAATCCACGACGGAAAACAGTGAAAAAAGTAGATTTAGTAATAGAAGTATGAAGAGAGTTCCAGAGAAAGGAACCAGAGTAGGAAAAAAGCGTTTAGCAAAAGAATGCTTAACAGTAAAGATACGAAAGTTGCTAAGAGAGGAAGATCGAAGACCTGACTTAGGAGGGATTTTTATTAAGTTAGTTAGGTTCAGTGGCTTCTATCCCCCCCAAGTGGCCGGGCTCAATTCCCCCCCTAAGTAGCTATGCTTTCCCCCCCTCCTCCAAGTTGCGACCGCCATTATTTTTAGTATTTCACTTTATATATATATATATATATATATATATATATATATATATATATATATATATATATATATATATATATATATATATATATATATATATATATATATATATATATATATATATATATATATATATATATATATATATATATATATATATATATATATATATATATATATATATATATATATATATATATATAAATATATCTATCTATATATATAAAAGGCAACGTATGTTCATTAATAACGCCAAAACCAATGAAGGGATTTGCACGAAATTTTACATAATAAACATTTACCACCTAACAAATAATCTCATTTATTTAAAAAAATTGTTTTGAATGTTTTTAGAAAATTAATTTTTAGAAATATTGTATCTATGCAATTTTAGAAAATTAATTTTTAGAAATATTTTATCTATGCAATTATATCGCGGCTTAACGAGCTTAGGGTTGCTTTCGACTTCTGTTCCGTCGTTGTTGGTTGTCGCGATTTCTCAAAATCAAAAGTGAGTATTATTTTACTTATATCAATTATATCAATATATCAAAAGTAATATATAATATACTATATACTATATACTATACTATTATTTTTTTAATTACTGTATATCGTTCAAATGTTTTTGAATGTTTTAGAAAATTAATTTTTTTAAATATTTTCGCTATTGTATCAGAGCTATGTTTTGTTTACATTCGCTGTTTATCGTCTCGGTTTCTCGAAATCAAAGTAATTTAAAAACTTAGGCTACTATTCTTATATTATTTACTTAGGCTACTATTTTTATATTATTTAATTGTTAATTATTGTTGCTACCAGTCTAACCACTCTAACCAATCTAACCACTCTAACCTCTAACAGATATTATTTTGTGCTACTTTTAGTCTAACAGATATTATTTTGTGCTTACAGACAAGAAAATTGAAAAATTTATTGTGAGTGAGTATATCAATATAACTATTAATGTATTTTAAGTATAATAGTATAACTATTAATGCACCTTATGGAAAAACAAAAAACATTGTGTATCAGAAAGCTTTGCAATAAAATGACTGTATGTGTTTGTTGTATTTCTTTTAATTAAAAATCAAAAGTATCTGCATAAATGTTTCAATAGATGCAAAGATGCCCGGGCAAACGAGCGGTTAAGGAAACGGGAGCCAGAGAGAAAAACGATAAAAAAACCTTTAAATTCCCCGGGCAACGCCGGGTAACCCAGCTAGTATATATATATATAAGGTGAAATACATATAGTTTGAGTTTTAACACACTTTTTTGTTCTTTCTATACACATTTTCCTCAACAATTCGTCTAACACAGAAAAACAACACACGTTAATATTGAAAAAATCATTTAAAACTATAAATCTAAATTTATTTAATTAAAAGTTTCTTTAGCGGTTTTGATGTTGCAGCAAATCTATCAATGATTTTATCTACAGGAATGTTTTCCAAAATGTCTTTCTGAGGCAAGTATTAATAATGAAGAGAACCAATCATCCAACATTGAGGTCCTTAACAATTTTAATGGTTATATAAACGTCCGGGGAACGAACATTATCCGCCGGACGTTCCCCATGTGAAAATTTGCAAAATATAATAAGAACTACTAGACTAAATTTTTAACTATTAACTATAATTATCAGTAAAAAATAGTTTTAATGGAATTTCCGAGATGGAATGGAAAATGTCCTACATTCAATACGGCTGTGTATGTATGTATGTATATATGTTTGTGTAAATGCTAAAACTTTTCGTAACCCTGTAAGTTGGCGCAGAAATCGCAAAACCACAAAAATATGTGTTGATGTTTAAAAATCCGTCTCAATTTTTCAAAATTATTTCTTTTACAATGATAAGGTAAGCTAACCTAGTACATTTGAAAGCGTGACGCTTTCGACAATGCTCCATCCATTTATCAGATCGAACCAGGTTCCCGCAGGCTAACTCGCAACAACGTAACTTAAACTTGGATTTTTCTCGCGGCATACTCTTTTCTTTAACAAAGTAAACAAATTGTGAACAAGAAGGAGTCAAAAAGAGTCAAGTTTATTTTATATAGCCGTCATCAGTCGTAGAACTTATCAGAATTCATGGGCTTCAGCATAAATTATGTTCCATGTCCATTCGGTTGCGGCTACATCGTGAAGCGTATTAGATGAGCTATATGAAAGATAAGATGGACATTAAATGTTAATTAACAAATCTCGAGTCAACGTTGAGAAGCCACACGACGTCTCACAACTCTCACGTCGTTTAGATATATTCTTTAGGTTCAATCGAAATTTCGAAATGGATGGATTTTTAAACTTTTTTCCTTACCCCCTTTTATTTTTTTCTTCCCCCCCTGTTTTTTGCCGGGCGAAGCTGCGCCCGGCTGTATAAGGATAGAAGCCACTGGTTAGGTTAGTGGAAAAGGGTCATTTTAATTTGAAACATTAGTAAGCAAATTTTAAAAATCACCCTATATTTAAGAAGAAACCAATGGAGAAGAACAAGAGATGGAGAGATATGAGAAAAGTAGCAGGTTATTTGACGTAAAGTATTAAACAATCCATCGAGAATTGTTTGGATAAATATTCAGTCAGATGTGCATTGTTTAATTGGCTTTGCAGCGTTTAAATTATTTTTTTTGCAAAATGATTGATTTTACCGCACTAATTAAAGTTTTTTGTGACTATACATGTGATGTTCTATAGTGAATTATTACCTAAAGCACAGAGACCATGATGGTGAGATCGCTCAAATTTGTTTGCATAAACAGCAAATGTGGTGTTTAGAACCATGACAAGACTATTTTCACCAGTAATCAATAATCAACATTCTGCACAGCTAAAGATATTGGCCAATGGCGTCGCCACATGGGAGCACTTGGAGCACGTGCTCCCCCTGAAAAATTAAATTGTCGTAATTTCGAAGCTGATTAATTGCTTCTGCGGTCCTGCGGAGTCCGCAGTGCGGACAACGCGGTAAATATATAAAGGATAGCGTCTTTTTATAGTACTTACGTAGTTACGTTGTTTTCAAGTAAATACTACAGAAAACATTGCGACAGCAAATTTCCCAAATATCTTGAATTTATTTATACCGTTCCGTAATGCCGTGCGTAATGCTGACTCACACTGGCCAGCACATAGACTTAGGATATATATATACCTAGACTGGCAAGTCCCTATATAACTCTATAGTTGGGACCGTGTCCAGCGCGGCAAAGTCACCCCTCTCACGTGATCACTGTAAATAAGCAAATATAAACAAACTTTGGCAGATATAATGCTACAAACTTTACAGAAGTATAAGTTTGATTTGTCAAAACTAGTTGGACAAAGCTACGATGGCGCTGCATCAATGAGTGGCAGACATAGCGGTGTGCAAACTATAATTAGAAAAACTGCGCCAAACGCTCACTACAATCATTGCCGCTCACACAGCAGCAATTTGGTTGTTGTCAAAAGTTGCCAGAGAACCCAGTTTGATAGAAATTTTTTTGGAATTTTAGAACAATTGTTCGTTATGATTGAGGGGTCAACTAAACGACATGGATGGTTCATGAGTATTCAAAAAGAAGCTGGACTGCAAAAGAAAGCAATGAAAGCACTTTCAGACACGCGCTGGAATTGCCAAGGAAGAAGTGTAGAAGTTGTACGGACAAGGCTTGCTGCAGTCAATGAAACTTTGAGCAAGATTGCCGATGAATCATCTGACCGTAAAGTCATCGGCGAAGCTGCCGGCCTACTCAGTTGCACATCTCAGTTTGAATTTGTACTCGCCGTTGAATTCTTTGCGCGTTTGTTGTTGCCACTAGATGTGTTAACGAAAGCGTTACAAAGTCCAGATTCAACGTTGCATTCAGTTGTTATCCTAACTGAAGCTGCCATGAAATCGTTGCAAGAACTCAGAGCTGATCTGGATGCAGTTATCGCAAGTGCGAGAGAACTAGCTGTGGCGAACGACATCTCAACCGAACCAAAAGACCACAGAAGACGCAAAGTATCCCGTCGTATCGATAGCGGTGAACATGAAGTCAGTTTATCCGCACTGGATGAATTGAAGCGACAGGTGTTGGAAATTGTTGACATAAGTTTAATCGAACTGAAATCTCGCTTCATGGATGATGCAAGTGAGTTGTATCTGTTAGTTGGTGCTCTTATGCAGTCAGATGCTGACAAAGATCAATTGCTTGCTCATGTGACGAATTTGTATCCAGACCTAATTGATGCGGATGTAGTTGTAGCACAGTATGACTTAGTCCGTAAAACATCAGCATGGCTAACTGCCACCTCTTTGCAGGATCGTGCTAAAGCTTGTCCGCCATGCATGGAAGAACTTCGACGTTTGTATTCCATTTTGATCGCAGTTCCTGTAACAAGTGCTGGATGCGAACGTGTTTTTAGTAAGCTGGCTTTAATCAAAAATAAACTGCGTTCAACCATGGCGCAAGATCGTCTTCAGTATTTAGTATTGTGCAGTGTTGAACGGGATGTTCTGAAACAGGCATCACTGGACAATATCGTTGACAGATTCGCGCACGCTGAAAATCGACGTATTCGTTTGATTTAATTTTCAATGTTTTGTTTTCATTGACATTGTTCAAGTTAGTACAACAGTGTGTCAGTGTCAGTGAACAGTTCAAAAATCAACAGACTAGTAAGTAAGTAAGTAAGTAAATCTTTATTAACCAGCCTGACAATGACGCACAGCGGTTTACATTTAAATAATAATAAAAAAAATAAGAATTAAATAAAAATGAATACAATCGACAATCTAAAGTTAAAGACTTAAAATAAAAATCTAAAAACTTGTTTTTATCAGAGATTTAATATAGAGTTCGGCATTGTTTAAGTTATTTTGAGTGCAGCGATCTATAGATAAAAGTTTTTCTAAGTAAGGAATCGGCATGCGGAATTACTCTGTCGTGAGCTCGAGGACGAAGGTGATATCCCGATTTCTTGACGTCAGTAGCAGGCTAGTAACGTTATATCAATATCACCAATCATCATATTCATAGTAATATCAACAATCAATAATCAATCAATATGTGCTGTGTAATTATTTGATTATTAAATAGAAATTCAAATTTGTCTGAAATAAATTCAATATTCGTTAATTCAAAACACTGTGAACACTTCAAAACATATATTCTACTGTATCACTGTGTAAATCAATTAATCACAGAAATTCTAAATAATTTTGTAACCGATTACACGGGTATTGTCTAAAATTTTCCCGAAATCTGGTACATTGATTGCTTATTTTTAATTTGCTACATTGCTGCTCCCCCTGGATTAAAAAGCTGGCGACGCCACTGATATTGGCAATTTTACCATCACATGAACGGTATGCGGACTTTTCATCAAAGGACGATTCATCAAGGGACTGTTCATCAAGGACTATTCATCAAGGGACTATTCATCAAGAGACTATTCATCAAAGGACTATTCATCAAGAGAACGGTTCATCATAAGGACTTTTCATCTAAAGACTATTCATCAAGAGGACTATTCATCAAATTTTAAAGCCACTCAGCAACCTTTATCAATATATACCCAAGATATTTTCAGTGTAAAGTAATTTGATGTATTTTTAAAAGACAGTTCAGACTTCTTCATCTTTGATAAAATAAATTTCAAACATATCAGTAATTTTAAAAAAATAGTGATGGCAACCAGGGTTGTTAAGAGCGGTACTATTGGCTAACAAGATCGTTGATGACAGCGCCGCAACATTTTTAGCTGTTCTCAGCGCTATTCGCTACCGCAACTTTTATTAAAAAAAACAAGATAAGTTTTTTCATATCAATTAAATAAGTTCCAATGTATTTAGTTTTTATTTGAAGTTTGCATGAAATCCTAGTCTGGTTGATTTATCGACAATCCGGACAAGCGTAAGCGTCTTTTTGAAATGACGTTTCCTGACCTCGCTAAAGCGAGCGTGTTCGTCTCTTTGAAGAGTGGCAGAAGTGGTATACCGGATGTTAGTGATGTTTTGAGGTGTATGGTATCTGGCTGTTTGAGTGTTTGAGTATGTATATACTTACAGTTTGTACAAACAGTTGAAAGCAGTTTTTTAAACTTATTATTTAATTGTCTTTTGATCGTTTGATCTTAAGATCTTGACGTTATTTCTTGTCCAGTTGTTTTATGTGACGAATAAAATTGTTGTATATTACAACCATGTCTTCTACAAACTTGCCGATTGCTCGAGGCAAAAGTGTGATGCTTTGACGTGTTTGTGGCCTTTGGTGTTTATATGGTGTTTATATGGTTTACAAAAACAGTCAAATTTAGTTTTTCTGGTGCTGTGACCGGGAGTGGAAGCGGGAGACAAGCGGAAAGAGAGAGAGAGAGTGACCGGGAGCGTGAGAGCAAGCGGGGAAAGAAACGGGAGCGAGAGAGAAAAACGACCGAAAAACCTCTATAAACCCGGGCAACGCAAGGTACCTCGCTAGTTCTATTATAAAGAATAAAGTATTTCGATGCAAGCAGAGTAGCACTGTAAACTTGATATAGATTACCTTACATTTTGGTAACATATTTTGGTTGAAAATAACATCTTAAACAATTTTATTAACTTTTTTGATGAATAGTCCGCTGGATGAATAGACATTAGATGAACAGTCCGTATGATGAACCGTCCTCTTGATGAATAGTCCTTTGGTGAATAGTCCTTTGATGAATAGTCCCTTGATGAATAGTCCTTGATGAACAGTCCTTTGATGAATCGTCCTTTGATGAACAGTCCTAGAATCACATGAACCACCTAGCAAAAACTCTAAAACAAAGATTTTTCCAATAAATTTAAAGTGTAAGCAACCAAAAGAGCAGCTGACTGCATCTTAGCCAACATGTGAAGTTAGCCTGTGATCTCACATCAGCTGCCCATGGCTATAACAATGCTGTTTCATGCCATGTCATAAACTTTGAACATTTTTACAACACAAAAGATTAGGTCAATTTGTTTTGTATTACTGGTTAATTTTTCTTCAATGCTATATCATTTTCTTCTAAACGCCTATACTTCTTTAGAATTATATTATTATTATTATTGTTATTATTATTATTATTATTATTATTATTATTATTATTATTATTATTATTATAATCCTACTCGGATTACAGATTGCCATTAGACGACGTAGTAGTTCTGAGTGCGGAGAGTTTAATTAAAATGCGGTTTTCACTTTAATATGTTCAGATAGACAAACATAAAAGAATTGATCGAAAAAAAAAATTTTTGAAAGTCAAAATTTTGAATTTTCAGCTTTTGAAAAATTTGCGCGATTTTAAATTTTTCGAATAATAAGCCGAATTAAAAGCGTTAAAGAGCTGAAATTTTCAGTAACCACTTAAAAAAACGTATTATTTACTATTATTCTAAGTAAATTTAATTATTTTAATTATATTTTGAGTTTCGTAAAAAAAGGCACTTAGACCACTATACTGAAGCATCTGACACAAAGCTCGAATATGAGTTCTCGATACACTCAAGTTTTTTAATTTACTTTTCTCGAATATCTTTTCAACCGCTTGATAGTTTCTTACCAAATTTCATACAATAAACATATTGCTACTATTTAAAATAAATCTGAATTTACAACTTTGTAGCTCAACGATTAATGCCAAAATAAAGATATTTCATAAACGGTTAGGTCTATATTAGCTTCGTTTCGTCGGTTTTTCACGAATAACGCCCAAACCGCTTGAAATATTTCATCCAAACTTTACATGTTAAAACCTTAACTAATTCGTAAAAAAAGCCAAAAATTTGAGTTTTGAAGGTCAACGTTTACAGCCATGGTAAAGATATTTAAGTAATGGTTAGCACTCGTGCAATTTTTTGGCTCGATTTTTCGCCAATAAAATTTTAACCAATTAATATTTCTCAACCAAATTTGAGGCAGTAATAGAAAGGGTAATTTAAGACAGTTATCTGTAACTGTAGTTTTATAGGTCATCCATTAACTGTTTAATTGATAAAAATACTTTTATTCCGTACAGTGAATATCTTTTTTACCAATTGAAGATTTTTAACCATACTTGATATTCGAAAAATGATAGTAATTTTTAATACGTTTCTTTAGATTATTAAATTTTAACGTTGTAGCTAAACGTTTAATGTTAAATTTAAGCTACAGTATATTTTGTAAAGTGTACGGTTTCAATGAAGCTTTCGGTCCTTTGTTTTAAGTAAATAAGTTTTAAACAAAAGCGAATTTTTTAACCAAACTTCATAGGATGAAACTTTAGATAATTTTGGACAATTATCTGAATTTATTGTTTTGTAGCTCAACATTTAACAATATGGGGAATTAAAATGTTAACAAAGGTGATTTCATTGTTTTGCTTCAATAATTTTTAAACTAATTAAAAGTTAGTGACCAAATTTTATATTTTTTCAACCTAGCTTTTTCTGAATGAGTATTTAAAGTTTTAACTTTATAGTTGCACGACTAGTGCTAAATAAAAACCTTTTCATTTAAGGTATAATTAATAAATTTTGACAAAAAAATTTTTTTTTAGAGAGTTAAGCTATCCATCAAATTAAATTGTTTGTACTTAAAATGATAGATCAATTTTATCTATTTAAAGAGATATTAGAAGAAACTCCTGTAAACAATTTTTTTGAAAATTTAAAAATTGTAGCGCGCAAATATCTCACATTTTAAGAATTATGATGGTTTCCAATAAAATTATGAAAATTAAAAATTAATTAAGATTTCAGAGATACACCCTTCTGTCTATTTATAAACTTTATGTTAATAATGTCGATTTTTGGCTTCTGATTCGTTATAAAATATCACGTGCTTATATACGTATGATAAGTCAATAGTTGCTTGCAATATATTTTTATCGGAAAAATTGTTCCGTTAAACTTTAAAGTTTAAACCCCACTTAAAAGAGTTTTTTAACAAGTTTTAAAGTAAAATTTAAAGAGCAAGTTGTTTTATTGAATTCAATAACTTTTTGGTGTAACAACCCTCCCGGTACCTGGAAAGATGAGACATGGACTACTAACTACTAGTCACTACTAGTCAACTAGACTAGTCAGTACTAGTGACTACTTTGAAAAACTTGAAAAAGACATACATAAGGACCTAGTGACATAATCTATAGTAGTCTAGTGTAAGTGTAGTAGTGTAGTCCTAAGTACCTAAGGACATAAAAATTTTATTTAAAAGCATTTGTGTTTTGTTCACCATTGGTCCAAAATGAGATCTTAATAAAGAAAGTTGATGAAAGGTGAGAGATTATAAGACAAGAACACATGATTGTTTGTATCGAGGATGTCACGGTATATTATGGTGATAAATAATTTATAACTTAATTTAATGATGGTTACTGGTGATTGAAAATGATGAAACTACTTAGACTTAGTAACTGATATGATGAATGAGTGATAGAAGACAAACTAAGATTAACATGATAAGGGAAATAAAATACTATGATTTAAAATAATTTAGATTTATTGTAAATTAAAATAATTAGATGATAATGTGTCTTAGACAATTGAATCACAGCAATTTGTGATTGATAACATTTTTGATGAGAATTTAAAGTTATCTTTAGTGGTTCTGGAATTGAGAAAGAGCAGGTATTATAAGAATTAGTTCAAAAACTTTGTGACAGTTTTATAGTATATTTGCTGAAGTGAAAAAAATGATATTTTACATTACCATCTTTTGATTTTTTTTCTTATACTTTTCCCATAATTTTGACAGCATCTTATTCTCACCCAAGTTTCTAGCTTTGAATTTAACCTATGTGCCACAATTTTCAACTTTTCACAATCTTGCACATACCAGGGAAATAAGTCAAACAATATTGAAATTAAATTATTTCAAAAATGTAAAAACTAACAGTATGTTGAAACAAAATGTACAAAAGCAACACATGACCAAAAAAAAGGTTTACATGCAAAACTTGAACAAGATGAAAGAAAAAGTAATTTATATGCAATAAAAAATTAAACAACATAAAAAATGTACAAAAAGCTTACACGGGAAACTGAAAGAAAATGAAATGTACAAAAACAATTAAACAGGAAGTTGAAAGAAAATAAAATGTACAAAATCGCTTACACGGGAAGCTGAAAGAAATTAAATGTACAAAAGCGCTTACACTGGAAGCTGAAAGAAAATGAAATGTCCAAAAACGATTACACGGAAAGTTGAAAGAAGATAAAATGTACAAAATCGCTTACACGGGAAGCTGAAAGAAAATGAAATGTACAAAATCGCTTACATGGGAAACTGAAAGAAAATGAAATGTACAAAAACGATTAGACGGAAAGCTGAAAGAAGATAAAATGTACAAAAACGATTACACGGGAAACTGAACGAAAATGAAATGTACAAAATCGCTTACACGGGAAGCTGAAAGAAAAAACTGTACAAAACTGTAGATCGACTTAAGATAAATAAAATATTGAAAATGTAGAAGAGAAGTATTTTAATCCTTTGTTTCTTAAATGTAAATTAGTTATAGTAAATGGTCGAGGAGTCCGACAAGTTAAACCTTCATCGATAGCACCTACCTGTATTCCTTTCGACAATTTTATCCTGCATACACCGAAAGTCATGATATCTTACAACTTTTTTTATCAATAGTTAATTTTTTGCTAGGGCCAGTTATTTTTAACAAATTGTCATTATTAGGGTGCAGAGTTAGAGGGTTACATGCATTAATTTCAGTTACATTAGAATCTATGTTATTAGTTATTAACATTCAGATCATTATAAATATTTTCGGAATGACAAAGTTTAACATGCATATCCATTCTGATTACATTCACATTGCAAAATTTGCACCTTTTCCTATCTTTTGTATTCCCAGTCTTCCGTCTTTTGTAGTCGGCTGGGGAAGTTACCGGAGCAATGGGATTTTCGACCTTGTGTTTTTTGCTGCGCAAGTGAGGAGGCAACTTAGAAAAAAATTTGTGGCACAGCGGACACTCAAATTTTTTCCGTTGTTGTACCTGTAAAAATAATTCTGATTGATGAGAGTCTATATATTATGTTTGTCACAGGTATTTATTCAGTTTTGGCTTAATGTTGTAATATTGGTGGTTTTGCCATATATAATAAATTTTGATGCAGTTGACAACTTCTTTATAACAATTTTTATTAATTGCAGTCTAGCCATAAAACATACAAAAATAAATTAGCTCACCAATGGCAAAGATGCCGACTCTGAATTTGGAACGAGAGAGCTAAAAGTTTTAAGTAAATGCTTTATTTAAGATTTTTAAGGTAAACACCAGTGTTATTTCCATTAATGGTAATTGAATTAGGAATTGAAATAGGAATTTTTTTTCTTGAGAATGGAAATTAGAAATAGGAATTAAATTTGGAATGGAATTAGAAATAGGAATGGAAATCACGTGATAAAAATGGAATTAGAATTAGAAGTAGAAATTATTTTTCAATCCAAAATGGAATTAGAATGAGAATTAGAAATTATTTCTTTAATAAAATATGGAATTAAAATGGGAAGTAGGAATTATTTTTTAAAATAAAATGGAATTTGAATGAGAAGTAGGAATTATTTTTAAATTTAAAATGAAAGTAGAATAAACAATAAAATTCAGTCTAATCGACTTAGAACTTGTGCTGGCATTAGCAGTATAAGTGAAAAAGATGCCATGCATTATCAGCTGAACAACTACATAGCTGATATTGTAGAAGATGAGCGTAATGATGCACTGGATTTTTGGAAGCAAAAAACATCACGTTACAGCAAACTGTATGAGCTAGCCCAAGATTTATTGTCAGCTCCAGCTTCTCAAGCCTACGTGGAGCGGATATTCTCTCTTTGTGGCATCTTGACTGCAGGACGACGCAACAGAATGCAACAGTCCTTAGAGATGAGAGCCTTTCTGAAACTTAATTCATTTTGACCGATTAATTATTTGCATTTTGCTCTGGTTATTTTTGGATGTTTGGTTTAGTTATAACAATAAATGTTTGATAAGCTTGTTGTTGTTACTATGTATTATTCTCTCTAAAGGGTTTTTTAAAGGAACGAATATAGTGACTGTTATTTTTAATAATGGAATTAGAAAATAATTTTTGAAATGATAATGGAAATAGAATAGAAATAGAAATCATTTTAGCAATGGTAATTAGAATTGAATGGAAATTATTGAAATTAAAATGAAATTAGAATTGAAATAGGAATTATTTGAAAAAAAATTATGGAATTAGAATTGGAATGGAAATTATTTTGAAAAAAATAATGGAATTAGAATTGGAATGGAAATTATTTTGAAAAAAATAATGGAATTAGAATTGGAATGGAAATTATTTGAAAAAAAATAATGGAATTAGAATTGGAATGGAAATTATTTAGTGAATGGAAATAACACTGGTAAACACTTTTAAAAGGTGAACTATAATTACTTGACAACAGAAGCCAAATGAGTGGAAGTAGCTTGCTGGCCAAAACGAGCAGGCAAAACCTGCCACATTGGAACGAAAGAGCTGAAAGTGTTAAGTGAATGCTTTAATTAGGATTTTAAATTAAATAACGATTAAGCTCAACACTTTTAAAAGGTGAACTGTAATTACTTGTCAACAGAAGCCAAATGATCCGAAGGAGCTTGCTATAGATTTTGTTACCAAGGAAACCATGGTTGTATTTCTTAGAGAAAAATGTTAGAAGTTAAAGATGTAATTCCCAGCGGTAGAGACAAATTTTTTACTAAAAATTTATGTTTAGATCATAAATAAATTGAAATAAATTGAATTTTAGATTTCATTTATAAATTTTTAACAAGCGCCATCGGCGTCCAAGAACAACCAAACATTAAGTTAAAAATACTTACCTCTATCACTTCACTTTCCAAAATTTCACTCAAGAACGTACGAGACATTATTTCTATCAAACTAACAAACTGAAAACCTAACAGCAAATTTGTCAAGCTAAAATGACTAAAGGCGGGCTTTGAGAATGCGGGAATATGGTAAGTTAAGTTAACTATGCGAGATGTGCATGATCTCACCACGCAAAACTAATTATTATAAATTTAATAATTTGGGCGTCTTGATGTGTCATTCTTCTAAGTGTTTTATAGGTAAACGTTCATTTTAACCCAAGAAACCGGAAAGTGGTGAAAAAGGCCAGTATTAATTATTTCAATCCCGGCGAAAGATGTAAAATGACATGTATGCTACATTCTTCATCTGCAAGTTAAGCAAGGCCAAGGTGAGGGCTTCACCAAAGTTCTGAGGGATACAAATATGCTCACAAGAGCCTTGTCAGTAAATCTTACGTTTGAAGATTTCAGTATTTCCCCTTGAAAACAAAATTGAAGCAATTTATTGTAAAAAAACCTAGTTGAGAATGTCTGAAAATGAATTTTTAAACCTTTATCGGAAAGATTATGGCTACGTATATAGATAATTAAATCCAAAAACATAGGAGAAACTACACGGAAATTATTTTCTTTATAAATATCTTTTTTCAATAGATTTATTTTTTTTGTTTTATTTAAAAACTAATTTGGACAAGCGAACTCGTTTAATTAAGCGCGCATCAAAACCAGGAAATGCCAATAGTTCGTCTCAAAGCAAAAACGGCGTCTCAAAGCAAAAACGGCGTCTCAAGGCAGAAAAACGGCGTCTCACGGCAACTATTCGGCGTCTCAAGGCACGTTGCCTTTAAACGAGGAAACTAACAGCTAAAAACGGCGTCTCAAAGCAGGGTAGAATCATTATTATTATTATTATTATTATTATTATTATTATTATTATTATTATTATTATTATTATTATTATTATTATTATTATTATTATTATTATTATTATTATTATTATTATTATTATTATTATCGCAATGGGTGCGTTGTTAAATACATCCAGCGCTGCATCCGAGTTTTATCGGATGGATGCAAGGATTGATTGGATGTGGGATGTATTTAACAACGGGGGTGCGTTGTTAAATACATCCAGCGCTGCATCCGAGATTTATCAGATGGATGCAAGGATTGATTGGATGTGGGAAAAACGGCAGATGAGTCAGGCGGATGTAAACAAAATGGATCCAATAAAAAATTTTTGCCGATCTTTCGAATTCCAATTTAATAATTGCCACTGAATGTATAAAACACTTTTTTATGACTCTGAATCGGAAGATGACAAAGGTTAGCTAGGATATAGCTTAATTTTTATTTGAGACGCTTTATTAGTTTATTGGTGCTGAATTCGAGTTAATACAGCTCTGCCGTGTACAGAGATATACAGTACAGAATAATCATGAAGTATTAAAATGTTAGATTAATCTAGATTAATGTTAGATTGATGACTATGGACTTTAAAATCATCTTATACAAACATATTTGTAGCACTAAGTTTTGTTTTGCAGCTGTGATAGACCAAACTAGATTAATCTAATCAATCTAATGTCTCCTTTAAAATTTAATTTGTAAGGAATACTAGATTTAATTATCATTGTTATAAGAGCTTTTGTGTACTTTCAGTGCAATTATTTTAAAGGTGATAAAGTTACAGAGCAACAAGGCCACAGAAGATTTCTTCTTATGTGTAATGTGTGATTTAGATTTTAAATCCCATTTTCAAATGAAGAAGTCAACATTTGAGGTAATTTACAATAGTTGAAAATCCCTTATTTTTAAAACTTGTAGACTAATACTATTTTTTTCTTAAGGGAGGTTTAGAAGGTTGAAGTACTTAGATGTTGCCTGCCCAAGAACTGCTTCCACAATGGTCTTGACAGCTTGTTGCTTACACAACCTTGCCTGGACTGATGATTTAGTTGATTTCAAGGAGGGCAACACCAATGATGATCACTCATTTACCCCTCTGGAAAAAGATTTGAAAGCTAACTCGAAAAAAGGATTTAATAACACAACAACTTTTTAATTAAATTTGTTTATTTTGATTTAAATAAATTTGTTCCATCAATTTTAAATTTCTTTGTTAACGTCTATAAGACGCTCCATAAGTCCAAAGAATTTTTCACACCTCTCTTGTTTTTCCTGTTGAGTTCTTGAATTGTCTCAGGAACCAAGTCTAAGAAAACAGGAAAACTACCTTTAAATCTATAACAATTTAAAAAAAAATTTATAGCAATATCATACCAACTGCTAGGAGCCAAACAGTTTGTGATGGAGGGCCGACAATGCTGATCATGCTCCCACTTTTGTCTATCACAGCTGCAAAACAAAACTTAGTGCTACAAATAGTTAATAGTTAAAAGATGATTTTAAGGTCCATAGTCATCCAGCTTAAGCCATCTCTGTCTATTAAAGTTGCAAAACTTTCTACTTTATTATACAGAACATAATGATTAAGCCAATAGTCATTCAGGGTTCAATCCCATATAATCCCCTCACCAACTCATTGGACTGCCTTCTTGCATAACTTCAGATGAATAAACATTATCTGCTATTTAATTGATACATTAAATTGATACATACATTAAATATAATTTGCTGCAACTCAAAACATCAGTTTTGTCCAGTAGTAATGCAGACATATGTGACTTTCAATAAACTGTACAATTCATTTTGTGGGAGGATGCCTCCATGATTACAGGGGACCATTAAATAAAGTGTTCAAGTACAACATCATCAAATACTAATTTTCAGCAATAAACCTCTCCGCTTCCACAATATTAGAAAATCTAAGTTTTAAATTCAAATTAAAACCATCCTTTCGAACTAAGAAAGTCTCGTCTGCAGTGGTATGGAGGTGGCCATCTTAAATTTTATCAATCAATCCGCCCTCGAGCAGGATTTATCGGATGCACATCCGATGACTAAGGGATGTAATTAACAACGCGCGACACTTCAACCCCGGATGTAATTAACAACGCTTTTTCGCTCATCGGATATATCCGATTAGCATATCCGATGAATTTAACAACGCACCCCCATCAGGCGGATGTAAACAAAATAGATCCACAACCTACTCTAGTAGGCTTAATGTTTTACCGCTTCTTATATCATAATTATAAATAAATTGATGTAACAAACTGCAAAAACATAGTAGTTATATCATACATTTACAAATTTTGATGTAACTATGACGTAATTGGCTAAACTGTCTAGGCCTACTAGAGTAGGTTGTGGATCCAGTTGTTATATCAAGATATCCTTGGTTAATACAACTCTGCAGTGTACAGAGATATAAAAATGTTAGATTAATATAGATTAATGTTAGATTGATGACTATGGATTTTAAAATCATCTTATACAAATATATTTGTAGCACTAAGTTTTGTTTTGCAGCTGTGATAGACCAATCTAGATCATGGTAAGGTCTAGAATCTAGACTGACTCTAAACAAAATTTGTATGCGATGATGTTGTACTTGAACACTTTATTTAATGGTCCCCTGTAAATTACAGGGGAGTGGGGACCATTAAATAAAGTGTTTAAGTACAACACCAAAGAAAATTACGTAACCATGGAAATGTGCAAAGCGCACAAAATATTAGAGAAATAATATAGAATATAATATATAATAATATATCGAGGAAAGAATTGAAAAACAACCCAATACACGGGCACTTCAAAATCAATTTTGGCAAGTTTTATGCCCAGACCCGGGATTGAACCTGAAACCTTTAGATCTTCAGTCTAAAGTCCTGTACACATCGACAAACGTGAGTTGACACGTCCCGATCAAATCTGACACGTCCGGTACAATCGGAGTTTGTAGATGTGATATAGCCGTTAATATCTTAATGTAAAAAGTCGTGTGTATTACGCAACTTCAACGTGCTTGTCGCGTTGGGTTTGTGCTTGACTATATATGGCGCTGGTGGCAGAGCGGTAGAGCGTTAGGTCGGCCGTTTAAACCTCGCCGGCGTCACCAGCGTAACTCCCTTAAGCAAGGAGTTCACTCGCATTTGCTAAAGGGGTAGGCGCCTATAAATGGCTGCCTTTGCAAATACCCTCCCTCTCTCGTCTTGAGCAAGACTTGTCTTGATAAGGCGTATGCTAAATCTCAATATCTCACACCGACCGATTTGATCTGATTTTTTTTTTTGGTGTCGGTGGGTTGGGTTTTTTGTCAATGTGTACAAGGCTTAACACTCTCCCAACTGAGCTATCTAGACCGATGTTATTCATAGTTCACGCCCGCGACTTTATATATAACTAGCCTGAACTAGTTGAAGAATTGAAAAACAACCCAATACACGGGCACGCGCGTCATTTCAAAATCAATTTCAAAGTATATAGAAATTGTAGGCCTGTAAAAACGGGCCAAGCCCAAATTAGATGGGCCGTGCTGGGCCTGAAATTTTGGCTTATGAAGCGTGCCGGGCCAAGTTGTCGACGGACCGGACCGGGCCGTAAAAAATTGCCCCGTTCAGTACGCTACTGTGGATGCGTAGTCTCTTTCTCAAGCGAGCGAAGCCGCGACGAGAAGGATAGTCATGCGAACAAATTTTGAATTGAGCAACAGACCGCAAAGAGACCGATTTTCGTTTATCGTACCTACGTTAGAATACCGATGCACGTGCTACGCGACGGGGATTCCAAGTATTCCGAACGGCTTTAGCACAGAATACACATTATTTAGTATTGTATCTAAAACAAAACAAGAGTCTTGCACTAAGAATGCCATTAACAATATGTCAAATTAAAAAAGTGTTTTTTTAACAAAGCTCATTTAGAACAGCACTTCGGATAGATTTAGGTAGTTGGTTCCATGCACCGGGCCCGGCAACGGCGAATGCCCGTTTACCGAAACTTGTACAGAGAAAAAGAGCTAGAGGCATAGAGGACTTGGAAAAACAAACAAAACGAATGCAATGCTTTTTCCTACGCAGTCTTTTAATACACATATTTATATCTATAAAATATTTTTTTAATTTCATTTGTGTATTTATACGTTAGGCGCTTTTTCGCTCCCTATTCAGTTGGCGTCCATGGCACGTGCCATGCCTGCCATACCCTAGTTACGCCTCTATATATACGCGTAAATTAATGTTGCATTAAAAAGTGCGTAAGTTAAAAGTTGAACATTAAGTATTTAATCTTTTCCTATGATATAATAAAGGTAATTATGGAGAATAGCGGCAGAAATTATTTTCGGTGTTTTTATTTATTTTTCCGTAATAATAATTATATATTTGTAATCACGGTAATCCTGCAGTATAGCGTCCTGAACCGATTTCGATGAAAAAACGGTTTAAAAAACTGTTTAATAGAATAACCATAGAACATTATCAAAACATATTACGAACAAGTATTTTACAGAAAAACTTACTGAAAACCGACTTTAAGCAAAAATATCCAAAGGCAATGCTGACACGCGGAATAATGCAATTCAAGGAATGAAAAGCAAGGAAGAGTTAATATTCAAATAAAATAACATAATAAAATAATAAATACATTTTAAAAAGTTACAAATAAATTTTTAATTATTTAAATTTTAAAAAATCAGAGCGCTGAGTGGAAATTTATCTATGACTAGCGGGGGATCCAGCGTTGCCCGGGGTTTTCCCATCATTTTTCTCTCGCTCCCGTTTCCTTCCCCGCTAGTTTTCTCGCTCCCGATCGTTTTCCCGTTCCCGGCCGCATTCCCGCTCCCGATTGCTCTTCTCTTCCTGGTCGCTTTCTCGCTCGCTCTTTCGCTCTCCAAACGATTCTGCTAGCCACATACATGACCTCTAAAACTCAAAATTTCTGCTCCAAGAAATATGATAGAAACCGTACCAAAGACAGCCAAGTCGCCAAGTACTTTTACTTTGATATTATTTTAATTTTTCTTGGTGTTCTGTTGCTAATTTATTGTTTTCAATGTTTTTTTAATTTTTCTTAAGGCAATTTGACATAAAGCGCCGCATTTAAAGAAACGGTTTTAGACATGGAGCGGGTTACGCAACTCGTACTTCTAAAGCAAACTAATATTTTTCAATTTTTTATCCTAAATTGTCTATTTTTATTTTAAATGTATTTAATTTTTATTACCTTTATTCCTACTGTTCACTTCTATCGCTATTGACAAATAGATCTTCATCGGGAACTACATTAACTTCGGGAGTAATTTATAAATGTTCTAAAGTGCTATAATTTTTGTTTTTTTTTTCAGTTATTTATGTTGTAATTAGCCTTTATTTCCTTTATTTATGTTTTAAATATCATTTACGTTAAAAAACCGGCCATTTTTCATCGAAATCGGTTCAGGACGCTATACTGCAGGATTACCGTAATCACAATAATGACTCCAATTTAATGATCCAAGCAGTTTATTAATTTTTGATAATAAAATTCTCTCGGAAAACTCACGAAACGCGCAAGAGAACAGCAACAAAAACTATGAATAGCGAAGTTAAACAGAAATTACTATTTATAGCGCAGACAAGAAATATTTACAGCGCTTAAAAAAAATTATTAGCAAAAGTAACCCAAAAAATAGTATTCACGCAGTCAAAATAACATTTACAAAAAAATGTAAGTTTATTTAAGTCCGAACTGTTCTTCATAGAATGTTAAACGCGATAGTTTTCAATTAAGGCACACAAATTAATTCATACTTTTTTTTAAATTTAATTTTGTTTCTAATTATATTAATTTTATATTATAAAAATAATTAAAAACACCGAAAATAATTTCTGCCGCTATTCCCCATAATTACCATAATAAAAAATAATGATTAAATGCTACTATGGTGTAATATACAAAACGTCTTGTTCGAGTTACTATTACTTATTAGATCTGATCGGGTCGCGGTAACTCAAGATTTTCTATTTGGAGCGTGCTTAACCTGTACATCACTGCTTCCTGGCAGAACCACCAGCCACATCTCTTATATTGGAAGCCAAGACCCTTCAAACAACCCATTTTCCCTTTTCTGTTGATATAATTGAAGACCATTCCAGACAAGTAACAGCTTAGACATTATAAATGCAATAAAAAACCACAGGTAAATTGATTGTATTAGTTAGTTTTATCCATAGAATGGAGTTTAATGGTTTCATCCCAAGAACAAGACAACAAACAGTTGTTAATGGGATTCCAAGATAACCCCTGAACAAAATCCTTGTGGGCATCCACTTTATATCTGAAAAATAATGCCTTTTTAAAGAAAAATCATAAATTTTAAGCATATCCAAATTTGAACATTAAAAATAGAAAAATAAATGCTACAATTTCACACACATACATGCAATAAATCAACAACAAAACCTAGCAGCATTTTTAAAATCGAGATAACAGCGGCATGAGGGTCAATGTGTGATTATAGACTAGGTACCAGTAATTTTTTAGATTTAAAGGACTCAAGCAGGAGTGAGTTCCATAATTAAAACTCATTTTTGAAAAAATATCTCAATTAGAATTATAGTTATGTGCGGATTTGCATTCAAAAAGTTTTTTTAGACACCTAGCGAAAAATCTGTGACTATGAAATATCTTTGGTAAACAATAGAAAGTTTCGTTTAACTTAAGATTAGATAAAACAGGTTTTATATAGATATATTTATATATTATATATATATATATATATATATATATATATATATATATATATATATATATATATATATTATATAAATATATATACTAATTATAAATGGTATATATATATATATTGTCAGTGCTATTGAAAAGGCGCGCGCCATGACAATAAGCGGCGAAATTGCTATTGACACGGCAGAACGTATTAGTAATATTATTATTAGCACATTCCTCGATCCATCTTTCAGGCAGTTAGACTGTGTGCCGCATAAAACTAAAAGTGAGGAAAGCTTCAAGAGGAAACTTGGAAATGATCTTGAAAGTTGGATTATGCAAGAGTCGAATGTGGTGATGGATCGTTTGTGAAAAGCTGAAAGAAATTTGGATGAGATGCAATCCTAAACTTAAACTGATGCACAAAAGCTCACTATTACTGTGTTTGTGATGTCTCCATAAAGGTTGGAAATTATTATTAACATTTTTAAAAAGTTTGACTTTCACTTTAATTTTCATATAAGGCACCTATTGAAGAATGACAATATATTAAAGATCAAAGGGAAAAAATTGATACCAGAGGAAGGTTTTAAATAGGAAGACTAGATAGAAAAACTAAACCATCTCTTTTATTATCAGAAGCTCAACCAGGTCTATTATCAGAACAACCAGGTCCATCATCAAAACCACAACCTGGTCCATCACCAGAACCACAACCAAATATATCTTCTGAGAAAACAAGCCAGGAAGAGGTTTCACATAATAAATTCAGAAAATAAGTTATTACTAGGTCTTTTTAATTTAACAACTAACTTTTGTTATTTTCTAGTTTGAATCATATTCACTGGATTCAGATATTTATAAAAGAACATGCCCTTAAAATGTCAGACATTATCCTAATTTTTCTATGGCGTGTGTACGTTACGGACTAACAGATGAAGCAAGTGCTGCACTAGGAAATGCCTTGATGAAGGATTTCAACATGTTACAGCAACAATTGATTTTAGATCCAGGTAAAACGAAAAGGGAAAAATAGAGTTTGTTTAAGAGTTGATCAAGAAAAAAAAGATTTTGTTTACAATATTGAAGCAATAGGAGTTGATAGTAAAGACAAAGACTCAATAATTTATGAAGAAAGAGACTTAGATGGAGAGACAAAACTGTTTAAAACTACAGCAGCTGTTGATCACTTAACATTTACAGTTGAATCATTGACATTTTCTTCTAATAATTTTTCATATTTATTGAGATATACAATATTGTAGGAGTAAATCAAGGCCAATATCTATCTAGAGTTGATGTTCCCAACAAGATAGGAAGAGGAATAGATCATGCTAAGTTGACCTATGATGTAGTGAAGCAAAACAAAAGTGTAAACACATTGTAAGCCATTGTATTAGATAATGTTCAATAAGTATACAAGACCAAACTAGCGTAGATCAAGCTCAGCCAAAGAACAAAGTAAGTTTTTTAGAAGTTGTTTGGTTAAGTTGTCGCTGCAGCAGAAAACAAAATTAAGATTTTTCTTTTCCTTCAAAGAAACGTGCCTTCTGTTTAAGACTAACATTTGGTGTTCAAAATATAGGGCGACAAAATGCAAAGTTTATGCTAAGATGTTATGCAGCACATAATTCATTACTCATCATAATGAATGTTTTACTAGACAGTGACCTTTTCTGTCATACCACTGTGCTTGACTTTGAAAATAAAACTTTTCAAAATATGTGGTGTTTTAATCACCATCATCATTTATTTTATAAGACTCCTTTTCCATGCTTTTCCTAAAGCCCTGTACACATCGACAAACGTGAGTTGACACGTCCCGATCAAATCTGACACGTCCGGTACAATCGGAGTTAGTCGATGTGATATAGACGTTAATGTCTTAATGTAAGATACACGCGACTTCAATGTGCTTGTCGCGTTGGGTTTGTGCTTGACTATATCACATCGATCGATCGATTTGATCTGATTTTTTTTGTTTGGTGTTGTCGGGTTGGGTTTTTTTGTCGATGTGTACAGGGCTTAAGAAGCTTTCTTCATATCAAGTTCTTCCAGAAGTCCCGGTTCAGAGCAGACCCATGCTTCAGGACGAGCACATCCATATACCATTCAACACACTCTCACCAAGTCGTCTTACTTCTACCTTCCCTTTTCATCCCCATAACATCCACCCCTCTACATGCCAAAACCCAATCATTCTCGTTTTTTCATTCCAAATGTCCGAACCACCTCAGTCTACCATGCAAGGAACATCTAGAAGGTTGTACAATAGGGTGTCTCGAAAAAATTTTTTTGGCTTTCCTTAGCGCAAGACCTCTTAAAATTTGCGAAATTGATTGTTGATTATGAAATTAATTATAGAAATAAAATAAAATTATATCTTTAGGGTTCTACCGACTTTCAAAGTATTGAAAAATTGTCATTTTTATGGTGTTATTTTGCTATCCTTAATGATAGTTTTGAAAACAAACTGAAATGCTTCTTAGACTCATCTGAGAAGCTTTTCGACATTGCTGCCTGTAAATACCTTTCAATTGAATCTTGTTTGTGTTTCAAACCTAAGAAAGTTCCCGTCAATGAGAGAAGTTTTTTGTTGGATCAAAGAAATTACAGGAAAATGGCTATAAGCGGTGTTGATAAGAATGAAACGGCTAGATTAATGAAACGACAGCAAAGATAACTTGAAGAGTCAATAAGGACAGCAAAGATAACTTGAAGAGTCAATAAGGACAGCAAAGAAATTGTGTTCAAATAAAAAAATTGATTCTGCCTCAGCCAAAAACGTATCCGACAACAGAGGCAACCCCGATAAACACGCCATCGATAAACATGTCAGCGGCAAATCGGAATACATTTCCGTTGCCAGGTTTGTGATAGATATGGTTTGTCGACACAATCTGATGCTGCTGTTGCTTCTGCGGTTTTGGCTGACGTCGGCTTGGTTTTTACTGAAGATTTAACTCTGGTAATTGATAAAAACAAATCCACAGAGCTGTATCTAAAGCGCGTACAGAAGCTTAAAAAAATATTAGAGATATTGTTATAAAAAGCATTTAATTTGATGGGCGAAAAGACAAGACTCTGATAAATGAAAAAATAGGGAATCGTTACCATCGCAAAGAAGTTTTAGAAGAGCGCATCTCAATTTTAACAGAACCTGAATCAATCTATTTGGGACACAAGTGGCACTGCAAAGGGAATTTTTACTTCGATCACAACTCTATTAGAAGGTCAAGGTTGAAATTTAGACGATGTGATATGCGTTAGATGTGACGGAACTCCAACCAATACCGGTTGGAAGGGTGCTGTGATTCAATATTTAGACTTTACGTAAGTTCTCTAAATCCGTCAGAAAATTTAGAATTGCTTGTCAACTACGTGGTTAAAGTATACGCTCCGATTTGGTTCTTAATCAAGCAAAATACATCTTTTTAAGACGGAGCCAAACATATTTTTCAACTGATTATGTACTCTCGATTTTTAGCCAAAGATCCAAGATCCGTTGTGGATTCTGTAATAGAAAGAAATGCTTTTTTTTGCGCACCCAGAAAACATACTTATCAGTATGTTGTTTGATGATAGAGATTACATTCGAGAGCTGGCGTTGCGACGGATAATAAAAGCTAGAGAAGTTGATAGCAGTGCTAAACGCAGGATATTTAAACCACAAAAAATTAACTTCTCTGCTAGAAATTATACCGAAATTATTGTGTGGCACAAGCGTCAGGTTACAGCACCGCCTGTTCTTCGACATATATCAAATGTCGAACTTCAAATCATGGCCAAAAATAAGATCTTGGAAATTGATGACTTTCCTTGTCACACAAACTCTGGAAAGATGTGTTAAACTTGCTACAGAGGCCTCACAAAGTGTAACTGACGCTACTTCAAGAGATGGCTTTGTTGGAACCAGGTTGAAATCTCGAGCAGAAATGCCAAATTTTGGACACAAAAATAAGTTTAAATAAAGTTTTGTCATTGATTATTGACTCTATTTTGTTTATTTTGTTTGTTATGCTTTGTTTCGTTAATTTCATTAATAAAATACTTTTTAAACTTGATTTCTGTATTATTTCAGACATACAATAAAAACATAAAATTTACAAAACTTCAAAGTTCGGTAGAGCCAAACAATTCTAGTTTTTCAACATTTTTCGTTATCTGTGTAAAATTATGCAAATTTTGATACCTCTTGCGATAGTGTAGCTCAAAAAAATATTTTTTGCGTACATGGACGGGACACTCTATTGTACAAATCCAAACGGCGGTCACAATCATTCAACGACACATCAATTTCTCCATCATACGCTCAGTCTCTCCAAGCTTCGTTGATTCTCAGCCTTCCTTGACCACATCTCTGTGCTATAGACTTTGGACACTTGATAAAGGATAATTTATTTGATTTTAGCCTAGGCAGAAAGCATTCGAGCTCTGACTACTTCTTCTACACCTCTGCATGCACCTAGTGTGTCACCCAAGTAACAGAATTTGGTCACACACTCCACTTTACGTCCAGCTCAACCTCACCCAGCATCTCTTCCTGGGCAGAACCACCAGCCACATGCATATCTTACAATGGAAGCCAACTACCCAAAATGGTACTGCATCTTTCATACTCTTACAATCCAAACAACTAATGGAGTTGGAACCACACCTTTTCTGCATACACAGCATGGCCATTTACACGATTTCTCCAACTGTCCCATTACTGTCCAACATCTAATGACTTTCATCTCATCTACATTCCCTTTAAGACTTTTGTCCATTGAGCGAATTTTCCAGATCTTCAACCTTTCAAACAGAAAATATTTGCTGCAGCTAATAGAGCAAGACCATCAGCATAGAGTAGTTACACTTATATTTATTTTATACTTATTCTTTGAATTTAAACAGAAATGTTTTTCTATTATGTCTGAGTTTTCTAAGAAACTGGTGTTCTTTATCTTTTCTCGTTAATATTTTTGAACAAGTGTTTCAGCATCCACGTCTTCAATGAATAAACAGCTTTGGTCATTTTTCTGTCTCTATGCAGTCCTGTAGGAGCTATGCTTGAGTAACTTGTCTTCTAGAAATATTATTGTCAGTTTTAACAATTCACAATAATCATCGTAAGGCTGGAATTGTTTCAGCAAATGCAATAATTTTATTTAAAACAATGGAAACACTGTGCTCGATGTCATTTGAGCTCAATGACTGAAATGTTGACTGGTCGATGTATTCCCAGCTGCCTTAAAACCTTCAGAAAATCATTATGTCTGGACTCTTTAAAGGGCAAAATGATAGAGTAACCGTTGCTTCTATAAAACAATTTATGAAATGTGATGACGGCAAGCAAAATTTTTGTTTCAGATGTGAACTTATGTAGATGTAGAGAAGCTGGTCAACTCCTAGTCTAGAAGCCAGTCCACAATTTTTTGGTACTGATATCTTCCAATCCCAGTGTATCGTTAATTAAACTGTTGGTTTGAATTCTGCTGTCACCATTTTTTTCATTGATTCCAAGAGTTTTATCAAATATATTCTTAAATTGTTTGATTGCAAATAGATAAACTGCTGTTGAAATGCATTCTGAGAAACTTGAAAAAAGTAAGGACCAACATAAACACATGTAAAATGCAGTCCTAGAACCCTGCATTATACTTAATATACTTGTATGGTTTTTTCTGCCAGTACCGGTATTTCCGTACCAAAAACCGGTACTACCGGTACCGGCATAATGTTGAAAGTCTGAAAATGGCTAGAAATAGTTAGTGTTACCGTCCACGGTAGGTTGTCAGCTCGGACGATAAAAATAAACTAAATTAAACTACAGGTATTTGCCGGTATTGCCAAAAACTGGCCGGTATACCGGCATGCCGATATACCACTACAGCCCTAATACCTAACTAACAATGTTACCCAGCGTTGCTCAGGTTTTTTAGACTTTTTCTCGTTTTTTTCATAATAAAACATAAAATAATGAACCGATTTTTAGTTTTAATGCCTCAAAGCTTTTTCCTACCTTTATGCAAAATTTTGTTCAAATTGCTCTAGTGGTTCGGATGTGATCAGCAAAGAAACACAAGCTCAGAAACACTCATTGCTTTTTACTTTACATATAAAGATTTATAAGTGTGGTAGCGATGTCTAAATAATTTCAGATTTGGCTGAATTTTTTTTTAAATTTTTTTATAAAAAAATTTGAAAGGTGCCTCATTGAAAATTTTATTTTTAAAAATTGAGGACCACCCTACTCTCTCCATCACAAAACAAAATTGCATATAATCAATTTTACAATGTTTCTCACTCTTTTTCTAATCACCATTTCTGACTTTTATTTCACGTTCTGACAATTTTATGCTCCTGCATTAGCCACATTCTAACACATAACCTTTCATTTGTAAAAATTCACCAGCCTGCTCTTATTCTAGTCTTCAACCATCCTTCAGAACCACATTACATATATCAGTCATCTACACCCAGTGTTATTTTAGTTCAGTTAATAATTTTAGTTCTTATTTTTATTTTATTCTTAAATTTTATTTATTATTATTATTGTTTTAGTTTAGTTTATCAAACAATTTTAGTTTTTATAATTATTTAGCTCTACAAAATTAAATTAAATTATTATTTTATTACGGTTCTTGAAATAATTTTCGTTTTTATTTTTATTTTATTCAGATAAAAAAATTTCGTTTTTATTTGATTTTTGCTCAATTTCAGTTCTTGCTCTAAATATTTTTCTTACTATATCCAATTTCATGCAGTGTATATATGGAAAAATAAAAATTGTGTAACAAAGAAAGATTCTTTATTTTTAGAATCTTTTTTAGATTTGTTGGTGCTGAAATCGTAAACAAAAAATTCCCACACGGAACTATCTTTTTTTCGCCCAGCAAGCATTTTTGCAAGAAAACTCATAATTATTTTCAATGATTACAACGTTTATGATAACAGGAAAGAAATGGGTGTGCATTTCAAGTTACACAACCATAGAAATTTATATCATAGATATCCACAGATATTGGTTATCTATGTCCACAACTTTCAATAATTTTCGTTCAAAAATTAATTTTTGTTTTTATTTAGTTTGCATTATTTAAATTTTATTATTATTTTATTATCGTTCAGAAAATAATTTTCGTTATTATTATTATTCAGTTTGTGCCATTTAAATATAGTTTTTATTCTATTTACGTTCTTCAAATAATTATAGTCTTTCTTTCGTTATTATTAACGAATACAATAAAAAATTTTGTTTTTATTCAGTTTTAGTTAACAAAAATATCACTTGTCTACACCGTACCAACAACTCCAGCAGCTTTCAACATGTCCTTCACCACTCCTAAAGGCCCTGTTCTTGTTGCCTTGCTACGCTTCATCTTATGGACTGCACTACTCAATCCTTTATGGTACTTCAGCTTCAAACTTTCAGAAACTACAACATATTCAGAATTCTTTGGCACAAATCGTAACTGACACTATATGATCCGAACACATCACTCCAGTACTTGCTCAACTGCACTGGCTGCCGCTCACCGAGCATGTCGAATATATATTCGCACTGCTAACATTTAAAGTTTTGACCACTTGATAGCCAGACTACCTTTATGATCCACTTAAGATGAGCATGACAGATCGAACAGTAGAAGACGGTTTTCTGCCATATCGCACCTACTGTCTGGAATAATCTCCTCCTTGAGTAAACAAAAGATCTGCCTTCTATCCGTTTATCTTTTACAAGGGCTGCAACCTCTTTGCTGTCTTCACTCCACCACCAGGTTTCCTTATGCCTTCTTATACCTTTTATAACTCCATACATTGCCTACTGCTTCATCAAGCAAGCGCCCTTTCAAATCATTCTAGACTTTGTTGACATTACCAGGACTATTCATCACCACAGCAGCTTTAGCTTACACTCTTTCTTTTGAGATACATTCAGTTTCTGGCTCTTTCAGCTTAGTCTCTTTCTTAGCTTTCCTTAAACCTTTCTACAAATTTCACTTCACTTTTCTTAACTCGCTCTTTCAGCTCCATAATAAAAATAAGCAATTTGTGCTGAGGGATATGTGCTTCACATCCGATAATCTAAGCATCCTTAATCAATTTTCTTTCACACATTGTGACCAAGATATAATCAAAAACAGTCCCACATCCACTAGACTTATAAATTTTGACCCAAGTGTTTGCAACAGTGAGGCATAAATAAAGAATCATCAAACTCTAATATCACCTTCCATATTACCTTTACCAAACCCACAACCTCCATGGGATAATTTTTAACTCTAGATGTATAGAGTGTAACAAAAATATTTGGTTGCTTCAAGGTAAATTTAAACAAAGCAATGTTCCAAAATATGTCACTTAGACTAAAAACTCTGCAGAATATCTCTGCTCGAAAATTGGGATTTCAAATAGTCTCACTGACTAACTGCATTTTACTATAACTAAAGCAAAATCACTTGTGCAACAGATGATATCAGCTTTTCTATCTATCTATATATATAAAAATGAATGTTTGTATATATGTATATATGTATGTTAATGTCCTTTATGCATTGCTACACCATTCATCCGATCGTAATGAAATTTTCACACAACCTTGAGAGTCAATGGAAATCAAAAATAAAAAAAATTTTTTTGAAATCCGTCACAAAATGAGCGGAGCGGGTGAGCGAGCGGGAACTATATATATATGTATGTGTGTATGTGTGTATGTATGTATGTATGTGTATGTGCATGTATGTGTGTCTGTGTGTGTTTATGTATGTACTAGCGGAGATACCCGGCGTTGCCCAGGTTTTTTGAGGTTTTTCTAATGTTTGTCTCTTTCTCTCCCGTTTCCTTTCCCACCTGCTTTCCAACTCCTGTTAGCTTTCCCGTTTTCGGTCGTTTTCCCACTGCCGGTCGCTTTCCCGCTCCCAGTCGCTTTCCCGCTCCCGGTCGCTTTCCCGCTCCCGGTCGCTTTCCCGCTCCCGGTCGCTTTCCCGCTCCCGGTCGCTTTCCCGCTCCCGGTCGCTTTCCCGTCCCGGTCGCTGCCCCGTTCCCGCTCACGTTTGCTCTCCCATTCCCGCTCACGCTTGCTTTTCTGTTCCCGCTCGCTGTCCGTTCCGGGTCGCTTTCCCGTTTCTATAATAGACAAACTAACCCACAAACATTCATATATATATATAGTCTTAGCAAATCTATTTTGCGTTTTATAGGCTAACAGAAGTTATGAAAGAATGTAAAAGAGAAAATGAGCGGGAACGGGAACGGGAGAGCAACCGTGACCGGGAATGGGAGAGCAAGCATGACCGGGAACGGGAGAGCAAGCGTGAGCGGGAACGGGAAAGCGACCGGGAACGGGAAAGCGACCGGGAACGGGAAAGCGACCGAGAACGGGAAAGCGACCGGGAACGGGAAAGCGACCGGGAACGGGAAAGCGACCGGGAACGGGAAAGCGACCGGGAACCCGGAAAGCGACCGGGAACGCGGAAAGCGACCGGGAACGCGGAAAGCGACTGGAATCGGGAGAGCAAGCTTGGAAGGAAACGCGAGCAAGAGAGAAAATCGATAACAAAACTTCTGAGCGGGAAAGCGACCGGGAGCTGGAAAACGACCGAGAGCGGAAAAGCGACCGGGAACGCTACGAAAACGGGAAAGTGGAGAAGGGAACGGGAGCGAGAGAGACAAACATTAGAAAAACCTCTAAAAACCCCGGGCAACGCCGGGTAACCCCGCTAGTATATATATAAAAATGAATGTTTGTATGTATGTATGTATGTATGTATGTATGTATGTATGTATGTATGTATATATGTATGTTATTTATGCATTGCTACACCATTCATCCGATCGTAATGAAATTTTCACACAACCTTGAGAGTCAAGGGGAATCAAATATAGAGAAAAAAAATTTGAAATTCGTCAAAAAATGAGCGGAGCGGTAACTATATATATATATATATATATATATATATATATATATATATATATATATATATATATATATATAGTCATCCTATTTGTAGGCTCTCGAAACATTTCAACGCAATGTTTCCCTTCATAAAAAATTATCTATCTGGCATCAGACTAGCTGTCGAGCAGAAGTAAGGAGTTCTGAGACTATCATAGTCATAGTCTAATGTTAAGTAGCTCCGAAAGACTGAGGAGACTTCTAGCCATCATTTTTTGGTGATGGTCGGTGGCTCAGTTGGTAAGAGCGCTTGCATTTAGGCGAGGCGGTGTTGCCATAGACACGTGGGTTCGATTCCTAGTAGAGTCATATATATATATATATATATATATATATATATATATATATATATATATATATATATATATATATATTAATGTAAAATCGCTGTTTCTATGATAGGTTTTCCCATTGATAGACGTTAAATGACTTGGAATAACTATTATGGACATTATTAATAGACCAGAAGGTATAACTAGCCCTAACAAAGCTTCATTTATTATTTTCCAATAAAACTGCAAAACCATTCTATTGAGCCCGGTATACGATTTGGTGATATCGTAACAATATATATATATATATATATATATATATATATATATATATATATATATATATATATATATATATATATATTAGGGATGTCACGGGTAGTACTTTTTAGAGTTTTCGGGTTCGGGTTTGTGAAACTAGAGTTTTCGGGTTCGGGTTTGTAGTTTTCCAAAAACCGGGTTCGGGTTCTGGCTTATGATTTCAAATTCGTGGATTGATTTTAAATTTACCTAGTGTATATACATATACAAACGAGAGCGATCAATTCATCCATTGGACATTACACGTATTGAATAAACTCTAACAAGTTAATTTTTTAGCTTTCCAAATAATGTGATTTTTTGGCCAAAGAAGGCTTAATTATTTTAGTTCGTTCGCGGCTCGGACCGGCCAGATAATCAGGCGGATTAGTGGTCTAGCTTACACACTCACCAATAAAATGACCTATTTGTGTTATTTGTTATGCAAAGGTGATAATACAAAACTTTTATGGCTTGCGATTAGTATAATACGTTACCTCTTAAATTATTGTACTTTATTAATTTTTTTCGCGGCTCGGTCCGGTTGGGTAATCAGGCGGATTAGTGTTCTAGCTTACACATTTGCCAATAAAATGACTGTGACGCATAGATCATTTATAGACTTTGCCAGTTAAAGTTTAGGATTATGCAAGATTATCTTTATAACAAAGGGTCTTTGTTATATCAGAAAAACTTTGAGTATATGAATGAATAAATATAAGGTTATAGAACTGAAGTAAAAAGTTTAGTGTCATGGCTATCCGCGATTTCTTCGACCGAAGGAGGCTTAATTATTTTAGTTCGTTCGCGGCTTGAAGAAAAAAAGGGTCACTTTAGACGAAGACCCTCTTTTGTGGTGGAAAGATAACAGAACAAACTTTCCAAATTTAGCGGTGATCGCTAAACGCTACTTGGCGGCCCCAGCTACCAGCGTTCCATCGGAACCGTTGTTCAGTGGTGCTGCAATTATTTATGAGCCGCTAAGGAACCGATTATCAGGCAAGACAGCAGAAAAACTGTTGTTTATGAAGTACAACTTGCCTGAAATCGGTTCCTAATACTATTTCATTTTTAATAAACTTGAAAAGTTATGAAAACTCTGTTTGTGTTGCTATTTTTAAAACTGGAATAAATATTTATTTACTAAAAAAATTTATTTGTTCACAACTCCGAGTTCGGGTATTAGGCTTATAAATTTTCGGGTTCGGGTATCAAGTTTTCACATTTTCGGGTTCGAGTTCGGGTAACAAGTTTTCTCATTTTCGGGTATCAAATTTTCACACTTTCGGGTTCGAGTTCGGGTTTGGGTATCAGAAAAAGACCGGGTAGTACCGAACTCGGGTTCGGGTACCCGTGACATCCCTAATATATATATATATATATATATTGGATGAATGGTGTAGCAATGCATAAAGGACATACATACATACAAACATTCATTTATATATATATATCTATATAAAAATGAATGTTTGTATGTATGTATGTATGTATGTATGTATGTATGTATGTATGTATGTAAGTGAAAACTCTTCTTCGAGCAAGTTCGTCAGAGGTCTTCAGAGGAAGACCCTCCCAGCGTTTCGGCCCTTTTCCTGACGCTACCACGGGAGGGAGGGCCACGACCGTTGATCAGACGGCCGCCCCCTGACGAAATTTGTGTATCACATGCCGTTTCCGACCAGAACCAGATAACCGGCAAATCTTCAAAGTACCAGAACCAAGAAGTCATTTTGAAACCGTCAAGCAACTGTAACAAGATGAGAAACTGTCTTTCAAACGCCGGAACTTGAGCATGTAGTAACTGTAGTATCCACCAAACCGCCAGATTCCGAGACCGAAAGAAACATTCACCTCCGGAACTTCGAGCCATGCCACCACTTTCACCAAACGAGAAACACCACAAACCATAATGGCAGGAAACATTGTTTCGATTATTTTCTAAACGCCAGCAACTTTCCTTCTATTGCAAACAACCGAAACTTTCGCCGGCAGCCATAACGCGACTTCGTCCCTGAACTTGTAAACAAAGGAGGAGCTAACACTGTTGTACGGAAGCCAGAAGTGGCTATTTAAATTTATTATCTCCTTTTTCATTCCTTTGCATCCATATCCAAAAAGAAGCTGTTTCTGCTCTTTCAGCTATTTTCTTGATAGCTTGAGTTTTTTTCCGACCCGACATTCCGAGAGCCACAAGCAATTTGACGAGTGAGCGACCGGCTAAACCCCTGGCGCCTACTTCAACTGGAAAAATCTCGACTCTATACCCCGCACGCTCCAAATCTTGGGCAAGGATTCTGTAACGTTCTTCTTTCAAGATATTTGAGGCTTCCATGTTGCTTTCCCATGGCACTGTTAGTTCGATGAACAGCAACGTCTTGGCCAAACTGGAAAAAATGACAATGTCCGGTCTCAATCCGCTGCTGCGAACCAATTCCGGAAAGCAGTCTTAATCTTTTAAGTCTGCTGATATCCTCCAGTCATTTGCCGCATCAAGCAACGATTCTCTTCTCGTACTTGCCTTTCTGCGGCCCAAGTGCTGCAAGCCTTCTCTCAAGAAATAAACTTTTCTTCTGGGGCACAACTGCATCGAATTGGCTAATCTGCAGTTCTCCTTGATAATGCCCAGTATCTCTCTTAGAACCTCATTGTGGCGCCACGTATGTATGCATACATACATACATACATATGTATGTATGTATGTATGTATGTCCTTTATGCATCGCTACACCATTCATCCAATCGTAATGAAATTTTCACACAACCTTGAGAGTCTAGGCGAATCAAATATAGTAAAAAAAAATTTGAAATCCATTACAAAATGAGCGGAGCGGGTGAGTGAGCGGGGGTTTTTAGAGTTTTCTTATCGTTTTTCTCTAGCTCCCGTTTAATTCCCCGTTTTCTCTCCCGGTCGCTTTCCCGTTTCCGCTTGCTCTCCCACTCCCGGTCGCTTTCCCGCTTCCGGTAACTTTCCCGATTCCAGTCGCTTTCACGCCCCATCTATCTCTTAATAATTTGTAATAACGCGCAATCGGTCACATTATGCAAAACTGGGAAGCAAGTCATGGACTTCTTAATATTAAGAAGCCCATTAGAAAGTAATGCCTGTTACACAATTGTAAACAGTGCTTCGAAAACTTATGCAATGATCATGTATAGGCACTTTTGTGACTGGCAGCCATTTAGTCTTTGTTTTTTTTTGAAAAACACTGTTTTTTCATTAATTTTAATTAATAATTATAGCTGTTATACCAAATATATATATATATATATATCATATATATATATATATATCATATATATATATATATATATATATATATCATATATATATATATATATATATCATATATATATATATATATATCATATATATATATATATATCATATATATATCATATATATATATATATCATAGTATCTCGGTCGTTTTCCCGCTGCCGGTCGCTTTCCCGCTCCCGGTCGCTTTCCCGCTCCCGGTCGCTTTCCCGCTCCCGGTCGTTTTCCCGTTCCCGGTCGCTGTCCCGCTCCCGGTCGTTTTCCCGTTCCCGGTCGCTGTCCCGTTCCCGCTCACGTTTGCTCTCCCATTCCCGCTCACGCTTGCTTTTCCGTTCCCGCTCGCTGTCCGTTCCGGGTCGCTTTCCCGTTTCTATAATAGACAAACTAACCCACAAACATTCATATATATATATAGTCTTAGCAAATCTATTTTACGTTTTATAGGCTAACAGAAGTTATGAAAGAATGTAAAAGAGAAAATGAGCGTGAACGGGAACGGGAGAGCAACCGTGACCGGGAATGGGAGAGCAAGCATGACCGGGAACGGGAGAGCAAGCGTGAGCGGGAACGGGAAAGCGACCGGGAACGGGAAAGCGACCGGGAACGGGAAATCGACCGGGAACGGGAAAGCGACCGGGAACGGGAAAGCGACCGAGAACGGTAAAGCGACCGGGAACGGGAAAGCGACCGGGAACGGGAAATCGACCGGGAACGGGAAAGCGACCGGGAACGGGAAAGCGACCGAGAACGGTAAAGCGACCGGGAACGCGGAAAGCGACTGGAATCGGGAGAGCAAGCTTGGAAGGAAACGCGAGCAAGAGAGAAAATCGATAACAAAACTTCTGAGCGGGAAAGCGACCGGGAGCTGGAAAACGACCGAGAGCGGAAAAGCGACCGGGAACGCTACGAAAACAGGAAAGTGGAGAAGGGAACGGGAGCGAGAGAGACAAACATTAGAAAAACCTCTAAAAACCCCGGGCAACGCCGGGTAACCCCGCTAGTAATATATATATATATCATAGTTTTCTAAAATATCTTATTTACTTGAGCTAATATTATTGGATTTGTTTTTTCAGATTGAGTTTAATTTGAATATTATTTAATTTTAGCTTATTGCTGAAAATTAGTGGTTAGGGATGTTCTTCAAATGTTCCATTGACACATAATCAAACTGCAATATGGTTGATTGGTCAACCCGAAAAGAATCTACCAAACAATGTTTTTCCAACAATAGTTGATGTGCTAAGAACGTTTATCCACTACCACAAAGCCTTGAAACAAACAGTTCCAGTCAGTGTAAAAGCAACGTCTAATGATTTAGCTCACATCTGGAACAAGGCTAGAATTCCAATGACTTACCAGCCTCATATTGTATCATAAAAAGCTTGTTTAGATGAATATTATTTAATCAAAAAAAATAAAGGAAGAGCCAGTGAGTCACAGGTTGCTAGAGAGAAAGATTTTAGTATCAAATTAGATTTACTGTTTGACATTTCACACAAGGATGCAAGCAAGCTAATTAAAATTAATGAAGATAAGGTATTTCTGGAAGACCAACAGAATGCTCGTATGATGAAGATGGCTGGCAAAGATGTAAAATTATCTCAACAAGAACAGCAGAGCGTCAACAAGCGGAACTAAAAAGAAAGCAGGACGAGGAAGAGAGGAGACAACAAGCAAATGCTATCCTTACTCCTAGCTGTAGCCACTTTAGTTTTGATAATGATACTGATAGCGAAGAAACAGAACTCAGTGACGTTCCTGATGACAATGATGATTACAAAATACAAATTCCAGTTTATCACAAAAAACTGGTAACCAAATCGACTGATGGTGAACAAAGTCCTAAAAATAAAAAGCCAAATATTATCAATGAAATTTTGTCTTCTCCAGATGTTTCATCCACACTTGATCGAATCAATCTATCGGACAAAAAATTCACTATTTTGGCAGCTGCGATTGCTAGAGCAAGTGGAGAGGACCTGCAAAGTACACCATTATCAAGATCAACAGTGCACCGCAAACGCATCATGCACCGATCATCAACTGAAAATCACATTTGGCAGAAATTTATGTCAAGTGAGAAACCACCTATGGTTGTCCACTGGGATGGTAAGATGATGGGAGACAACACCAACTCCAAAGATCCAAAGTCCAATGTTGATAGAATTGCTATTGATGTGACTGGTCGTAATCTGGAGAAAATACTGGGTATTATAAAGATACCATCTGGCACTGGACTGGCACAAGCAAAAGCAACCTTCCAGTTACTGACCATATGGAATGTTGCAAATGATATTGTTGATATGTGTTTTGACAGAACAGCGTCAAACACGGGTTCCAAAAATGGTACATGCATCCTGCTAGAGAAGTTGATGGGAAAACATTTTCTCTACTTTGCTTGCTGTCACCACATGCATGAAGTAATTATTGGGGAAATCTACTCAGTTCTGCTTGGACCCAGCAATGGGCCCAACATAGCTCTATTTTATCGCTTTCAGAAATGTTGGCCAAGCATGAATCAATCCAATTTTGCCCCATTAGATGATGCCCGTCTTGCTGAACCACAGCTTAGATCAGAGGTTGGCTCTTTCTGCAGTCTTTCTTATCAGATGACTTTTTGCACTTGCCAAGAGAAGACTACAAAGAGATGATCAAGTTGTGCCTTTTAGTTTTGGGTTTTCCATTATCAGACAATGCCACCAAGAAGTCTTGCTTTCGCATGCTGGGAGCTTATCATATGGCTAGGTGGATGGCTAAAGTCATCTATTGTATGAAGATTTACCTCTTCAGAAATGAATTCAAGCTATGAAAGAACAGAAAAACTTGTGCAAAATTTTTTTTTCCTACTCATTTATCAGCATGGATTGCCTGTCCAATGGCAAGTGATGCTCCAGCAAATGACCTGATGCTCTTCACAAGAATTAAACAATATTCTGAGATCAACAAGGTAATTTCAAATGCTGCAATGAAGAAGTTTCAAAATCACACTTGGTACCTCGGGTCAGAAATGGCCAAAAACTGACACTACCGGTAACGGTATAATGTCGAAAGCCTGAAAAGGGCTAGAAATAGTGTTTGAAAATGCATTAGTGGTACCATCCGTGGTCGGTTGGTCAGTCAGCTTGAATGAATACTTGTTTCTTATTTATTAATTTTCAGAGGGAGACATTCCTGTAATTGAAGTGTAGCAAATTATAGGCATACAGGTAAATTGCACTACCCATCCTGCTGCTGTAGGTCTTTCACTCTTTTGTTTGTTATGTGTGATGTGCTGAATGCCGATTGTTCAATACCGGTTCCGGCATCCTTCATACCGGCAGAACCGGTATTTCCCGCAAACCGGCCGGTATACCGGCACAGCCCTAGTTTAAGTGAAAAAAAATTGAGATCGGTCACAAAATGACTGGGAGAGCGAGCAGAAACGGGAACGGGAAAGCAAGCGAAAACAGAAAAGCGACCGGAAACGAAAGAGCGACCGGGAAATAACCAGGAGCGGGAAAGCGACCAGGAAACAAGCAGGAGCAGGAAAGCAAGCGGAGAAGGAAACGGGAGCTAGAGAAAATGATAGAAAAACCTCTAAAAACCCTGGGTGCCCCGCTAGTATCCAATAAAATAGAGTGAATCGTAGGATACCAACTACCAACACCTAAACCCGGGATAGGTAATCCCGGCAAAAACAGCTAAATCACAGAATTGTAATCCCTATTCTAAAATTAGTTTATCATGTTACAGTGCCATTAGAAATTTTTATTATATTATTAAAACATAAATGAAAAAATAGAAACATACATAGTTTTAAGACTAGATGAAGAAGAATCTTCTAAAACACACACTGCGACACTGGCATCCTGAGATGCTGAAGCAAACATCCGTGGTCTGCAACAATTGCAATGAATAAATATCTTAATTTATATTTAGTTTTAAAAATAAATTGTTACAATGAGCAAATAGTTTAATTTCATTCAAATGTCACCTTAAAGCTGAGAACAGCAGTTTATAAACCAATCGGGTATGAAGTTTTGTTGTTTGCTGAGCTGTGGGCATCCGAAGATCCATCGTAAGAACTTCTCCTGTGTCTGTACCTACCAGATATTGGTTGTCCTGCTGCGGTACCCATGTTAAACAGGTTGGAACACTCACTTGTAGTTGGCCTAGAAAGTTATTTAAAAGTCAGAAACATATAATTGTTTGTGATTCATTCAAGCAGAAACTTTTCAATGCTATTCAACATCAAATGCACTGATCTCCTTTCTAGAATCAGCTTTTTTAAAAAAGAGATTCAAGCAATAAATAAGTCAATATCTGTATTCTATTCTAAAACATGTAAAGTTACTCATGGACTTCTATATAACAGCACCTGACGGTCAGCCAAATCATTTTGAGCTGATGTTTTGCGTGCAGTTGGTCCCTTATCTATTAGCTGTTCGTATTTGAGTGGTTCGGTCTGTGTTTGGATTTATTGTTATAAAGTGTGTACTGGTAATTTTTATTTATGATAACATTGATATATTTATTAATATTTATAATTGAAATTATGCTTTAGTGACTGCACTCAACACTTGTTTATTTAAATTCAACTGTACGTTATCGAAGGTTTGACTAGATTGACGTTTGAAAAAGGTTGGGATTGTTAATATTTTGAACAATTGGATTTATTTCTGCATTATAAAAGTTTTTATTGCTAAAAATGCCGCACAAGTACCAGGCATATGGTTGCAAAACAAACTACAAAATAAATAAATAAACTTTTTAAAAACTAGTCTTATTTTAGAAAGACACTAAAAAGTAGAAAATAAAATCGTACGTCAAATTGATCATCTTGTTGTTCGCCATGATAAGACTAGGGTGCTCAGTTTGAATTTAACCCTCAGAGGCTTTTGGGGTCCATATGGACCCCAAGGCTCTTTTCAATCCATATTATCAAAATGAAAATGCAAGGATAGACCAATGAAATTTTATGACTTTATGCATGCCTATAAGAAGTATTCATCCAACAAAAATTTTAAATTTATCTTTACCCAACATCGATTTATTCGTTAATTATACATCGAGGATCCTGGGGTTCATTTGGACCACAATGTTAATATAATGGTTGTATAGTGATTTGCGGCCATATGTATGTCAAATTGATGCCTATGGTTACTTGAATAATTGAAATTACGATAGAGTGAACTGTTGAGAAAGTGCTTCAATTTGTCTTTTTATTGTGTCTTTATGACATAATAAAAAGTTCTTTATATCATAATTGCGTAAAAAGCGGATTTCACAAAGCCTCGGAAGTACAGTTAGTGGTCTACGAAGTACTTTATGCTAAATATAAATGGTAGGATTCTGCGTCCCGTTATTTTTTTTGAAACGATACGATATGTCTCGATTAAAACGATACGCCTAGACCAATAACGAGACAAATCCGATACGATACGATATCGGGATCTCTACTGAAATGTCAGCTGTGGAAATTTTGTCTCGAATAAAACAAGATAACATAGAATGATGAACTATACGTGACAGACAATATTAATAACTACATTAAAGAAATTCATTGAAAAAAAATATTTAAATATTAAAAAATTTACAAAAAAATTTTTCAAACTTGAAATAAGTTTCATTTGTTTAGTTTCGGTACATCTATTTGTCTAAATTTAGACTCTAAATGATGACAAACGCGAGAAAGTACCTGTATGCAAGAATTAAGAAAGTGAAGAAAACCCAGCGGGTTTATTTATAGGCGATGGCGAATCCGGTTGGCAAGAAAGAAGCTGAGAAAGTTTCGAATTCCAGCTGCAGACGACGTGAACACTACAGGTGGCACACACATACTCACATACAACCAAGAATATAATCGAGATTATAAAGATATATATATATATATATTTATATATATATTTATATATATATATATATATATATTAAAATATGCTGCCGGTTCCCAGACTAAAAATAGTAAATAATGGGGCTACAGGCTGTCAGGAAAACCGAATTTAAAGTGGGGATGATAATAGTTTTAAACTTCTGTCAATAGGTAGATTAATTAATCAATGTTGATGAATCACTTGCAAATATTCACAGTTGTGACAATCGTTAATTAAATATGTATGACTTTCGTTATTTATTGGAAAATATTTTTAAAAATCTCAGTATTTGTTTCGGGACTTTATACGAGAACTAAATTTAAGTTTCGCTATTTTATTTCGATACGAGACTTCTTCCACAGGCTGTATCGTTTCAATGGCGATACGGGATCTCCCGTATTGTTTTTAAATCTCGATTGATTTCGAGATAACAATTACGGGACGCAGATACTTACAAGTTATTTCAACGTTCTCAAAAATCAAACCGTCTTTGATGAATGCTTTTTTTTTATTACCAACTTGAGCATGTAGTAACTGTAGTATCCACCAAACCGCCAGATTCCGAGACCAAAAGAAACATTCACCTCCGGAACTTTGAGCCATGCCACCACTTTCACCAAACCAGAAACACCACAAACCATAATGGCAGGGAACATTGTTTCGATTATTTTCTAAACGCTAGCAACTTTCCTTCTATTGCAAACAACCGAAACTTTCGCCGGCAGCCATAACGCGACTTCGTCCCTGAACTTGTAAACAAAGAAGGTGCTAACACTGTCGTACGGACACACACATACTCACATACAACCAAGACTATAATCGAGATTATAAAGATATATCTTAGATGAGCTACTATTACGGTCAATTACGGATATCGAAACACTAAAATAATCATTCCAATTCTATACAACAATTCTATATAATGTTTCGAATTCCAGCTGCAGACGACGTGCACACTACAGGTGACACACACATACTCACATACAACCAAGACTATAATAGAGATTATAAAGATATATCTTAGATGAGCTACTATTACGGTCAATTACGGATATCGAAACACTAAAATAATCATTCCAATTCTATACAACAAATTTGACAAAATAAGTTTATCAAACAGACTAAACCAAAACCAATAATAATAGTCATCGAGTACGATTGCCTTGCCAACCGTTGATGTTGGTTCGCATATTTCTAAATGGAAGTATGCAGAGGTCGACTAGCAGCCTATGAGGGGCGTGGCTTAACCTCTGCTTTAGATATCTTTGATTACTATTATCAATTCTAAAAATAGTAAATAATGGGGCTACAGGTTGTTAGGAAAACCAAATTTAAAGTGGGGATAATAATAGTCATCGAGTACGATTGCCTTGCCAACCGTTGATGTTGGTTCGCATATTTCTAAATGGAAGTATGCAGAGGTCGACTAGCAGCCTATGAGGGGCGTGGCTTAACCTCTGCTTTAGATATCTTTGATTACTATTATCAATTCTAAAAATAGTAAATAATGGGGCTACAGGTTGTTAGGAAAACCAAATTTAAATTGGGGATAATAATAGTTAAATAGTTATAAACCTCTGTCAATAGGTAGATTAATTAATCAATGTTGATGAATCAATTGCAAATATTCACAGTTGTGACAATCGTTAATTAAATATGTATGACTTTCGTTATTTATTGGAAAATATTTTTTAAAAATCTCGATATTTTTTCGGGACTTTATTCGAGAACCAAATTTATATCGATACGAGACTTCTTCCGCAGGCTGTATCGTTTCAATGGCGATACGGGAGATCCCGTATCGTTTTGAAATCTCGATTGAATTCGAGATAACGATATCGGGAGGCAGATGCTTATCGTTTTTCATAAAATTTTCTATATGGGATATTTTGTAAATAAATACTTACTATTGGCGGTAGCGTTTTATTTAGAATCTAAATTTAGACAAATAGATGTACCGAAGCTAAACAAATGAAACTTATTTCAAGTTGTAAAAAAAATTGAATTTGGTAAATTTTTATAAATTTTGAAATTTTGTAATATTTATATATTTTTTTCAATTAATTCCTTTAATGTAGTTATTAATATTGTCTGTCGCGTATAGTTCATCATTCTATGTTATCTCGTTTCATTTGAGACAAAATTTCCACTTCAGTCGAGATCCCGATATCGTATCGTATCGATATTGTATCGTTATTGCTCGAGGCGTCTCGTATCATATCGTTTAATTCGAGGCAAATTTCAGAAATCGTATCGTATCGTTCCAAAAAAAAATAACGGGACGCAGAAGCTTAAAAAACGATATATTTTTTATTTATCTATGTAACTAACAAGCGACCCGCCCCGGCTTTGCACTTTACTTGTCAGTTCCTTTGTTTATGTATTCGCGACTAATCACGGTACCCTCTAAATAACTTCAGCCTCGAGAATTTACTTTTTTCTAATTCGGAATTCGTGCTTCACAACGTAAATTATGTCGTTGTCCAGTAGTAGTGTTGTGTGGAACTTCTTAAAAAAAACCAGTAAAGATAATGTTACTTGCAATCTGTGTGGTAACAGCTATAAAACTAGTGACAATACGTCAAATTTAGCGGCGCATTTGCAAAACAAGCATTACCATGCATTCTCAGAGTTTAAAATGCTGGTGGCAAGTCGACCTTAGACTCAGAGCCTATAGCTAAAAAATGCGCATTGGACCAACAACAAAGATTGTCATTCAGAACTAGTTCTCCTACCCATTCAACTTGAACTATTTTATCTTCCAATGCTGCTTATGACGCCAAAATTGAAGATATAGTAAAGTGAAAGAGCGACCGGGAAAGAGAAAGCGACCGGGAGAGCAAGCGGGAAAGCGATATATCGATATTTTTTACTCGATATATCGATATTTTTTACTCGATATATCGATGTCGATATTTTTTAAATATCGATACATCAATATATCGATAAATTTTTTCACTTTCGACATTCCTAGTTTATATTAATACTTTAGTTAACATTTTAATAGGTTTTTGTCAGGATTAGCTAAAAGTTCATTTTAATGATGCAAGCATCATCTAGGGAATAAATTTAAATGTGTTACAAATTAAATATTGAAATTATTTAATTCGCTTTGGAACCTATTGAATATTGTTTTGGCGGGTGGCTTAAATCGATGCTGAAAGTTTCGAAGTTCTAACTTGTCTAAAAGTTGGTGAAAAATCAATTCAAAAATGTTGACCAAAGAATTTTGACAGAGAAGTTAAGTTAAATAAAAATGTTTAAAAAAGCTCTATTGTAAACTGTAACACAGTTAGTTATTTAAATCATAAATAATCCTAAAATAACTTGGAATAATTATTTTTTGCTACTGTTTTTATTGTACCCTTCATTTTTGGTTCTGCTTATGATTAAATATGAATAGGAATAATATAAATCTATAACATAAAAATTAGATTATGTCCTTTATGCATTGCTACACCATTCGTCGGATCATAATGAAATTATAGTGAAAACAAAACAGTCACAAAATGAGCGGAGGGGGAGAGTGAGCGGAAACATGAATTGGAAAATGAGCAGAAATGGGAAAGCAAGCGGGAACGGAAAAGCAACTGAGAGCAAAAGAGCGAGCGGGAACGGGAAGGCAAGCGAGAGCGGGAAAGCGTCCTGGATCGAGAAAGTGACCGGAACAGCAACCGGTAGCAGGAGAGCAAGCAGTAACGGTAAAGCAACCGGGAGCAGGAGAACAAGCGGAGAAGGAAACGGGAGCAAGAGAAAAACAGTAAAAACACCTCCGAAACTGCAGTCAGCCAATGTGAATTACTAGAATAAAATTTCACGTCCTGAATTTTGTAATATTGGAAATATAGCTTGTAAACTGCTAAATGGGTAGGTACATATAACAGAGCATGTCTTAAAGGATATATATATATATATATATATATATATATATATATATATATATATATATATCTTGCAAACAGGCTCAAAGAAAAACTCTTCTAAACTTGAATGAGACAACTTTCCTCATAATGCGTTCCACTTTTCTAAATTGTGGAATGAGACCAGCCTCAAACAAAATATTATAATTCATAATATGAAGTATTTTAATTTTAATTAATGCGCCTTGCTCGACGGCTCACTATGCACATTCAGAACGGTGCAATAAAGAAACATTTTAGCACGTCACACCATTATAAAGCAACAAGAAAGCTTCTTGATGAAAATACTACAATAAAATTTAAAGAAAACAACTTTTCATGCCTAAAGATTTGTGAGGCTCTGTTTATCAAAAAATTCGCCCCCTCTATTAATAAACAGTTCGATACATTTCCATCCACCTTAAAACTTTTTGATTCCTCAATCAAGTTTGCTGCTGTCCCGTCTGCCTCTCCTGTCATTGATTCTGAGCTTGCGACTGATGGCTCAGATACGTGTTGTTATGTATCTATATTTAAAAAAATATAAATATTGACGTCGATATATCGAGTAAAAAATATTGATATATCAATATATCGCATTCCTGCCCCGCTCCCGGTCGCTTTCCCGCTCCTGGTCGCTTTCCCACTTTTAGACGCTATCCCGCTCCCAATCTCTATCCCGCTCCCGCTTGCTCTCCCGTTCTCGGTTGTTTTCTCTTTCCCGCTCGCTCTTTCGCTCTACTTTTTATTAGGCAATAATTACAAAAATATTAAAAACTAAAAAGCTATCTTTTAACTAATATTTTTAAACTTATTTATTGAATCATCATGCAAACCAGTATTGCCACTAGTTTTATAGCTGTGACCAAACTGATTGCAAGTAACATTATCTTTACTGGTTTTTTTGAAGAAGTTCCACACAACACTACTATTGGACGACGACGTAATTTACGTTGTGAAGCACGAATTCCGAATTAGAAAAAAGTAAACAATTCTCGATGTTGAAGTTTTTTAGTTACCGGGATTAGTCGCGAATACATAGACAAAAGAACTGACGACTAAAAGTGCAAAGTCGGGGGGTCGCGGGCGGTCGCTAGTTAGTTAGATAGATAAATAGAAAATATATTGTTTTTCATAAAATTTTCGATATTGGATATTTTGTATCGATATATCGGATCAAAATATATCTGCTAAAAATATCGATATATTTGAATAAAAATATCGATACATCGATATTTTTCAACATCCCTACTTTGTTTACTTTACCTTGAAAATGGAGTCTCTCTCCGAAACGCGTCGGCATTAATTAAAATAAAAATACTTCGTATTATGAATTATAATAGTTTGTTTGAGGCTGGTCTCATTCCACAATTTAGAAAAGTGGAACACATTATGAGGAAAGTTGTCTCATTTAAGTTTAGAAGAGTTTTTCTTCGAGCCTGTTTGCAATTTGTAGTTCTTAATTTTTAGGCTAAAAATACTTTTTTACTTTAAATTTCACAGAAATGCAATTATTTCACCTGACACACTGACGGGCTTAGACTTTCTCAAATCCCATAAAAAGATTCTTTTATCCTGAAACAAAGACAAATTTCATATAAAACAAGTGACTGTAATTATTAAAATTAAAAAATGCTTTTATGAGCGTGATATTTTTCCTAGCGACATCAATAGTATAGTAAAAATGTTTATAGTAACTATGACGATGAAAGATTTATTCGTCATTATTATTATGCTTCTTTAATTTATTTTTTTATTAATTTTTGCTACTTAAATTTTATTTTATTTTTGTTTAATAATTAAACAAAAATAAAATAAAATTTAAGAACATGTGGGCTAACCTCATAATTTAACCTCATAATTTGCATAAAAAATTTTTTTTGATGAAATCGATGCATCTTTGCCTGACTTGTATATGGACAAATAGGCTTAGCTTATATCCAATGAATTTTCAAAGTTATTATCATGTGATCTATTGGGCTAACCTAATTCGATGAATATGCTGTCTGGTCAAGTGGTCTATCCTCATAGCCCACTTGTCCTTGCAGACTACTAAAAGTGGGTGTTGTCAGTGGTTGACGTAAAAAGACGGTGAGTAAATCCATAATTCTAATAAAATGACGTCGAGAAAGCGATTACTCACACTACAAGAGGCAGTTTACATGATAAATGAAGAAGAATATTCACCGACCAAGAAAAGAGGTTCGTGTAATTATATTACCATAGTTATTTGCTTCACCAATGTGTTTTTGCTTGTAAAGGTATAGCCCACTTGGCCACATAGACGAGTAGACAAAATTTATCTAACAGAATTGGATACACAAATATTTGATTTGCTTATTTTATAGCAGCTGAAGTAACAGCAGGGACCGTATTCACCAACCGTCTTTTAATTAACGAGACATTAAGCCCTTTACGCATAAAAACCATTTTCTGGTTCAGTAACCCACACTTCCTACTACTTATCAACTTCAAAAACAAAATTTATGGATAAATAATGCATGTCTGCGTCACCATCCATGAAAAAACCGACTTGTCCACAGATCAGTGCTTATGCAAACTACTTGAATAGCCCATTACTTATAATAATGTTAAGCCATCAAATCAAATTTATTTAACGCCAATGTCGTAAACGAACTGATTTTATTTATATATTAGGGAGTAACCGATTTCGATCCAATTAATCGGAAATTTCTATTATTATTTCGAAAAATTTCCAAGTTTTGCTTCTTTGAGCCATTATTAACTAATTTGAATCAATTTAATTATATTTAAAATAATTATAGTAATTGTGTTTAATTATTAAACTTAAAATTTTTTTAATTGGGATAATTTTAGAACTTCTAAACTTTTGCCTAAATCCTATGCATATCCTAACAAATGAAAGTTAATAAAAGCATATGAAAAACTTATCTCCAGCATTAGTATATAGTTGTATATATATATATACTAGCGGGTGCACCCGGCGTTGCCCGGGGTTTTTAGAGGTTTACCTAATGCGTTTCCTTCCCGCTTGCGCTCCCGCTCCAGGTCGTTATCCGTTCCCTGTCGCTTTCCCGCTCATTTTTTCGCTCTCAGTTCCCCCCCTAGATCCGATTCTACATACATACATACATACATACATACATACATACATACATACATACATACATAGATACATACACACATACATAGATACATACACACACACATACATACATACATACATACATACATACATACATACATACACACATACATAGATACATACACACTCCCGCTCCCGGTCGTTATCCGTTCCCTGTCTCTCCTAGATCCGATTCTACATACATACATACATACATACATACCTACATAGATACATACACACACATACATTCTTTGAATGAGCATTTAGTGCCGAAATATTGTAAAAAACACATACATACATACATACATACATACATACATACATACATACATAAACACAGACACACATACATGCACATACACATACATACATACACACATACATATATATATAGTTCCCGCTCGCTCACCCGCTCCGCTCATTTTGTGACGGATTTCAAAATTGTTTTCTCTATATTTGATTCCCCTTGACTCTCAAGGTTGTGCGAAAATTTCATTACGATCGGATGAATGGTGTAGCAATGCATAAAGGACATATATATATATATATATATATATATATATATATATATATATACATACAAACATTCATTTATATATATATATATATATATATATATATATATATATATATCAGCGTTATCTAGGTTAACTCATGTCTATGTAAATAGCGTGTTCTTCGAAGTTTCGTAATGCTCGAAGTTATTGTTGTCAGAAGAGATGCGCTGACGAATGTTGTCATTGAGCGATTCGATCTTCTGAGTAAAGAAAGTACTAAAAGAATCTGCCAATTTTTCACAATCACCGTCGAAAACAGTCTGCTTTTCCCGTCTATGAAGAAGGTTGTTGAGAGAGCGCCACAGGCTGCGAGGACTTTCAGAGCTTGATAGTGTTGCTCTGATAGATTCGGCCCGAGAAGCTAGGATGGCATGTTTTGCAAGAATCTTGGATTCGTCATATTCCTTTTTATTCTCTGAGGAGAGGGAAGAAAAATACTTTCGCTCGCATTTCCGTCGATGTTTCTTGGCAAGGAGAGAGAGTGTTGATGTGGGAGGTGACGCATTTTGAGCATATTGGACTAGCGGGGGTGCCCGGCGTTGCCCGAGGTTTTTCTAATGTTTGTCTTTCTCGCTCAGGCTTCCTCCCCCGCTTGCTTTCCTGCTCCCGGTCACTTTCCCGCTCCCGGTCGATTTCACGTTCCCGGTCGCTTTCACGCTCCCGGTCGTTTTTCCGTTCCTGGTCACTTTCCTGTTCCCGGACGCTTTCCCGTTCCCGCATGCTCTTCAGTTCCCGCTCACTCTTGCTCTCCTGTTCACACTCACGCTTGCTCTCCCGTTCTTGTTCTCGCTCATTTTCTCTTTTTCATTCTTTCCTATCTTCTTTTAGCCCTTCAAAACGTAAAATAGATTTGCTAAAACTGGATAAAACTTGCATGAAGTCTTCAAATGTTGTTACGTAAACTAAATATGAATTCTATTATGCAATTACCAATTACTGCAATTATTAAAAATAAATAACCAAGATTCAGTAAATAACGTATTCGGTTGAATTTTAGGTGTAAATATGTATTTATATAAAATTGTTAATAAATAAAAAAAAGTTTTCTAATTTTTCTTTAACATTTAATTCATATAATGAAAAAAAACTCGTCACCTTAGCAACCGAAACTATTCAGCTTAATAAATAACCAAGATTCAGTAAATAACATATTCGGTTGAATTTTTTAGTTGTAATTTTTATTAATAAATATAATAACAAAAATTTTCTATATTTTTGTTAACATTTATTTAATTAATAAGTCCGCGGTCTGCATTTTACCTACTCTGACGCGTTTCAATACTAACAGATTACGCATTGTATATTCTTAGAAATAAGACGATTTAGGCCGAATTTTTCAAAACCCTTTCTTAGAGAACACCTAAAACTCAAGATAAAGTTATGTCCCAAATTTCATTACAATCCGTTCAGTGGTTTTTGCGATTTCGTGATGAGTCAGTCAGTCAGTGGTATTCGCGGAATTTTACATGTCAAAAGTTGAAGAAAACGTTTTCCAAGAAATATGCGAAAAGCCTCAAATATATGTGCGATATGTCGATGACATTTTCGTTCTATGCAAGGACTACGACCAGCTCACAAAGTTAAAGACCTCTTTCGAAAATAATTCCGTTTTAAAATTCACGACTGAGTTTAACCCTGACAATAAACTCCCTTTTCTGGATTTGTTCGTAACAAAAACCAATCGTTCTTTAAAAATGAATCTCTATAAAAAACCAACAAATCATGGAGAAACTCTCAACGCCGCAGATTTCTGCCCAGAACGCTACAAAATCAGTGTTGTGTTGAATATGTTACACAGAGCTCGTCAAGCTACTGACAACCTTGACGAACTGAAGACAGAAATTCAAAAAATCAAAACAACTTTGATTAACAACAATTTTACCAATAGACTGGTAGACGACATCGTTGCTAGATTCCTCAAAGACAGCTCAAATATGGAAAAATTTAAAGACACTGGTAAAAAAATTCTAAACTTGTTTTATGGCGCTCAAATGCATAGCTCCTATAGGGTCGACGAAGAAATTATTAAGAACATCGTCAAAACCCAAGTCAAAGTTGCTGACACAAATGAGTATAGACTTCGACTCAACGTGTTTTACAGACCAAAACCTACTCATAAGTTTACATGCCCACATGATCATTTTGAAAAACAAGTAACTACCTACATAGGGTCTACAATAACGTCCTTGTCTAGAAGACTGACGATGCACTTACAAGGAGGGAGTATTGCTAAACATTTCCGCGAGACACACTTCTGTAATCTGACGAGACAAATTCTCGTCGACAACACTAAGATCATTGGTACAAATAGCAACCCAAAAAGACTTAGAATTTTAGAAGCCTTATTAATTCAAGACCAACGACCAAGTATCAACATTCAGGATAATAACTTCAGTCATCTACTTAAACTGTTTGGTAGTTCAATTGTGGGACAAGTCGAAAGCAAAAGAAAGAAGACCGAGGTATTGAATAGCAGTGATGAGCGTAAGGATTGTTGCGACCGTCGCTCCGTTGAATTTGTTGGATTCGACGCTGTTCTCGACTCTAAGTCTCAAGAGGCTGTTCTCGACTCTAAGTCTCAGGAGGCTGTTCTCGACTCTAGGTTTCAAGAAGCTGTTCTCGACTCTAAGTCTCAGGAAGCTGTTCTCGAATCTGAGTCTCAAGAGGCTGTTCTCGACTCTGAGACTCAAGAAACTGAAATAAGTCCTGAACTTGTTCCACAAAAAGAAAAAGTGGAAAAATGTAGTAATTGTGACTCTAAATTTCAAGAGCCCAAAATATTAAACAATGAGGAAGAACGGAGAGATAGTTGCGCCTTTCATCCCGTCGAATTAGTTGGATTTGACTCTACCTTCGATCCTGATCTTCGTGAAGATCATCTACACACGGGAAAAGTTGAAGACATGGATGTCTTAAAAAAATGTAAAAACGAGTGCGACAAGCGACCTGGGGAGGAGGAGTTGATTGATGACAGGGCCGACTTGTAACTACACCTCTTGAGTGCGACATGGAACCTGGATATTTGGACGTTGCTGTTCGTTCCGATTTTTCAGAGGTGCGCACCTGTATGCCCGTGACTGTCGGCGAAAGCACGTGTGATCCAGGCGTATTTAACCACCTGCTTGGTAATGTAAATATTACAACTAGAAAACGACGTTGACTGTATATTACTTTGGTTTTTTTCCAGTCGATATCATAAACGTTTACGTGTCTATATATTGATATTTTTTAAAAAAATCGAGTCAATTTTATTTCGGACTAGTTTTAATGGTTTGTTGGTTTTAAATATTTCATTTGGTTTATTTCATCCTTTGTTCTTATTAGCTTTCAATGCTCCATTTCAATAGTCAATGCTTTATATTAAAATCCAATGCTTTATACCATTATTTAAGGTGTCATACTAATATCCAATGTTTCATATTTCAACGTTTCGAATCACTCCATATCATTATTCAATATTTTATACCAATATTAAACGTTTCATATCAACATACAATAGTTCATATCAATACTTAATTTATTCTCATATGTTTTAACTCATATTTATGAAATTAAATTAGGGGCTCTGAAGATGGATACGTCCGAAACTGGCCAGTTAGCCCAATTTAATAAAAGTTTTAAATCTCTTTTAATCTTATTCCTAATAAAAAAGAAATCGTTATTCTTCAAAACTTTTGTAAGAAGCTTGTTAATGCAGAATGGACTAAAAAGTTCAACGAAACTTGTCTAAAAGAAGATATCATTCCGAAATATGCCTTAAACATATATATATATATCTATATATATATATATATATATATATATATATATATATATATATATATATATATATATATATATATAGATTTTTATGGTTCACTTGTTGATTATTAACTTTGATGTTTCACTTTGTTAATGTTTAAACTATAATTTATGGTGGTCAATACAAAACAAAAGATATTGAATCTAATCAGAAAAGTGAGAGAAAAACCTCAACAAAGCCCGAGCAAAGCCGTGTAAACCAGCTAGTGAAAAGTTATAATGGAAAAACAACCTGTGAACAAGTCAAAAGTAGGTCATCATTTTGTGGATGATATGCAGCTGCATACACAGCATCTGTGTGAACTGCCAAAAAATAAAATGAATTAAGTGTCCTAAATATTGAAAAAAAGAAGTAAATGAAGATGACAAAATGAAGCTGGAAAAAAACTAAAATTATCACCATTGTGAGTTGAAAGAGACAAAAAGTCTTCACTGTTCCAAAGCTTCACACTGCAATAAAAATAAACTTCCTTTTAGAACTTTATCGGATTTTTAAAAGTTAACCATAAAATTATTAATACTCAAAATAAACTAAAAATCTGACTCAAACCTGCAGTCATGACTTGTTGTGACAAACTTTGACTGGCTACAATTGACACTGATAGAGGACACAATCCCGTCGTGCCCATCTTCAGTCACAAGCTGATTCAGAAATTTCTTATCTTCGACTTCCCACAGAATTACATTACCTTGTATATATTCATGAATCAACTGTAGAACAATATCGTCAGACAAAAAATTTCAGAATGCGACAAAATTCTCTACCTGAGTCATGTGAAGTTATGAACCTGTTGTTCAGAGACAATGAATTAATACAAGTGATAGACGAATCTGTATGAGCCTCGATTGCTGGAAAACGCTCATCATCGGAATCAATTTGATTGTAATAAAATACCTTTCCTGTCCAGTACTTGTGTGTCAAACTTGAGGCCACAGCTAATACAGCTCCATCTGGGAAAACATTTAATGAGTAAATAACGTCAACCCTTTGATATTAATTAACTATCGCTACCTTGAGTGTGACAGATAGAATCAAAATATGTGCATGTACTGTGAAGGTCAAGTTGAGAGGTCATCTTTTCAGTACTAAACAATGGAAAAAAATCATGTGTTTAATTTAAATAAATTATTTTATACAATAATATTTTAAGATTAAGTCAATAAGTCCGAGACATGTGTCATTCTCACACAAATATAAGCCAGAATTCTCTCAACAGATATTTAAATGTCTAGGTCTAAAAACCATTTTATTGATATATTGGGTAACTCCACTAAACTAGATAGCATGGCATCTAATAACATTTAAAAAACCCCATAGCAAATACAAGTTAGTTAACCGGAGAAGAGAACTTAGAAAAAACTGGTATAGAAATAATTAGAGATGCACCGACACCATAAATATGGCCGATACCGATACTCGTGTTATAAGAGAGGCCGATGCCGATTCCGATACTTTTCAATATTTAATTATTTATTTGTTACAAGCTAGTGAAGAATGGCTAAATTGTCCAACAATTTTTTTGCAATTAGCAATGACATCCTTTATCATCCTTTGTTCAAAAAGAACATCATGAATGACTAATTGTAGAGTATGCAAAAAACATGACAAGCCAGTGTATGCAGTTTCTGAAATGCCTTTTATCATGTTAGCACCATTATCCCTAACAAAAAGATGAATTTTATGCGAGGGAATTTCAAAATCATGGATTACATTTTCAATTACCTCTGCAATCCTGCTAGCTCTATGCGACCCAGAGAATGGTGCAACCCGTAGTACTAAAATTTTTCTGTCATAATTTTCGTTAATGCAGTGGGCTGTAAGGCTGATGAAAGAGTGATTTAAAACATTAGTCCATATATTAGTGGTGGAGCTTATATTTTCAGAATCTTTGATAATAGTCTTAACCTTACTGAGCACTTTGCTATAAATTTCAGGAAGCACTTTATCTGAAAAGTACTTGCGGCTTGGAAGGCAATAATTAGGCTTAACTTGTTGCATAAGACGGTTGAATCCTATGTCATAAAAAGTATCTGTATCGGCCAATGATCTTCTAAATTTCACCATGCCGATACCAATACCTGAAAAAAAGCCGATACTGCCGATTCCAATACTGATACAATCGGTGCATCTCTAGAAATAATTTGTGCTTTGTTGGATGTTAATTGCGAGCCAGTCCCAAGTCTATATAAGGGAGGACAGTTAAAATGATGTCCTGAAACAGAAATTGAAAATCCCCATCAATCCCACTTGAGGAAATTTTATCACACCTGTCCTGAAGCAGAAAACAAAAATTCCCATCGATCCCACTTGAAGAATTTTTTATCGCATGTTTACCGAATCTACCCTAAAACACAACTTTGCAGAAATGGCCTCATGCAAAAAACATTGCTGAGAATTAAAAAACTAACATTTTAAAAAACAAATAACACTTCTAATAATAAGCAAATTCCTAAAATAAACATTAAAATTCTGATATCTATCACAAAACTAAAATACGATATACAGGATAAGTCCTCAAGAGCGACACCCATGGATAAGAGCAAAAGTGTCCGCTTCTCGTGACCTGATTACTTTTAAAAGAAACAACTATAATTAATAATAAAAGAACGTGTGTGAAGTTAGCCTCGAGGCTGGTAATGCTAATAAAAAAAAAATGCTTGCCCTGGGGCTGTGCTATACATTGTTGGATGGGGTCTAAAAAATGAAATCGAATGGTATATTTGGATTGTCTTTGGTTCAACAAATAAAAAAGTTATAAGCGAAAAACGACGATTTTCTGCCGAAAATTGCATAAAATCAACATTGGCTCTTCTTTGAGAGAATCGAATTTGTTTTAAACTGCTGCCCTGGGTATATCCGAGACGCTTGTTTTTAGATAATTCAATATCAAATCCTACAATATAACTTTCGCTTCTCAAAGTTAATAAATAAAAAAGTTATCTAATAAAACGTCGGACCGTATACCAATTTCTCCGAGCAAACCGAAACATAAACAGACGCTGCGAATGGACAATCGAGTCTAGCTCACTGTGGCTAATTATGCAAAATATTCAAAATATGCAAAGTGGCTACTCGTCAACACCTCCTGAGTATTCTAACAAACTTTTTTTTTGAAAAATAATTCTTTTTTTTTATAAATCCATCACGTCTAAACATTAAAAAGCCACCCGTGACTAAGCATCAGAATGATGACTACAATTGTGGTATTTTTGTAGGCGTTTTCATTAGAAGACTGGATCGTGGAGAAGATCTGAGTGGTTCTTTTAATCCAGATAGTGAAAGGGAACAGTGGTTAAAAGAAATCCTGCTAGCATCGGACAACATGACAAACTGGGGACTGGGTGGAGTGCGAAAAGTGTAGAAGGTGGGTTCACCAAAAATGCACATTTTTAATGTTTTCAAAGGAAGAGTTTTAAACGAAACATTTCACTTGCATGCTATGCTTAGATTTTATTAAATAGTTAATTTTTTAACAAAATTTTCCATTAATAAAAATTTGTAATCGTAAACTTCAATAGATTTTCTTAAAAATAAAATTTTCCCTAAAGTTCGTTAGAATATGCAGGTGTTAACGAGTAGCCACTTTGCATATTTTGAATATTTTGCATAATTAGCCACAGTGAGCTAGACTCGATTGTCCAATCGCAGCGTCTGTTTATGTTTCGGTTTGCTCGAAGAAATTAGTATACGGTCCGACGTTTTATTCGATAACTTTTTTATTTATTAACTTTGAGAAGCGAAAGTTATATTGTTGGATTTGATATTGAATTATCTAAAAACAAACGTCTCGGATATACCAAGGGCAGCAGTTTAAAACAAATAAGATTTTCTCAAAGAAGAGCCAATGTTGATTTTATGTAATTTTCGGCAGAAAATCGTCGTTTTTCGCTTATAACTTTTTTATTTGTTGAACCGAAGACAATCTAAGTATACCATTCGATTTCATTTTTTAGACCCCATCCAACAACGTATAGCATAGCCCCAGGGCAAGCAATTTTTTTTTTAATTAGCATTGCCAGCCTCGAGGCTAACTTCACACTAGAGATGGGAATCAAACCGAACCCAAACCGAACACACCGAACTCGAACCCTACTTTTTACCGAACCGAATCCTAACTTAGTTGTTGACCGAACCGAACTCTGTTTCGCTCAGAACGAACCGAACGAACGCATGCTAAATTCATCGAACCTATTTTTTAAAATATGACTATGAAATATTCTTGAAATAAAAATCGTTATTTTGGTTTCTGTATTTAATATCGTTGTTATTGTTTGTCTTATGAAAGCTTATGCACATCTTTGTTGTTATGTTTCTTTTCTTTCTCGCGTAGCTTATTACACCGTGTGGTCGTGTTGCTTGAATTACCTATTTTGTTGTTTCTTGTATTTATTATAAAGAACAACTTAAATAATATGGCAAATACTAATAAGTTAGCAAACAGTTCTAAATGGAGCAAGCAAGAGCTGGAAAGTTTGTCACAGAAGGAAAGGCATGCTTATTATTATTATTATTATTATTAAACAGTTGATAACGCAACATATGTCAACAACATGACTATGAGTGAGGAAAGAGCTCGAATGAGTACAGAAACATTAAAAATGTAAAAAAAAATTTAAACACAATATGGAACCTTAATTTTTTTAAATGTCTTGAATTAATAAACTTTGACTATATTTTAATGCAATTATCATCGAATCTAGCTCGAGCCATAGCTATCCCGAACCGAACCCGAACTTTAACAACTAGCGAACCAAACCGAACTCGAACTGTAAGCACTACCGAACCGAACCGAACCCGAACTGTAACCACTAGCGAACCGAACCGAACCCGAACTATAATTTAGCCACTACCGAACCGAACTCTTAAATTAGGGTTTGATTCCCATCTCTACTTCACACGCATATAAAAGATTGTCAGGTGTTGCAAACTTTGATAACACACCTAATTAATTATAAAAATTTATAAAATAGGATAATCATCATGTATTTAAAAATTTAACACCATATTTTAAATGCCATTGCAAAACAAACATCAAAGTTTTATTAACAAGATTGTTGGATTTTCCAAATTTTTAAGTAATCTCCTAGTTTAGCGTCCTGGGCTGATTTTAATAGTTTAACAGTTTAATAAAATAACTACAAAACATTATCAGAACATATTAAAAAAAAGTTTTTCTGCAGGAAAACGTATAGTCCAGGAGAATTAAAAAAAGCCAGCATAATTGGAAGCAAAGCAGTTAGATATTTTGTTTTGTAGGTATATGTGTTGGCAACAATTAGTTAAAAATCCACTCTTCCAAGTCATCGTATAAAAAAATTACAGACGATTTTCAAAATCGGCCTTAAAATCGGTAAAATAATTAAATATGCCAGCTCTTTTAATCCAATTAAATGAAAATAACTACAGTTTAAGCTGAATGCTTTATTGTTACTTATTGCATGATATACAAACATTAAAAATTATCAATAAAAAAAAATACAAATAAACTGATTTATGGAGCCGTTTTCCCTAAAATATACAATATATCAGCTCTTAAAATCCATTTAAATAAAAATAACTCAATCTATAGATGAAAACTACCTAATGCAAAATATACATAAGTTAAAATTTGTCTCGCAACATGTTTTACAAAATACTAACTTAGAAATTTGATGTTTTACAACAATTTACGAAAATACTAACTTATCGCTCACTACGGTAAATCTCATTCAAAAAAGCGTCAAAAAACCAATTTCCGAAAACGACTATTTTAACCGATTTTTGCTGGAAGAATCATAAACGTATTACAAAAAAAAACATCCAAAAATCAGCTTGATGCAAATTTTGACAAGCACTTCGCCGTTCACCGTTACCACTCGGCTCCCTGAGTGATGGCCGGTTTAAATAAAAATATTTTGTCGGACAACTTTAATAAAAATTTAAAAAAAGATATAATTAAACAAATGTTTTTGATAAAAATTAATTAACTCTTTTTTAACTAAAAACTTAGCGAGTAAAACCGTTATCTGTTGCTGCGTTCAACTACTCCTCTCTAGTGATGGCCGGTTAAATAAAAAATATTTAGTCGAACAACTTTAATTGAAAACCTAAAAAATAAATTAGACAAATGTTTTTTACGAAAATTAATTAATTTAGCGTAAGCTATAAACTTCGCGAGTAAAACCGTTTATCTCTCTCTCTCTCTATATATATATAGTCAAAAGTCTATGGTTTATAAATTCGATTGTAAGCCCACAAAGTTCTACAATTGTGCATTAAATATTTTTCCCAATGAAGTGCAGTGCTGAACAAATTTCAGTTTCATTAAATGAATACTAAAGCCAAATAAATATCCTTGACTCAAAATTCTAACAGTAATTTATTTTCTTTCAATCAAGTTATTAGGACAATGTTAATGGTTTTTCAGACAGATTTTTAATAAGAAATATAAAAAATTTATCATGAGACGAAAAATTTATAAACTGAGCAATAAATAAACGTGAACAATCCATATAAGTTAATAAAATTTGAAAGATAAAACAGTACGCCAACTGTCGAAAATGTCTCAAAATTCTTGGATAAGTAGATGGAGCCTGATTCATGAGAAAAAACAACACCAATGTTAGTATAAATTTTTAACATAACAATAATAAAATATTGTGTACTTAGCTTATTTATCTGGACGCTGCCTGGGACTACAATGAGGAACATAAAGAAGATTCTGTAAGGCGATGACTGCAGCTTCATGTCTCAATAGGCTCTTCACCAGGAACCTCAGCAGGTTGGTCACCCAACAGCATCCTCTTCTCACAGTGATCTGGCTTCACATAACGCTCTTCGATTCTCCTTTTGGTAGCCTTCTTTGTAGACATAAAGAAACGTTTCTGAAGTACAATCTTCTTGTTTGCTGGTTCCAGTGGCTCTTGCTGTGCACTAAATTGGTTTTTGCTTTTAACAGCATACGACCAAGATTTCATCTTTCTGACTTGGTCGAGAATACCCCCAAGATGATCCAAGTCATTGCCTGCTACCGAAAGAATTGATGACATTTCATGTTGAATAAGTTCGATAATCTTTTCTGCATCCGCAACACAGTGTGGTAGAAGATGGTGCAAAATGTCCTGTGTCTCGTCAACTTTTTGTTCACTACTGGCTTGGAAAATTTTCTCGTGGTCGATGAAAGATATGCTCGACTGAACCTGAGAGTGGCAAAAGGTGATGGGCCTGTATGTGTTCACAACCAAGTGGACGTGTTTACAAATGGTGTTTCGTAAGCCAGCATCAACACAGTCACAGCTGAACGAATGGACACAGATGCCGCATGGATCACAGCGAAGAGGGCAAGTGGAAGGGTCATGAGGTAGCTCGTCATTTTGTTGGATGGTGTAAATATTTTTCTCTGTCCCCTGCACAGCATACTGCATGTTTGGCTCAATCACAGTCATAGTTGATGGATTGCACTTGATGCCCCTCTTATGCCTGGCTCGAATTCCAAGAATATGTTTGTTCCACTTCCCCTTGTGGATTTTCAGGAGACGGTCATTCATTTTTGACCTCATCAGCCGCAGCAAAGCATGGATACACTTGTCCATCCTCTTCACCTTTTTGCCATCCATACGCACATGCTTTAAATCTCTGTGCAAGGCCTCCAAGTGCATGTTGTGGTGGACATGCAACCCAAGCCTGTAGCACAAGGCCCAGAGACGAGGCCGGCAAGCGTATTCCTTCTCAAAGTAAGCTGCAAATTTCTGCCTTTTGGGGTCTGCTGATGCAGTATCCACAAACAGCTTCAGCTTTGACTGAAAGATGGCAGGGTCTGTAATGTCCATTATGGCTCGGATGGTTTTGTATGTGGTGGCCTTCAGTTCTCTGTCACCATTGATCTTTGGGAGGTTCTTTCTCCAGGCTCTATCGACATGCCATGTGCACAACAGACGGTGAGCTGGAGGGCCCATCACCTCATGCCAGGCATTGCTGTAGACTTCGGTGTCATCTGTCATGAGGGTTGCACTTGCCAGTTGTGTCCCAATAGACTCTTTACAGACAGACAAGAACACCCTCATCGTGGCTTGGGTGACACGGTTGCTGAAGCAGAAGCAGGCAGGAAATCCTTCTCCATGTTCATCAATGGTTAAAATGGTTGTCAGCTGGTAACCATAGGAATTGGTGCCATGTGTAGAATCCATGGCAATTTCCTTCAGAGGTTTGTAAAGGTCCTTTAACCTTGCTTTCTGCCATTCACTCATGATGACCAGGAGAAAATCATCAGCTGCAAGACCACGTGTTTCATCCGGCTCTCCTTGAAACTTTGCATATCGTACCATGCTACGTGCTCAATCCATGCAGCAACACTGTCTGCATCATTCTGGCAGTAAACAATGCCCTTTGTGAGATTGAAATCACGAATGATGTTTCGGAGATCTTGCCTTGTGGTCAGCTGCAGTCTGGATAGTGAAGTGTTGTCACCGCTCTGCTGCACACGATCAAGGACGTCTTCCAAAGGTATTCGCAATGCCAGTAGTCCTGCAATCTTGACACGTTCTTCGCGTGTCAGCTTTAGATGTCCCACTTGACATTCATGACCCACATGGTCTGGATAGAAGCTGACATTAACACTTCCTAAAAAAAAAGGAAAACATATAAAAAATTGTTTTCGAAAGTTTTTCAATAAGTAGAATATATACAGTCAAGCAAAAGCTATAAAAAATGCTAAGGTATGTCAAGATTTTTCAATCAATCTTTCTGAGTCACAAAATGTCATACTTTTAAACATCTTTAAAATTTATAAATTGATTTTACTGAATTTTGGATAAAACAAACGATTTAGAAATTATTTATGATACTTTTCAGGATACCCCTAACTGAAACCTGTTCATGAAAATGCATAGCATATACAAACCTGTCTGTAATATTTGTACATATATGGCTGCAGGACAATTTGAGCCAATCTTGCAGGATCCCAAAACCTTTAAGTGCCTAACTCCTGTGCCACTTGGTCTGTAAAAACCACTTCGATGGCATTTGTACGTTCGACGAATGACACCACCAAATAGGCTGTTCGTACGCTTCACAAATGATGACATCATTGTATTTTCTAATTGCCTTTTCCATTCAAAAAATTCTAAAAATCAAAAAATTTAAAGTAACTACTATTTACATATCTAGACTAAAATATGTGATTAAAACATAAAGCCGGTTACCATCTCACTAAAATATCAAAATATCCCTTTAAACAATTTTGGTAAACAATACATTAATTTTATTCAATATGTGGGTGCCTTCTTACCTGCAACGTTGCTAAAAGCAAATCTTTCGACTCTAACTCTAGTAGCTTGTACCATCTTCTTGGAGGGTTGGTACTGGTGCACAGAACGCTTGTGTCGATACAAACCATGACGAGAACTATACACAGCATTGCAAATACTGCATATTTTTTTCGTCTGGTCACGGTTACGGGCTACTACACCGGTGTCACTAGCAGAGTCACTAGCACTTGCGTAGCGCGTCTCACTCCCACCTTTCATGGGTGGCAAATCAAAATTATGACAATTTCTAAGATGCCTTATTAAATTGCTCTTCTTAGAAAAGCTTTTCTGGCACAGATCGCAACTCGGATTCATATCGAAACTTATTACAGAGAAAACCAAATAAACAAACACAAAACGAAACCAGACAAAAACAAACGATGTTAATGTACACGATGTCCTAACTGTAGTGGAAAAACAAAGAATAAACAACTAGCAACATGAATATAACACTAAAATAGATAAAATAATAAATGATAAAGTAACACTTATAATATAATAATAATTAATAATATATTATACTAATTATAATAATATATAAAATCCTACACGTCAGACGAAAGACTTAAATTAGAGTCAAAAGTGGTTTAACTCAAATTATTTTATAAAAGCCAATTGTAATTAATTTTTGTGTGTGTAAAATTATTTAATAACTTTAAATAACAACATTTATTAAATTTTTAATAAGGAATTTTGTTTTTATTTAAACCGGCCATCACTAGAGAGCCGAGTGGTAACGGTGAACGGCGAAGTGCTTGTCAAATTTTGTCTAGGTACAACAAGGAAAAATTTTAATTCTCTATTTTAATAACCGACTATTACTAAAAGCAACTTTAAGCAAAAATAAAAGGCAGTGTAGTCAGCAAGAAATAAATTTAACCGTGAAAAATCCTAGCAAGCACTTATTATATATCGTTGGAAACGTATGAATTAGGAGAATATGAAAAACGGAATTCTATAACTGTATAACAATGCGGGGTGCGATTATTGAATCGACGGAGTGGCGAGAGCCAGCTCCTGTTAAACCAATACGATTGGTCGCCTTTCAGCCAATCCGCGCGTCATGCACATCTGACCTGACCTAGTTCGTGGTTAAACAAAGTTAAAATTAAAAGATCTGCATTTTGATTTCACAATTAATACATTACATTAGTTTCAAGAAACTTTTAACCTGCACGCACAATGTCCAGAAAGGTACAATCGGTGTTCGCAAACACACAGGTTAAAAGTTTCTTGAAACTAATGTAGCGCCCTTCACACTTTTCTGTGTGAGCAATCGTGAATTGACATTTATTTAATTGTTCAAACATTTGCCGCCACTGATCAAACTCATTAGAAGTGGTTATATTAATTGTGAAGTTGCTTTTGAAGTGCCTGACACTTTCATTTTCAGCATCAACAGAGTTGATAGATTTTATGGTGTACTCAAACTCTGATGGTAACATTTGCAGAAGCTGAAGAACGTGCTGCTGATGATATTCCGTATGTTTCTTCTGCTTTCTTCGATCAACTTTGAATAATTTACACAATATTTGCAATGTTTATGTTCTGTGAAAACACTTTGATTATGTACGTAGTTTTTTTTTTGTGTGTGGCCCCGTTGGCTAGTTCGTGATGTATACTCTTATAACGATAACCAGATACTGGTTATCGTCTTTTCGGGTGAGAGGTGTGTCAGTGCTGGACCCCCCCTTCTTTTTCTTTTATACCGAACATTTATTTTATTTCTAGAAATATTGTTTAATATTGAGTAATTAATGAAACCTTATTTAGTATCTTCTATTTTGCCACGTATTCCTTTGTTCTCAACGAGCCAATCAGAGCGCATGTTAATTCCCGCAATTATTATTGGTGTATATTTCTTAGTGTAGCGAGATTTCTACCGATTATTTAGTTATAAAAATCTCGTGGATTGTAGTTTATATATATATTGATAGGCTGTTAAAATTTGGTATCTTCGCGGTCAAGATCAGGGAGATAAATATATGTATATTATTTGTTTATATCAGCTTATTGATTATTAAATGCTATCGACCAATCAGAGAGGTGGATTCTGATTATGTAACTCGATTTCCTTATATAAGGGGGCTCACCATTGCCGTTTGTGTGATCGTCCAAATCGACTTCAAGTCGGAAAAGGACGTTAAATCAAACAACAACAACAAGCAGCCGTTTGTGTGTGTGGCTCCGCTTGGTTGTTTTTGAGAGAGGGAAAGTCCTGCGCGACTGTTCCACGTGTTTTTCTCTAATCGCTAGTTAAAAAGCGTTTCCTGCTTGCTTTTAATTTAATGAAGTTGTTTTTTAAACATCTTCAAAATAAAGTGTTTGTTGTCAGTAAGCGTTAGAGGCTGAAACCTGCCAATTACTACTTCAATGATTTGTTTATTTTCAAATTGTTTATATTGAAAAATGACATATCTTTAGAAAAAAATTTTGATTTAAAATTACGCAAAAAATTTGTTTCAAATATTTTAATTGATTCAGGATATATTTATTCTATACCCAACCATGCCCCTGTTCAAAGGCCATTTCAATTTGCATCGCGCAATTTGCATGTCTAGATATATAGTATAAGTCTATGGGGAAAACCCGCCGACGTACATAAACTACTTCGGTGATTTATTTATTTTCAACTTGTTTATACTGAGTGATGACGTACGATGCATTATATATATATAGGCAAAGCGTTAAACTTTCGCGGCTAATAACTTTTTATTTAAACATTTTAACAAAAAAGTGCTATAAAAAACCATGTTTTGCGTCTCATAATCTATCAACGTGAGTTTTTTCAGACCTGCAGATGCTAATCGGGTGACATAATACATCATTGCGCTTTTATGTTAAGAACCAGCACTTGACGCTCGCTTCGCGCGCGAAGCGTGTGAGTTTTTACATATTAATAGTAAAGGTAGTCGCACTCAAATAGCACTCTAAGCTCAAAAACAACACCAATGCGCTTATATAGTAATAACTTTACGCAAGTTTCGCAGGCGAATCATGTGACTATTTCAGCCAGTAGCAGATGCTTTTTACTTCAAAACGTTTTGGAATGGTCTTCTATTTAATTGGATGATTTTGGAAAAACTGCCTGCGAAAAAAACCTTAAATGGTCTTGAAAAAAATAGCTTACGAAAAAAACAACATTTATTGTGTGATAGTGGAAAAACCGACTACGAAAAACACAATATTTATTGGATATGATCGGGAAAAACAGCCTACGAAAAAAATAAAATTTAATGGGTGATACTGAAAAAACCGCCTACGAAAAACACAATATTTAATGGAAAGTATTGAAAAAAACAGTCTACGAAAAAAACAACATATTTTGGGTGATAGCGAAAAAAAGCCTATGAAAAAACCCAAACTTTAATGGCTGATAATTAAAAAACCACCTACAAAAAAACCCAACCTTCAATGGCTGATTTTGGGAAAACCCGCCGATGTACTACTTCGGTGATTTATTTTTTTACAACTTGTTTATATTGAGTTACTAGCGGGGTTACCCGGCGTTGCCCGGGGTTTTTAGAGGTTTTTCTAATGTTTGTTCCTCTCGCTCCCGTTTCCTTCTCCACTTTCCCGTTTTCGTCGCGTTCCCGGACGCTTTTCCGCTCTCGGTCGTTTTCCAGCTCCCGGTCGCTTTCCCGCTCAGAAGTTTTGTTATCGATTTTCTCTCTTGCTCGCGTTTCCTTCCAAGCTTGCTCTCCCGATTCCAGTCGCTTTCCGCGTTCCCGGTCGCTTTCCGCGTTCCCGGTCGCTTTCCCGTTCCCGGTCGCTTTCCCGTTCCCGGTCGCTTTCCCGTTCCCGGTCGCTTTCCCGTTCCCGGTCGCTTTCCCGTTCCCGGTCGCTTTCCCGTTCCCGGTCGCTTTCCCTTTCCCGGTCGCTTTCCCGTTCCCGGTCGCTTTCCCTTTCCCGCTCACGCTTGCTTTCCCGTTCCCGGTCATGCTTGCTCTCCTATTCCCGGTCACGGTTGCTCTCCCGTTCCCGTCCCCGTTCACGCTCATTTTCTCTTTTCCATTCTTTCATAACTTCTGTTAGCCTATAAAACGTAAAATAGATTTGCTAAGACTATATATATATATATATGAATGTTTGTGGGTTAGTTTGTCTATTATAGAAACGGGAAAGCGACCCGGAACGGACAGCGAGTGGGAGCGGGAATGCGACACGGAACGGACAGCGAGCGGGAGCGGGAATGCGACCGGCAGCGGGAAAACGACCGAAAACGGGAAAGCGAACAGGAGTGGGAAAGCAGGTGGGAAAGGAAACGGGAGAGAAAGAGACAAACATTAGAAAAACCTCTAAAAAACCCGGGCAACGCCGGGTATCTCCGCTAGTACATACATAAACACAGACACAGACACACATACATGCACATACACATACATACATACACACATACATACGCACATACATATATATATAGTTCCCGCTCGCTCACCCGCTCCGCTCATTTTGTGACGGATTTCAAAATTTTTTTCTCTATATTTGATTCCCCTTGACTCTCAAGATTGTGTGAAAATTTCATTACGATCGGATGAATGGTGTAGCAATGCATAAACGCCATTAACATACATACAAACATTCATTTTTATATATATAGATGACGTGTGCTCAAAATATATCCCCAAACAGGGACGTAAATTGGGGGGGGCAGGGGGGGGCATTTGCCCCCCCCTGATTTTCAAAATTTGAATTTTTTTACCTAGAGTTTACTATATATTTATTTAATTTTAACTTTACTTAACCTAGTGATGATGCAATGCGTATTGGAATCCTTCTGGCGTGTATAGACAATTCGCCCCCCCTTGATTTCTAAAATTAAATTTTTTTTTACTTAGAGTTTACTATATAATATGTTAATTTTAACTTTACTTAACCTCGTGATGATTCAATGCGTATTGGAGACAATTTTATATCTTGGCTCGATGCTAGATTTACCAATAACTGCAGAGTAATAATTTGTGTATCAGTGTTGGTCCAAAGATTAGCTGTTTTATGTGCCAAAATACAATCAGCGAACTCGTTGAATTTTACCCTATTAGTGGTATTGATACAATGTTGATTCCCTCACAGCTGTCTACATGAAAGTTATTATTTATTACACAAAAATAAAACAAAATTATACCCACCCCATTTTGGACATCTTTTTTACAAACTTTTATTTAGGTTACAATCTCTGTTTTTTTTGTGTGTCTTTCTCTGTACGCAAATCTTGCAAGTGAAATTTAACAAGCATTTTGACTAGCTAGGAAGTTGAAACTTTCAGCATAGCTTTATTTTTTGATGAAAATACATGATTCAATTAAAAAAAAAACTTTGAACATCTTTTGCATTTCTAAATTGAATGTATTTGAAATCAAAGTTTGTGTTGAAAAACTCGTTTTTCCTTTACTTGTTTTACTAATCCTTTACTTGCCCCTGCAATATGATTAAATCATTCATCCCCCTTATACCCAGTGGCGCGTGGCGAATCCAGAATATTCTGGTGGGGGATTCACTTCAGAAATTTTTTATATTCTCTTCCAAACAGCTGATAACCGGTAAGGGGTAGTCGTAAGTATTTTGCAAAATTTTTTTCAAAAACTTCCAATTTCTCATCCCAAAAAAGCTGTGGTCGTTTTCCAAAAACGAGGTATAATACCCAAAAAATTTCAATTGATACTCTGATGGGGGATGCATTTCTCCATCCCTCTCTGTTTGTACCTACGTATTTATATAAATGTAAAAGGTAATGTGTGTGTGAGAGCATTCGTTTATTACATCCAAGCCACACGAGCAATTTTAACAACATTTGGCATACAGGTAACCTCATTGATGAGAAAATTTTGAAAAATTACAAAAAAATCTGTTATTTCTCTGACGTTTCATTGGCAAAAACGAGACAAAACTAAGCACAAAAAACCCGGACAACAGCGGGTAACCCTGTCAGTAAGCTATATAATGGCGGGAAAAATTTTGCCCCCCCCTGGAAAATGCTGAATTTACGTCCCTGTCCCCAAAGCGTCGAACTTTCGAATAATAGGAATAATATTATCAAATTAGTTAATTTTGGTAAATAATAATATTATTAATAATTAAAATAAGAGGAATAATATTTACAAAATAGATAAATGTCGTTAATAATAATTTCACTAAATATATCCGCAAAGCGTCGAACTTTTCATTAATATGAATTATATAACAAATAAGTTAATTTTCGTAAATAATAATATTATTAATAATTAAAATAAGATGAATAAGAATTGCAAATAGTAAAATGTCGTTAATAATATTTTCATTAAATATATCCGCAAAGCGTCGAACTTTCCAATAATAGGAATAATATTAGCAAATTAGTTAATTTTCGTAAATAACATTATTATTAATAATTAAAATAAGAGGAATAAAAATTGCAAAATAGTAAAATGTCGTTAATAATAATTTACAACTTATTTAAAATTGGGAAAAACCTGCCGGCTTTCTACTTCGAAGATTTATTTATTTTCAACTTGTTTATATTGAAAGATGACGTACGATGCATTATATATATCCGCAAAGCGTAGAACTTTCGCGGCTAATAACTTTTTATTTAAACATAAAGTAGCTTAACAAATTGTGTTCAGCGTCTGATAATCTATAAACGTGAGTTTTTTCAGACCTGCAGATGCTAATCGGGTGACATACATAATACATAATACATACATAATACATAATACATACATTATCGCGCTTTTAAAGTAGGAAACCAGCACTCGACGCACGCTTCGCGCGCGAAGCGTGTAAGTTTTTACATATTAATAGTAAAGGTAGTCGCACTCAAATCGCACTCTAAGCTCAAAAACAACCCCAATACGCTATTATAGTAATAACTTTACGCACGCTTCGCAAGCGAAGCGTGTGAATATTATAGCCAGTAGCAGATGATTTTTCACTTGAACACGTTTTGGAATGGTCTTCTCTTTGATTGTATGATTTTGGAAAAACTGCCTACGAAAAAATCCATATTTATTGGGTGATAGTAAAAAACGCCTACTGTATTGGATGTTTTTGGAAATAACCACCTACGAAACACACAGTATTTAATGGCTGATAATGAAAAAAACCGCCTACGAAAAAACCCAACCTTCAATGCTGATATTGGGAAAACCTGCCGATTTACTACTTTGGCGATTTATTTATTTTCAACTTGTTTATATTCAGCGATGACGTACGCGTCAAACTTTCCAATAATAAGAATAATATTAGCAACTTAGTTAATTTTCGTTAATAATAATATTATTAATAATTGAAATAAGGGGAATAATAATTGCAAATTAGTAAATTGTCGTTAATAATACTTTTCAACTTGTTTATATTGTTTGATGAAGTACGCTCAAAATTATTAGTCTGGTAGATTTAGCTTTTGGTTCGGAAATTTTAATAGACAAGCCCAAAAGTACATTAAACTATAGTATTTGTTATAACTAAGAGCTGGAAAGAGATACCAGACACAGATCGGTCGCTAAAAAAGTTATTAGCAATGGTAGAAGGTTTTTGTGAAAAAAAATTAAAATTGGTTACAAAATGAGCGGAGCGGGAGAAACGATCTTGATGAAATTTGGCAAGGAGGTAGTTTTCATACAGGGGATGAATGTTAAGAATGTTTGGACTCTCAACTCCGATCTCCCGGCTCAGGTAGGCTAAAAAACTTTCCAGACCGAAAGTGCCTATGTACGACCATCAAAGATAATTTGTGTAATAAAATTTAAATTTAGTTTACGTAACAACGTTTGAAGGCTTCAAACAACTTTTAGCAAATCTATTTTACGTTTTATGGGCTAAAAGAAGTTAGGAAAGAGTGGAAAGGAGAAAATGAGCGTGAGCGTGAGCGGGAACGGAAACGGGATTATGTATGTATGTAGGTATGTATGTATGTATGTATGTATGTGTGTGTGTGTGTGTGTGTATGTATGTATGTATGTATGTATGTATGTATGTATGTATGTATGTATGTATGTATGTATGTATGTATGTATGTATGTATGTATGTATGTATGTATGTATGTATGTATGTATGTATGTATGTATGTATGTATGTATGTATGTATGTATGTATGTATGTATGTATGTATGTATGTATGTATGTATGTATGTATGTATGTATGTATGTATGTATGTATGTATGTATGTATGTATGTATGTATGTATGTATGTATGTATGTATGTATGTATGTATGTATGTATGTATGTATGTATGTATGTATGTATGTATGTATGTATGTATGTATGTATGTATGTATGTATGTATGTATGTATGTATGTATGTATGTATGTATGTATGTATGTATGTATGTATGTATGTATGTATGTATGTATGTATGTATGTATGTATGTATGTATGTGTGTGTTATAACTCTTTGCGAGCTTTCGTCGCCGAAGGTCTTCAGAAGAAGAAGCTCTCATTTTTAGCGTTTCAGCCCTTAAACTTCTTGACGCTTTTAAGAGAGGTGGGCCCACTTCCGTTGATCAGGCGGACGCCCTTCGGCGAGAAAAATTTCCAAATTCCTAACTTGAAACACGAAAATTCAAAGTTCAGCAGAAAACTGTTCGAAACAAAACTTGAAATCGCCGGAACGATTATCGCTCAATGTAAACAAGGCTAAACCATTTCGTGTGCATCTTGTAGAGCTTTCTTTTTTCTATTAGCGAAAATCCAAAAAGATGCAGCTTCAGCTGTCTGGGAGATCTCCTTGATGGCTCGAGTTTTTTCTCGGTTTGAAAAACCAAGAGCTTTCAGCAGTTTTAACATTGAGCTGCTAACCAACCCTCGAACGCCAACCTCGACTGCAAAAATTTTAGTCCTGAACCCTTTGGCATTCAAATCACATGCTAAATCCCTATATCTCTCCTCTTTGAAAATATTGCTAGATTCCATGTTACTTTCCTTTGGCACAGAGAGTTCAATCAGGAGCATTGTCTTGACCAAGTCAGAATATATAATTATATCCGGCTTTAAAACGCTAGATCTCACAGCTTCTGGAAATTTTCTTTTGCCATCCAAATCAGCCGAAACCGACCAATCGTCGGCAGCACCCATCACACATTCAAAGTCTCTAGTAGATCTGAACCTGTGGAACTTCAGATTGCCTTCTCTCAAAAAGTAGATTTTCCTTTTCTGCTTTTTTTTGCTTTCTTACACGCTTCTTTGACGAAGTCAAGCAATTTTCGGAGTACTTGGTTATGGCGCCAAGTGTACCTCCCGTGTGAAAGTGAAAACGAACAACAGGAAAGAACGTGAATGAGAGTCTCCGATTGCCCACATAACATGCACGAATCATCGTCTTTCAACTTCCATCTTCGAAGATTGCTGGATGACGGCAGTTGATCATAAACAGATCTAATCAAAAAAGACAAACGTAGTGGTGTGTATTGCAAAATGTCTTTCCAAGAAAGCGAACGCTGAACAGCATTTTCCCATGTCGTCCAATCTCCTTGTTGAGATAACTGAACAAATTTAATCATTCTCTGGGACTCAATAGCTTTCTTTCTTTCCTGAATGACCAGACTTGTTCGTTCACTGGTGCTGGCTTTTGACCACCGAATTCGATGGGTTGACCCGAGACCCCGTTTGTCCTGTTGAACTGCCCCAACTCTTTCTGTCCAACGTAAAGAGGCTTCAGCTTCTGCGATCTCCTTTCTGGCTACCCATTTTTTCCGGACTTTACAAGAGGTCCCATCTCCACAATTCTTTGATCCGAAGAGTTATTCAGCATTAGTTGCGTACGGATCTTGTTTATCTTAAACTCCTCAACCAAAGACTTCAGTGGCAACCTTAGTTTGGCAGTCTTGCTGTACAAAGCTACCAAAGTAAATCCCGGAGGCAGACCCAACCATTTCCTTGTAAATTTATTCTTCCTCCTTTCTAGCTTTTCCATCAATGGTAAGCTCATCTCATACATTGATAGAGGCCACAGCAATCTCGGCAACAGAACAAACTGAAGCAACCACAATTTGAACCTGCTCTGGAGTGGGGCCGCATCAATTTTCTTCATATCTTCAAATGCCGATCGGAGAACTTCGGAACACCGTCCAGTGTCGTTAAGCGAATCGTCATACCACCTTCCCAGGCTCTTAACCGGTTCTTCTCTCAATGTTGGGATTCTGTTGCCAGCAACTGAAAACGTCACGTTGTCCTCGATCTTGCCTCGTCGCAGAGATAAGCTTCTTGACTTGGTTGCATTGAAACTCATGCCGCACTATGATAGCAGCCCGCTGAATGCATCAAGAGCTCGTCGCATTGAGATACATTTGTTTAGAACCAAAGTTGTATCATCCATGAAGGCCTTCACCGATGGCATCAAGATACCCTTGCCAACGTAAGCTTCCTCCACGCGAGAACCCACTGCATTCAGAAGCAGCTGCAGCAGATCTGTTTCTTGTTCTGTAGAGAAATTGAGTAACTTCAAGTAACGAAATCATGCCTTCTCTGAAAGAAAAGTTTGGAAGTGGGATTTCTGGAAGATCGGTTTTTTCTTCTAACTGCTGATCTCCACGGAATGCGGACCGAAAATATTCATCGAGCGTTGCTTTGTCTGCTTGAAGCGTTCCTGACTTGGGTGGGTCCAGTAAATTTCTTCCATATTTGAATGGGTCTTTGATGAACTGAAACCTGGCATTTCTCTGATTTCTTTTCTTTATCCGAAAACGCTCGGCCTTCATTAATTAGGGCAGACAAACGACGCCCCAAACTCTGCCGCAGCTCTGCGAGACTAGCCTTTTCATTTTCCTGGCTCTTTTCCACCGCTTTCGTAACAATTTCTTTTCTCTCTTCAGCTGATTGATTTCTCTTTGTCGTCTAGAAATCATGCCTTCATTGTTTTGAACCTGACGTTTTTGTTTCACACCAAACAATTCAGTGCTTTTTTCGTAAATAACATCAGTGAAATCTTTCATACTGAAATTTGATGAATTTCTTGAACGTGTTTTGAGAAGTTTTGAGAGAAGTCCAACTTTTTCCATGCAATTGTATCTCCTGCTGCAGGAAAATCAATTCTTGGCCTAGGTTGACTGATTTCTACTTCCGGATTCACATCTTGAACTGCGTCGGGGCTGTGGTTGGCCTCCGGCCCGGCAATGTTCGACGTTTTACCTGCATTAATATCTGATGCAGGACGTTGACGAAATTCGGTTAAGCAGCCCATTTTCGTTCTGTGGACTTTCATTCCACGGATCGTCTTGAAACTCCTACCGCAAACACATTCGTGAAGCATACCCCCATTAGGGTCCGTTGAAGAAACAGGGTCGTTGTCCAAAGGTCCGAATGTGAGTTCATCATTCTCCCCCTCCTTTCGGTTGGAACTCTGGGGGCATTTCGTAGTATAAGATGAAGCGGCATTTGAACGGATTGTACTTCGGCTAAGCCAGACCTGATACCCGTGAAGTTCTCGTCTTTCCGAAAGGTCACTTGTTTTTCCAAGTGTCAACGGTCTTTCAGAAAGGTCACTTGTTTTTCCAAGTGTCAACGGTCTTTCCCAGTTGCCAACGGTCTTTCCCAGTTGTCACCGGTCTTTCCCGGTTGCCAAATGGCTTAATGCCTCATAAATGTGTTATAACTCTTTGCGAGCTTTCGTCGCCAAAGATCTTCAGAAGAAGAACCTCTCATTTTTAGCGTATGTATGTATGTATGTATGTATGTGTGTGTGTGTGTGTGTGTATGTATGTATGTATGTATGTATGTATGTATGTATGTATGTATGTATGTATGTATGTATGTATGTATGTATGTATGTATGTATGTATGTATGTATGTATGTATGTATGTATGTATGTATGTATGTATGTATGTATGTATGTATGTATGTATGTATGTATGTATGTATGTATGTATATATGTATGTATGTATGTATGTATGTATTTATGTATGTATGTATGTATGTATGTATGTATGTATGTATGTTTGTATGTATGTATGTATGTATGTATGTATGTATGTATGTATGTATGTATGTATGTATGTATGTATGTATGTATGTATGTATGTATGTATGTATGTATGTATGTATGTATGTATGTATGTATGTATGTATGTATGTATGTATGTATGTATGTATGTATGTATGTATGTATGTATGTATGTATGTATGTATGTATGTATGTATGTATGTATGTATGTATGTATGTATGTATGTATGTATGTATGTATGTATGTATGTATGTATGTATGTATGTATGTATGTATGTATGTATGTATGTATGTATGTATGTATGTATGTATGTATGTATGTATGTATGTATGTATGTATGTATGTATGTATGTATGTATGTATGTATGTATGTATGTATGTATGTATGTATGTATGTATGTATGTTTGTATGTATGTATGTATGTATGTATGTATGTATGTATGTATGTATGTATGTATGTATGTATGTATGTATGTATGTATGTTTGTATGTATGTATGTATGTATGTATGTATGTATGTATGTATGTATGTATGTATGTATGTATGTATGTATGTATGTATGTATGTATGTATGTACTAGCAGTGCCCGTTGCGGCTTCGCTCGCATGAAATTTGAGAATTTGAACCATGCATACATAGTAGAGTACTGCACGGATCAATTTTTTAGGTCTCGGCTCGGCCCGTCGACAACTTGGCCCAACCCGTTTCAAAAACCGAAATTCCTGGCCCGGCACGGCCCGTCTAATATGGGCCCGGCCCGTTTTTACAGGCCTAGAAGTTCTATATACTTGATGAAAAACTTCGGCCCGTCCCACCTTGACTTCACGTTTAGCCTGAACACCCTAAAATCACTAAAATGTCTATATACTTGGTTAAAAATCTCGGCCCGTCCCACCTTGATTTAAGGTTTGGGCAGGGCCGTATGAAGACCCTAAAATAACGGCTTGGCCCGTCCGTCCGGTGATAAACTGAGCTCATTTACTTTTAACCGGCACAAAACCTCAAAATACTATTTTTCACATCTGTAGCACTTACAGTTTTCGAGTAGCAGTTATTTTAAAATCAAATAACCTTTTTTCCACTTCACATTTGAGGTCCTGGAACTGGAAACCAAATTTTCAAAAAATGGTAAAACACGTATATCATTATTTCTGGAGTAGAAACCAAATACTAATTTTTACTCCTGTAGCATCTACTGTTTTCGAGTAGCAGTTACATTAAAAACCAAATAACCTTATTTTCCACCCCACATTTGAGGTCCTGAAAACCAAATTTTAAAAAAATGGTAAAACACGTATATCTTTATTTTTAGAATAGAAACTAAATACTAATTTTTACATCTGTGGTATTTACAGTTTTTGAGTAGCAGTTACTTTAAAAAACAAATAACCCTATTTTCCACCCCACATTTGAAGTCCTGGAAACCAAATTTTCAAAAAATGCTGAAACACGTATTTCATTATTTTTGGAGTAGAAACTAAATACTAATATTCACTCCTGTAGCATTCACAGGTTTTGAGTAGAAGCTACTTTAAAAACCAAATAACCCAATTTTCCAACCCACATTTGAGATCCGGGAAACCGAATTTTCAAAAAATGGTGAAACACGTATCTTTTTATTTTTCAAAAAGAATCTATTTACCAAATTTCAAAATCTCCTCATTTTTGGTTTTCGAGATATACATTGTTTCAGAAAAAAGTTTGTTTTCCAGTTTTTTCCCCTCAGGAGCAAAATTTTTAAAAATCCTTTCTTAGCGGATGTTTACGCTATAAAAGTAATATAAGTTCCAAATTTCACGTTCCTATGATGAGGCGTTTGAGCTCGGCGTTGATTATCAGTCAGTCATCTGTCAGTCAGTCAGTCAGTCAGTCAGTCAGTCAGTCAGTCAGGACATGTTCTTTTATATATATAGACTAGCAGTGCCCGTAGCGGCTTCGCTCGCATGAAATTTAAGAATTTGAACAGTGCATACATAGTAGAGTACTGCACGGATCAATTTTTAGGTCTCGGCTCGGCCCGTCGACAACTTGGCCCAACCCGTTTCAAAAACCGAAATTCCTGGCCCGGCACGGCCCGTCTAATATGGGCCCGGCCCGTTTTTACAGGCCTAGAAGTTCTATATACTTGATGAAAAACTTCGGCCCGTCCCACCTTGACTTCACGTTTAGCCTGAACACCCTAAAATCACTAAAATGTCTATATACTTGGTTAAAAATCTCGGCCCGTCCCACCTTGATTTAAGGTTTGGGCAGGGCCGTATGAAGACCCTAAAATAACGGCTTGGCCCGTCCGTCCGGTGATAAACTGAACTCATTTACTTTTAACCGGCACAAAACCTCAAAATACTATTTTTCACATCTGTAGCACTTACAGTTTTTGAGTAGCAGTTATTTTAAAATCAAATAACCTTTTTTCCACCTCACATTTGAGGTCCTGGAACTGGAAACCAAATTTTCAAAAAATGGTAAAACACGTATATCATTATTTCCGGAGTAGAAACCAAATACTAATTTTTACTCCTGTAGCATCTACTGTTTTCGAGTAGCAGTTACATTAAAAACCAAATAACCTTATTTTCCACCCCACATTTGAGGTCCTGAAAACCAAATTTTAAAAAAATGGTAAAACACGTATATCTTTATTTTTAGAAAAGAAACTAAATAATAATTTTTACATCTGTGGTATTTACTGTTTTTGAGTAGCAGTTACTTTAAAAAACAAATAACCCTATTTTCCACCCCATATTTGAAGTCCTGGAAACCAAATTTTCAAAAAATGCTAAAACACGTATTTCATTATTTTTGGAGTAGAAACTAAATACTAATTTTCACTCCTGTAGCCTTCACAGTTTTTGAGTAGCAGCTACTTTAAAAACCAAATAACCCAATTTTCCAACCCACATTTGAGATCCGGGAAACCGAATTTTCAAAAAATGGTGAAACACGTATCTTTTTATTTTTCAAAAAGAATCTATATACCAAATTTCAAAATCTCATTTTTGGTTTTCGAGATATACATTGTTTTAGAAAAAAGTTTGTTTTCCAGTTTTTTCCCCTCAGGAGCAAAATTTTCAAAAATCCTTTCTTAGCGGATGTTTACGCTATAAAAGTAATATAAGTTCCAAATTTCACGTTCCTAGGATGAGGCGTTTGAGCTCGGCGTTGATTATCAGTCAGTCATCTGTCAGTCAGTCAGTCAGTCAGTCAGTCAGTCAGTCAGGACATGTTCTTTTATATATATAGATGTATGTATGTATGTATGTATGTATGTATGTAATACATACATACATACATACATACATACATACATACATACATACATACATACATACATACATACATACATACATACATACATACATACATACATACATACATACATACATACATACATACATACATACATACATACATACATACATACATACATACATACATACATACATACATACATACATACATACATACATACATACATACATACATACATACATAATGTATGTATGTATGTATGTATGTATGTATGTATGTATGTATGTATGTATGTATGTATGTATGTATGTATGTATGTATGTATGTATGTATGTATGTATGTATGTATGTATGTATGTATGTATGTATGTATGTATGTATGTATGTATGTATGTATGTATGTATGTATGTATGTATGTATGTATGTATGTATGTATGTATGTATGTATGTATGTATGTATGTATGTATGTATGTATGTATGTATGTATGTATGTATGTATGTATGTATGTATGTATGTATGTATGTATGTATGTATGTATGTATGTATGTATGTATGTATGTATGTATGTATGTATGTATGTATGTATGTATGTATGTATGTATGTATGTATGTATGTATGTATGTATGTATGTATGTATGTATGTATGTATGTATGTATGTATGTATGTATGTGTGTGTGTTCACTCCTGAAGAGCTTTTCTGTGGAGGTCATCAGAAGAAAACCCCCCCTCGAGCAAACGTTTCGGCTCTTTAATTTCTTGACGTTCTAAGGGGGGCGAGCCACGTTCGACGGACGAACGTCCTCCGGCAGAAAATGTTTCTGTTCTTTTCCGACATCGAATTTCTATCATTCCTTGCATCGTGGCAGATATTTGTCATGCAAATAAACTCGCGACTTTAGAGAAATTCAGACTATTCAAGTGAGAAAACCTTCGACGACATAACGGCTTCGCTTTCGTAGCGGTACTTAATATCGCCACGTAAACAAAGACGAAGCAATTCTATTCTTGCGGAGCGGAGAGAGCGGCTTCTAAATTTGGAAAATCTTCTTTTTTCTCTCTTTGAGACCAAATCCAGAATGAAGCCGATTCTGCTGCTTCAGAAATCTGTTTAATTGCACGGGTCCGCTCTCTGTTAGACATTCCCAGGGCCCGCAGCAACTTTAGCAAAGATTTACCAACCAAACCGCGTGCTCCGACTTCAACAGCAAAAAGCTCAGCTCTTGAGCCATTTGCTTCCAAATCCAACATCAATTCTCTGTATCTTTCTAATTTCATGATGTTACTGGCCTCCATGTTGCTTTCCCAAGGCACTGTCAACTCGATGAGAAGAAATGTCTTGGCCAGACTCGAAAAAACAACTATGTCTGGCCTTTTTCCACTTTCCTTTATTGAAACTGGGAAGCACTTTTCCGTTTTCAGATCGGCAGAGACCCTCCAGTCGTTCGCCGCATGGAAAACATTCTCTCCTTCCGTGAGGGTTCTTTTTGGGCGATTTAGCTGCGGCAATCCCTCTCTCAAAAAATAAATCCTCCTCCTAGGTTTCACCTCCATTGAGTTGGCTTTTCGGCAGGCCTCTTTTACAAATCCCAGCAGCTTTTGGAGAACAAGGTTGTGGCGCCACGTGTATCTACCATGAGAAAGGGAATAGGAGCAGGAGGAAAGAATATGAATCAATGACTGCGACTGACCGCAGAGCTGACACTCATCGTTCTCAATTAATTTCCATTTCTTTAAATTGCTGGCTGTTGGCAGCTGATCATACATCGATCTAATGAGGAACGATAGCCGCACTGGAGCATAGCGCCATATATCTTCCCATGACAGAGACCGCTGAACTGTCTCCTCCCATCTGGTCCAGTCGCCTTGCTGTGACAATTGTGCGCTCTTCACAACTCTCTCGCTTTCTATCGCTTGCTTTCTGTCCTGAACAATCAAGTCTGATCTTTCCTGAGCGTTTGCCTTGGACCACCAGAGATGGTGGTTCCATCCAACACCATGCCGCCCCAACTGAACTGCTCCGGTCCTTTCAGTCCACTGGAGAGAAACCGTGGCATTCTCTATTTCAACCCTAGCATTCCATTTGGTTCCTGAGATTAGAGTTGGTTTTACCTCAGCGACTCTCTGATCCGTTGAATTATCGAGCATCATCTGAGTTCTCAGTTTGCTGATCTTGAAATCTTCAACAAAAGACCGCAATGGAAGTCTCAGCTTGGCTGTTTTGCCGTAGAAAGCCACAGACGTCAATCCCGGAGGCAGACCCAACCATTGACGTGTAAAACGAGCTATCTTTCTTTCTAGTTTCTCCACAACTTGCAGACCAATTTCATAGACTGTCAAAGGCCAAAGCAGTCTTGGCACTAAAACAAATTGCAAAATCCACACTTTGAACCTGCTCTGAAGCGGAGCAGCATTAATGCTTTCCATGGAGACAGTTGCCATACGGAGAATAGAAGCACCCTGATCAACGTCATTCAGGGATTTACAATACCATCTCCCGAGACTTTTCACTGGTTCGTCGCTCACTGTTGGAATCTTGTTACCATCAACAGAGAAAACGGTGTATTCATCAATTTTACCGCGACGCAGGGAGAGACTTCTCGATTTAGATGCTTTAAAACTCATTCCGCACCATTTGAGTAGATCGCTGAAGACATCAAGTGTCCGTCTCATTGAAATACACTTATTCAAACTAATTGTCGTGTCGTCCATGAAAGCTCTCAGAGGTGGCATGAAAATACCTCGGCCGACATAAACATCTTCTACCCTTGCACCAACTGAATTCAGAAGTAGTTGCATTGCTAGCACGAATAATATGGGAGAAATAGAGCACCCCATGGCTATACCGACCTGAAGACGAAACCAATCGGTTGAACACGTCTTTGTCGATAATCTCAGGTGAAAATCTTGAAAATACTGTCGTAGAATATCCATAACGAACTTTGGAACATGGTGCATCGTCAAAGCTCTCCAAATCAGCTGGTGACGAACCGCTCCATAAGCATTTGCAAGATCAAGCCAAACGACGTGCAAACTGAGTCGATTCTGTTTTGCTCTTTTTATAGACTCCCAGATCATGGTAGAATGTTCGATGCAACCAGGAACACCAGGGATTCCTCCTTTCTGAATTGACTTGTCTATGTAGTCGTTTTGTGTTAGATAGCTCGTCAACCTCTTGGCAAGCACAGCAAAAAATATTTTTCCTTCAACATTGAGAAGAGAAATTGGTCTGAACTGATTGATGTCGACTGAAACTTTCTCCTTTGGTATAAAAATGCCTTCAGCTTTTTGCCACTCTTTATCAACAGACCCGGAAGTCCAAGCAGACTTGAGCAATGAGTGTAAAACTTTCAACACACCCGGACATTTTTTATACACCAGGTATGGTACACCATTTGGGCCTGGAGCAGATCTATTTCTTGTTTTTCGGAGGAATTGGGATATGTCAAAAATTGAAATTACTCCCTCGTTGAAAGCAACCTTTGGAAGAGGAATCTCGGGAAGATCTGATCTTTCAGCTAGTTCTTTGTCGCCCAAGGGGTCAATGAAAGCAGCTCGGAAGTGATGATCAAGCTGCTCTTTACTGACTTGCAGAGTACCTGACTTTGGTGGATCGAGCAAGCTTTTACCATAACGGAATGGATCTCTGACAAACTGGAATCTTGCCTTCCTTTGTTCTCTTTTCTTTACCCGCAAACGTTCTGCTCGCAAGAGTGCACTCAATCGCTGCCTCAAGTCATGTCGTAATGCTGAGAGCCCTGGTTTCTCGTTGTCTGGAGCTCTCCTCCATTGTTGACGAAGTCGTTTTTTTTCCTTTTTGAGTCTAGCAATCTCTCGTTGTCGCCTTGAAATATGAGTTTTTTCGCCTCTGTCCATGAGAACTTTTTCCTTGGAACCGAACATCTCTAAACACTTGTTGTAAATGGTGTCAGTTAGATTGTTCACTTGAAACATTGGAAGTTCTTTCATCTGCACTTTGAGAAGCTTGGAAAGTATCTCGTCGAGCTTCGACCAATCCGCTTTGTGAGCAGCAGCGGGGAAGTTAATTCTAGCCCGAGGTTGCCTATTCTCGTCGCTATCAGGATCGTGGAACCTGTCGGGGCTGTGGTTGGCATCCGGCCCGACTTGGCCCGGCGTTTTACCTGAAGCAATGCTTGCTTCAGTACGATGATCCTGTACAGCTTTAAGCAGGCAACCCATTTTCGTACGGTGAACCTTCATACCGCGGCTTGTTGCAAAACCTCTACCGCACACACACTCATGAAGTGTTCCCCCATTAGGGTCGGTTGGAAGAGCAAGTTCGATGGCCGAAGGTCCGATTGTGAGCTCATCATACTCCCCCTCCTTTCGGTTGGAGCTCTGGGGGCATAAATTCGATTTCGTTGTCGCAGCTAGATGAACGGTGTTTTTTGTATCCCGGCTAAGCTGGGCCAGGATACCCGTAATACTCGTCTGTATGTATGTATGTATGTATGTATGTATGTATGTATGTATGTATGTATGTATGTATGTATGTGAAAACTCTTCTTCGAGCAAGTTCGTCAGAGGTCTTCAGAGGAAGACCCTCCCAGCGTTTCGGCCCATTTCCTGACGCTACCACGGGAGGGCGGGCCACTACCGTTGATCAGACGGCCGCCCCCTGACGAAATTTGTGTATCACATGCCGTTTCCGACCAGAACCAGATAACCGGCAAATCTTCAAAGTACCAGAACCAAGAAGTCATTTTGAAACCGTCAAGCAACTGTAACAAGATGAGAAACTGTCTTTCAAACGCCGGAACTTGAGCATGTAGTAACTGTAGCATCCACCAAACCGCCAGATTCCGATACCGAAAGAAACATTCACCTCCGGAACTTCGAGCCATGCCATCACTTTCACCAAACGAGAAACACCACAAACCATAATGGCAGGAAACATTGTTTCGATTATTTTCTAAACGCCAGCAACTTTCCTTCTATTGCAAACAACCGAAACTTTCGCCGGCAGCCATAACGGGACTTCGTCCCTGAACTTGTAAACAAAGGAGGAGCTAACACTGTTGTACGGAAGCCAGAAGTGGCTGTTTAAATTTATTATCTCCTTTTTCATTCCTTTGCATCCATATCCAAAAAGAAGCTGTTTCTGCTCTTTCAGCTATTTTCTTGATAGCTTGAGTTTTTTTCCGACCCGACATTCCGAGAGCCACAAGCAATTTGACGAGTGAGCGATCGGCTAAACCCCTGGCGCCTACTTCAACTGGAAAAATCTTGACTCTATACCCCGCACGCTCCAAATCTTGGGCAAGGATTCTGTAACGCTCTTCTTTCAAGATATTTGAGGCTTCCATGTTGCTTTCCCATGGCACTGTCAATTCGATGAACAGCAACGTCTTGGCCAAACTGGAAAAAATGACAATGTCCGGTCTCAATCCGCTGCTGCGGATTGAGACCGGACATTGTCATTTGTTTATGTATAATAGTCATTATACATACATACATACATGTATGTATGTATGTATGTATGTATGTATGTATGTATGTATGTATGTATGTATGTATGTATGTATGTATGTATGTATGTATGTATGTATGTATGTATGTATGTATGTATGTATGTATGTATGTATGTATGTATGTATGTATGTATGTATGTATGTATGTATTTATGTATGTATGTATGTAAAATCGGATCTAGGGAGGGGGGAACTGAGAGCGAAAAAATGAGCGGGAAAGCGACAGGGAACGGATAACGACCGGGAACGGGAACGAAAGTGGGAAGGAAACGGGAGCGAAAAAGACACGAATTAGATAAACCTCTAAAAACCCCGGGCAACGCCGGGTGCCCCAGCTTGTTTAATAATAAATGTTATCTAGCTTCAAAAATTATTATATTGACCACAATTCAGTCGAGCAGAAGAGTGAGATCTTCTTCCACGACTTTACTTCTTGTGTCCACCACACATATCAAGAGTGCTGTAGACAGAGGGTTCGGGGCTGCAAGACTGAGAATGGTTTGCCAGCTGCTGTTACATTGGCTGTGACACTTCAGTGCTTCCGAAGAGACATTCTAAACACTAAACACTGACTAACACCACTTTAAACATTGTCAAATTTTACTTCAATTCAGAGACACTGATAGCAACTTTTGTCGTGCTGGCTGAAGTAAACTAGGAAGTGTAGATTATGAGGTATTTGTAGATAAATAATGCAAATCATATCATAGTCAAATTGATTGCTGTTTATTATAACACACAAGCAAACAGTTTTGACATTGAGAGAATGCTTAACAATATCCTCAGGTGGAGAAGAATGTCTTACAACAATATGTCTGGAGGAAAGATACAAGAGCTATTTTAACAAGCATCAAAACCCTGCAGAACAAGAAAGACATTTTCTCAGGAACTTGATAAGTTTCTATATATCACCCTAAATAAAAATGTAATAACTGCTCACATTGGCCAACTCTGACATTTACACATATTTCACTAGTATAGATATTCTTTACAAGACCACTAATATAAAATGAGTTATCTTAAACTTTGTCACAGCAACATTAACAAGTACCTTCAGAACTGTTTTAAGAGCATCAACTTTTTTGCCAATTTAAAGAATAAATACGTCCAACAACAAAGATTGATTTTGGGCAAGCCTAATTAAAATAGTATCTCATCGATTTCAACAGTTTCATCATACAAGCCTCATATGTAGCTCATATTTAAAACATGAACAATTTTTAGAAGAGCACGGCCTTTTTAAATAATTCCACATTTACAACTTATTTCCCTTCTATAAAAGCGCAATGATGTATGTATTATGTATTATGTCACCCGATTACCATCTGCAGGTCTGAAAAAACACACGTTGATAGATTATGAGACGCTGAACAAGGCTATGTGGATCTATGAGTTTGAGTTTGTTTATTCAGTTATCAAAAATCACAAAAAAGACAGAACAAAAAAAACAATAACAATTAAATAGTCATTATAATAGCATGTATGATTGATGAAGAGGTGCTGCATCAGGCCCCTCTGTGCTGACGAGTCAACGAGTCATACTGCAATCAAAGTAGAGCGAGTTGATCTTTGAAGGCATTCACCGAACATGCGTTCACTGCTTCCTGCGTCAAGGAGTTCCAGCTGAAAGCTACTCGATTTGTGAAAAAGTGTTTTCGCTCTTCACATCTTTTAATTCTTTGTGGTAAAAGAAGGCAGTTGTGACCTCTCAAACAATAGGATCTGTTAGTTTGCCATGTGGGATGTTTTTGTAATACAAAGAAATCCACTTCATCAATATGAGCCAGTATTTTGTATTGTTGGATCAAATCGCCTCTAACCCTACGTTCTTCAAGCGTGGTAATTCCAAGCTTCTGTAGTCTTTCGAAGTATGGTAAATGTTTGATTGTTGTAATTATTTTTGTAACTCTGTGCTGGACCTTTTCGAGAGTATCAATGTCCCGGCTTAGATGAAGAGACCAAACTTGAACTGCATATTCGAGGTGTGGTCGAATGTTGGCCTGGTATAATGTTTTCCAAAGATGGAGACTACGACCCCGGAATAATTTTTTAAGTCTACCAAGAGTTCTATTAGCCAAGGCAGCCGCTACATTCACTTGAGACCTTGCTTTGAGATCATCTGATACTAGAACACCAAGATCTCGTTCGACTGTCGTTACTTCTAAATTTTTCCTATTTCCATCTGGGTCCAACATAGAATAAATAAATTTTGATTTCTGATTGGTTTGTCCAGCATGCATAACTTTGCATTTGTCAATGTTGAATGGCATCAACCATTTGTGTGACCACTGGACTGCCTCATCTATATCGTTTTTGAGTCTGATACAGTTTTCCACAGATTTGATAATCCCAATGATTTTACTATCATCTGCAAAAAGCTTGATGTGTTGAGATAATTTGTCAGGAAGGTCATTTATATAGAGCAAAAACAATAGAGGCTGAAGTACTGAGCCTTGCGGTACCCCACTCGTAACCTTTTTCCATCCTGAAGTACAACTGTCGATCTGAACTCTCTGCTGACGATTGGTTAACCAAGATTCAATCCATTTGTGAAGAGAGCCCTGTATACCGTACGCTCTCAGTTTGAGCAATAAACACCGATGTGGGACTTTGTCCACAGCTTTCGCAAAATCTGTGTAGACAACATCCACAGAAACACCAAGATGAACACTTTCTGTCAGAATGTCGCGGGCTTCCAGTAAGTTGCTCACGCATCCTTTTTTTCTTACAAATCCGTATTGACGTTTAGTTATTAGGTTATTCATAGTGCAGAAAGACATGATTTGCTCGTGAATAAACTTTTCGCATACTTTGCAAAGTACGGAAGTAAATGATACTGGCCTATAGTTTCCTGTCTTTATTTTGCTACCTTTTTTTAAAAATGGGCGTAACATTAGCTAGTTTCCATAGATCTGGTACCATGCCTGTGGCGATAGACATTCTAAAGATGAGAGTGATAAGAATTGCAAAAGCAGCTGCGCTGTTTTTTAATATACGAGGATGAAATCCATCAACTCACATCGTCTTGTTCGCCAAGAGTTCTGATAGTCTTTTTTCAACCTTTTCAAATGTGAAAACGCTCTCGTCAATATTGCATTCGGAATCTGTTCTCTGTTAAAAAAAGGCAGTTGATTGCCTGATTCGGTAACAAAGACAGATTGGAAGTATTCGTTTAGTGTCTTGCATATTACTTCTCGGTCAACCGATGTGTCACCGTCAGCCTTTTCAATTGCCTTTTTCTTCTCTTGAGTTTCATGTTTATTTCGAATGTGAGTATGAAGTAGATTTGGATTAAACTTTGATGAATAAGCGAGACTTTCTTCGTAGTGAAGCATAGAGAGTCTAACTACTTTTGCCACGTGTTTACCAGCTTTTTTATGAGCTAGCTTAAGCTGATCATGTGTGTGACACCCGGCTGCTAGGTATTTTGACCAAAGTTGTCTCTTCAGTTGAACCGCCGCTAACACTTCTGGAGTGACCCATGCCTCTGACTTTTTGTTAAAGGGCACTGTTGTTGTTGGGATAAATCTTTTTACTGCATCATCGTAAATTTTAACCAAGGTGGTGTAGCACTCGTTAACTGAGCGATGTAAGAAGAGGGTTATCCAGTCTTGTGAGCTGATAAAGTGTGAGAAAGCAGTAAAGTTGGCTCTACTCCATATACATCGGGGTTTGTTGTGCCTTTCGATTGTCGGGCAGCCAGCTACACTTATTGTTCTCATTATTAAACAATGTGATTGACCCATTGGCATATAGCCTAGTGAATCGCCTTTTGTAAGCTCCATGAATTGATCTGGTTTGTTGGTGATAATAAGATCAAGTGTGCTTTTTGGTGCAATATCTCCTGAATGTCGGTAAGTACAAAATGTCACTACTTGTGTTAGATCATTTTCTTCGAGACATGACTGAAATCTGATATCCCCTGGGCGCTCGTCTATCACATGACCAGCTGTGGCTACTCTTCCACCCACATCAACTTCTTCGTACCATGTATGACTGAAGTTACAATCACCATAAAGCAGCATCGTTGCACAATTGAGTCCAATTAGTGATTTTTTTTGCAATTTTTATAGTCTCAATGGTATTGGTTAAATATTCATCGTCATAATCATGTGGGCGGTAGATGCAGCCAAGTAATATCGATTCCTTACCGTAACGAATTGTTATCCACAATTGTTCAATATTTTTCGAATTAAGCTCTGGTAAAGAAACGTTAAATGAAACTATTTCGTTCTTGACATAGATAGCGACTCCACCACCTTTGCTATTTCTGTCCGTTCTATGCAATTGGTATCCATTCACGATCGTGTCCGACCTTTCATTAAATCATGTCTCAGTGAAGAACATAACGTCTAGTTGGTTTTTCTTTGATAGTGCTGTTAGTCTGGCCGTGAGTTCGTCTTTTTTCTGACTGTTCAGTGAACAAGGGTTATTTGCCCAGAAACAAAGAGTTGTTGTGGATTTTAATAAATCAATTTTGTCTTGGGAAAGACTACCGATGTTTTGTTGGCGCTGTGTGGGATGTTTTGGCTTGGCAGGACGGGATCTTTTACTTAGAAGACCCAGTTCCACTTCTGGTGGCGCTGGATGTTGTAGTGGATTCGAGAGAGGTGGCAATATATGAAAAGGTTTTTTTATGTCATAATTTAAAATGTTTGTTTTCTGTAAGCAGATTATATCAGCATCAACACAATTAAAAATGTCTTTGTTATATGAATTTGTTAGTTGATTTGAGACGTTATAGTTTCTACATCTTTCCATTTTTTAGATGTGGGTTGTCCATGGGGCCATAGACAATCCATTTCTTGTTTCCCTGAAATGTTTTTAAGCCGGCCTCAACACACATTTGTTTGTAAAATTGTCTTTGCTCACTCGTTAAGTCTGGTTCTACCCTATACTTTGTTCCATTCATAATATTAAACTTTCTTTGCTTGGTGTTACCTTTTGCTTCCAGCAGTTTTTCCCTTATTGATTTGTCTTTGAGTTTGACCAGAATTGATCTGTGATCAAATTCGGGATTACTTTTCCCAAGTCTTGTAGAGTATTCAATCATTGGTTTGATTTCGTCAATATTTATTACGGTGTCCCTAATTTCTAAGATTTTTAAAATAGCAGCCATATCTTCTTCTTTTCTTTTTTATGGTCACGTTTTTTGGATTCCTTTACACCTCTGATATGTTGTAGACCTCCTAGCCGCCGCCGCCGCCGGCCGCCGCCGCCGCCGCCGGCCGCCGCCGCCGCCGCCGCCAAACTTTTTACAGCCGCCGTAAATCCGCCGAAAAAAATTACGGCTAGCCGGCGGCCAGCCGAAAACGGTACGCCGAAAATCCGCCATAAAATTTCCAAACGCCGGCTTAACCTATATATATGTTTGTATAAATATATATATATAAACGTATATATATATATATATATATATATATATATATATATATATATATATATATATATATATATATATATATATATATATATATATATATATATATATATATATATATATATATATATATATATATATATATATATATATATATATATATATATATATATATGAGTTTTTTATTCTATTTCCTTCTTAATCATATCATGAACAAACAAACTTATATTAATATTTTTTTTTAACTTCGACCGACGTCGACCGGTGTTCTGTTAGTTTAGGCAGTCGCACAGAAATTTCAAAATAATTTTTTTTAATAAAAATTAGTTTTTTGAAAAAAAGAATACAATTGTAATCATAAAACACCAAAAATTTCAATTTACGATTTATATTAACCGAGATATATCGATTTTAAGACAGCAAACAACGCCATGAGATCCACCACGCTAAACGCAAAAAAACTGATGAGAGCGTAGACGTCGTATGCGTTGTTCGTTTGACTCGTTGATTTCAACGATTTTATTCATTTTTCACTTAAACCACTAAAGTCACACTAATTAAACCATATATAAAAATAATTCATTTTTAAAATGAATAATAATCTATAAAAACAATTTTAAAATAATCTATTAAAATTGTTTAAATTCACGTTTATTGTTAAAAATAAAGCATACAATGGTGATGTAAACTAAAATAAATGATTATCTTTCACATAAACGCCCCGGGCCGAATTCTCCAATAAAATAGTCCTTTTTTGTTACAACCCTAGCCCTAACCCTAACCCTAACCCTAACCCTAATTATCACTTTTCATCGTGTTTATAGCTAATTATAGCCAAGAATGTATTAATCTTTCCCACAGCAAGTCGTTTACGTGAAAGATTACCAAATAAATAATTAATATGTGTACAAAGTTTTTATAAAACATTGTTTGGAAAAGTGAAATAGCGACACATCTATCCTATCATACGTTGCTTGACAAGATCTGATGGCCTGGTAATGTCTTATTCGAATTATTGACATGACTGTTACAATTGAATTCAGTTACATGGTAGGTTAATCAGTTAAACATTGGTTGGTCAGACAAGACAAAATTGATATTGCTCCAGACTGCATATTCACTGTGTCCGCGACTACATCGTGCGCTGGGCATTTGTTAACTCTTTTTCCATTAACACTGGACATCTGTTGTGTAAAGTTATGCTGAAAGAATGAATCCACGAGAATCAAAATAAATCTAACACGTAAATTGATATTTTCTAATATTGGTTCAAGTACTATACAGCAAAAAATAAAATATTAAAGTTGAAGTGAATTAATTACACTGCCACAAACTTATGTTCTACAATTTTACATAAGTATACAATAATGCTATGTACTGTATACTAACTTAAACAATAAATATCCATAACGATTTTTATAAGACATTTCTGTGTAGAATTAAAAGGCCACGCATCTATTCTATCAGACTTTGTTTGACAAGGTATGACGGCCTGGTAATGTCGTCAATGTACTTCAAATCATCGACATGACTGTTACAATTGAGTTTAGTTACATGTTAGGTAGATCAATTATTCATTTGTTGGTCAGGGAAGACAAAAAGATATTGTTGCAGGCTGCATTTTCTCGGTGTATCGCAACTTAGATCATGCGCATTTGTTAACTCTTTAACGCGTGACATCAGTTTTGTCAAGTTATACTGAAACAAGTAAATTAAAAACGAATTTTTAAAACCAATGCTTTTATATGTAATTAAAACACAAATTTTGCAATCAATTTTTTATTATATTACTCTTTTATTTTATGTTAAAGTCGAAATATCTTAATTATATCAAAATATCGAAATTAATTAAAATTATCTAAATTTATTGACTTATTGTAAAACTAATAATTGAATATTGCATTGTCTTCTATTTTAAGCATGTATGCAAAATTTGAAAAAATCTATCATCAGGAAGTGACTCAAAAATTGATTGCAAGATTTGAAACAGACAGAGAAACAAACAGACAGACAGAGAAACAGAGACGACGAGTTAATAAAAGCATTGGTAATAATAATAAAAATATCATCAAAAAGCATCGAATTTAAATATCTCAACTATTTTCATGAAAATTTCGTACACGCTTGAGAATCGCGGTCAGTGAGTGTGGTTCGTGTTAACTTGGTAAAATAGTCTGCCAGTCGGTTAGCGTTTTGTGGTCAAGAAAACCCTCAAGAAAACCCTCAAGAAAACCCCCAAGAAAACCCTCAAGAAAACCCTCAAGAAACCCCTCGATAAAATCCTCAAGAAAATTAACTCAATAAATTGACTTATTGTAAAACTAATAATTGAATATTGCATTGTCTTCTATCTTGAGCATGTATGCAAAATTTGAAAAAAATCTATCATCAGGAAGTGACTCAAAAATTGATTGCAAGATTTGAAACAGACAGAGAAACAGACAGAGAAACAGACAGAGAAACAGACAGAGAAACAGACAGAGAAACAGAGCCGACGAGTTAATAAAAGCATTGGTAAAAATGAATGCATCAGAGTTAAAGTTGAAGTGAATTTACTACACTGCTAAGAACGTATGTTCCACATAAGTAAGTCATAAAGCAATTTGTTTCAAGTTTGATATTATTGCTTAAAGTATAGCATTTCTTTGTAGAGTTAAAAGGCGATGCATATATTCTAAAAAAACATTGTTTGACAAGGTCTGACGGCCTTGGTCATGTCATCAACATCATTCAAATTATTGACATGACTGTTACAATAGAGTTTAGTTACATGTTAAGCAGATCAATTATTCATTTGTTGGTCAGACAAGACAAAAAGATATTGTTGCAGGCTGCATTTTCTCGGTGTATCGCAACTTAGATCACGCGCATTTGTTAACTCTTTAACGCGTGACATCAGTTGTGTAAAGTTATGCTGAGAGAATGTCATGTTATCAATGCATAACGTAAATTTTAACCGGTACTTGACCAGCTAACTTTACTACACTACAGTAATACTTTAGATTTGCTGGTTAGGGTCAGAGATGGGGTGGCCTTCTTGGTTGTTGGACTTTTGTGTTTGCAAAACAAAGTCCCTCGTAGACTTAAGTTTCAAAATGTTCTCTTTCTGTCAACTGGCACCAACATAGTTCCACATTCTACAAGAAATTTTTTCATTTCACGTAAAAGAAACCAGCCAGGCTAGAATACTATATAGTACATTTTCAGCGGACAATGCCAATTCAAAATCAACCAATGCAAAAAAAACACAAGACAAGGTATTTTATAGATGACTTTATTAGTTTTTTCTAAGATAACTAAAATGTTACATGAAGTTACAAAAGTGGCTTCCTCTCAATTCTGATTGTCAGCTTAATGATGTATTGTATTATATTGGATTTCTACCTTACAATATTATGTGTCAAAGTTAGATAGCACATTATTCCATATTGATGCTATTGCATCTAAGAACGTTTATTCATATTAATCAATCAATCCATAATAATTATAATATGAATTTATCATTTATATATTGTATTATATGTCTACGAAACAGCGCAATACTTGATCAGTAATGCGATGACTGAGATGGCGGCGACAATGGCCGACAAACGCGTGATTTTGCAGTTTGAGTTGCAAAATGAAGGGCCATAGTTACGGCGGTTGGGGCATTTTTAAGCAATGAAAATTTCCAGTGATATAGATTAATGAAGATTCTAGCCCGGCAAAAAAAACTAAAATACGGCAAGGTCAAAGAAGAAAGTTATAAGTGATTATAAGAGAAAAAAAAAGCGGACCAAACTTCCAGATCCAATGTCAAGGTGAAGGGGCGTGGCCAAGTATGTTTAATGTTCGACGGTTGGTCCGACAAATACAAAGGCAGGCCATTTATGGGTGTTCGAGTGGCTTTCATTAAAAATTGGCAATATCATGTTGTTACTTTAGGATGCCATGTTTTGCCACAACACACTGCAAAGGATATTGCTGATCATGTTACAACCTTGATGAAAAAGTTTTACCTAGATCCAAAAAGGTTAATAATGTTCAGCTGCCATGATGGAGCTGCTAATATGGTAGCAACATCCAAAATTTTGAAAGTTGATCATTTCATTCACTGCACTGCTCATGTCATTCATCTTCTGCTGACTGTTGACAGTATTAACAAACAAGAAGAAATGATTGAGCTTTTGCAGAAGTGTAAGAATATTGTGTCAGTTCTCCACCTTAAGTCATTAACAATGGAGGATGAAATTGCAGCATCTGAAGACAAAGCTATTATCACATCAATGCAACGAAAATTGGCAAGTCTGAATGGACTTCTTGAACAAGATGAACAGTTCACAACATCTTTAGCAAATGAAGATGACAACAAACCATACCAGCCAGATCAAGCTCATCATTCATCGCTTAAATCTGCAACTCCAACTCGCTGGAATTCTACACTTGAAATGATTGAATCCCTCAATTCTCTTCGACATGAAGTTAGTCATGCCTTGAAGCGATCTGGTAGGGTCGACCTCTGTTTACACGAAGATGAATGGGAAAGTGTAAGAGAGCTGGCATGTTTTTTACGACCTTTTAAAGATTTAACGGAGTTGTTCAGTAGTGCTATTCCAAATGCATCCTCCATTCCATTAGCCAAAGCAAAAATAAGAAAGCTATGTACTTGCAAACCTGATGAGGATCCAAAAATACGAGCAATCAAACAAGATGTTCTATCCAAACTTGATTCACGTTTGCCAGATTCAAACATCAAATTACAACAAGTGTTGGACCCAGAAACCAAAACACTAATTTCACGTAACACTGCAACTGAACTTTTAGAACAGGCAATAAAAAGGTGCATCGACAAACAACTAATTACTCATACAACCGCTCCTGAGATGGAAAGTTATGAAGATGAGCCAGCAACAAAGCGTATGAAACTGCGTCAGGAAATGCTGAATGAATTGAAAGCAAGGAGCTCTACGAGTGATATGGATAATGCTACTAATGATTATGCTGTTGAAATTGCTAGGTATTTGTCATTTGTTGATAGCAGACATACAGACTGTCTTACATTTTGGAGAAACCATGCAGATGATTTTCCTGTATTATCTCAAGTTAAGTGCTGATAAATTAAATCAGATTGTTTTTATACATGACAATTTTAAATTTGCAATGTAAAATTTTTCTTCATATTATTTTTTATGATGTACTTTTGTTTATCATATGACATTTTTGATGATTTAATTAACTTTTATGACAATTGCTATTAATTTGATAATTTATATAATGGTAATAAATTTTGAACTTTATTAACTTTAGTAAATAATTTTATATTAAATTTTAGCCTAATTTAAAATAATTATCAGCCACAAATTTGAATCATCAGCCGGATAATTTAAAATTCAAGCCGAATAATAATTTTACGCGTAAATTCGGCTAATCCGGATATCAGCCGAAATATTTGTTCGAAATAATGACAATATAGACCTTTTTGAACCCATTTTCTCTACAACGTCTACCTCTTTCAAGAGATCGTCAAGTGTTGCTACTGAACTTTGTTCACTCTCCTGAGGTATATCATTAATAGATGCAGTTTTAGTATTAGCTTCATCATCCGCTAAGGTTAAAATCTTTTTTATTCTTTTAGTATTAGCTTCTACGACTGTCATATTAAAATGTTCAGTGGGCACTTGAAATTTCTTGGTTAAAATGAGACTAAATATCGCCTACACGCCTTATCAACTAAGAATTGTAATAGGATTAGCAAAAGAAAAAGCACTTGCTCTATCGCAACAACAACAACAACTTAATAAGACAAATTATTATTAATTTAAATGAAATGATTAATTTATTTTTTAATGCTATATTTTTTATTACAATAAATGAAATCAAAAACAAAAACAGATATTTTGAGATATTTAAATTGCAGAGCGAACGCTTAATCAAAATGGCAACCAAGATGGCGAGTTCAGCAAGACGAAGGTCTTATTACACGTCGAGTTCTCTGATTGGTTGACTTGTTTGAAGGGAGGAAATTGATTAGACGAGACAGTTGTTTCGGTCTTTGTGATTGGTCGAATTTATTTTATTTTATTTTAAGCGTCAGGAACTATTCTTTTATTTTCCTAATATTCTTTTTAATATTTTCTTTTAAATAAAGAGTGTTGTAATATTAATTTTCTTCTTTTATTTTGTTTTATTAACTTTTCTTTTAATTTATTTATTTTTTTCGATTAATTTTGACAATTTTTTGGTGAATTTGTTAGCAGAATTGGTTGGTTGGGAAGAAATAGTTCTTTAGGTTATTTCTTTTAAACATTCTTATTCAACTTGCATTTTTTTAGACAGGATCGAATTATATTATTAGAGATTAAATAACAGTCAGATATGCTGGATCTAATTAATGAAGATAATTTGTTTAAGACGTAGAACCTGTATTCGTGACGTCGTTTCAAATTTAGCGATTGTTCTTTACTTCGACGTCGTTGAAGCTGATGATGATTTTTCGGCCTAATTCATACAGACTGAGATCTGAATGTTTTTGTAGTATGAGGGTGTCTTTCAGTTTCGTCGTTTTACACGTATTTCTGCTGAAGCTCGCCGATGCAATCGGTTCCTGGCAAGATCGTTTCAGAGAGTAGCAATAAAACTTTGAAAATAAAACGAGAATTCTTAATATTAATAATTTTTAATTTTATTTTATTAGTTTTATTCAAAATATATTACTAGAACGTTTCCGAATTAATTGCAATTCTGAAAAAAAAACGACGGAGCTTGTTTATTCAAGTGTTTATTCAAGTGTACAATTGCGTAATAACTTTTATTTTATATAATGCATCGTACGTCATCTTTCAATATAAACAAGTTGAAAATAAATAAATCACCGAAATAGTAGTCGGCGGGTTTTTCCCAATTTTAAACAAGCTGTAAATTATTATTAACGACATTTTACTATTTTGCAATTATTATTCCTCTTATATTAATTAATATTATTAACGAAGATTAACTATTTTGATAATATTATTCCGATTATTGGAAAGTTCGACGCTTTGCGGAAATATTTAATGAAATTATTATTAACGACATTTTACTATTTTGCAATTATTATTCCTCTTATTTTAATTATTAATAATATTATTATTTACGAAAATTAACTAATTTGCTAATATTATTCCTATTATTGGAAAGTTGGACGCTTTGTAGATATATTTAATGAAATTATTATTAACTACATTATTTATTTTAATACATTAGATATAATATATTAAATAAAAAGTTATTAGCCGCGAAAGTTTAACGCTTTGCGAATATAATTTGAGCATACGTCATAACTCATTATAAACAAGTTGAAAATAAATAAATCACCGAAGTAGTACATCGGCGGGTTTTCCCAATATCAGCTATTGAAGATTGGGTTTTTTGTGGGCGTTTTTTTTTCATTATCAGCCATTAAAAGTTGGATTGTTTCTTAAGCTTTTTTTCACTATCACCCAAAATATGTTGTTCATTTCGTAGGCGGTTTTTTCCAGGGATGGGCAACAAACTACTTTCAAGTAGTTAAACTTTTCTGTAGTTACATTTACTTTTTAGTAGTTAAACTATGTAGTTAACTACTTTTTGTCAGAGGTAGTTTAACTAAAGAAGTTAAATACTGTAAAGTAGTTAACTATTTTTAACTACTTTTTTCTATAAACTTGTACACTAATACAATGCATTGCTGTATTAGGCCTCACATGATCACCATTAATTATTTTCACCATCTAATTTATTAAATAAAGCCATGAAAATTGTTTTTTAATTTATTAATGAAAAGGCACAAAACTATAAGTTAAATATCCAGTCTACAATACAATCTACTTCAGACGGTGTCAAACATTGTCTTATTACCTGTAGATGATTATCGTTCGAGTACATGACGCAGGAAAACAAATTTTTCAAACATACTGTCAGACACTTTGCACCGTCTTGGCACTAATATTTGACCTGCACAACTGAACAGTCTCTCAACAGCAGCACTGCTTGGTAGACTTGTATTAAACTTGAGAAAAACTCTTGTTAGATGAGGATACATGAGCAGTGAGTTTGTTGTTGAGTCATTTGAAGCCAGATCTTTGCGTAAAATATTATACAAGCTGATTTAATTTTTTTAGACTTTAACTACTTTTATGTAGTTAAACTAATTGTTGTTAACTACTCTAAAAAGTAGTTAAACTATTCTTTAACTACCGGTTACTTTCGGGTAGTTAAACTTTTTGCCTTAACTACTCCCATGTAGTTAAACTAGTAGTTAACTACTAAAGTAGTTAAGAGTAGTGAACTACTGCACATCACTGGTTTTTTCACTATCACCCAATAATTGTTGTTTTTTTCGTAGGCTGTTTTTCCGATCCATTAAATAAATAGTTTTTTTCATAGGCGGTTTTTTCACTATCACCCATTTAACAAGGTTTTTTTCGTAGGCTGTTTTTTCCAAATCGGCGATTAAAGGTGTTTTTACGTAGGCATTTTTTCCTAATTCATCCAATCAAATAGAAGACCATTCCAAAACGTGTCCAAGTGAAAAATCATCTGCTACTAACTATTTTAGTCACACGCTTCGCTTGCGAAGCGTGCGTAATGTTATTACTATATTAGCGCATTGGTGTTGTTTTTGTGCTTAGAGTGCGTTTTGAGTGCGACTAATATGTCAAGTGCTGGTACAATAATAATTAGGCTATCTAGGTTATCAGGTGCTGCCTCTAGAGTCTATATCAGTATTAATGAGACAACTTAAAATCTATTTTTCCAGCTCCATCTATCATTGTCTAAGAAATACTAATTTCATTTCCTGAAAATGAGTTCTCAAAACATGCAAACAGGCTGCATTTTCAGTTGAGTTAGCTTTCCAGGAATAATTTTTGAACTACTTAATCCACACAATAAAAAATTTGTCCAGTCAAATATAAACTTAGATCTTAAATTATTTTTATTGGAGCTAGATCAGCTAGTTGCTAGAACTAAAACTAACACAAGGCTGGGGCTGATTATTTTTCTTTGCTTTGTTATTTACTTATGTATACAAACATCCACATTTATAGAATTAAACTGTCAATTAAAATTGTATCTCCAATTACAATTGCAGAATTCAATAGAGAAGTTTTCCCATTTTGTCTCAATATTTAGATTATTTTTAGTTTTTCTTCAGTAGCAGATTACACACAACGCACTCCATTGCGTTATTAGTTACATTTAGATTAAAAAATGTGCTAACTACAATGCAAACTTACCATAACCAAACTTAACAGATATAAATGAATCAGAATTTAAAAAAAACGCTGCTAAAAATCCAAAATCGTCCAAATCAAAATCTAAGGCTTAAATAAAACGTTAAGATATTAAGAGAGATCGAATTCAAACGCGATAAAACCGGCAATGCAAAATGAATACAAAGACAACGCAAATATAGCATAGAAAACGAGACTTTATTGAATTCTTATTGGCTGAGCGAGTAAATATGTTACTGCGCGTAACGCGACATTATCTTACGTAATAAGACAAAAGAGTACGCTTAAAATCATTAATAACTAGAGTACCATAACTGCTCATTCGTGGTATCTTTATACAGACATTCTACAACATATTCTCTATTGAATGGTATAAAAATTGGCTTGTTTATTAAAATTTCCCACGTTGCCTTGAAAAACTGCTTGATCTACCAGTCTATATTGGGAAACCCCGGCGTACTTCGGAGATTTGTTTATTTTCAACTTGTTTATACTGAGTGATGACGTTCGATGCATTATATATATCCGCAAAGCGTGTAACTTTCGCGGCTAATAACTTTTTATTTAAACATTTTAACAAAAAAATGCCCTAACAAACCGTGTTCAGCGTTTCATAATCTATCAACGTGAGTTTTTTCAGTCTTGCAGATGGTAATCGGGTGACATATTACATGATACATACATCATTGCGCTTTTATAGTAGGAAACCAGCACCTGACGCACGCTTCGCGCGCGAAGCGTGTAAGTTTTTCTGTCCGTCGCAGATGATTTTTTACTTGAAAAAGTTTTGTAAGGGTCTTCTCTTTGAAAGGCTGTTTTTGGAATATTCGCTTGCGAAAACAACAATCTTTAATAGGCTATAATGGTCTTCCAATATTTTAACAGCCAACAAAAAAAACAACTTCTATTTGATAATAGTGAAAAAACCACCTAAGAAAATAACCTAAAATGGCTGGTATTGGAAAACACCGCCTACGAAAAAACCCAAATTTTATAGGATATCCCTACAAAAAAACAACCTTTATTGTCTGTGAAAGGGAAAAACCGCTTACGAATAAACAACCCATAATGGGATTGGGAAAAACCGCCTTAGGAAAAAAACCTTTAGTAACTGTTATTAGAAAAATCCGCCTACAAAATAAACAATTTTTAAAGGCTCATATTAGAAAAAACGTTTACGAAAAAAACTTTAATAGCTGATATCGACTGAACATTCTCCGAAAAAACTCAACCTTTTTAATGGTTGATTTTGAAAAAACTGCTAACTAAAAAACCAACCTCTATTTGCTGATAATAACAAAACTGCCTAGGAAAAAAGAACTCTTTATTAGCTGATAATAAGAAACAGTTCACGAAAAAAAATTTTTTATTGGCTGCAATTGATAAAAAGGCCCTACGAAAAAACCCAACCTTTTTAATTGCTGATTTCGGGAAAAACGGCCTACAAAAACCGCAGTCGTACATATCATTTCTGTGATTTATGTATTTCCAACTTGTTTATATTGAGTAATGGCGTACGCTCAAAATTGGGTAAACCCCGCCTCGGTTATTAGTTTATTTTCAACTTCTTTATATTGCGTAATGACTTACGCTCAAAATTATTGGAAAACCCCGCTTTCGTTGATTTGTTTATATTCTACTTGTTTATATTGAAAGATGACGTACGATGCATTATATATATGCGCATAGCGTTAAACTTTTGCGGCTAATAACTTTTTATTTAAACATTTTAACAAAAAAGTGCCTTATCAAACCGTGTTCAGCGTCTCATAATCTATCAACGTGAGTTTTTTCTAACCTGCAGATGCTGATCGGGTGACATACATAATATATCATTGCGCTTTTATGTTAGGAACCAGCACTTGACGCACGCTTCGCGCGCGAAGCGTGTGAGTTTTTACATATTAATAGTAACGGTAGTCGCACTCAAATCGCAGTCTAAGCTCAAAAACAACACCAATGCGCTAATATAGTAATAACTTTACGCACGCTTCGCAAGCAAAGCATGTGACTATGTCAGCCAGTAGCAGATGATTTTTAACTTGAAGACATTTTGGAATGGTCTTCTATTTGATTGGATGATTTTGGAAAAACTGCCTAAGAAAAAACCTTAAATGGGCTGTATTGCAAAAAATAGCCTACAAAAAAACACATTTATTGTGTGATAGTGGAAAAACCGACTACGAAAAACACAATATTCATTGCATTTGATCGGAAAAAACAGCCTACGAAAAAAACAACATTTAATGGGTGATAGTGAAAAAACCGCCTACGAAAAACACAATATTTAATGGATAGTATCGAAAAAAACAGCCTACGAAAAAAAATACATATTTTGGGTGATAGTGAAAAAAAGCCTAAGAAAAAACCCAACCTTTAATGAATGATAATGAAATGAACAGCCTACAAAAAAACCCAACCTTCAATTGCTGATATTGGGAAAACCCGCCGATGTGATTTATTTATTTTCAACTTGTTTATATTGACTTATGACGTATGCTCAAAATATATCCGCAAAGCGTCGAACTTTCCAACAATAGGAATAGTATTAGCAAATTAGTTAATTTTCTTAAATAATAATATTATTAATAATTAAAATAAATATATCCCCAAAGCGTCGAACTTTCCATTAATATGAATAATATTAGCAAAATAGTTAAACTTCGTTAATAGTAATATTATTAATAATTAAATTAAAAGGAATAATAATTGCAAAATAGTAAAATATCGTTAATAATATTTTCATTAAATATATCCGCAAACCGTCGAACTTTCCAATAATAGGAATAATATTAGCAACATAGTTAATCTTCGTTAATACTAATATTATTAATAATTAAAATAAGAGGAATAATAATTGCAAAATAGTAAATTGTCGTTAAGAATAATTTACAACTTGTTTAAAATTGGGGAAAACCCGCCGACTACTACTTCGGTGATTTATTTATTATCAATTTGTTTATATTGAAAGATGACTTACGATGCATTATATATATATCCGCAAAACGTTAAACTTTCGCGGCTAATAACTTTTTATTTAAACATTTTAACAAAAAAGTGCCCTAACAAACCTTGTTCAGCGTTTCATAATCTATAAACGTGAGTTTTTTCAGACCTGTAGATGCTAATCGGGTGACATAATACATAATACATCATTGCGCTTTTATGTTAGGAACCAGCACTTGACGCACGCTTCGCGCGCAAAGCGTGTGAGTTTTTACATATTATTAGTAAAGGTAGTTGCACTCAGATCACACTCTAAGCTAAAAAAAATACCAATGCGCTGTTATAGTAATAACTTTACGCACGCTTCGCAAGCAAAGCGTGCGACTATTTTAGGCAGTAGCAGATGGTTATGACGTATGCTCAAAATATATCCGCAAAGCGTCGAACTTTCCATTAATATGAATAATATTAGCAAAATAGTTAATCTTCGTTAATAGTAATATTATTAATAATTAAATTAAAAGGAATAATAATCGCATAATAGTAAAATGTCGTTAATAATAATTTCAATAAATATATCCCCAAAGCGTAGAATTTTCCAATAATAGGAATAATATCAGCAAATTAGTTAATTTTCATAAATAATAATATTATTGATAATTAAAATAAGAGGAATAATAATTGCAAAATAGTAAAATGTCGTTAATAATAATTTTATTAGATGTATCCGAAAAGCGTAGAACTTTCCAATAATATGAATAATATTAGCAAATTAGTTAATTTTCTTTATTAATAATATTATTAATAATTAAAATATTGGAATAATTTATATTTTTATATAATTATAATTGGGGAAACCCGCCGGCTTTCTACTTCGAAGATTTATTTATTTTCAACTTGTTTATATTAGACCTGCAGATTAGAGGTGTGCACGGTAGTGGGGACAGCGGGAATCCCGCGGATTTTGCGGTATTACCGCGGAAATGGGGACGAATGAGGTGGGGATACCGCGGTAATGGGGATGAAGTTGCGGGGTTACTGCGGGGATGGAAACAAACGCTGCGGGACTACCGCGGGGATGGGGACGAGTTTTTGCGTTATCACCGCCAAAATAAAACAAGTATTTTATAAAAAAAAATTCCAATTAACCGAAAATGTGTCGAGTCCTATGGTCGAGTCAACATCATTGTTTATGTTTTTTAATCTTTGCAACGCGCCGTTGTTTTATCGCTGATAATAGTTACCGAAGGTTTTATTTCCATTATTTGTTAAATTTTTGAAGTCGTAGTTCGAATTTTCATTTAAATATGAAAAAGGCTGAAATTCAAAAATTAGCTGCAACAGTCATCGTGTCAGTACTTTGTTGTTGCGCCTTCACATTTCACTTATTTGATCCTGGGTTAAAAGTTAAAAGATAATCTCGGTGTTCTTCCAAAATAATGCGATAAACTGCATTTAAAGGTTTGATTAATTTGCTTTCACATTTTAAGTTTCATATATAATTGGTTTTTTTTTAAATTTTGTTAGAGATCTACTAAAGTTCGTTGATGATGTAACACTACATTCTGAACCCCACAAGATGACTTCATAGAACATAAACTAGTCAAACAAAACTTGAAGACAACTTTTATGCAAACTTGTACTCTAAAACTCAAAAAGCTCAGTTTCGAATGAGGTTTTGTTATTAAACTGTCTTTAAATTAAAAGCATGAAAAAATTCTTAGACCTCAGTAATGACTTATAATTCAGCTTGTTGATTGTTATGAATTAATTATTTTTATATGAGTAAATAATTTCACAATGTTAATAATTATTTTTATAAGGTTGCTGACTATTTTGCATTGAACGAAGAAGATGCAAAAAGCGATTTGCTGAGTTTTTGGTAAATAATTCTAAGAAATGATCAAAACTGTCTCAAGTTGCAAGGATTATTTTGAGTTTCCAGCAACAAGCACCTCCTCTGAGAGAACATTCTCTATGGGTGGATTAACCATTAATGATCGAAGAACTCAGCTAAGTGGAAAAACATAGATGGACTTTTATTTAGTCATGGACTTAAATTAATAAATTGCATTGAGCCCTATTACGGTGTTATTGCAATTCTATATATCAACACTTGAGTTATAGTTGTGTTAAAATGATGTACGGAAAAATAATGACTAGTCCAGGATTGATTAATAAGGGAGATGAACAGCGCGGGGATGGATGGGGATGGGGATGAAAGATTGAAAGACTGCGGGAATGGTTGGGGATGGGGATGAAACACTGCGGGGATGGTTGGGGATGGGGATGATGTTGGTGGGGATGGATGGGGATGGGGATAGCACTCGCGGGGATGGTTGGGGATGGGGACGAAAAGTGGTCCCCGCGCACACCTCTACTGCAGTTGCTAATCGGGTGACATACATAATACATAATATATACATAATATATCATTGCGCTTTTATAGTAGAAACCAGCACTTGACGCACGCTTCGCGCGCGAAGCTCGCGAAGCGTGTGAGTTTTTACATATTAAAAGTAAAGGTAGTCGCACTCAAATCGCACTCTAAGCTCAAAAACAACACCAATGCGCTATTATAGTGACTATTTTAACCAGTAGCTGATGATTTTTCACTTGAAAACGTTTTGGAACGGTCTTCTCTTTGATTGGATGATTTTAGAAAATCTGCCTACAAAAAAAACCTTTAAATGGGTAATATTGGAAAAAAACAGCCTACGAAAAAACCCATATTTATTGGGTGATAGTAAAAAAGCCGCCTACGAAAAAAACCTTTATTGGATGTTTTTGGAAATATCCTAGGAAAAAAAAACAAACTGTAACGGCTAATATAAAAAAAACTCCTACGGAAAAAAAACTTTTATTGGGCAATTTTGGAAAAACATCCTACGAAAAAACCCAACCTTTAATGTCTGATAATGAAAAGAACCGCCTACAAAAAAACCCAACCTTCAATGGCTGTGTTGGATACGCAGCACATCCCTACGGGCGTGATTAGGAGTTGTTGTGTTGAAGATATTATCGTGACTATCGAATACAATTTGCGTTACTTTCGAATTAACTTGGAACTCGCTTAGAATATATTTATTTCATGTATATAATATAAAACAGTAAATAAGTACAAACGCGTTTTGTTTATCTATCGATAACTTTCTTAAATACAACAGTGGCGCAGTCGACTATTTTTTTTTCAAAATGTCTGAAATGAAAGAAATGCTTAAAATGTTCGGTGAACTGATGGCCAAACAGCTATTAGAAATGGCCAAGAGGCTTCAAAATGTTCTAGTTTCAACGGCACCGAAGTTTGAACCTTTTCAACCTGATGTTGAATTATTTAAAGATTACATCAAAAGATTCGATACATTCCTTCTGGCAAATTCCATTTCAAAAAGCAAAGCGGCCCAAGTTCTTCTGACAAACCAAAACCCCGAAATCTACAAAACTCTGGAAACTCTTTCAAGCCAGATGTCTCCTCCTCGCAATATCAACCAACTTGACTATGAAGAAATAGTTGAATACATGAACACTAACTTTAATCCTACAACATTTCTGGTCAGAGAACGTTACAAATTTTGGACAAATTGTAGAAGGGAACCGGGTGAAACAATTCATGAACTATCAACTAGAATTCGACAGGCTGTTTCAACGTATGATTTTGCTAACATTTCAAATCCTTTGGACGAAGCCCTCAGAACTAATTTCATTTGTAGTGTGCAAAACGAGGCAGTTCTGAAAGTTTTATTTTGAATTCTTGAGGTTCATCCTCCATCTGACCTTCTCAAAAGCTGTTGAGATCGCTAGCGAAATTGAGAGTGCAGCGGTTGTAGCTAAAGACACAGTGTACGGAAACAACATAGAACCAGTTTCAATTCAGAGGGTACACTCCAAAGAAAATACCTACAAAAAAGCCTTCTCAAAACGAGACACTACACCAAAGAAATGTCCATCTCCATCACAATCTCCAAGTTCGACATGTCATAGATGCGGGAGAGGAGGACACTGGGCCAAAGATTGTTTGTGTAAAAATATGAAGTGTTCTCATTGTGGAAAAATTGGTTATTTACAAAGAGCCTGTTTTGCTTCAAAGTTTGAAATAAATGTTACATACATTCGAACAATTCAAGGGACGGACAGGCTACAACAACCAATGAATTTCAGGAGCTTTACAAGAACATTCGAGGTAGACAGTGGAGCTGGTGAAAATTTCTGTGATATTAGCCTTTGGAAAAGTTTAGGTTCTCCTCAACTGACTCCTAGTAAAATGCAATTTCATTCAGCCACTGGTGACCGAATTCCTGTTCAAGGCTTTTGCACGGTACATGCTTCAACTTCAAATGGTGCAGACGAGAAGCCAATCGCGTTAAATGTTACTGAAATTGCAGGATTGAATTTAATTGGTCGAAAGTCAATTAAAGAATTTGAAATAGACATTAACAAGATGTTGAAAGAACAAGTTAATAATATTTCTTCTGAATCAAACTCATACGTTACACTTGAATGTACGAAATTATGCAAAGAATTTCAAGAGATTTTTGACCCTGAACTTGGATGTCTTAAAAACTTTGAATTAGACATAAAATTCAAAGATGAAGCTACACCAGTTTTTCGAAAGCCACGAACAGTTCCCTTCGCAGTTCAAAATCTAGTAAACAAAGCATTGGAAAATGGTGTGAGAAGAGGAGTGTGGAACCCAACTGATTTCAATGACTGGGGAACTCATATTGTCCCAATAATTAAAAAGGACTCTACTTCTAAAACTAAATTGCGTATATGTGGAGATTATTCAGTGACGGTAAATCCTCAACTCGAGTTTCATAGATACCCAATGCCACTTCCAGATGATCTCATGAGAAAGTTAGCAGCCAGTATATACTTTAGCAAATATGATTTGGCAGATGCTTATAATCAGATTCCATTGTCCAAAGAAAGCCAAAAACGTCTTGCTTTGAGTACCCATCAAGGAGTATTTTTACAAAAAAGATTGCCTTTTGGAATATTGTCAGCACCAGCTTAAGCTTACTTTCAGGAGAAGATCATGGACAAACTTACAAATGATCTTCCACATGTGGTTGTTTATTTAGATGATATTCTTATTGGTGGAAATTCTGCTCACGAACACATTCAAAATGTAAGAAAGTTATTTCAACGTCTTCAAGAAAAAGGTCTTCGATGTAATCAGGCAAAATGTTTATTTGCAAATCAGACAGTCCAGTATCTGGGTCACACTATTTCAAATTTAGGAATCAGTCCGGGAACTAAAGTCGACGCTGTAGTTTCAATGCCGAGACCAGAAAATGTTTCTATGCTTAAATCGTTTCTGGGATCTATTCAATTTTGCAAGAAGTTTTTTCCAGGATTGTCTAGTGCTGCAGAGCCATTACATCGTTTGACGAGAAAGAAAGAAAAATGGAATTGGACATCTGATCAAGAAAATTTTTTCCAAGAATTAAAGAAGATGCTTCTTTCGAGTGTAATGTTGAGTCATTTTGACAAGACATTACCAGTGGGAATAGCATGCGATGCTTCAGAAGTGGGTATTGGTGCTGTACTTTTCCACAGATTTCCAGATGGATCAGAACGTCCCATTTTAAACGTTTCAAAAACACTTTCTAGTGCCCAGAGAAAATACAGTCAAATTCATAAGGAAGCGCTAGCCATTATTTTTGCTTTACATAAGTTCCATCCTTACATTTTCGGCAGAAAATTCCTCATTGTTACCGACCACAAGTCACTCATTGCTTTGTTCGATCCTACCAAGGCTACTCCCAAATTGGCATTGAACCGACTAACCAGATGGGCTCTTGTTTTGCAACAATGCGACTACAAAATTGAATTTCGAAAGACCTCAGAACATGGGAATGCAGATGTTTTGAGTCGCTTACCTTCAGGTGAAGATGCCAAGTTCGATGCAGCAGAAGAAAAACTTGAGTTTTCGACAGTTTGTACAATTTAATCCGTCAGTCAACAACTACTACAGTCCGATCCAAAGTCACTAGAAATTGAATCAAGGAAAGATCATGTGATGTCCTCTGTTTGTAATTTTCTTCAAAAAGGCTGGCCAAAAGAAGTTTCAAATCTGGAAATTCAACATTACAGAAAATTAAAAGATTCTTTGAGCCAAGAAGGTGGTTGCTTGATGATGGGGGACAGGCTGGTAGTTCCAGAAGCATTAAAAAGAAAAACTTTAGAACTTTTACATCTGGGACATTTTGGCATGCAGCGAATAAAACAACTCGCACGATCATCAGTTTACTGGTATCACATTGACAGTGATATTGAGAAGATCTGTAGAGAATGTTCTTCATGCCAAGGTCACCAAAACAATCCTCCAAAAGCATCAAACCAGTCTTGGACTGTTTCAGATAAGGCATGGAGTCGAATTCATATTGACCATACAATAAATTTTCTGGGAACCAATTGGTAAATAATAGTAGTTGCCTATTCAAAATATCCCTGCATTCATCCAACTGCAAAATAGTAAAATGTTATTAATAATATTATTATTTACGAAAATTAAATAATTTGCTAATATTATTTCTATTATTGGAAAGTTCGACTCTTTGCGGATACATTTAATGAAATTATTATTAATTAGCAATTATTACAATAAGAAGAATAATAATGTCGTTAATAATAATTTCATTAAATGTATCCGCAAAGCGTCGAACTTTCCAATAATAGGAATAATATTAGCAAATTAGTTAATTTTCTTTATTAATAATATTATTAATAATTAAAATATTGGAATAATTTATATTTTTATATAATTATAATAGGGAAAAACCCGCCGGCTTTCTACTTCGAAGATTTATTTATTTTCAACTTGTTTATATTAGACATGCAGATGCTAATCGGGTGACATACATAATACATAATATATACATAATACATCATTGCGCTTTTATAGTAGGAACCAGCACTTGACGCACGTTTCGCGCGCGAAGCGTGTGAGTTTTTACATATTAAAAGTAAAGTTAGTCGCACTCAAATCGCACTCTAAGCTCAAAAACAACACCAATGCGCTATTATAGTGACTATTTTAACCAGTAGCTGATGATTTTTCACTTGAAAACGTTTTGGAATGGTCTTCTCTTTGATTGGATGATTTTAGAAAATCTGCCTACAAAAAAAACCTTTAATGGGTAATATTGGAAAAAACAGCCTACGAAAAAACCCATATTTATTGGGTGATAGTGAAAAAGCCGCCTGCGAAAAAAACCTTTATTGGATGTTTTTGGAAATAGCCTACGAAAAAAACAAACTGTAACGGCTAATATAGAAAAAAAACTCCTACGGAAAAAAAAACTTTTATTGGGCATCTTTGGAAAAACATCCTACGAAAAAACCCAACCTTTAATGTCTGATAATGAAAAGAACCGCTTAAAAAAAAACTTGTTTATATTGAAAGATGACGTACGATGCATTATACATATCCCCAAAGCGTAAAACTTTCGCGGCTAATAACTTTTTATTTAAACATTTTTAACATCAAGTGGCTTAACAAATTGTGTTCAGCGTCTCATAATCTATAAACGTGAGTTTTTTTTCAGACCTGCAGATGCTAATTGGGTGACATACATAATACATAATACATAATACATAATACATAATACATAATACATAATACATAATACATAATACATAATACATAATACATAATACATAATACATAATACATAATACATAATACATAATACATAATACATAATACATAATACATAATACATAATACATAATACATAATACATAATACATAATACATAATACATAATACATAATACATAATACATAATACATAATACATAATACATAATACATAATACATAATACATAATACATAATACATAATACATAATACATAATACATAATACATAATACATAATACATAATACATAATACATAATACATAATACATAATACATAATACATAATACATAATACATAATACATAATACATAATACATAATACATAATACATAATACATAATACATAATACATAATACATAATACATAATACATAATACATAATACATAATACATAATACATAATACATAATACATAATACATAATACATAATACATAATACATAATACATAATACATAATACATAATACATAATACATAATACATAATACATAATACATAATACATAATACATAATACATAATACATAATACATAATACATAATACATAATACATAATACATAATACATAATACATAATACATAATACATAATACATAATACATAATACATAATACATAATACATAATACATAATACATAATACATAATACATAATACATAATACATAATACATAATACATAATACATAATACATAATACATAATACATAATACATAATACATAATACATAATACATAATACATAATACATAATACATAATACATAATACATAATACATAATACATAATACATAATACATAATACATAATACATAATACATAATACATAATACATAATACATAATACATAATACATAATACATAATACATAATACATAATACATAATACATAATACATAATACATAATACATAATACATAATACATAATACATAATACATAATACATAATACATAATACATAATACATAATACATAATACATAATACATAATACATAATACATAATACATAATACATAATACATAATACATAATACATAATACATAATACATAATACATAATACATAATACATAATACATAATACATAATACATAATACATAATACATAATACATAATACATAATACATAATACATAATACATAATACATAATACATAATACATAATACATAATACATAATACATAATACATAATACATAATACATAATACATAATACATAATACATAATACATAATACATAATACATAATACATAATACATAATACATAATACATAATACATAATACATAATACATAATACATAATACATAATACATAATACATAATACATAATACATAATACATAATACATAATACATAATACATAATACATAATACATAATACATAATACATAATACATAATACATAATACATAATACATAATACATAATACATAATACATAATACATAATACATAATACATAATACATAATACATAATACATAATACATAATACATAATACATAATACATAATACATAATACATAATACATAATACATAATATATAATACATAATACATACATCATTGCGCTTTTTTGTTATGGCCCAGCACTTGATGCACGCTTTTGCGCGCGAAGCTTATGAGTTTTTTCAGCCCGTTTTGGGCAGGTTTTATGTTTGATAATAATGATAATGTTTATTTTCTACAGCATAGTGTCACCTGACGCTATGCGATGCCGGACCCCTATCGAGGTCTTCAGCTACTATTAAAGTAGCTTCGGCTATGGTAGAACCTTACTAAACAAAAACAAAATGAAAATTCAGTTCAATAAATTCACAAGTTTTAAATGAAAATCGTCCTTTCTGTAATATTCAATCAAAAAGGTGTCAAGCTTGTTTTTGAAAGCATTAACTGAATTGGTGCAAGTTATTTCGTTCGGCAGTACGTTCCAAATTGCCAGGACTCTGTTGCTGAAGAAGTGTTCACGGGGTCGATAGTTTGTAATGGCTTCTCGTTTCAGACGATGATCATTATTTGCACGAATACCACCAGCTGGTCCATCTATCCTTGCTGAAGGAAACGGTTGATTTGGGTTAACCCAATTGACTTTGTTAAACCCCTTGACAATTTTAAAATATTGTATGAGGTCTCCTCTAGTCATTCTCTCAAACAAATAAGGAAGGCCGATTGCAGCCAGTCTCTCAGAATAAGGCAATGATCGAATTTGAGGAATTAATTTGGTTGCATTGCGTTGAACAGATTCGAGTGATATTATGTCTTCTATTCTGCAAGGTTTCCACACAGAAGCACAGTATTCAAGGTGAGGTCTTACATATGTGCTAAAGAGGATTTTCAATGTGTGAGTCGTCCAGTAAATGAACGTGCGCTTGAGTGTTGCAAGCGCCGCATAAGCTTTCGCCTTCGAGTTCTCTATTTGATTCGTCCAGCTTAGTTTGTTGTCAACGTAGATGCCCAGATCACGCTCAACCATGGTTTCGCTGAGGATGTGGGAATGTCCATCAGCATCGGTCATTGTAAACTTCTGGTGTATGTGGTGCGGATCCATCGCGTCCAAAGGAAAGTTTAAAAATTCGGTGTCCTCAATAAAGCCAGTGTTAAGAACGTTGCACTTACGTTTTTCAAAATACATGACTTTACATTTATCTTCGTTAAAGCACATGAGCCATTCGTGAGACCATTTTGTTAGCATATCAAGGTCCCTCTGTAGCAATGATCGGTCATTTGCGTTGCGGATGATAGCAATGAGTTTTGTGTCGTCGGCGAAAAGCTTGCAGAAATGATGAACCAGAAGTGGCATGTCGTTGATGAAAATGACAAAAAGTAGAGGCCCTAGCACAGAGCCCTGAGGCACACCGCTGAGGACTTTTTTCCAGCCTGAAGCATGCGTGCCCATAATCACTCTCTGATGTCTGTTCGAAAGGAATGCTTTTATCCAATTGTTAGTTTTGTCGTCGAATCCAAGTGCTTTAATTTTAGTGAGTAGATGTTCGTGACACACTTTGTCGAATGCCTTTGCAAAATCAAGAAGAACCATGATGACTTCGTGACGTTTGGACATTGCGTATGTTATGATATCAAGAGATTCTAAAAGATTTGTAGTGCAGGACTTGGAGAACACAAATCCATGTTGATTCGGACTGATGAGATTATTGTCTACTAGAAACTTAAGCATAGAGCTTCTGATTATCTTCTCCATCACCTTGCAGAGCACCGAAGTGAGGGAAACAGGACGATAGTTTACAGCTGTAACTTTTGACCCTTTTTTTTAAAAATAGGAGATATGTTGGCGAGAGACCAGGAAACTGGAATTTCACCTTCGTCATATGACCTGTTGAAGATAAGCGAGATAGGCAGTGAAAGTGATGAAGAGCATTCAGAGAGTATGAAAGGATGAATATTGTCAGTGCCCGCTGGCTTTTTCCTATCAAGTTTTCTGAGAAGATTTCCAATTGCTGTTGGATCAAACACAGAAGAGTCTATTCCCTCAAACCGTTTGTCTGAGCTTACTACCCGAGGAATAGACTCAATGGGTTTGTCCGAGCCAAAAGCTGAAAAGAACTGATCATTAAGAATTTCTACGATTTCATTTTTGTCAGTTGTAAGTGATCCGTCAGCTCGGCTTAGCGATCTTATTCTGTCTTTATTCCTCTTATGACTATTGATGTAGTTATATAGAGGCTTTAAACTAGACTTACAACTATCAGCAATTGACCTCTCATAGTTTATGATAGCCTTGAAGACTTGCTTTTTCACCAGACGACAAGCTTTGTTGAATTGATATTTGAGTAGTTTTTTTTAGAGAGTGAGGCAGCTCTCCAGGCGACAAAAGCTTTGTATTTGGCTTTAATGGCAATTTCGACCCCCTTGTTGAACCACTTAGCATCAAATTTCTGAAGAAGAGTAGATTTTCGTTTTGGGATGAACTTATTGCAGCCGAACTCGAAGTATTCCAGAAAAATATCATAACATTCGTTTGTTGTCTTTCCAGCCAGAAACAATCGCCAGTCAATGCTGCTAAAATATTTGTTGAGTTCCATATAGTTGCCTTTTTCAAATGCAGGTCTGAGAAGAACAGAACTAGGAGTGTTGGCTCCTAGGTAAAGTTCCCAGTAAAGAGAAGAGTGGAGATGCATCTTGTCAGATAGACTAATAGGTTCGTGGAGCTGAACATCAAAGATTGAAAGAGGATCGTTGACAAAAATAAGATCAAGTGTATTTTCGCCAAGCGTAGGTTCAGTAACGGCTTGTGTTAAGAAGTTGGTATTAATATTTTTAAGAAATTTCTTAGATGTTTCATCCGAATTTTTCAGAATTCCACCGTCGTTGTTCCAATAGATGTTAGGGTAGTTAAAATCACCAACAATCAGTAGGTTGTCGTATTTTCTTTCGTTGACTAGCTGGGTCGCACGCATTATTGAGCGATTAATCTCATCATTTATGGATTCTGAGTAGTATTTTGACGTAGTTGGTGGCCTATAGATGCATCCGATTAGGAGTTTTACTTTTCCGATTGGTACTGTACACCATATTTGTTCACTTGTGTGTCCTATTAGAATCAAATCGTTTATTTCAGAAGCTTCGAAGTCGTTTCGTACGTAAATGGCAACTCCCCCGTGACTGTCTTTTTTGGTTCTCGATTTGACAAAGTGGCTGTAGTTTTGAATTTCGAGCGTGAGGTCTTTGTGGAACCAGGTTTCAGAGAAACATAGTAGTTCTGGATATACGAGAGCTTTCAATTTAAAATTCAGTTCATCCATTTTATTTAACAAAGAGGTAGCATTGGCATAGAAGCACCTTATAGAAAGTTCATTCGTACGAGCGTTAACTGTTTGATTTTGCTTCCCAGAGCCTGATGATGAAGTAATATGGTTGGGGTGATTTATAAAATATTTGGAAATGGTATTTTCGTTAGTGACTGATGCTGAGTTGACCAAATGAAGTGATTTGTTTGACAAGGAAGATGAGAGTATTGATGAATCCGATGTGTTGGAAGCGGCATATAAAGAATGCAAAGCTGAGTTACTGTGATGTTGGGGTGGCAAGTCGAGACTTTGGTTGAGAGTACTTTTAGGTAGGTTTAAGAAATACTTTTCTAACTGTGCCATCGCGAATGGCCCAGTAGAATTTCTTTCCATCTTCAATCCCGAAACGCCTCCCATTTTCGTCAGACTCGTCAAGACAATCGTTTCTCGAGTTTCTTTCTTTACGAAGGACTCTCTCTGCATCTCGTTGTGCCACTGTTTTGTCTTCGTTTACGTAAATCCCATTCATGTTGCTGTGTTGCCGTAGTTTTCGGGCGTTGGAGCAAGCTTTTTGTTTCGCTTCGATGCTTTTGAGCTCGAGAATAATTAGCTCACTCTTCTCACTCGACGATGACACAGCACTATCTTTTCTCTTTAAACGCGCTTGTCTCTTAACATCTGCTCTTTTTATTTGTAAAACGTTTAGAATTTCATCAACCTTTGTTATGTCATCTCTATCAGCATCTTGATCAGTTCCACTCTTTGCAACTCCGTGGATAATCACATTGCGCTCAATTTGTTGTGAACGAGTCTTTTCTTTTCTGACCGCAGCAAGTACCGCAATTTCAACCGGCGATTGTTTTTCATTTGGATTAGCATTAGCAATGGCTGCATAGGAAAAGAATTGGTTGTCGGGTGACAAATTTAATTTCGATGCCTCGAGTTCCTGGATTCTGTTTTCTTTCTGGGTTAATGAGACCTTCAGTTCAGCCACAGTAGATTTGAGTAAACCAACTTCTGTTATAAGCGCCGCAAGCCAAGTGTCGATGTTTTCTAGCGTCACTGGCTGACCTGCGTACAGCTCAATTCTACTTTTGATATCGTTCGCACTTTTTGGTGGCATTTTCAAATGCAGTTAAAAAATCAATTAAAGATAGAGTAACCACGAAATTAGTGATAAATCCAGTGCTGAGCAGTAATAGGTTAATAACGTTCGGCGGCGAAGCTTATAAAAACGTTCGGTAAAGTGAAAATTATTGGTGCAAACGAGTGTGAAACTATTATTTAATTAATAAAAGTTATAAAACTAGAAATTATAATGTTATAAGATGTTCAAATAGAAAATCAAGGGCATGAGAAATAAACACGCCATGCTTGCTTACATAGATCATCAATGAATGGCTGATAATTGCTTACATAGATCATCAATGAATGGCTGATAATGAATAAAACCGCCTACAAAAAAAAACCAACCTCTATTGGCTGATATAGACAAATATAACCTTAAGAATAACAACCTTTAGTTGTTGATATAAAAAAAAATGCCAAAAAAACAACCTTTAATGGCTGACAATGACAAATATCGACTACAAAAAAAACAATCTCTACTTAATGATATGGAAAAAACCGCCTACGAAAAAACCAAGCTTTCATGGTTGATAATAGAAAAAAGCACCTATAAAAATACACATTTTACTAACCGCCTACGAAAAAACCGCCGTCGTGCATATTCTACTTCGGCGATTTGTTTATTTTCAACTTGTTTATATTGTGTGATGACGTAATCGCAAAAATCTGAAAAACCCGACGGCCGTCTACTTCGGTGATTTTTTTATATTCAATTTGTTTATATTGTGTGATGACGTAATCTCAAAATTGGGAAAAACCCGCCGCGTGGGAGTTTTTTCCGCCAATCGCAAACAATTTTGTACTTGAGCACGTTTTTAACTGGTAGTCTCTTTGAATAGCAGATATTGAGAAACCGATTACGAAAAAATAAACTCTAACGGCTGAAATTGAAAAAAAAACCGCCTACGAAAAAAACCGACCTTCAATAGTTGATATTGGTAAAAACCGCCTACGAATTAAATATTGTGTTTTTTGTAGGCTTCTTTTCCGATCCCATTCAATAAATATTGTGTTTTTCGTAGGCGGTTTTTTCACTATCACTTAATAAATGTGGTTTTTTCGTAGGCGGTTTTTTTCCAATATCGCCCATTAAAAGTTTTTTTCCATAGGCGTTTTTCCAAAATCATCAAATCAAAGAGAAGACCATTCCAATATGTGTTCAAGTAAGAAATCATCTGCTACTGCCTAAAATAGTCGCACGCTTTGCTTGCGAAGCGTGCGTAAAGTTATTACTATAACAGCGCATTGGTGTTTTTTTTAGCTTAGAGTGTGATCTGAGTGCAACTACCTTTACTAATAATATGTAAAAACTCACACGCTTCGCGCGCGAAGCGTGCGTCAAGTGCTGGTTCCTACTATAAAAGCGCAATGATGTCAGTAAGTATGTATGTTACCTGAATAGCATCTGCAGATCTAAAAAAACTCACGTTTAAAGATTATGAGACGCTGAACACGGCTTGTTAGGGCACTTTTTTGTTAAAATGTTTAAATAAAAGTTATTAGCCGCGAAAGTTTAACGCTTTGCGGATATATATAATGCATCGTACGTCATCTTTCAATATAAACAAGTTGAAAATAAATAAATCACCGGAGGCGGGTTTTCCCAATAATTTTGAGATTACGTCATCACACAATATAAACAAGTTGAAAATAAACAAAACACCGAAAGCGTGTTTTTCCAATAATTTTGAGATTACGTCATCACACATTATAAAAAAGTTGAAAATAAATAGAGATGGTTTTATTCGTAGGCGGTTTTACCAATATCAGCCATTAAATGTTGTTTTTTCCGTAGGCGGTTTTTTCAAATTTAGCCATTCAAATAGAAGACCATTCCAAAACGTTTTCAAGTGAAAAATCATCTGCGACTAGCTGAAAAAACTCACACGCTTTGCGCGCGAAGCGTGCGTCAGGTGTTGGTTCCTACTATAAAAGCAGAATGATGTCAGTAATATGTATTATGTATTATGTCACCCGATTACTATTTGCAGGTCTGAAAAATCTCACGTTTATAGATTATGAGACGCTGAACACAGTTTGTTAGGGCACTTTTTTGTTAAAATGTTTAAATAAAAATGTTATTAGTCGCGACGGTTCTACGCTTTGCGGATATATATAATGCCTGGTACGTCATCACTTAGTATAAACAAGTTGAAAACAAACAAATCACCGAAGTAGACGGTTAGCGGGTTTTCCAAAGTTTGAGATTACGTCATCACACAATACAAACAAGTTGTAAATAAACAAATCACCAAGCGGCTTTTTCCAAATTTTGAAGTACGTCATCACACAACATAAGCAAGTTGAAAATAAACAAATCACCGAGCGAGTTTTTCCAAATTTTGAGCTTACGTCATCACGCAGTATAAACAAGTTGACAATAAACAAATTACCGAGCGGGGTTTTCCAAAATTATAGCGTACGTCAAAACAAAACATAAACAAGTTGAAAATAAACAAATCTCCGAAGTAGTTCTTCGGCGGGTTTTCCCAACTTTGAGCGTACCTCATCACTCAATATAAACAAGTTGAAAATAATCAAATCACCGAAGGCGGGTTTTCCCATTATTTTTGAGAGTACGTCATCACACAATGTAAACAAGTTGTAGGCGGAATATTTCAATATCACCTGTTATGGTTGGTTTTTTTGTAGGCGGTTTTTTCAGATATCAGCCTTTACAGAGCGGTTTTTTCGTAGGCGTTATTTCCGCTATCAGTCATTAAATGTTGTTTTTTCGTAGACGATTAAAAGTTTTTTTTGTAGGCGGTGTTTGTAAATATCAGCCATTATAGGTTTATTTCTTAGTAGGCAGTTTTTGTGTTTTTTGAGTAAAATTACCTTTATGTAAATTACTATTATTATGACAAAACTCACACGCTTCGCGAGCGAAGCGTGCGTCAAGTGCTGGTTCCTAACATAAAAGCGCAATGATGTCAGTATTATGTATTATGTCACCCGAATACCATCTGCAGGGTTGTTATGATTGGTAATATTTATTTGCTATTGGAGATGATATTGTCAATACTTTTACGATGAAGTATTGACTGGGTATCGTAAATACTTTTTAAGCCAAAATTAGCCAATAGCCAATAGCCAATATTTTTTTTTAATTATTAAAAAACTGAATTTTTTTTAGTAGAAGGAAATTAAAATTTCTGTTGTCATTCAACATAGAAAACTTATTATCGTAGATATCGATGCGTGCTTTGGTAACTTGTTTCCTTTTTCCCGTTTGAATGGTGTGGTTTTCGTTCGATAAGTTTGTTTAGAAAGGCGTTATAGTTATAATGTCTCTGTCAACAACAATTAGTGATCGGTTAGAAGTTCCGAAAAACTTTTTCATGGATATCGGTCCTGCTGATAAAGCTGATAATTCCTTTTATCGCTGCCTGCTTTGTCTACCTGGTTTTAGTTTATCGAAGAAATCTATTTCGTCTCACAACAAGTCACGCCAGAATTTGAAAAAGCCTATTAAAGTGAGTTTATAATTATATATTGTATTTAGTGGTATTTTAATATAATTAGATCTGTAAAACTCATTTTGATGTTGTAGTTCATTATGACAGAGTTATAGAATTACATATGATGAATGGGGTCAAATGGCGCTCTTGTAGCTGCCGGACGCGTCAGTTTATGTGGCACGTTTTTATCGAATTTAACCTCGGATAATACATTTTATTATCTTTCATTTGTCAGTTAAAATTTTTTTAACTAAAGTCGTTTAAATCGATATCTAGTTTGCTAATAATTAATTGATTTAATCTTCATCTTTTTTTTTTTTTTATAATAGTTTATAGTCCTTTACACCAGGTGTTTTAAGACTCTAATGGCTGTATGTAGGAAGCACTTGAGTACTTCCTGTCGTGGATCAGAATTTGATCCTTTTTACTTTTCCCTCCTCCTTTCTCCAGGCTTGGGACTGGCTCGCAATTAGCAAGGCGGAGTTAATCTTCATCTTCATACTTGAAGCTATTTATGCATCAGCCGTGCAAACGCTGCTTTCTGCTAATTACTAATTTTGTTTTTTTTTTTGTTTTTTTTTTTTTTTACTTTTTTGCACTAATGGATTCTAATGGATTTTTAGAAACTAACTTCTGCATCAACTATTGCCGTTATAATTGTTGGCGTTATTTTTTTTTTAAAAGCGCCATGGTTTCCTTCGTTCCAACTGCGTTGCTACTTCCAATCTCCGCACGTTATTCGTATACACGTGACCAACTGCTGCAGGCTAGAAGAAGCCTCTGGTGTTCGCTCTCACCATCTACAATTTTCAACATATCTGAGCTTAGTTTGCGACGCTATCGTGGCTCTCGCACCGGCAAATATATACAGAGAAAAATTAAAATAATAAAAACGAGACGTACTACTTGGCCCGCGACTTATCGTTCCTGATGACAGTTGCTCGAGCACAAATCTCATTCGTCTACGCTTTCAAAGACACTCTAACCCCTCGATAAAAAAACTGAATCTTGGATCTCTTAACATCCGCTCCATTAACAACAAGGTCGATGCTGCACGTCAACTGTTGACCGATCATGATCTAGACATTCTAACACTGTGCGAAACGTGGCATGAAGACTCCGACTCAGTATGCAATCGTCGTTTAAAATCAGAGGGCCTCTCCGTCCTTGAATGTGCTCGCAAAATTGACCCAAAGTCAGACCGAAATCATACAAATTATGTCAACTATGGTGGCGTAGCGAATATAGCTCGCTCTGGAGTCAGACTGGTTAGACTACAGCTAGCAACTGTGTTCACTAAATTCGAATATATCTGTGCACGTGCTACATCGTCGTCGTGATCTATCGTCCTGGTTCCAAAGAAGTGTGCACGATGTTTCATAAAGAGTTCTGTTTACTCCTAGAATATTTGACATCATTCCAGAACCCAGCACTGATCACAGGTGACATCAACATACACATTGAACTTCAAAGCGACTCGCACACGATTCAACTGCAAAGCACACTGTCGTCGTTCGGTTTGGTTCAGCACGTTCACCAGCCAACACACAAGATGGGTGGGACGATCGACATCATCGTTACTTGCTCTGCTGACGTCGTCTCCCAAGTCAACACTTTTGAAACTGGCCTGTCAGATCACCTGCTGCTACAGTTCAACATCAATTTAGAATCGCCTGCCGCCTGCTACATCAAAGTTCTCTCACGACCCTGGCGTAAACTAGACTTCAACCAGTTTCGTATTGACCTACATCAGTCATTGAATACTGCGATGAAAGAGGTACCAACATCCGTTGACGAAATGATCGGCGTTTTCGATAACATTACTCGGTCTGTACTGGATCGGCATGTCCTGAGAAAACTATTTCACGTCGTCGGCGATCCTCAGACGCATGGCTTGATGATGAATGTCGGCAACAAAAACGTTGCGTTCGTCGACCTGAGCGCCGTTTTAAACGAACTCTTAATGAGTCTGATCGTGCCATATGGCTTTCATCATTTCGATCGATGCACAAGCTTAACGATTCCAAGCGCAGCCGGTTCTGGTGCCGATATATTGAGTCAAAAAAGGCAACCACGTGAGATGTGGAGATCTATCGACCGACTCCTTGGCCGTCAGAAAGCGTCTGCACCGATTTTTGATTCGATCGATGCTGATTCGATAGCGACGTTCTTCAAAAAAAAGTCGATGACATTCGTGCTTCTACCGTTGATGCTGGTGACCCAACTTACAGTATTGTTTTTTGCGATAGCTCTTTTACAGGCTTTGAACAAATTAATATTAATTCTGTGGTTAAACTAATTAGCGCCGCACCAGCCGTGTCGTCACCAATCGATCTGCTGCCAATGTGGCTGTTGAAGGAATGTGCTGACGTAGTGGCCCCTTTCATCACGGACCTGTTCAACCTGTCGATGTCTAGCGGTGTTGTCCCGGCCACCTTCAAAACAGCAACTGTGACACCGATTCTTAAAAAGACCGGCCTGGACGAGTCTGACCCAAGAAATTACCGGCCAATCTCCAACTTGGCCACACTTGGAAAATTTCTCGAACGCGTAGTTGCTGGTCAACTTACATCTTATCTAAATCTCAACAAGTTATTTCCGTAGCTTCAGTCTGCCTACCGCCAACATCGCTCAACCGAAAGTGCACTCGTAAAAGTTGTCAATGACATTATCCTAGCCATTGACTCTGGCGACATTGCGTTACTGTCGTTGTTAGACCTCATCGGAATTCGACACGGTCGATCATGATATATTGCCGGAGAGACTTAAGTTATCCTTTGGCGTCCAATCAACGCCTTTATCCTGGATAAAATCATATTTGTCAGAACGATCTTACTCTGTCAGTTTTTGCGGGGCTATGTCACATGTCGACACTGTCTATTGTGGTGTACCACAAGGTTCTGTCTTTGGACCACTACTTTTCATTTTATATACTGCTGACATTGAAAAAATTATTCAGTCATTTGGCTTATCTGTACATTTATACGCCGATGACACTCAACAGTACTGTAGCAGAAGACCGGTTGATGCAGCCACCCTTAAAAGAAAAACTGCTGAGTCAGTACAACAGGTGGCACAGTGGATGCCCTCCAACAGGCTTCAACTGAATGCTGGCAAAACTGAATGTATGTGGTGTGCCACGACAGGTCGACAGCTCATTCTTGACTGCTGCCCAATTGACCTAGGTGGTTCATCTGTTATGGTGCGGGACCTTGGTGTGCTGCTCAGCTCAGACATGTCCATGACTGGTCACGTGGGCAAGGTGGTCGGAGAGTGCTATTACAAGCTGCGACAACTCAAGACATGCAGACGATGCATACCAGTATCGGTTGCGTTGTCACTGGTTAATAGCTTTGTTGTCTCAAAAATCGACTATTGCAACGTTCTGCTCGCTGATCAACCTGACTATGTCCACTGTCGCTTTCAGTCAGTACTCAACACTGCAGCGAGACTTGTTTTTGGTCCGAAGAAATTTGACCACATCTCAGATATGCGTGACAAGCTTCATTGGTTAAGGGCTCGAGACCGTGTCGAATTTAAACTGTGTCTGCTGGTTTTCAAGGCCATGCATGGACTCGCGCCTGAATACATCACGTCAATGTGCTTGCCCGTGAGTTCAGTTGAATCCCGTCGGCGATTGCGTTCTGCGACCGCTGGAGACCTGGTCGTGCCTGCTACGACTACCAAGTTTGGACAACGGGCCTTTTCTGTCTCTGCTATTAAAGCATGGAACTGTCTTCCCATATCTATTCGTTTATCTTGTTCTGTTGAAGCTTTTAAAAAAGCTCTTAAAACTCATCTGTTCATTAAGTCTTATAACTAAAATTTTTATTTTATTTATTTATTTATTTTATTTATTTTTGTGTTTATCCGAGGTTCTTGACGTTTTGTACAGCGCTCTTGTGATGACTATTTCATGGTACTGCGCTATATAAATTATCGATGCTATTATTATTATTATTATTATTATTATTATTATTATTATTATTATTATTATTATTATTATTATTATTATTATTATTATTATTATTATTATTATTATTATTATTATTATTATTATTATTATTATTATTATTATTATTATTATTATTATTATTATTATTATTATTATTATTATTATTATTATTATTATTATTATTATTATTATTATTATTATTATTATTATTATTACACAGACGTCTGTGTAAGACGTCTATGTAAGACGTTTTTGTGTGACGATCTGCTATCTATGGCAAATTAATATATACACATATATTTTTATATAATTAAATAAATTAGAAAATATTTACCTTACTTAAATTATTTCAAAATATAAAAAATTATTAATGTTTTAATCTATTTTAAATAAATAATTAATTAAATAAATAATTAAATAAATAAACAAAAAAATTGAATGCATACATATATAAATACATAAATAAATAACTACATAGATAAATAAATAAATAAATGATAGATTTTTTTCAAATTTTGCATACATGCTCAAAATAGAAGACAATGCAATATTCAATTATTAGTTTTACAATAAGTCAATTAATTTATCATTGTGCAATAATATCTGACTTGTTTTATTTTGAACTTTTCTCTATTTTCATTTGTTTTTATACTTTTGTGCCATTGGATGTGTTTTTAAATTAATAGATTTTTTTGTACTAAAAAATAAAATAATTGACGAAATGTTTTGGGAAGTATTAGTGTTTGATATTTGGTAATACTAGCAATACTTTTTAAAGTTGGTATTGATATTGGTATTGTCAATACTTTTTCATATGCCTATTGGGATTGGTATTGTCAATACAATTTTTGGATATTGTTAACAACCCTGACCATCTGCAGCCGTTGCAGCTCTGAAAAAACTCAGGATGATAGATTCTGAGACTCTGAACAAGGTTTGTTAGGCCACATTTTCGTTAAAATGTTTAAACAAAACGTTATTAGCCGCGAAAGTTCTACGCTTTGCGGATATATATAAAACAGCATACGTCATCTTTTAATATAAACAAGTTGAAAATAAATAAATCTCCGATGCAGAAGGCCGGCGAGTTTTTTCGATATTTGAGCGTACGTCATAACTCAATATAAACAACTTGAAAATGAACAAATCTCCGTGGTACGCCGGCGGGTTTTTTCTAATTTTGAGGGTACGTGATCACACAATATAAACAAGTTAAAAATAAACAAATCACCAAGCGAGTATTTCCCAATTTTGAGCTTACGTCATCACTCATTATAAACAAGCTGAAAATAAATAAATTACAGAAGTTTTTTTATTTTCTGCCATAAAAGTTTAATTTTATTGTAGGAGTTTTTCCATAATCAGCCATTAAAATTGTAGGTTGTTTTTATTAGTTGCATCCATTAAAAGTTTCGCCGGCAGCCATAACGTGACTTCGTGCCTGAACTTGTAAACTTGTGACACCGTCGTACGGAAGCCAAAAGTGGCTGTTTAAATTTATTATCTCCTTTTTCATTCCTTTGCATCCATATCCAAAACGAAGCTGTTTCTGCTCTTTCAGCTATTTTTTTGATAGCTTAAGTTTTTTTTCCGACCCGACATTGCGAGTGCCACAAGTAGTTTGACGAGTGAGCGACCGGCTTAACCCCTGGCGCCTACTTCAATTGGAAAAACCCCAACTCTATATCCCGCACGCTCCAAATCTTGGGCAAAGATTCTGTAACGTTCTTCTTTCAAGATATTTGAGGTTTCCATTGTCAAGATAGACATGTTGTGTATGTGATTATTGGTGGATAGGATGCATTGTGTGTACGCTCGCTATTTCTTTTAGTATGAATGTTCACCTGTAGTTGTAAGAGTTGTTGTATATTAGTGGCTAGCGTGCTGTTTAGGCGGAGAAAAGTATGCGCAGAGTTTCTAGTGTAGTGAGAGTCGAGATCGAGAGTGGTTGGCACGTAGTTAGGTTTGAATTGTGGTGAATTGGCGAATTTTCGTATTGAAGTTCAATTTTCCGTTTTGTAAATTTTTATTTAATAATAAAGACCTCTTAAGCTGAAGTTGGAGTTTTTTGTTGAGCGGTTTGCCCAAGTTGACATCCATGTTGCTTTCCCATGGCACTGTTAGTTTGATGAACAGCAACGTCTTGGCCAAACTGGAAAAAATGACAACGTCCGGTCTCAATCCACTACTGCAAACCAATTCCGGGAAGCAGTCGTCATCCTTTAAGTCTGCTGATATCCTCCAGTCATTTGCCGCATTAAGCAACGATTTTCTTCTAGCACTTGCCTTTGTGCGGCCCATGTGCTGCAAACCTTCTCTCAAGAAATACACTTTTTTCTGGGGCACAACGGCAGGGAATTGGCTTTCCTTGATAATGCCCAGTATCTCACTGAGAACCTCATTGTGACGCCACTTGTATCTTCCTCTTGCCAAAGCATGTGGAAAACATGAGAGAATATGAATAAGAGTTTCTGTTTTCTCACATAGCTTGCAGGCTACATTTTCAAGCTTTCCCCACTTAACAAAGTTCGAAGCGGTTGGCAGCTGGTCATACATCGCTCTAATCACAAAAGATAGGCGGATGGGAAAGTAACGCCACAAGTCATTCCATGTCATCGAATGTTGAATTGCCGCCTCCCATTTAGTCCAATCGCCCTGTTGTGACATCTGAGCACCTAACTCTTTCCAACTCTATTGCTCGCCTTCAGTCTTGAATAATCAGGTTCGCCCTTTCCTGCGAGGAGGCCTTAGACCATTACACATGATGGAACCAACCCAGACCAAGCCGTCCCGGTTGCACTGCTCCGAGCTTTTCAGACCACTGCAAAGATTCTTCGGCTTCACGGATGTCCCTCCCCCGGCAGTCCAACCTTTTCGCGATCCAACTGATGCGCCCAAATTCACGATACATTGGTCTGGAGTTATCCAGCATCAACTGTGTCCGTACGTATCTTGTACTCTTCTACTAAGGAGTTGAATTGAAGCGCTAACTTAGCTGTTTTACTATATAGAGCTGAAGTTGTTAACGCCGGTGGAAGCCCTAGCCATTTCCGAATACAGCAGTTCATTTTCTTTTCCATTTGCTCCAGGTGAGATAAACAAATTTCATAGATGGTTAATGGCCATAGCAACCTCGGTATCAAAACAAACTGTACCAGCCATACCTTAAACTTTCCCTGCAGCTCGGTTGAATTGATTTTCTTCAGGTCCTCAATCCAGCCCTGTAGAACGATGTTGCTCTGAGACGTTGTACCATCTTTCCAAGCTTTTCACAGGCTCTTGCTGGATTGTTGGGATCTCGCAACCAGCCACCGAGAATGAGACAAAACCATCAATCTCTCCATGTTACAAAGAAAGGCTTCTCGATTTGGTTGGCTTGAACTTCATTCTACACCAGGACAACATGTTGTTGAAATTTTGAAGAATACGACGCAGTTTGCCGCAGTGATTTAAGAGAAAAGTATTGTTGTCTATGAAAGCTTTAATCAATAGCATAAAAATTCCTTTGCCTATGTAAACATCCTGAACCCGAGATGCAATTGAACCGAGCAATAATTGTATAGCCAGAACAAATAGGATTGGAGAAATTGAACACCCCATAGCAATTCCGACCCGCAAGTTGAACCACTCTGTGGAGCACGTCGATGTTGACAGACGTAGCTTAAAACGGCAAAAATACTGTTGTAGAACATCGATGAGGAACCCTGGAACGTAGTGCCCTTCGAGTGTCTTGCAGAGCAATTGATGGCGAACAGCCCCGTACGCGTTTGCTAAATCAAGCCAGACCACATGCAGGCTGAGTTGGTTTTGTTTTACACTTTTGATGGCCTCCTAAATCATGGATGAGTGCTCGATATATCTCGGTACTCCGGGACTCCTCCTTTCTGCACGGATCTGTCGATGTACTCATTACGAATAGCAAAATCCTTGAGCCTCTTGGCCAGAACAGCAAAAAATATTTTTCCCTCCACGTTTAGAAGTGAGCATGATCGGTATCGGTTGATATTGACCAAGTCTTTTTCTTTGGAGATGAAAACTCCCTCCGCTTTCTGCCATTCCCTATCTACGCATCTAAATTGCCATGCAATCTTTAAACGGTTGTAGAGCAGCTTTTGCACGCCCGGACATCTCTTGTGTAGCAAATATGGAATGCCGTTGGGACCTGGAAACTGAGACACTTCATTCATCTTTATCTCTCCACCGTCGAAAACCACTTCGCAACTTTCCTTCGGGAGAATCGGTTCTCTGAATCGCCAAGAGGATCCTTTAATGCCAAACGGAAGTGATCATTAGGTATATGATTTTTTTTGACCTCATATCCCCATATGATATTTGGTGGAGTTTTTTTGTGCAAAAAAAAGAATATGTGAGCCATTTTAGTTTTATTTGAAAAAAGTTCACCCTCCTATAGAAATGAAGTTTTTCTCAAAGATGGAAATTGCTCCAATTTACAGTTTACTGTGACAAATGAATAATAAGTACATTCTTACTGTGCATTAGTTAAAATAAATTTAATCTTCAGTTTTTCAATGGATTTGCACAGTGGACATAAGTCTTGCATCACTCATATATTTGAACGCTGCGTTGGTATAGGTGAAGGTTCCGATGACCAAAAATTCTTCAATGACTTCAATGCGTTTAGATGTTCTTTACAGGCTTCTGCCGGATTGTCAGAGTCCGTTAGATTGTAGCAATGAGAGGAAAACCATATGTCAGCCCATGACCCGGTGATGAAATCATATGCTGGTTCAGCTGTCTGTCGAAACTCTGGCATCAGAATGAAAGCAAGCAATATATAAATGGCTCTGGAGTTTTACCTCGCATTGCGGTTAGCAGGAAGTGATTGGAATTTCATTGATGGGAAGCTTCCTGTACTTTTGAAACTCCTGTAGCATGATATTAAGTGATCAAAAAAGGCCATATCATCTCACCACCTCTCTAGCTCTGCTTTCTTAAGTGGTCTTCCAGTATTCGGGAATGATGCCTTGAGTTGCTCATACTCTCTGATTATTCTTGTAACAAAAAGATAGTGCAAATCAGGCAAAGTTGTTCATCCATCGAAATAGTCATTCATGACATGTTTCAGAATTGTGTCTAGATTATGGTGTTGACATCCAATGAATACAGGTTTTTGTAGTCCTTTTTCTTGGAAGTGTTTTTGCAACAGTGACACAGAACCATTACGTTTTCCTGTGTTTGCTGCAGTTGTGTCAGACACAATCATTTTTATGGAGGACCACAGGTCATATTCATCGAGCACAGCTGTTATTCCATTAAATATTGTCTGACCTTTTCCATTTTCCAGTTCAAGAACAGTCTAACCTCCCGATTTTTGTTTTTCAGAACCACTACCTGATATTCCTTTTTGTCAGTGGTCTTTCCATCAAAGTGTAAGCACCACTGTTCATTTTTTAAACTCTCCATGAAGTGCTTTTTTAATCTTGCTCCTTCCTTCATTACAGCTTTGTAGACGCCACTTTAAGTTGGAGTAGGTATTGAAACTCCACTTTGTGATAATATTTCACAAACTTTGTAGGCCTGTTATTATCAGTCAATGTTTTTTAATTTGGAGGGTGACTTTTTATCCGTTTACGTTTCTAACTATTATTTCTTTAATAACATGCCGAATGTCCACAGCTGGTCATATGGGGAATGTTAAATTCATCAAAAAAATTTAGTCATATACCTAGTGATCATCTAATTCTTGTTTTGTCGCTCGAAGAATGTTAGATTTTGGTGGATCCAGCAAACCTTTCCGAAGCAAAATGGATTTTTCATGAATTTGCATCTGGTTTTCCTTTCCGGAGTCTTTCTGCACCCCTGAGAGCTCGGAGCTAATTTTTTAAATCCTGCCAAAGTTCAGACAAACCAACTTTTTTAATTTTTCAATTTCTCTCTGCCACTGGCGGCTCTAGAACCTTTTTGAGGTGAAGGGCAACTTGACTCCAAAAATTTTTCCGATGACTGTAGAGGGGGTCAAATTAGCATTTACATGTTAAAAATTTGGAATAATTTTATTTAGTTAAAAATCAGCAATATTTTTCAAAAATTTTCTCATGATATATTTAAAAAACTAAATTTACAATTCTGAATTGCGGCAAATTTAATTGTCTCGAAAATGGATGCAAGAGCTTTCCTGTTCTGCAAAACTTGCGCTGTCTTTTGCAAGTTAACTTGAGCATCAACATGTGTTGTAGGGTTTTTAGCTCGAAAAACTGATTATTCAAGTGCTCTGGCTGCATTTGCAGTATGAAAACTATACTGTTCGTGAAGATCCAGTAGACCATTCTTCCCAGTAAAATCTGAAAAATTCGTTAGGGGACGGGTTACAAGTTTGCCCATTCGTTGACCATGGCACGAATCAGACACAGAGAATAGTACACAAACAGCGCACCAGGCTCCAGCTTTATTAGGACATTTTGAAACTGCAAGCCACTTGTATCGCAGAAGATGGTCGGAGTTAAGAGCCTTCCTCCTTTGAACACCAGTCTTGATATGCGAATCCGAATTGTAACTTCGCTTGCTTCATTTTTTTTAACCGTTTCAATGGAGATCCACTTAATTCACTTGACATCTTAATATCTATCGGCTTTCAGAAGTCGTATTTTTGAGAAACTTATAGGTTTTATGGATAAATACACAAATAAATGATTATATCACGAATTTTTTAACAAGATGGTGGCTAGCTAGAACTCAACTAGCCAAGACGAAAAAACAGCTATTTAATTATAAAACATAAGCAAAGTTAACATTAGCAACGATATAAAACAGCAATAAAATAATAAAACATTAGCAAATTTTACAGATATTTGCACTAACTTGGATGTAATTAACTAAAGTTTTTAATTTTTAAAATTTGATTTTGACAAGGGGGGCCAAAGTCTATTAGCAAAATACAAGGGGGCCATGGCCGGACTAGCCCCCCTGGATCCGCCCTTGCTTACTGCCGTCTGGATACCGCTGCATGCGTGTGAACCGGGTTTTTCTGGACCTTACCAAATGAATCAAAACATTTTTTTTAGATAATTTCTGAGAAGGTTTTCATATCGAGTTGTCGATTCTCCTTCAATTGTACTTTCAGTTATCTCGTCAACTCCATGTCTAATTTTGACCAAGCTGAAGTGTCAATTGCTTTTGGAAATTTAATTTTTGCCTTGGGTTCTGAATTTTCATCTGCTTCTGAATCGGAGACTTTGTCGGGGCTGTGGTTAGCTTCCGGCCCGGCGTAGTCAGACGTGTTACCTGCTTCTTTGGTTGATGCAGAGCGCTGCTTGATAGCAGTTTGACAGCCCATTTTAGTTTTATGAACATTCATTCCACGAATTGACTTAAATCTTCTTCCACAAACACATTTCGTTCCTCCGTCAAAAGCAATCTGTGGAGTATGAATGGGTTCTGGAACTTCTTGAGCCAATGAAACTAAGCCCACACTAAGAGATAATGGGCGGAGAACAGGAGCGGGGAAACATCCCATTTTTTGTTCTGTGAACTTTCATTCCTCGGACTGTCCTAAAACTTTTTCCACACAAACACAATACGGGCAAACCCCTATCAGGGTTCCTTGAAAAAGCCGGTTCATTATCCTGTAGTCCATTGTTGAGCTCATCATACCCTCCCCCCCCTTTCGGTAAAAGCTCAGGGGGCATAATGTACATACATACATACATACATACATACATACATACATACATACATACATACATACATACATACATACATACATACATACATACATACATACATACATACATACATACTTACATACATACATACATACATACATACATACATACATACATACATACATACATACATACATACATACATACATACATACATACATACATACATACATACATACATACATACATACATACATACATACATACATACATACATACATACATACATACATACATACATACATACATACACACACACATACATACATACATACATACATACATACATACAAAAATTAAAGAAGTAGCGAAAGAAACTCAGGCGACAATGGAGAATCGCAGAGGGGGTCGAAAAAGTTGGTCTGTCTGAACTGTGGCGGGATGTAAAAAATCGGCTCCGGGATCTCAGGGCTGCAGAAAAACTCCGGAAAAAGAAAAGTGAGCAAATGAAAGCCAGATGCAAATTCGTGGAAAATCCATTTTGCTTCGGAAAAAGTTTGCTGGATCCACCAAAATCTGGCACTCTTCGAGCGACAAAACAAGAATTAGATGATCATTTCCGATTGGCGTTCAGAGATCCTCTTGGCGATTCAGAGCTGTCGGAAAGAACCGATTTTCCCGAAGTACAGTTGCCGAAAGTGGCTTTCGACGGTGGAGAGATAAAGATGAATGAAGTATCTCAGTTTCTAAAAAAAACGAGGAACAAATCTGCCCCAGGTCCCAACGCATTCCATATTTGTTATAAAAGAGATGTCCAGGCGTGCAAAAGCTGCTCTACAACCGTTTAAAGATTGCATGGCGATCTAGATGCGTAGATAGGGAATGGCAGAAGGCGGAGGGAGTTTTCATCCCCAAAGAAAAAAATTTTGTCAATATCAACCAATGGGGTGTTCAATTTCTCCCATCCTATTTGTTCTGGCTATGCAATTATTGCTCGGATCGATTGCATCTCGGGTTCAGAATGTTTACCTGGGAAAAGAAATTTTCATGCCGTCGATAAAAGCCTTCATGGACGACACTACTCTTCTCTTAAAACGTTGCGGCGAAATGCGTCGTATTCTTCAAAATTTCAACGACTTGTTGTCCTGGTGTGGAATGAAGTTCAAGCCAACTAAATCGAGAAGCCTTTCTTTGCGACATGGAGAGATTGGTGGTTTTGTCTCATTCTTGGTGGCTGGTTGCGAGATCCCAACAATCCAGCAAGAGCCTGTGAAAAGCTTGGGAAGATGGTACAACGTCTCCATGAATGATGTGGGTCAGAGCAACATCGTTCTAAAGGGCTTGATTGAGGACCTGAGGAAAATCAATTCAACCGAGCTGCAGGGAAAGTTCAAGGTATGGCTGGTACAGTTTGTTTTGATCCCGAGGTTGCTATGGCCATTAACCATCTATAAGATTTGTTTATCTCACGTGGAGCAAATGAAAAAGAAAATGAACTGCTGTATTCGGAAATGGCTAGGACTTCCACCGGCGTTAACAACTTTAGTTCTATATAGTAAGACAGCTAAGTTAGCTCTTCCATTCAAGCCCCTAGTAGAAGAGTACAAGATTAGCAAGATACGGACACAGTTGATGCAAGACAACTCTTCAGACCGATGTATGGTGAATGTGGGCGCAGCAGTTGGATCGGGAAAAAGCTGGATCCGTGAAGCCAAAGAATCTTTGCAATGGTCTGAAAAGCTCGGAACAGTGCAACCGGGACGGCTCGGCCTGTGTTGGTTCCATCATGTTTGGTGGTCTAAGGCCTCGTCGCAGGAAAGGGCAAACCTGATTATTCAAGACAAAAGGCGAGCAATGAAGTTGGAAAGAATGCAGTTAAGGGCTCAGATGTCGCAACAGGGCGATTGGACTAGATGGGAGGCGGCAATTCAACATTCGATGACATGGAATGATTTGTGGCGTTACTCGCCCATCCGCCTATCTTTAGTGATTATAGCGATGTATGATCAACTGCTGACAGCTTCGAACTTAGTTAAGTGGGGAGAGCTTGAAAATGAAGCCTGCAAGCATGTGAGAAAACAGAAACTCTGATTCATATTCTCTCATGTTGTCCGTATGCTTTGGCAAAGGGAAGATACACGTGGCGCCACAATGAGGTTCTAAAAGAGATACTGGGCATTATCAAGGAGAACTGCAGACTAGCCAATTCGATGCAGTTGTGCCCCAGAAAAAAAGTTTATTTCTTGAGAGAAGGCTTGCAGCACTTGGGCAGCAGAAAGACAAGTACGAGAAGAGAATTGCTGCTTGATGCGGCAAATGACTGGAGGATATTAGCAGACTTAAAAGATGAAGACTGCTTTCCGGAATTGGTTCGCAGCAGCGGATTGAGACCGGACATTGTCATTTTTTCCAGTTTGGCCTAGACGTTGCTGTTCATCAAACTAACAGTGCCATGGGAAAGCAACATGGAAGCCTCAAATATTTTGAAAGAAGAACGTTACAGAATCTTTGCCCAAGATTTGGAGCGTGCGGGATATAGAGTCGAGATTTTTCCAGTTGAAGTAGGCGCCAGGGGTTTAGCCGGTCGCTCACTCGTCAAATTGCTTGTGACTCTCGGAATGTCGGGTCGTAAAAAAACTCAAGTTATCAAGAAAATAGCGGAAAGAGCAGAAACAGCTTTTTTTTGGATATGGATGCATAGGAATGAAAAAGTAGATAATAAATTTAAACAGCCACTTTTGGCTTCCGTACGACAGTGCTAGCACCTTCTTTGTTTACAAGTTCAGGGACGAAGTCGCGTTATGGCTGCCGGCGGAAGTTTCGGTTGTTTGCAATAGAAGGAAAGTTGCTAGCATTTAGAAAATAATCGAAACAATGTTCCCTGCCATTATGGTTTGTGGTGTTTCAGGTTTGGTGAAAGTGGTGGCATGGCTCGAAGTTCTGGAGGTGAATGATTCTTTTGGTCTCGGAATCTGGCGGTTTGATGGATACTACAGTTACTACATGCTCAAGTTGGTAATAAAAAAAAGCATTCATCAAAGACGGTTTGATTTTTGAGAACGTTCAAATAACTTGTAAGTATCTGCGTCCCGTAATTGTTATCTCGAAATCAATCGAGATTTAAAAACGATACGGGAGATCCCGTATCGCCATTGAAACGATACAGCCTGTGGAAGAAGTCTCGTATCGAAATAAAATAGCGAAACTTAAATTTGGTTCTCGTATAAAGTCCCGAAACAAATACCGAGATTTTAACAAATATTTTCCAATAAATAACGAAAGTCATACATATTTAATTAACGATTGTCACAACTGTGAATATTTGCAATTGATTCATCAACATTGATTAATAAATCTACCTATTCACAAAAATTTATAACTATTATCATCCCCACTTTAAATTCGGTTTTCCTGACAGCCTGTAGCCCCATTATTTGCTATTTTTAGTCTGGGAACCGGCAGCTTATTTCTATATCTTTATTTTTTCCATCTGACTGGCCAGTTTCGGTTAATTTAACCATCTTCAGAGCTTCATTTATAATAATACTAGCGGGGTTACCCGCGTTGCCCGGGGTTTTTGGAGGTTTTTCTAATGTTTGTCTCTCTCGCTCCCGTTCCCTTCTCCACTTTCCCGTTTTCGTAGCGTTCCCGGTCGCTTTTCCGCTCTCGGTCGTTTTCCAGCTCCCGGTCGCTTTCCCGCTCAGAAGTTTTGTTATCGATTTTCTCTCTTGCTCGCGTTTCCTTCCAAGCTTGCTCTCCCGATTCCAGTCGCTTTCCGCGTTCCCGGTCGCTTTCCGCGTTCCCGGTCGCTTTCCGCGTTCCCGGTCGCTTTCCCGTTCCCGGTCGCTTTCCCGTTCCCGGTCGCTTTCCCGTTCCCGGTCGCTTTACCGTTCCCGGTCGCTTTACCGTTCTCGGTCGCTTTCCCGTTCCCGCTCACGCTTGCTCTCCCGTTGCCGGTCATGCTTGCTCTCCCATTCCCGGTCACGGTTGCTCTCCCGTTCCCGTTCACGCTCATTTTCTCTTTTACATTCTTTCATAACTTCTGTTAGCCTATAAAACGTAAAATAGATTTGCTAAGACTATATATATATATGAATGTTTGTGGGTTAGTTTGTCTATTATAGAAACGGGAAAGCGACCCGGAACGGACAGCGAGCGGGAACGGAAAAGCAAGCGTGAGCGGGAATGGGAGAGCAAACGTGAGCGGGAACGAGACAGCGGCCGGGAACGGGAAAACAACCGGGAGCGGGAAAGCGACCGGGAGCGGGAAAGCGACCGGGAGCGGGAAAGCGACCGGGAGCGGGAAAGCGACCGGGAGCGGGAAAGCGACCGGGAGCGGGAAAGCGACCAGGAGCGGGAAAGCGACCGGCAGCGGGAAAACGACGGAAAACGGGAAAGCGAACAGGAGTGGGAAAGCAGGTGGGAAAGGAAATGGGAGAGAAAGAGACAAACATTAGAAAAACCTCTAAAAAACCTGGGCAACGCCGGGTTTCTCCGCTAGTACATACATAAACACACACACAGACACACATACATGCACATACACATACATACATACACACATACATACGCACATACATATATATATAGTTCCCGCTCGCTCACCCGCTCCGCTCCGCTTATTTTGTGACGGATTTAAAAAAAAAATTTTTCATTTTGACTCCCATTGACTCTCAAGGTTGTGTGAAAATTTCATTACGATCGGATGAATGGTGTAGCAATGCATAAGGGACATTAACATATAAACATATATACATATATACAAACATTCATTTTTATATATATAGAAAACGGTATATATTGAAATCGAAAAAAACACTTTCTCAAACTTATAATAATAAAGTTAATTAAACAACAGTTAGTTTGTTTTCAATACATGCAGAATTAGACGTAAAATCAATAAAATTAGCCGAGTATTAATAAACATGCTTTCAGTGAGTAAACAAGTGTCGACGCGTTCAGCCAAAGTCTCACTAAAATACAAATTAAGTACACAACCAGCCAGCCACACAACTGATTTCACGCTCACTTTTTTCGTAGTTTTTGTTTTCTACTTTCTTCTTCTTATATTAATATTTGGATTGCGAAGTAAATGTTCAAACACCGCAGGTGTCTCAGTATCACCTGCACTATTAATCAAAACATTCTGAATTCCTCCGATTTGTCTAGTTCCATAATTTTAAGCCGCATCGCCTTCAACCTCGACTTCACTACCTTCACAGTTACAGAAAACATCTTCATCGTCGACATTATTACTACTTTTATGTTTTTCTTCCAAGTCATTTTCTTTTTCTTCAATCATTTCATCTGTGTGGAAACTATCAAGAGAGAGTGATTCTGACTCCGTATTTTTAGAGCCACAGCTTTTAAAACAAACAGGCGTTTCTCTATTTAGATCTCCCTCAGTATCCACAAACTTTTCATAATTCTTGACAGGTGTAGTTTCCTTCTGGTTAGTGAGATTTTCTATGACGGCATCCTCTATGTCTTTGACGTTGAGTATATCTTCATCAGTCAATTTCTTTCTCGCAGCAATCACTTTGTTCTCTTCTTTCGGACAAATCATTTTCAAATTTCACGCTCGTTTTAGTCTTGTTGAGATTATCGTAGAGGAGTGGTTTGGGCTCTAGGATTTTAGAGTCACAATTATTACTAGCCTCTCCAACTGAAACGTCAGATGAATGCTGACAGTTTTTGACCTTTGTTTCAAGAAGTTTCTTTTTTGGATCCCTGTTCGTCATCTCTGTTTTATGTTTATCTCCTTCCATCAATCTATTCATATTCATTCCTTTATTGAGGTTTAATGCAATTCCGAATTTTTGAACAATTGGGCCATCAAACAACTTCAAAATGTTAGTGAAATTGTTATCTTGAATGTTAATTGCCGGTTTTTGTTCCTGGATCAACAAAGCTTCTGCCACCCTTAATCGTCTCGGATTGTGAAAAGTTTCTATTATTTCAGTGTTATCCACAAGGATTTGTCTAGATAACTGCTTATGATTTTTTTCACAGAAATGCTTCATGATACCTCCACCTTGCAAATGCATAGTCAACCTTCGTGATAAAGACGTTCGGGTAGAGCCAATATATGTTGCATGAACACAGGGACATGTGAACCTGTAGATAACATTTTTCCGTTGCAAATGCTTTTTACCAATGCTTTTATTAACTCGTCGTCTCTGTTTCTCTGTCTGTTTCAAATCTTGCAATCAATTTTTGAGTCACTTCCTGATGATAGATTTTTTTCAAATTTTGCATACATGCTCAAAATAGAAGACAATGCAATATTCAATTATTAGTTTTACAATAAGTCAATTAATTTAGTTAATTTTAATTAATTTCGATATTTCGATATAATTAAGATATTTCGACTTTAATATAAAATAAAAGAGTAATATAAGAAAAAATTGATTGCAAAATTTGTGTTTTAATTACATATAAGAGCATTGGTTTTAAAAATTCGTTTTTAATTTACTTGTTACAGTTAGAAATATTGTTACGCAAAACCATGGAGTGGGTTGTTTTTGGTTTATATTATACATTAAGTTTAATTTCATAGTTTAACGGATCAATAACTTTCACTTGAGTTTTGACTATATTTTTCATGATGTTTTCGTCAACTATATAATTTCTGTGCATTTGGGCTTTATAATAAACGTTTATGGCCTTCTTTGGATTATCACTGAATTTGTCCATTTTCAAACTAGCATCAAGAAATCTTTTTGTGGCATCATCAACCATTCTGTTTGTGAAGTTATTATTAATGAGTATTTCTTTAATTTTTTGAATTTCTATTTGAAGTTCCTCTAGAAAATCAGTAGATTGACGGGCTCTGTGTTGCATGTTCAGAATAACACTAACTTTGTATCTCTCAGGGCAAAAACCATCGGCGTTCAAGGTTTCTTCGTGATTTGTAGGTTTTTTGTATGGATTTAATTTTAAACATTTATCTGCCGTTGTTACAAGTAAGTCTAAAAAAGGCAATTTATTTTCATAACTGAGTTCAACAGTAAGTTTCAAAACAGAATTGCTCTCGAATTTGTTCTTCAATTCCTGAAGTTGATCGCAGTCATCACACAGAACAAATATATCATCAACGTATCTCACGTACATTCGAGGTTTATTGCAAATATTAAATACTTTCTTTTCTATGTTTGCCATGTAAAAATCTGCAAACGTTGGCCCGATCGCTACACTATCAATTTGCAGATACAACTGTCCGTTAGGATGTCTAAATGGAACCTCGCATGTGCATAATTTCAGTAATTCAGAGAGCAACGCTGCATCGACATCTGGAGGTGAAACTGTAGGATGGTTGAAAACACAATCTATAATTATTTCTACTGTTTCATTGAACTTTGTCGCCCATTTTGCATTCAACAATTTCTTTTATAAACCTTGCAAAACAACAATATCTTTCCTTTCTGAAACTACACCAAGCAACGTTTTAAAATCTTTATTTTTTCCAGCTGACTGGCCAGTTTCGGTTAATTTAACCATCTTCAGAGCTTCATTTATAATAATAAAACGGTATATATTAAAATCGAAAAAAACACTTTCTCAAACTTATAATAATAAAGTTAATTAAACAGCAGTTAGTTTGTTTTCAATACGTGCAGAATTAGACGTAAAATCAATAAAAGTAGCCGAGTATTAATAAACACGCTTTCAGTGAGTAAACAAGTGTCGACGCATTGAAACTGGCCAGTCAGCTGGAAAAAAAATAAAGATTTGAGTTCGTACAGCGGAGTTGGGTTGTACAACAAATTGTGGTTCGAGGCGGCCGTCCTTCTTATAGCAAACAACTGCCCCCTTGTGTAAGTGATGAGTGAACATCCGCGCATCGCTGTGTTGTTATAATAAACAAAATTAATAATAAAAAATTAAATAAAAAGTACAAAATTGAGCGTTACTCGTTGAGCGTTAAGATTCAAAACATTTAGTTCGTTGACTCAGATAAAGAGGCAAAATAAAAGCATTAAAAAAAAAAAATTATTTTCTATTTTTACTTGTTTATGTTTCAATTACTTAATTTTTGATTTTAACTTGTGTAAAAGTATTAACTCACTATTTTTGTATGTTTCAATTACTTAATTTTTGCTTTGAACTTGTGTTTCTAAAAGTATTAACTCACCATTTTTAGATACATTGATTGTTATTAGTTGATTGATAGTGTTTTTCCTTTTGAGGGGTTAATGATGTTTGAATGCAAGTATATGTTAATTATTATTTTTCCAAACAAGTCGTTAGTGTTTCTACGTTTTCATTTTTACTCAAGCATTTATTCATGTTGGAATTATTTAATTTTTGCTCTGAACTCATGTTTATAAAAGTAATATTTCGTCATTTCTCAGATTTGATGGTTGATGGTGTTTTTCATTGTGACGTTTTCATTTTTACTCAAGCATTTTTTTCTTGTTGGAATTACTTAATTTTTGCTCTGAACTCATGTTCATAAAAGTATTAACTCGTCATTTCTTAGCTTTGATGATGTTTTGATGTAATTGTACGTTAACTTTTGTTTCTATTGCTTTTTTAGTCAGCCAAACTTGTTTAAACTTTAAAGTTTCCACCGTATTAATTTTTTTATTGTGATGATAACTTACTTTTTACTCCAATCTTAGTATTAATTAATTAATTAGTTAATTAACCAAGTCACAGGTCTATACATAGATAATACTTGAAGCATTTTATTGTATAGAAGTCTATATATATTTTGATAAATATAATTAAAAAATAATCAATTAACTTATCAACCTAAACTATTGTCATAAATGTTTTTTAGATAAACTGTTAAAAAGTAGGTTTATTTAAAATATTAACACGAGTGCGCATTTGCTCCGGAGACTCAAAATCAAAACAATAACAAAAGATATTTTTCTTAATATTGTAATGAGGTCGTCTCTGATTGGTCAGGAGCAAATGCGAGCTCATTTTGCTGAGTTGCTTGTATATCAGTCAGCAATTTATATGTATAAGTATGCACACGATCTTTTGCCCCAGCACTCAAAAAGTCATTTTTATATAGCAGAGGAAGTGCACAACCATTTTGTGCGATCTGGACACTGTTTCCGTTCGGGATCGATCCGCTCGACACTTGGAAAGCATTCATTAAAATTTATGGGTCCTAAGATCTGAAATTCTCTGCCGCATGACATCAGCCAAGGTTCTCTCAGCTCATTCAAGGCTTCTCTGAAAAACTACCTGTTGAACAGGACTTTAAAAGACTTCATACCAATACAGTAAATGTTTGCTCTTTTCTAAATTTTTACTTTTTTTTATAAATTTGTGTGCAGGGTTACAGACTCGCAGGAACATTTGTTCTTTTTTTGTTGCCCTTTATTTGTTTTTGTGAAAAGTGTAATTTTTTAATGCTTTTATTTAACTTCACTCGTTTCTCTGTTTGTTTGTTTGTTTGTCAGTGGTAATCAAATCTTAGAAACAAAAATTCACCCACTTTTCGACAACCTAGAGCTCTAGAACTTTCAGGAAAGCTTTATTCTGGATGACAATACATGAATTCAATGTTTCCGACATAAATTAGGCCTTAAATCAATTAAAATTAATTAAATTAAATTAGTTCCTGCCATCCAGTGATGACGAGTACTTAAGTACATATGTACTTAAGTACGTACTTAAGTACAATAGGTGTACTTGAGTACTTGTACTTAAGTCCTTTCGCGAACGTGTACTTAGTACTTGTACTTAAGTACATATTTAGTGTACTTATTGAGTAAGTACATTTTAAAAGTAGCTAAGTACTTTAAAAAGAAATCATTTTATTTTTATTTAAAATTATTATTTCAATTATTTATAATTTGTAAATTTAAAAATAAGTGTTTATGTAACAGATTCTATGCTCAAGCATTTCCTGTTGTCGAGGTTATGCTTTGTCATTCTCTTTTTTACGTGTTTGTTACAAGATGGCCGATCTATCGGAACGTACCGATAACAACAAAGTTAATCAAGTTTTGCCTTTAGTTGTGAGGACATATTTCAGTGAAATAGTTTCTGACGATGGAGATAATATAGAAGCTCTTTGCAGTCTTGGCAAGCCTAAAAAGAATTCCATTCGCGGTCAATACAAAGCTCCTTCGAATTTCACCAAGCATATTCAGGTACGTTAAGAATGAGAATTTTGATAATTTGTAAGCTTAGAATTTTAAAATGTGTATTATTTGGTTTTAGAGAGCTCATGGTAAAGAGCACATTGACTCGATGCACGTGCAGAGAAAACAGGTCAAACGAAGGGCTTCTGGAAATATTGATAGACCTGGTTCATCTGCCAAGCAAATACGGCTAGACGAAATGTCAGAAAATCGGCAGGTTACATCTAAAAAAGCAGAGCAATTAATAACAGAATTTGTAGTTCGGGACATGCAGCCTCTGTCTATTGTAGAAGGTCCAGGGTTCAGAGATATGGTTGAGGGAATTAATCACAAAATCAAGGTAATGTGTACAGAAACTTTAAAAAGCAGGTTAACATTGATGTTTGATACAATGGCTGGCAATTTAAAAACGACGCTACAAGACTGTGAATTTGTGTGTACCACAGCTGACATTTGGACTCACCAGACTCGAAGTTATATCGGCGTTACATGCCACTGGCTAAAAAATGATTTTGGTCGGAGCAGTGCGGTACTTGCTTTTCGACGATTCAAAGGAACTCATTCATTCGACAAAATTGCATCTACTCTTATGAGCATCCACACTGAGTTCAACCTGGACTGCTCCAAAATAGTTCATGTTGTGACTGATAATGGAAGCAATTTTGTAAAAGCATTTAAAGAGTATGCTGAATCAAGCATATTAGAGCTTGAACCATCAGAGAGCAAGGACAGTGATCGGGACATCGAAAACGAGACTATTCATCAACCGATATCTCAATTTTTTGAGCAAACTGATTCTGACGAGTTTTCAGGTGTTTATTTGCCTCCTCATCTACCGTGTTTCTCACACACATTAAATTTGTTGGTGTCTACAGATGCCAATAAAGCCAGTGATGCATATTTTAAACGAATGTATCGTTCAGTAGCAAGCAAATGTTCTAGCTTCAGCAACACAGCACACCAAAGTTCAAAGGCCGCTGAAGTTGTATTTGATATACTTGGGAGAACAATACCTAAGCCAAACTCAACTCGGTGGAATTCTGAGTTTGACAGCTACAATACAATATACAATATGAAGGACAAAATTAATATTGTGATGGAACGACTGCAGCTGCCAAAATTTAGTAACCAAGATTTGGCATTCTTGGGAGAGTGGCTCGATGTAATGAAACCAATTGCACAGGCTCTTGACAAATTACAAAGAGAAAATACACCTGAGGCCTCTTTTGGCTCAATTCTGCCGACACTGCAGGTCATTCAAGTCTTGTCGTGAAGTCCTTTTAATCCTGAGCCCCTGGAACCGTTGCGGTTCGATGGTAGTGGCCATTACAGGGCTTCAGCATTTTTTGACTGTATACGCCGCGGAAGCTTGACACGACCATCAGAGTACGCTTTCATTTTATGCGTACATTGCTGGAAAGTTTTTGAAGAAATCAAGGCATCACCAGAACTGGCAAAATTATTTCTGTCGTCATCGAGTCACAGAGTGCTTTTCTGCAAAATAATTGATTGCTCGCCTTTGAATTTTAATTCAGAGCTGATAACATACAATTTTTACTGTTTTAATTATCACAATGTTAAAATATTGAAAATTTTCTAATAACTTTGACTTTACTACCATTAACTATAATTGTTATAATTTTAAATTCTTACCTTTACTTTTTCTTTATTTTTTACTAGCGGGGTTACCCGGCGTTGCCCGGGGTTTTTAGAGGTTTTTCTAATGTTTGTCTCTCTCGCTCCCGTTCCCTTCTCCACTTTCCCGTTTTCGTAGCGTTCCCGGTCGCTTTTCCGCTCTCGGTCGTTTTCCAGCTCCCGGTCGCTTTCCCGCTCAGAAGTTCTGTTATCGATTTTCTCTCTTGCTCGCGTTTCCTTCCAAGCTTGCTCTCCCGATTCCAGTCGCTTTCCGCGTTCCCGGTCGCTTTCCGCGTTCCCGGTCGCTTTCCGCGTTCCCGGTCGCTTTCCCGTTCCCGGTCGCTTTCCCGTTCCCGGTCGCTTTCCCGTTCTCGGTCGCTTTCCCGTTCCCGGTCGCTTTCCCGTTCCCGGTCGCTTTCCCGTTCCCGGTCGCTTTCCCGTTCCCGCTCACGCTTGCTCTCCCGTTCCCGGTCATGCTTGCTCTCCCATTCCCGCTCACGCTTGCTCTCCCGTTCCCGGTCATGCTTGCTCTCCCATTCCCGGTCACGGTTGCTCTCCTGTTCCCGTTCCCGTTCCCGCTCATTTTCTCTTTTACGTTCTTTCATAACTTCTGTTAGCCTATAAAACGCAAAATAGATTTGCTAAGACTATATATATATATATATATATATATATATGAATGTTTGTGGGTTAGTTTGTCTATTATAGAAACGGGAAAGCACCCGGAACGGACAGCGAGCGGGAACAGAAAAGCAAGCGTGAGCGGGAATGGGAGAGCAAACGTGAGCGGGAACGGGGCAGCGACCGGGACGGGAAAACGACCGGGAGCGTGAAAGCGACCGGGAGCGGGAAAGCGACCGGGAGCGGGAAAGCGACCGGGAGCGGGAAACCGACCGGGAGCGGGAAAGCGACCGGCAGTGGGAAAACGACCGAAAACGGAAAAGCTAACAGGAGTGGGAAAGCAGGTGGGAAAGGAAACGGGAGAGAAAGAGACAAACATTAGAAAAACCTCAAAAAACCTGGGCAACGCCGGGTATCTCCGCTAGTACATACATAAACACACACACAGACACACATATATGCACATACACATACATACATACACACATACATACGCACATACATATATATATAGTTCCCGCTCGCTCACCCGCTCCGCTCCGCTCATTTTGTGACGGATTTCAAAAAAAAATTTTTTATTTTTGATTTTCATTGACTCTCAAGGTTGTGTGAAAATTTCATTACGATCGGATGAATGGTGTAGCAATACATAAAGGACATTAACATACATAAATACATATATACAAACATTCATTTTTATATATATAGATGATTTATAATTTTTATGGATTTTGGTTAAATAAAATTTATTTGTTTTATCTCAAAACAGCGTTATGTTTTTCACTCCACATAATTTAGCTATAAATCAAACTTATAATGCGTATATGAGGCATTGCGCAGTCATGGGACCAACTGGGTACAAGGCTATTATTGGCTGACCGTCCAGATACTATTATATAGACGTCCATGGTCTAGCTCACTGTGGCTAATTATGCAAAATATGCACAGTGGCTACTCGATAACACCTCCTGCCGTATTCTAACGAACTTTTGTACAATTCTATTTATTTCTATAACCCGTATGGAGAAAGACCGGAAGATAGGCGATTTGAAGTTATTTTTTTAAACTTGTTACTACATTATATAGCACGCAGAAGAGTGTTTCATTTTTTATAAATCCAGCAGGCCTATCCAATAAAAAGGACCCCGTGACTCAAATTCAAAATGATGCCTACAGTTGTGGTTTTTTTGTAGGAGTTTTTATTAGAAGACTGGATTGTGGGGAAGGTCTAAGTGTTTATTTTAATCCGGACAGTGAAAGGGAAGAGTGGTTGAGAGAAATCCTGCTATCATTCGACAACATGACGAACTATTGTTTGTATTGCGGATCCGGTGGAGAGAGTGCAAGCGGGGACTGGGTGGAGTGCGAAAAATGTAGAAGGTGGATTCACCAAAAATGCACACTTTTAATGCTTTCTAAGGAAGAGTTTCAAACAAAACACGTGTGTGAGTCTAGCTCATTGTGGCTAATTATGCAAAATAGGCAAAGTGGCTACTCGATAACACCTCCTGACGTATTCTAACGAACTTTAGGACAATTCTATTTATTTCTATAACCCGTATGGAGAAAGACCGGAAGATAGACGATTTGAAATTAATTTTTTTAAATTTGTTACTACATCATATAGCACGCAATAGAGTGTTTCATTTTTTACAACGTTTGTATTAGATCACTTTGTTGTTTGAAAGTTTGTCTGTCCGCGAATAAAGAATTAAATTAAAATGCTGCCCACATACTGCACATAGATCAAATCAAATCAAATCAAATCAAAGAATCATTTGATTAGATGTCTATTTCTTACTAAATTATAAATGTTACTAGATGTCAAATCCAATACGATGGTGTTTTTTTTAAACATGATTATATATTATATATATATATCTTCTATGGATTGCATCCTTCCTCTCCGACAGAACCCAGGTCGTCCAAATGGGGGATGATGAGTCGATGGTCTCCAGAGTTCTTTCTGGCGTTCCGCAGGGTTCCATTCTTGGACCCCTACTCTTTGTTTTATATACTACTGAGATCTACCACATAGCAGTCTCCCATGGCATCTCACTCCAACTCTACGCCGACGACGCACAACTCTACACTCACTCTACTGTTCATGATGTCCCCACTGCCTGTACTAGACTTGCCGCATGCGTTGTTGAAATTGGATCATGGAGCGCTCCATGCGTCTTTCTTTGAATCCTGCTAAGACGGAACTTATCTGGCTTCATCGGAAAAGATCTTCCACCTGTTTCCTTGAAAACCGTTCCCTAACCCTGGATGCAAACACAACAATTTCTCCTGTATCGATGGTCCGCAGCCTTGGAGTTCTATTTGACAGCTTCTTATGCTTGTCCCCCTATGTCTCATCAGTTGCTCGAGCTAGTTTCTTTCATCTTCGCCGTATTCATCAAATTAGACCGTCTCTCGACCACTACTCTCTTAAAACTATCGTCCAAGCACTTGTTCTCTCAAGACTGGACTACTGTAATGCTGTCCTTGCACGACTTCCAGCTAAGACTCTTTGCCCCTACACCTCTGTTCTTCATTCAGCCGCTCGTCTGGTGGCTCATGCTTCTCGCCGGGATCATATCTCGCCAATCTTACGCCAACTATGCTGGCTTCCTATTTCCTCCAGGATCATCTTCAAGCTCTGTCTTCTAATCTATAAAATCTTCAATAATCGCTCTCCAGTATATCTACTAGAGTCCCTCATTCTATGCTCTGATTGCCCCGGCAGACAGAGACTTCGCTCCTCCTCCCGACGGGATCTTACTGTCCCTCGGACTCATCGCGCCTTCTCAGACAGAGCATTCTCCGTTGCTGGACCGACAGCCTGGAACGCAATACCCACATCTATTAGAGAATCCACAACTCTTCATGAATTTAAAATTAAATTAAAAACATACTTGCAAGAAAAACGTTGTTTTTAAGTGAATTTTATGATGAAAAGTTTCTATAAATCCAGCAGGTCTATTCAGTAAAAAGGCACCGTGATTCAAATTTAAAATGATGCCTACAGTTGTGGTATTTTTGGAGGAGTTTTATTGGAAGACTGGATCCTGGGGAAGATCTAAGTGTTTATTTTAATCCGGACTGGGAAAGGGAAGAGTGGTTGAGAGAAATCCTACTATCATTCGACAACATGACAAACTATTGTTTGTATTGCGGATCCGGTGGAGAGGGTGCAGATGGGTACTGGGTGGAGTGCGACAAATTTAGAATGTGGATTCACCAAAAATGCACACTTTTAATGCTTTCTAAAGAAGAGTTTCAAACAAAACACTTCACTAGCGTGCATTGCTTAAATTGTATTAAATAGTTATCTTTTTAACAAAACTTATTAAAAAAAAATTTTTTCGTAAAATTCAATAGATTTTTCTTATAAATAAAATTTTCCCTAAATTTCGTTAGAATACGGCAGGAGGTGTTAACCAGTGGCCACTTTGCATATTTTGCATAATTAGCCACGGTGGGTTAGACCAAAGATATCTTGTTATATCAAGACATCCTTGGTTAGACTCGATTGTCCAATCGCAGCGTTTGTTTACATTTTGGTTTGCTCAGAGAATTTGGTATACGGTTCGACGTTTTACGCGATAACTTTTTAATTTATTAACTTTTAGAAGCGAAAGTTACATTGTTGGATTTAATATTTAATTATCTAAAAACAAGCGTCTTGGATATTCCCAGTGCAGCAGTTAAAAAAAGTTCGAATTTCTCAAAGAAAAGCCAATGTTGATTTTATGCATTTTTCGTTGGAAAATCGTTGTTTTTGGCTTATAACTTTTTTATTTGTTGAACCAAAGAAAACCCGAATATACCATTCGATTCTATTTTGTACACCCCATTCAAAAATGTATAGCACAGCCCAAGTGCACGCAATTCTTTTTTTTTAATTAGCACTGCCAGCCTGGCTAACTTCACACGCATTATCTAAACAATAGGCTCTCAAGAGTTTATTCAAATGGAAGTTATTTAATCTGAATTTAAGTTGATTGAATGCATTTCTGTGTATGAATACATTAGAGAAGTAAATAATAAATTCATCATTTTAGTTAATACACAAACAAGGAGGCATGAACATATTTAGAAATTTTATTTATTCAAATCCTCAGTTTTAACATTGTTTAGTTTTCAATATCAAAATTTTTCAATTTTTCAAGATGATGGGTTTTTTCATAACAAGTTCTTTTTGTCACAAATTCTTTGATTGATTGATTCATTCATTTTTTGATTGGGGTTTTACTATCACTTTGAACATTCTTCAGGTAATTGTCCACAAATGTTTTCTGATTGAATGGCCATTCTCACAAACTTGTTTCAAGATGTTCTGGCAATTTTGAGCATTTTCCATGACTTGAAGAAAAGCATGGACAAACAGTTGCTGCTGTGGGGTCATGTCAAGAAAACTCTTTTTTGCATCTTCATTTTGCATGATTTTGTGATAGAAGATCCAAGCATACAAGCATGACATGTAGAAAAAATCACTGGGAGTAAATAAGCTTCCCTTCATGATCTGGTCAAAAAAATCTTGATTCTGTCAAAGCATCTTCTTCTGTAATGCCAGAAAAGTCTTCAATTGTTATTGTTGATGTGTCATCATTTGGTTTTTAAAAAGCTTGGCATGGAGAACAACTTTCATTTCTTTTCAAAGACTTTGCAAGAAAGCCAGCAACATACAACATTATGCAAACGTTCATCTCTTCTTGATATCCATTGCACAGTTAATTCAAGTACAAACTAGTTATAAACTTCCCGACATTCAAATCAATTTTTAGTCTCTTGTCTGCCTATGCAGTAGAAGAAACACTGTGCATATCCTCCATAGAAAAGTTTAAAAATTTACCTAGAGATTGAAGCCTACTTGTTTTTTCAGCTAGAAGAACTTGTCCAGTGTTGGGTAATATTTCAAATACACTATATTTGAAATTCGTATTTAAAATATTTTTAAGTATTTTTGTATTTTGATTTGAAATACTTTTAGAAAATTTATTTAGTATTTTTATTTTAAATAATTTTGAAAAGTAATTTGAATATTTTGAACAAAAAATAAAATACAAAATAGATTATTGACATTTTCAAAAATATAAAGATCGGGAAACTTTAAAATTAATAAATAAGTGTTATGTTTATGTTATGTTTTTATCATGGTTTTATACCATAATCGATGTTTACTTCCTTAAGTTTCGATAGCTTAGCGCGAAGTTGGTTTTTAGAGTTTGTAGTAAAAATAGGTCGTTGTCGTTAGAATTAAAGTTTAAAGTTTTTTAATACTAAGACTAGCAGTGCCCGTAGCGGCTTCGCTCGCATGAAATTAGAGAGTTTGAACCGTGCATCCATAGTAGAGATCATTTTTTTAGGTCTCGGCTCGGCCCGTCGACAAATTAGCCCAGCCCGTTTTAAAAACCCAAATTCCTGGCCCGGCACAGCCCGTCTGAATAAGCCTGGCCCATTTTTACAGGCCTAGAAGTTCTATATACTTGATGAAAAACTTCGGCCCGTCCCACCTTGACCTCAGGTTTGGCCCGGCCAAACTGAAGATCTTAAAATCACTAAAATATCTATATACTTAGTGAAAAGCCTCGGCCCGTCCCACTTTGATTTAAGGTTTGGCCTGGCCCGTGTGAAGACTCTAAAATAACGGCTTGGCCCGGCCGATGATAAACTGGACTTAGCTACTTTTAACCGGCACAAAACTTCAAAAAACTAATTTTTACATTTGTAGCACTTACAGTTTGTGAGTAGCAGTTATTTTGAAATCAAATAACCCTTATTTCCACCCCACATTTGAGGTCCTGGAAACCAAATTTTCAAAAAATGCTAAAACACGTATTTCATTATTTTTGGAGTAGAAACTAAATACTAATTTTTATTCCTGTAGCATTAACAGTTTTTGAGTAGAAGCTATTTTAAAAACCAAATAACCCAATTTTCCACCCCACATTTGAGGTCCTGGAAACCAAATTTTCAAAAAATGCTAAAACACGTATTTCATTATTTTTAGAGTAGAAACTAAATACTAATTTTTACTTCTGTAGCATTAACAGTTTTTGAGTAGCAGCTAATTCAAATACCAAATAACCCAAAAAATGATGAAACACGTATATCTTTTTTTTTTAGTAGATACTAAGTATTAATTTTTACATCTGTGGCAATTACAGTTGTTGAGTAGCAGTTACTTTAAAAACCAAATAACCCTATTTTCCACCCCACATTTGAAATCCTGGAAACCAAATTTTCAATAAATTGTGAAACCCGTATATCATTATTTTTAGAGTAGAAACTAAATACTAATTTTTACTTTTGTAACATTAACAGTTTTTGAGTAGAAGCTACTTTAAAAACCAAATAACCCAATTTTCCAACCCACATTTGAGGTCCGGGAAACCAAATTTTCAAAAAATGGTGAAACACGTATCTTTTTATTTTTCAAAAAGAATCTATATACCAAATTTCAAAATCTCCTCATTTTTGGTTTTCGAGATATACATTGTTTTAGAAAAAAGTTTGTTTTCCAGTTTTTTCCCCTCAGGAGCAAAATTTTCAAAAATCCTTTCTTAGCGAATGTTTACGCTATAAAAGTAATATAAGTTCCAAATTTCACGTTCCTAGGATGAGGCGTTTGAGCTCGGCGTTGATTATCAGTCAGTCATCTGTCAGTCAGTCAGTCAGTCAGTCAGTCAGTCAGTCAGTCAGTCAGTCAGTCAGTCAGTCAGGACATGTTCTTTTATATATATAGATGGCAGAAAATTCAGGCAGTGGTGGTCGAATCCCGGCCATATTAGATGGCGAATTCTTCGAAATTGTTTGCAAGCAAAGACTTTGAAACAACGAATGATATTGACAGTAACATTGACAGCGAAAGTGAGTATGAAGAAAAACAATTTGATGGTGATTTTGAAGTAGTCGAAGTGTCCGGTGTGTTGGATGCAGAAAATGAAGAACCCGGAATATTTCTCCCTCCTCACTACCGATGTGCTGCACACACTTTAAACTTAGTGGCCAGTCATGATGCAATTGAGTCGTTGAAAGACAATCAGACATACAGGAGATTGTACAACTCTGCCATGGGAAAATGTAGCGCATTATGGAATGCTTCTGGCCGTCCAAAAGCTGCTGAGATTGTCAAAAATATTTGTGGGAAGCAATTGCTTCAGCCATGTGCAACTAGATGGAACTCACTCTACAACTCTGTGCAGCGTGTAATTGAAGTTAAAGACAATCTAAAAGTTGTATTTTCGAGTTTGAAGATACCAAATTTGAACATTGTTGAATTAGATTTTTTGGATGAATTTATACTTGTTATGAAACCATTGGCCACAGCTTTAGAAAAGCTCCAAGGTGAAAAGGAATCTTCTTTGGCTTATATGATGCCGTCTGTCTTGCGTGTTGAGCAGTCTATTGTAAATATTTCATCAACACTCCGACATGTACAACCACTTGCGAAATCGATTTTGAAAGGCTTACGAGCGCGATATGCTAAACATTTGCAGTTTGACTCTGAAGTTAAAAATTTCATTTTAGCATCAGTTACACACCCATTCTTCAAAATGAGATGGGTTCCAGAAAACCACAGAAGTCGTGTTCACAAACTGTTTATGGACACATTTCAAACTTTTATTCCTGAAACAGATGTGGTGATAGATTCCCATTCAAAGAAACATGATGAAGAAGACGATTTTTTCTCCTTTGAATCAGCTACATCCGTGACAGTCAATAATTCAGGGGCCACAGCATTTTTGGAAAACATGTGTAAAAACGTGAACACATTAAAATTATACCCTGTGGTTTTAAACATGTTTAAGCGGTACAACACTGTCATCCCATCTTCGGCTCCAGTGGAACGCCTGTTCAGCACCGGGGGGGGGGGGGAAATAATGACCCCTCACCGCAATCGTTTAACTGATGAAACTTTTGAACAATTAATAATTTTAAAAGCAAATTCTCATTTTAAAAGTTGACTCTGTTTATTTTATTACAATAAAAGATTTACCCTGTTGACTTGTTTTTGTTAAAAATGTTTGAGATGCGTGTTGATGATGGTGAGGTATCGGCATCAAGTGTTATACAACGTATTTTAGTATTTTGCAGTAAAATACTCTAATGCATTTTGTATTTCCTATTTGAAATATTTTCAAAAAAACTATTTGTATTTTGTACTGAAAATACTTCTTAACAAAGTATTTGTATTTTGTATTCAAATTACATTTGGACAGTATTTTACCCAACACTGAACTTGTCCTACTGATATAAAAAAAAAAGTAGAACCATGCAGCTGTCTGTACGAACCAAATTTTTCTTCCATAGGATCTGATTGAAGTTGACCAGTCAGAACATAATCCAATTTTTTTCAGCCAACATGAATCGAGCAAAACCGACCGATGCTCTACAGGTCTGCTGGTTTGCTAAAAAAAATTCCTTCTTTAATCCGCTGTTCCTGAATTTTTGTCTCTTCTAGATTCTGAGGTTGATGCATTTGATCTTGAAGTTGTAGTTTCCAATTAGAGGTAAGATGGACAGTTTGGAAATGTTGATGGAGCAGCATTGGACTTCAGAGACTTCCTTTTAAGTGTGCCAGTTTTTTTGCCCGCCATAAATTAGTATCGTCTCTCTGAAAAAAAATTTTTTCTCTAAAATGCAAAACACAAGTAAGCTTTTTTCGAATTATAATTAGTTTCGGGTCAAGGAACAGCCCTAATCCACTTATTCCCAGTGTTGGAAAAAGTACTCTTTCAGTACTTCAGTAAAAGTACAAGTAACGCCTCGAAAGGTTACTTAAGTAAAAGTAAAAGTATTTACTAAAAAAATGTACTTAAGTAAAAGTAAAAAATAACAGCACTTTAAAGTTACTTTTAAAGTAAAAAGTAAAAGTACTGAAGCCGCTTTTGTAATAGTCATTCGTCAATTATCTAACTCTATTTCATCGTAATTCCATCGTCTTAGATTATATTTTGCTTCAATGCATGTCGTGTAATTGTTTCACGATTTTGTTGAAAGACTGATTTGAGATCAATTAACTCGGACAATTCGACGGTGTTTAAAGGAAGAACTCAACCCACTACCAGATTCAGAATACTGTCGTTGATCACAAAATTGGCATTAAGGAATGACTGTGAATGAATTTTTCGTTTCTTTTCTATTTTTTTTTGCCTATATTGGGAACTGTCATCACTGTCTGCCTTTCGTTTACGTGCCTTTTTCGTCAAGTTTTCATAATTCCATACATGCGCTGGATGCACGTGTATCCCGTGTTTCTTCAAGTTCGACGAAGAATTGTTGAATGCTCAAAACGTCAACACGTAGTTGCTTTAGGTTTGCACAGCAAGCATGTGAACCCAAACGTTTTAGCTTCCATCGATTCAAATCTGAACATTTTGACTAAACAATACTAAATATGGCCATGTGTGTTCTTTATTAAGTTCATTGTTATTCCGCCTATTTCCTATCTTCGCCGCCACTGCTCACGTTCGCTCCTTCGGAGGATTCCATAGTAATCTCGAACAATCTATTGTACACCAAAACAAGTATGACCGTGAAAATCTTAGCTACACTCACAAGCTTCAATATTACTAACATAAAAGTAAAATGGGGTTCGGAAGTGCATACGTTAATAATCATAGATAATTAATAATACATCGATTTAAACTTTATGTCGTTTTCAGGCCCGTCGGGACCGGGGTGGCGGGGAGGGGAAGCGCCCCCCACTTTTTCGACAAGTTGTCGGTAAAAAATATATTGTCGTACCGACAATATATTTTTTGCTTATTTGTAGCTTATATTGTCAGCTACAAATATATTGTTGGTACAACTTATATCTATATATATATAAATCTCGTGTCGTAGTGTTTGAAATTGAACTCCTCCGAAACGGCTAAAACGATTTTTATGAAATTTTTTGTGTACATTTGGTATGTCTGAGGATAGGTCCTAAGCTATTTAAAATATTTTTTAAAATTATTTTAAAAAGTTATTTTGGAAAAACAATGAGGTGCAATTATGTTCTTTTTATAGATAAATGCAACAGATAGAGAGACATATATATATATATATATATATATATATATATATATATATATATATATATATATATATATATATATATATATATATATATATATATATATATATATATATATATATATATATATATATATATATATATATATATATATATATATATATATATATATATTGTGTTTTTTGCGTAACTCGGCAGTAGATTTTCTTTCGTGCATGCTCCGTTAAAAATAACTGCCCATTTTTTGTTTATTATTTTTTTAACATAAGATTCTAATCTACGGACAACAACTTTGTTTTTTAAGTAAAATTCTTTATTAATTTTCGTAGCGGGCTTACTGTACAGTTTCGGCTCGAAGGCCATCATCAGAGCCCTTTAAATAGAAAATAATGAAAATATTCAAAATGGACGAATGTGAAAGTCGAACTGAAAATGGAACGATTGCAAAACGTATTAAACGAAATAATAAACAAAAAATGGGCAGTTATTTTTAACGGAGCATGCACGAAAGAAAATATATATATATATATATATATATATATATATATATATATATATATATATATATATATATATATATATATATATATATATATATATATATATATATATATATATATATATATATATATATATATATATATATATATACTTACACACACATACTTACAGACACACATACATACATACACCACACACTCACAAACACAACTCCAATCAATTTGATCACAAGAACCATTTTTCATGATTTTCCAAAAAATGTGTAACTAACTCTATTCATACAACTGTTTCATTGTTTATGTCTTATATATAGAAAGAAGATGACGACACTGAGTAAAATGAGTTTCAGAGTTGGAAACTAATCTCTGTCCAACAGTTATAGTTCATGAAGCTGATTTTGCCTGTTTTAAAGCTACATAGGTGTGAAATGAGAGCAGCCTCCCTTCAATAATCCATCTATTCATAATGCAATAATAACGCATACATACAGACAACAGATATCTGACAATTCCCAGTCTACTTTTACCATAAAAATCCTATACATGCCACAGTTTAGATACATAATAATAACACTGGGTTAATATTCATAGTAGTGCAGAATTAATACAAAATGTCATCCTCAGAGCCTATATATATATATATATATATATATATATATATATATATATATATATATATATATATATATATATATATATATATATATATATATATATATATATATATATATATATATATATATATATATATATATATATCAGATGAAATATATATATATATATATATATATATATATATATATATATATATATATATATATATATATATATATATATAGGCTCTGAGGATGACAATGTTAGTCAAAACGGTCCGTTAGCCCGAGTTGAATCAAAGAATGTATGTAGTTTAAAAAATTTAGAATGTCTGTCTAAAAAAATAATAAACGCAAAATGGTCTATTGTCTTTAATAGCGCGTGCCTGAAAGAAAATATTACACCTAAGTACGTCAATATATATATATATATATATATATATATATATATATATTTACAAATTTATATATATATATGTGTGTGTGTTATTTTTATCTTTGTTCTAAACGTACTGTTTCCTTTAATTACTTTCATCAAATATCAATTAGTTGCCGTCACTTGCCAAATAAAACTTTACATTAAGGAATAATTGACGGGAGAGCAAGCGGAACGTTAAAACAAGCGGAAACGAGATAGTAAACGGGAACGGGAAAGCAAACAGGAACGGTAGAACAAGCGGGGAAGGAAACGGGAGCAAAAAAGAAGAACGATAGAAAAACTTTCATAAACCCCGGGCATTGTATACTCGATTCCTTTTCGAGATTGATTTTTTTAAATTGTCATAATTTTGTACATTAAACTCTTAGTAAAAAAACCAAAATAATTTAAAAGGCAAAAAAACGTTTGCTGGGTCAGCTAGTTGTCATATAAAAATTTATTGTCGGTACAAATATAATGATAGTGAAGTGTGTGATAAGTAACTTCTTTAAACAGTAAAACACGGAAGAAAAGAGTATGATACACAATTTATTTATCAAGCAATCGGAATAATAATGATTATCCGGATCGTAAAGATACCACGCGAGCGAGAATCGGAAAGAGGAAGTCCCGATTGTACTTTGTTATTATGTACCACGCAGCAGGGATGTGCGTCACTACAGTGAGCCCACAGAAGACGGAGTCAATAAATTCAATAAATAAAGTCCTTCTGCTGGTGGAAATGTACACATCTGCCTGACCTGGTGCGAGGTGGTTCATCTGTCTTGGTAGTAGAGGACTCAGAAATGTCGCTGTTGACTGTGGATGTTGTCGATTTCATAGATAAATTTGCACGCTTTGATGAAGTGGAAGATTCAGTCACGGTTTCGCAAGGTGAAACTCCTGTTGCTTCTGAAAGCAATCGTGCAAGTTTGATGCGTTCTAGAGACACACAAGAAGACGAACCATCTGGCATCTCAATTTTGACGATCTTTCCCTTTGCAGCAAGGACTTTGTAGGTTCCTTAATAAGAAGCTTCCAGCGGTTGCCAAACTCTATCAATTCTTAGCCAAATGTGTTGCCCTGGTTGCAGCTGAACTGTTTGAACACGAATGTGTCGGTCATGATGAATCCCTTCTGACAGAGTAGTGAAGTCTAGCTGACGCATATGTTTACTGAGCTGCTGAATGGATTCGACTTGCTCTTTAGTTGAAGGGTTTGTCTTGTTGAAGAATCTATATGAGGCATCAAGATGTCAGAGCCTGTCATGGCTGTGAAAGGTGAATGCCCATGTTCTGTTGGAATGGCTCTAAATAGAATTATATAACTCACTGAAAAGATTGCTCTCAAATTGTCGACCTTGATCTGTTGTGAGACACAAAGGTACACCAAACCTGCTGATCCAATGGCTTAAAAATACTTCAGTAACGGTTGTTGCCTTAATAGAAGAAACTGGAGCGCATTCAAACCAACGTATTGCTCTGTCGATAAATGCGACAACATAGAGTAGATCAGAAGTAAATTGATAACCGATTGTTTTGGAGGGCTTCAGTGGTCCTACTATATTTAACTATATCCATGTGAACTGTCTGAAAGCGATCACTGAAAGGATATATAGGTTGCTGTGGGAGGTTTTTATTGTGACGAGTGACTTTGGCTTTTTGACAGTCGAGGCAGCTGTTGACCCATTGTTTGATGTCTACTTTCATCTTTTCATCTTTGGCCAGAAATACCGTGCAGCAATCAAATTAGTAGACCCTTTAATTCCAGGATGGGCCATATTGTGGAGGTGTTGAAAAATTAACTGTCTCTGAGACTGTGGAACAAATGGACGTGGATAGGTGAAACTGTTTTTACAGAGAATTGTTAAATCTACAGAAAGCTGTTGTGGGGTAAGAGTGTCCTTGTAGTCTTGTGTTTTTGTGTCATTGGCCTGAGTTTTAGCAATGCTGGTTAGGTCAGGATGTTCAAGTTGTAATGCACTAACCGGTCTGGAGAGTGTGTCAGCAACTACATACTCTGCTCCTTTGATGTAATGCATTTCAGTGATATATTCTGATATGATGGAGAGCCGACGAATGAACTCAAACAGACCAAAAGGAGTTGCGACGGCCGTCTTCGGGATGTCATCAGGATGAATTGGAATGTTTTTGGAAGGGGTACCTGTCGGGCATAGTGATGCTGTTGAGCTTAAGGTAGTCCCCACAGGGTCGCCATTGACTGTTTTTTAAGGGACCATATGCAACGGACTAGCATACAGACTGTTGGAATGTCGAATAATCCCGGCTTTTAACAGAGTGGCAAATTCGGATTTAGCAGCCTCGTATTTGTCCGGTGGGAGTTGTCGAAATCGCAAGAAGATTGGTTGATTAGATGTTAATTTGATGGTGTGATGTGTGGATGGAGAGTTCGCTGAAGTTTCATCCAGCTGCCAAGGATATACAAGAGCTGTGTGACGATCAATGAAAGATTTGATGTTGGGAGGGATGTTGATCGGACACTCAAAAACTGGTGCAATCGTCTCTGCAGCTGTGGCCACCAAAACAGTGAAGAACGTAGTACTGGGATCCAAAAATTGGCGGTTGCGGCAGTCAACAAGCAGACGATGATGGCTGAAGAAACTTGCACCCAGTATTGGCTGTGTGGTGGTAGCTACAACAAACGTCCATGTGAAGTCCCTCCGAAGGTCTCAACTGCTCAGGGTGAGTGTGACTTCACCATGAACTTCCGAGAGTTTTCCATTAGCTGTGATCAACTTGATGCTGGTCTTTCGTACGTATACTGGAATGTTGGACAGAAACGATGGAGAACCCGTCTCCACCAAAAATGAAAATTTGTTTATTTTTTTGTAGAAAAGAGCGACACAAAATGTAGGGGCACCTTCGTTGGTCGCAACCAAGGGGAACTGTGTTTTTATCAACAGTTGACAGTTAATCGACTTAAATTGGAAAGTCGATTAACCTGCGAAAAAGTCAATTATCCTGCGAAAGAGTCGATTATCCTGTGAAGGAGTCGATTATCCTGCGAAGGAGTCGATTATCCTGCGAAGGAGTCGATTATCCTGCGAAAGAGTCGATTATCCTGCGAAGGTGTCGATTATCCTGCGAAGGAGTGGATTATCCTGCGAAGGATTCGATTATCCTGCGAAGGAGTCGATTATCCTGCAAAGGAGTCAATTATCCTGCGAAAAAGTCAATTATCCTGCAAAGGAGTCGATTATTCTGCGAAGGAGTCGATTATCCTGCGAAGGAGTCGATTATCCTGCAAGTCGATTAACCAGCGCACGCTTTGCTGGGCATGACAACAAAACGCATCCGCATGGGTCGATATAGGTATATTAACCAAAGTGACCGTTGTTGTTGTTGGTTATTTAAGTCCTTGTCACTTTTTCAGCGTTTAGGACCACACAAAAAACAAAACAAAAGTATTGAAATGAAAATACATAAGTAAAAATAAAATAGTAGTAAAATAAATAATATAAACAGGAAGTAGAGAAAACAATTACAACATATGAAAACATGGAGAAAACAAATCATGAAAAAAACGAGAAAAAAAATAAGTAAATAAAAAAAGAATAATAAAAAATAAATAAATAATAAAAAAAACATACATAAGAATAATAATATTGGACATAAAGTGTTATTCACAGTTAAATTAGTTTGTAGAGAATTGGTAATGGTAGTGGGTGAAATGTGGAGCAAGAAGTTGAAATAAAAAAAAAATGAAATAAAATAAAAATAAAAAAAATAAATAAAAAATAAATAAATAAATATTTACATAAACATTCAAGTTAACAAGACATAGAAATATTTACACACAGGTCCATATGGATTAATACTATCGAAAGAGTGTTTTCCAGAGTTAAAGTCAAATTAGATCTGGTTCATTTTGTGTGATCCAGTTAAAGATGAGGTCTTGGCATTTTGGGTTGTTTAGGATGGTTCCGATGTCAAAGCCTACTTGTTTCAATATTTTTTTTATTTCCTGATGGAGGGGTGCCCTTGTTCTGCAGCTTGTAAGGAAGTGCTTGACGGTCTCCGGTTCCTGACATGTGTCACAGAAACCTGTGCTGTGTTTCCCATAGACTTTGAGGTTGGAGTTTAAGAGACTGCAGTTGAGTCGGAGCCTGGAAATGATGACTTCTTTTTTTCTATTCATGTCTTGGAATTGTGAGTGGAAAGACGGCTGAGGATTTAGTTCTCTGTGATGGCTGCTCTGATACAAGTTTCGCCAAATTGCTTTCCATTCTTCAAATGTTTTTGTTTTAATGATATAACGAATATCATCAATAGTGTGTGGAACAGTAATTTGTATGGTGGGATGATCGGTTGCTATTTTAGCAAGTTTGTCTGCAGTTTCGTTTCCACGGATACCAATGTGGCTGGGTATCCATATTATTGTGCATGAGACTCCGTTGGTTTTGAGAGTGGTGATATGTTGTAGTATGTCTTGTATGATTGGTTTGATGCTGGAGCTGTCGTAATTAGATATAGCCTGGACGGAGCTGAGTGAGTCGGTAAATATGGCTATATTGTCGCCTGGTTCTTGCTGTACGGACCATTGGAGGGCTTTTTGAATGGCTGTAAGTTCAGCAGTAAAAATGGAGATGTTGTCGGTTGTACGCTGACTCAGCTCGTAGTTTTTACTAGGGATGAAGATTCCAATTCCTGTTTTTTCTTTTATTTTTGAGGCATCGGTGTAGATTTTTATGTTGTTATTGTAGTTATGTATTTTTTCTAAAAACGTCTGAAGAGCGCTAGGGTCTTCTTTTTGGATTCCGAGTAGAGTGATGTCAAGGTTTGGTAAAAATAGTTTCCACGGTGGTGTGTCGAAGTTAGGCGAAGGGTGTTCTTGGAGATTTTGGATTCTTTGGTCGTTAAAGTAGTTTTTCATTACCAATGGTGCTGTGTGTGGCTTTCTTTTACTCAGATTTGACTTGATCCATGTACTTCTCTTATTTGGGTCTGGAAAGTATATGATTCTGCTTGGATGGTGTGGGGTAATTTTGGTTTTTGCGGCGTAGATGGCTGTACGTTGTCTAAGACGTAATGAGATGGGAATTTCTCCACATACTACGAGCAGTGCATTACAGTTAGTTTTCCCACCTGCTCTACATGAAATTCTCAAAGCGCTGTTCTGTATTGTCTGGAGTTTCTTTTTGAGAGATTCATTGGCTTGGTTGAAGGCTTCGCCACCGTATTCTAGTATAGAGCAAATGGCTGCCTTGTAAAAAGTGAGAAGAGTTCTTTTATGGCTACCCCACAAAAGTCCTGTAATTGCTCTCATGAGGTTTAGTCTTTTTTTTGTTCTCGCAATGGCATATGCAATGTGTGGTCCCCATGTGGCTGCTGCGTCAAAGATAACGCCTAGAAACTTGTATTCGTGAACTTTGGTGATGTTTACCTAAGTTGGATAATCGACTTGCAGTATAATTGATTTGCAGGATAATCGACTTGCAGGATAATCGACTTGCAGGATAATCGACTTGCAGGATAATCGACTTGCAGGGTAATCGACTTGCAGTATAATTGACTTGCAGGATAATCGACTTGCAGGATAATCGACTTGCAGGATAATCGACTTGCAGGATAATCGACTTGCAGGATAATCGACTTGCAGTATAATCGACTTGCAGGATAATCGACTTGCAGGATAATCGACTTGCAGGATAATCGACTTGCAGGATAATCGACTTGCAGGATAATCGACTTGATGGATAATCGACTTGATGGATAATCGACTTGCAGGATAATCGACTTGCAGGATAATCGACTTGCAGGATAATCGACTTCAGGATAATCGACTTGCAGGATAATCGACTTGCAGGATGATCGACTCCTTCGCAGGATAATCGACTCCTTTGCAGGATAATCGACTCCTTCGCAGGATAATCGACTCCTTCGCAGGATAGTCGACTCTTTCGCAGGATAATCGACTCTTTCGCAGGATAATCAACTCCTTCGCAGGATGATCGACTCCTAGCCAGGATAATCGACTTTCCAATTAAAGTTGATTAACTGTCAACTGTCGATAAACCTTACAATAACCCGCAACCATGACGGCCCCATTCAGTTTTCCGACATCTGTTTTCTAAATGAAGGAGAAGCATTTCGAGATGGCGTGATTTGAACTCTACGTTTGTCTGGCCCTAGCACCATGGCCGACAAGATTTTGTTTCTGGGCCAAAATAAATGTGGTCGCTGGCGGGCAAAATGGCTCCACTGTTGTTTTAGTGACAGACGTCCTTCTTATGGCATCAACGTCCAGTGTGGTTTCCTGTATCACCTGTGTCTGCTGCGTTGGTGTGATGGTGATCAACTCGTTGGCTAATTTTCCGATCTCTTCTAAGGACGACGTTTTCTTTGCTGCTAATATGAGGGCAATGTTTGCAGGCAGCGACTTTTGGAATCTGTGTCGGACCAAATCATCAGACGCTCCAACTTGCTGAGCTAACTTCTTCATGGTCCGTAGATGCTGCGATGACCTGCCTGTCAGAGGATGGTTTTGAAAAAACCGGTCAAAGAGTTCGGTTTGGCTGGGCGTCGATTGTTAGAGGACTTCTACCTTCAGTCTGTTGTAGTCCATTGCTTCGACGGTATCGTCATCCAGGGACATAACTATCGACCCTGGTGGAGCTGCCAAGGCGTGGAAAAATTTGGCTGAGTTCGTCGAAATGCCCAAGAGAGCGAACTGTGCTTCCATTATCTTGAACCACGCCGGTGCCTCGGCTGGGTTGAAGACAACATGTTTTATGGAGATCGATGCTGCTTCTATGATCACGTTGGGGTCACCAATGAAGTGTGTGATAAGTAACTTCTTTAAACAGTAAAACACGGAAGAAAACAGTTTGATACACAATTTATTTATCAAGCAATTGGAATAATAATGATTATCCGGATCGTAAAGATACCACGCGAGCGAGAATCGGAAAGAGGAAGTCCCGATTGTACTTTGTTATTATATAGCCCCCACGCAGCAGGGATGTGCGTCAGTACAATAGCTACGCTATATGATGAGAGCGCACAAGCAATCGGAATAATAATGATTATCCGGATCGTAAAGATACCACGTGAGCGAGAATCGGAAAGAGGAAGTCCCGATTGTACTTTGTTATTATATAGCCCCCACGCAGCTACGCTATATGATGAGAGCGCACAATGGACATCCTTATCCATTATTAATGAAAATTAGGAAGTCCTTGGCTACACTATGAAAGGAAAGCGCAAACCAGCACATTGGAAAGTTCTGATAGAACTGGTAGGTCTCTAGAGGATAGCGGCCTAGCGGAGAAACCCGAAGCTAAGTGATGCACGTATATACGGTCAATGAGGTGAGAGATCACAACTAGAGGTGTGCACGGGGACGACTTTTCGTCCCCATCCCCAACCATCCCCGTGAGTGTCATCCCCATCCCCATCCATCCCCGCCAGTATTATCCCCAACCATCCCCGCAGTGTTTCATCCCCATCCCCAACCATCCCCGCCGTCTTTCAGTTTTTCATCCCCACCCCACACTTTTTATTCCATTTTTTAATCAATTCTGTACATCCTGTATTTTTCAGTACATCATTTCAACCCAACTATAACTTAAGCGTTGATATATAGAATTATAATTACACCATAATATGATTCAATACAATTTATTTATTTATTTAAGTCCATGAATAAATAAAAGTCGATATGAGTGCTTAAACCATTGTGCCATCGCGCGATTTTCACTTAGAATTTTACACATTTACCGCAAAAACTCGTCCCCATCTCTGCGGTATTCCCGCAACGTTTGTTTCCATCCCCGCGGTAACCCCGCAACGTCATCCCCATTACCGCGGTATCCCCGCACCATTCGTCCCCATTTCCGCGGAATTACCGCAAAATCCGCGGTATTCCCGCTGTCCCCACTACCGTGCACACCTCTAATCACAACCAAAACTTTCTTCTTTGTGCTTTTGTCTCCTATTGTGCTGGTTGCTAGAAGTTCCTGTTAGAAGTTCATAGTAAATTATTAAATTTATCAGAATTTTTATCAAATTTTGGTTAGATTATGTTTTATATAGTTTATTTCACTTCATTTTTACAAACTTTTATTTTGGTTACAATCTCTGTTTGTGTGTTTGTTTATGTGTGTGTGTGTCTTTTTCTGCATGCAAATCTTGCAAACAAAATTTAACCAGCTTTCTGACTAACTAGGAAAGCATAGCTTTATATTGGATTATAATTGACATTACATGATTCAATTAAAAAAAACTTTATTTGAACTTCTTTCGTATTTCTAAATCGAGTGTATTTGAAATCAAAGATTGTGTTGAAAAACTCGTTTTTTCTTTACATGTTTATTTTAAGTCTTTATCTTATTTTTACAAACTTTTATTTAGGTTACAATCTCTGTTTGTGTTTTTCTCTTTACGCAAATCTTGCAAGTAAAATTTAACCAGTTTTTTGACTAGCGGGGAAGCTGAAACTTTCAGCATAGCTTTATATTGGATGACAATACATGATTGGATTAAAAAAAAGTTTGTGTTGAAAAACTCGTTTTTTCCTTTACTTGTACAAACTGTTATTCAACTTACAATCTCTGTTTGTGTATGTGTGTCTTTCTCTGTACACAAATCTTACAAGTCTTAAAAGCGATTTTATAAACTAAAAGCCTAATAAAATAATTGACGAGTACCACAAATCACAAAACTTGAACTCATTTTTCGTGGCGATATGGGCAGCTTCTACAAATTTATAAATAGAAAGCTATCAATATGCTGTCCTTTGCAGGAAATTAAGAAATCAGATGGCACATTAACGTCGGATCCAGTGGTGATTGCCAACACCTTCAACAATTACTTTTCCAGTGTTTTCACTACTGACGATCAGTGTTGGGTAAAATACTGTCCAAATGTAATTTGAATACAAAATACAAATACTTTGTTAAGAAGTATTTTCAGTACAAAATACAAATAGTTTTTTTGAAAATATTTCAAATAGGAAATACAAAATGCATTAGAGTATTTTACTGCAAAATACTAAAATACGTTGTATAACACTTGATGCCGATACCTCACCATCATCAACACGCATCTCAAACATTTTTAACAAAAACAAGTCAACAGGGTAAATCTTTTATTGTAATAAAATAAACAGAGTCAACTTTTAAAATGAGAATTTGCTTTTAAAATTATTAATTGTTCAAAAGTTTCATCAGTTAAACGATTGCGGTGAGGGGTCATTATTTCCCCCCCCCCCCCGGTGCTGAACAGGCGTTCCACTGGAGCCGAAGATGGGATGACAGTGTTGTACCGCTTAAACATGTTTAAAACCACAAGGTATAATTTTAATGTGTTCACGTTTTTACACATGTTTTCCAAAAATGCTGTGGCCCCTGAATTATTGACTGTCACGGATGTAGCTGATTCAAAGGAGAAAAAATCGTCTTCTTCATCATGTTTCTTTGAATGGGAATCTATCACCACATCTGTTTTAGGAATAAAAGTTTGAAATGTGTCCATAAACAGTTTGTGAACACGACTTCTGTGGTTTTCTGGAACCCATCTCATTTTGAAGAATGGGTGTGTAACTGATGCTAAAATGAAATTGTTAACTTCAGAGTCAAACTGCAAATGTTTAGCATATCGCGCTCGTAAGCCTTTCAAAATCGATTTCGCAAGTGGTTGTACATGTCGGAGTGTTGATGAAATATTTACAATAGACTGCTCAACACGCAAGACAGACGGCATCATATAAGCCAAAGAAGATTCCTTTTCACCTTGGAGCTTTTCTAAAGCTGTGGCCAATGGTTTCATAACAAGTATAAATTCATCCAAAAAATCTAATTCAACAATGTTCAAATTTGGTATCTTCAAACTCGAAAATACAACTTTTAGATTGTCTTTAACTTCAATTACACGCTGCACAGAGTTGTAGAGTGAGTTCCATCTAGTTGCACATGGCTGAAGCAATTGCTTCCCACAAATATTTTTGACAATCTCAGCAGCTTTTGGACGGCCAGAAGCATTCCATAATGCGCTACATTTTCCCATGGCAGAGTTGTACAATCTCCTGTATGTCTGATTGTCTTTCAACGACTCAATTGCATCATGACTGGCCACTAAGTTTAAAGTGTGTGCAGCACATCGGTAGTGAGGAGGGAGAAATATTCCGGGTTCTTCATTTTCTGCATCCAACACACCGGACACTTCGACTACTTCAAAATCACCATCAAATTGTTTTTCTTCATACTCACTTTCGCTGTCAATGTTACTGTCAATATCATTCGTTGTTTCAAAGTCTTTGCTTGCAAACAATTTCGAAGAATTCGCCATCTAATATGGCCGGGATTCGACCACCACTGCCTGAATTTTCTGCCATCTTAGTATTAAAAAACTTTAAACTTTAATTCTAACGACAACGACCTATTTTTACTACAAACTCTAAAAACCAACTTCGCGCTAAGCTATCGAAACTTAAGGAAGTAAACATCGATTATGGTATAAAACCATGATAAAAACATAACATAAACATAACACTTATTTATTAATTTTAAAGTTTCCCGATCTTTATATTTTTGAAAATGTCAATAATCTATTTTGTATTTTATTTTTTGTTCAAAATATTCAAATTACTTTTCAAAATTATTTAAAATAAAAATACTAAATAAATTTTCTAAAAGTATTTCAAATCAAAATACAAAAATACTTAAAAATATTTTAAATACGAATTTCAAATATAATGTATTTGAAATATTACCCAACACTGCTGACGATGGAACAAGCACAGAAATGCCTCCGCGTACATTCAGTACGCTTGAAAAGATTGATTTCACCCCAGATCGCATCATCCAGATCCTTCGTAGTCTCAAATCTTCCAAATCGTCGGGTCCAGATGGTATCCCAAACAAGTTACTTAAAGAGTGTGCAACTGGTCTGGCCATACCACTTTGCCACATCTTCAATTTTTATTTCAATGCACATATGTTGCCTAACGATTGGAGCTCCGCGTATGTCACACCGATCCACAAAAAAGAAGCAACATCAGAAGTGGCTAACTACAGGCCCATATCTCTCACTTCCTCGTCTTGCCGTGCCATGGAAAAGTTAATCAACAAAGACATCCTCGCATATCTTCATCAAAACAATTTTATTACCCCAGAACAACATGGTTTCCTCAAGATGAAGTCTACATGTACAAACCTTATCGAGTTTGTTAACAATTGGACACAAGCAATTCAATCAAACGAGCATGTCGATGTTATCTACTTCGATTTCAAAAAGGCTTTTGATTCTGTTTCGCACCAAAAGCTTATAGTCAAACTCCAAGCTTATGGAATCTCTGGCGATTTACTGTTATGGTTAAAGGCATTTCTATCAAATCGATCTCAAACTGTGAAAGTGAATGGTCGCCTTTCTGCCTCGACTGACGTGATTACCGGTGTCCCCCAGGGCAGCGTACTAGGTCCAACCCTATTCCTCTTATACATTAATGACGTGGCTGATCTATTTCGAAATACCTCCGTGAAGATTACGTTATTTGCGGATGATATCTAATTGTACTCATCATTACCTCCTGACAATGTATCATTACAGTTAGCCATTAACAAATTAGTGCTGTGGAGTGAAACGTGGCAACTTCAACGAGCCCCCGAAAAATGTTTCCACTGCTCCATCAGAGGATCTCATTGTAACGCTCCAGTTTCTACATACTCAATCGGCTTGCAAAAGATATCACCTATTGATACCATCCGCGACCTTAGAGTATTCATTAACAACAAACAAACATCTAGGTCACATATCGACTATATTGTCCATAGAGCTCTCATCAGGATACGGCTTATCCTCAAATGCTTTCGTTCAAGAGACCACAATCTTCTCACAAGAGCATATACCATCTATGCCAGTCTCATCTTAGAGTATTGCTCCCCCATCTGGAGCCCTCATTATAAACAAATATATAAACAAGATCGAACGCACACAAAGATATTTCACAAGAGCTTTTCCCGACCTACGAAAATTACCGTACAGTATCAGACTCAAACGTCTTGGGCTCATGTCTCTGGAGCATCGCCGCTTGATAAATAACCTCTGTTTTTGTTACAATATCATACATGGTTTTGCCAACTGTAAAATAAAAGGCTTCCCAGAATTTACCCAGAGTACGCGCACTCGTGGCCACTCACTTCGTCTGCGGCAGAAGAGGTGTTCCAGAGACATCAGAAAACATTTCTTTACAAATAGAGTGATAAACCCATGGAACTCGCTCCTACCTGAAATTATAAACTCTTCAACCTTTTCCCGTTTCAAGTCCTGTCTCATGACCACAATTTAGCCAGGTTCTCGTCAACGGCTGACAGTCCTATCGGAGATGAGGTCAACAACACTGAACTTCTCATATCTACAAAGTTTCTTCTTTTTCTTGGGCATTACAGTGGAAAACATTTGGGAAATTATTCCTGATTAATCTACCCTACATTACATTCTCAATTGCTCCTCGCCGTAGTTTTATGGCATAAACTTTGAAGTCGAACCGTCATTTTGCGTCTCCTTACTTGGCATTCTCAATTGCTCCTCGCCTTTGTTATGTTGCTTGAACTCTGAGGTTGAACCGTCACTTTGCGTGTCCTTTCTTGTTTCTTTTTCTTCCGCTTTTGTTTTCTTTTTGTTCGAATGCACAATCACATTTCTGTTTTGTTTATATTGCTATCCAAATGGTGTAAGTGGCCGTTGGCCCTGCTATTTGACGACGTTGTAATAGTAATAATAAAAAAAACTTTTATTTAGGTTAAGTAAAATTTAACCAGCTTTTTGACTAGTTAGGAAACTGAAACTTTCAGCAAAGTTTTATATTGGATGACAGTACATGATTCAATTTTTAAAAAAAACTTAATTTGAATATCTTTCGTATTTCTAATATAATTGAAATAAAAGTTTATGTTGAAAAACTCGTTTTTTCCTTTACTTGTTATATTTATTTTGTGTCATACTTTTTCTGTCTATTCTGTTTTATACAAAAAATGACTTTCATATTGGTTTTAATCAATTTGATCCCAATTATTATTCCATTGTGATAAACTATTTTCTATTCATTATTATAATTAGTATTGAGAGCTAAAAATAATGGGGAAACATGGGAGATTGTGTGACGAGTCTTTAAAAGTTGTTGTTTCTGTTGTCAAAAGTGGATCGTTAGTAAAAACTAAAACTTCTAGAAATACTTTTGAGTCTGCATTAAAAAAGCTATAAAAAAAGCCGTCTCCTAGTCCGAAACCACTGGGTGTATATCAAAAACTACCCATTGCCGAAATGACCATTTACTAAAGGCATACACTTTAGTGATCATTTCTCAAAATTGCTATTTTTTAAATTTTAATACAAAGTATATGTAATTTAAAAAAAAATGAGAACAATAATTTTATTTTTTAGCCTCTCTTTTAAAATTCAACAAAAAAATTAGTGTTGCGGTAATACCCAATTTTATGCGTTTTTAAATAAACAATATATGAAACCAATAATTTATTTTTTAAAAATAACTAAAAACTTTGTCGGTAAAATGGGACGTTACACCTCCCCCCCAGGATGGGCATGTTAGCTACGGCCCTGGTCGTTTTATTAATTTTGTACAGTACTTTGTAACTCTTTGTCCAAGAAAAGTAACGAAGTAAAAGTAAGTCCGATAATATTACTTTGTTACAAGTAAAATTACTGAAAATAATCTATACTCCGTTACAGGCGAAAAGTACGTCGGATGTACTTAAATAAAGTAACGCGTTACTTTTATTTTGTTACCAAACAACACTGCTTATTCCGAAGTTTTTATCAGTTGGAAATTTGAATTGATACTTCCTCAGATTTCAAATCGTCAACATAACCATGACCAGATTGGCAGCCTGGAGCCGGACACGGTTGATACAGATGTACAAGTTTTTATTATTATTATTATTATTAACCATCTCAAACAAAAGGGCCAACAGACCACTTAAACCATTTGGATAAAAACATAAAAGAAACAAAAGAAATGCAATCAAAAGCTCGAACAAAAGAAAAAGCAAAAATGAGCAAAAAGAAAAACGAAAAAGAGGAAGAGACAAAACAATGGTGAAACAGATGTTTAAGTATTAGGTAACAGCGAGAAAATATCCTAACATAAAAGCGCAATGATGTATTATGTATTATGTATGTCACCCGATTTGATTTTCAACTGCAGGTCTGAAAAACTCACGTTGATAGGATAGGAGACGCTGAACACGGTTTGTTAGGGCACTTTTTTGTTAAAATGTTTAAATAAAAAGTTATTAGCCGCGAAAATTTAACGCTTTGCGGATATATATATATATATATAATATATATATATATATATATATATATATATATATATATATATATATATATATATATATATATATATATATATAATATGACAGTTAGTCATCCTATTTGTAGGCTCTTAAAACATTTCAACGCAGTGTTTCACTTCGCAAAAAATTACCTATCTGGCAGCAGACTAGCTGTCGAGTCGAGCCGAAGTAAGGAGTTCTGAGCCTATCATAGTCGTAGTCTAATGTTAGGTAGCTCCGAAAGACTGAGACTTCTAGCCATCATTTTTTGGTGATGGTCGGTGGCTCAGTTGGTAAGAGCGCTTGCATTTAGGCGAGGCGGTGTTGCCGTAGACACGTGGGTTCGATTCCTAGTAGAGTCTTATATATATATATGTATATCCGCAAAGTTTTTTTAATTATCAGCCATTAAAAGTTGGGTTTTTTAGTAGGCTTTTTTTCCAATATCACCAAATAAAAGTTTAGGCGTTTTTTTCTGTGATAGCCGCTACAGATTTTTTCGTGGGCTGTTTTTTCCGATGCCATCCAATAAATATTGTGTTTTTCGTAGGCGGTTATTTCCAAAAACATAAAACATAGGTTTTTTTCGTAGGCGGTTTTTTCACTATTACCCATTAAATGTGGTTTTTTAGGCTGTTTTATCCAATATCGTCAATTAAAGGTTTTTTTTCGTAGGCAGTTTTTCCAAAACGTCCAATCAAAGAGAGGTCCATTCCAAAACGTGTTCAAGTGAAAAATCATCTGCTACTGGCTATAATAGTCACACGCTTCGCGTGCGAAACGTGAGTAAAGTTATTACTATAATAGCGCATTGGTGTTGTTTTTGAGCTTAGAGTGCGATTTCAGTGCGACTATCTTGACTATTTATATGTAAAAACTCACACGCTTAGCGCGCGAAGCGTGCGTCAAGTGCTGGTCCCTACTATAAAAGCGCAATGATGTATTATGCATGTATTATGTATTATGTATGTCACCCGATTACCATCTGCAGGTCTGAAAAAACTCACGTTGATAGATTATGAGACGCTGAACACGGTTTGTTGGGGCACTTTTTTGATAAAATGTTTAATTAAAAAGTTATTAGCCGCGAAAGTTCTACACTTTGCGGATATATATAATGCATTGTACGTCATCTTTCAAGTTGAAAATAAATAAATCTTCGAAGTAGAGAGCCGGCGGGTTTCCCCAATTATAATTATATGAAAATATAAATTATTCCAATATTTTAATTATTAATAATATTATTAATAAAGAAAATTAACTAGCTTGCTATTATTATTTCTATTATTGGAAAGTTCAATGCTTTGCGGATCCATTTAATAAAATTATTATTAACGACATTTTACTATTTTGCAATTATTATTCCTTTTATTTTAATTATTAATAATATTAGTATTTACGAAAATTAACTAATTTAGATTAATTACCTATTATTGGAAAGTTCTACGCTTTGCGGATATATTTAATGAAATTATTATTAACGACATTTTACTATTTTGCAATTATTATTCCTCTTATTGTAATAATTGTTAACATTATTCCTATTATTGGAAAGTTCGACGCTTTGCGAATATATTTTGAGCATACGTCATAATTCAATATAAACACGTTGAAAATAAATAATTCACCGGCGGGTTTTCCCAATATCAGCCATTGAAGGTTGGGTTTTTTTGTAGGCGGTTTTTTTCATTATCAGACATTAAAGGTTGGGTTTTTTCGTAGGATGTTTTCCGATACCATCCAATAAATATTGTGTTTTTTGTAGACTGTTATTTCCAAAAACATCCAATATAGGTTTTTTTCGTAGGCTGTTTTTTCCAATATCACCCATTAAAGGTTTTTTTTTGTAGGCAGATTTTCTAAAATCATCCAATTAAAGAGAAGACCATTCCTAAACGTTTTCAAGTGAAAAATCATCAGCTACTGGCTAAAATAGTCACACGCTTCGCTTGCGAATCGTGCGTACAGTTATTGCTATGACAGCGCTTTCGTGTTGTTTTTGAGCTTAGAATGCGATTTGAGTGCGACTACCTTTACTATTAATATGTAAAAACTCACACGCTTCGCGCGCGTCAAGTGCTGGTTCCCTACTATAAAAGCGCAATGATGTATGTCACCCGATTAGCACCTGCAGGTCTTAAAAAACTCACGTTGATAGATCATGAGACGCTGAACAAGATTTGTTAGGACACTTTTTTGCTAAATTGTTTAAATAAAAAGTTATTAGCCGCGAAAGTCTAACGCTTTGCGGATATATATAGCATCGTACGTCATCGCTAAATATAGACAAGTTGAAAATAAATAAATCACCGAAGTAGTAGTCGGCGGGTTTTTTATTTATGTAAATTATTATTAACGACAATTTACTATTTTGCAATTATTATTCCTCTTATTTTAATTATTATTAATAACGAAGATTAACTATTTTGCTAATATTATTTCTATTATTGGAAAGTTCGACGCCTTGCGGAAATATTTAATGAAATTATTATTAACGACATTTTTCTATTTTGTTATTATTATTCCTCTTATTTTAATTATTAATAATATTATTAATTACGAAAATTAACTAATTTGCTAATATTATTCCTATTATTGGAATACGCCATAACTCAATATAAACAAGTTGAAAATAAATAAATCACCGAAGGAGTAGTCGGCGGGTTTTTCCCAATTTTAAACAAGTTGTAAATTATTATTATTAACGACAATTTACTATTTTATAAAACGTGTTCATATGCAACTAGCTATAATAGTCACACGCTTCGCTTGCAAAGCGTGCGTAAATTAATAATATAATAGTTAATAGCGCATGGGTGTTGTTTTTTAGCTTGGCTTAGAGTGCGATTTGAGTGCGACTAATTTGATTATTAATATGTAAAAACTCACACGCGCGCGAAGCGTGCGTCAAGTGGTGGTCCCTACTATAAAAACGCAATGATGTATTATGTATTATGTATGTCACCCGATTACCATCTGCAGGTCTGAAAAAACTCACGTTGATAGATTATGAGACGCTGAACACGGTTTGTTAGGGCACTTTTTTGTTAAAATGTTTAAATAAAATGTTATTATCCGCGAAAGTTTAACGCTTTGCGAATATATATAATGCATCGTACGTCATCGCTGAATATAAACAAGTTGAAAATAAATAAATCACCGAAGTAGTAGTCGGCGGGTTTTCCCCAATTTTAAACAAGTTGCAAATTATTATTAACGACAATTTACTATTTTGCAATTATTATTCCTCTTATTTTAATTATTAATAGTATTATTATTAACGAAGATTAACTATTTTGCTAATATTATTCCTATTATTGGAAAGTTCGACGCTTTGCGGATATATTTAATAAAATTATTATTAACGACATTTTTTATTTTGTAATTATTATTCCTCTTATTTTAATTAATAATAATATTATTATGTACGAAAATTAACTAATTTGCTAATATTATTCCTATTATTGGAAATTTCGACGATTTGCAGATATATTTAATGAAATTATTATTAATGACATTATTTATTTTAATATATTATATATAATATATTAATATATTAAATAAAAAGTTATTAGCCTTAAAAGTTTAACGCTTTGCGGATATATATAATACATCGTACGTCATTGCTAAATATAAACAAGTTCAAAATAAATAAATCACCGAAGTAGTAGCCGGCGAGATTTTCCCAATTTTAAACAAGTTGTAAATTATTATTAACGACAATTTACTATTTTGCAATTATAATTCCTCTTATTTTAATTATTAATAATATTATTATTAACGAAGATTAACTATTTTGCTAATATTATTCCTATTATTGGATAAGTTCGACGCTTTGCGGATATATTTAATGAAATTATTAACAACATTTTTATATTTTGTAATTATTATTCCTCTTATCTTAATTATTAATAATATTATTATTTACGAAAATTAACTAATTTGCTAATATTATTTCTATTATTGGAAGGTTTGACGCTTTGCGGATATATTTTGAGCATACGTCATAACTCAATAAAAACAAGTTGAAAATAAATAAATCACCGAAGTAGTACATCGGCGTGTTTTCCCAATATCAGCCATTGAATGTTGGGTTTTTATCATTATCAGTCATTAAAGGTTGAGTTTTTTCTTAGGCTTTTTTTCACTATCACCCAATAAATGTTGTGTTTTTCGTAGGCTGTTTTTCCCTATCCCATCCAATAAATCTTGTGTTTTTCGTAGTCGGTTTTTTCACTATCACATAATAAATGTGGTTTTTTTCGTAGGCTATTTTTCCAATATCGCCAATTTAAGTTTTTTCGTAGGCAGTTTTACCAAATTCATCTAATCAAATAGTACTATCACATTAATAAATGTGGTTTTTTTCGTAGGCTATTTTTTCCAATATTGCCCATTTAAGTTTTTTTTCGTAGGCAGTTTTTCCAAAATCATCCAATCAAATAGAAGACCATTCCAAAACGTTTTCAAGTGAAAAATCATCTGCTACTGGCTGAAATAGTCATGTGCGTAAAGTTATTACTATATAAACGCTTTGGTTTTGTTTTTGAGCTTAGAATGCTATTTGGGTGCGTCTACCTTTACTATTAATATGCAAAACCTCACACGCTTTGCGCGCGAAGCGTGCGTCAAGTGCTGGTATTAAGGATAAAGAGGCAAAATAGTCGTGAAACGCCCGCTTATAACATTATGTTAAAAACTTTGAAAGATCAGTCAGATTGATCAGGCACTTGAAACGGCTGTAGGTGGATGAGTTAACAACATCGTGGGGTAATGCATTCCATACTGTTATGATTCTGTTGCTGAAGTAGAACTTGGTTGCATTAATTCTGTGCATTCCAGGTTTTAACTTGTAGCGCTGGCCCCTTGTGGCTAAGTAATCTGATACTTGGAGTTTTGTAGTTAAGTTTGAGTCGGTAAGGCCGTTTTAAATTTATAGCAGAAGCAGAGATCGATAATTAGTCTTCGATGTTGTAGTCATTTAAGACCAAGGATGTCGAGGCGAGTGAAATAAGGCAAGTGTCGGGCGGCAGGAATCATTTTAGTAAATTGTCTTTGAACACTCTCAAGTCTATCAATCAGGTATTTGTGATTGGGGTTCCATATTACAAAAAAATATTCTAGTAAGGGTCGTACATATGTAGAAAATGCTCTTATCAGAACGGCAGGATCTTTGGTTGTAAAGGCTAAGTTGATCAATCGTGATTGCACGGACGCTGCATAAACAGTATATGCTTCCTGAATTTGAGGTCACTGTCGATCAGCACGCCAAGATCTCTTGCATGTGCAGCAGTCGTCAGCTGGTGTGAGCCAATGTGGTAAGAAGGTGCATCTAGAGATTTACTTGCATGACCGTAAATGGAGCAGATAAAGCATTTTGACAAAGCCAAGTTCAATTGCCACAAATCACTCAATGATACTATTTCGTTTACCGTTTGCTGGATCGCAGGGCTTCCAGATTGAAAAGTTGTATACAATTTGATGTCATCTGCGAAGAGCTTTATCGAGAAAGATTTAAACACAGGGCTGTCTGTGACGTCATTTATATATACCAGAAAGAGTATTCGTCCGAGAACACTTCCTTAGGGAACACCGCTGGTAACTTCCTTTAATTCTGAATGATATCCATCAACAGGCCCGTAGCTAGCGGGGGGCTGGGAGGACTGCAGCCCTCCCCCCCCCCACTAAAAATGTAAGCCCCCCCCCCACTAAAATTTTAAATAAAATTAAATAAAAATAAATAAAATAAAGGTAAATTTATATATAAAATTAATAATTTGCATGCCTGTAGAATGAATAATTGGTACAACCCATACCAAAAAAGAGCAAAAGTACAGATTAGCACGCTACGTGATTCTGTTATGAGCAAAATAGTGTTCACCGGAGTGGAATCAGCTTTGTGCTGTTTATTTTAGCATGTTGGACGGTATATTAGGAGAGTTGATGGAGAGCCTTGTTGATAGTTATTTAAGTTATTCTAAAGGTTTGACTTGTGCAGTGTCTGCCCTTTTATCAACATCAGACAAGTTTTTAGATGTCAACGACCTTAAACCGTTGACGCAACTGCTAAAACAAGACAGGCATGACGATGTTGAAAACTATATTGCAGACGAGGCTCTCATTACAAGTAGGTTTCTAAAAAACAAATTTCAACCAGGCTGCAGTTTCCAGGAAGTGATGGATGTTATGCTGGACTATAAAAATGCATTTCCTACACTAAATTGGCACTATTAAGCTGCAATGACTCTCGGCAATTCGATTGCCACTTGTGAAAATTTATTTTTTTGTCTAACACGAATACTACAATCACAGAGAAGATCAATGTCCCATGAGAGAAAAAGCAAACTTGTACTTCTGGCATTTGAAAAATCGCTCTGTAAAGCAATTGATATGGATACCTATCAAATACCAGGAATGCAATAAAATAAAATCGAATTCAAATAATTGTCTTGGCAATGATCAAACCATATTATAATGAAAGGCACTTTTTCGTTTAGTTTCTCATTTCAAGTTACTACACATCCATTCATGTTTTACACATAAAAATTGTCATGAGTTTCATAATCAGTGCTTGGACGTAGTCTTACAATATTATAATAACTTTAATCTTACAGTTTTAGAACAGAGAAAGAAGCTAATTCAGCTTAGCTGACAAATTTTGGCTTTTGATTTTTGAATGACTCTCAATAATTCAAACTATTTTCACAATTTAGTATTTTTTAGTACTAGTCTGACACTGCAATACTATTAACCCCAATATTCTGAACTGATTAATTTAAAGAAACAATTTAAAGCTTACTCTCAAACCACACAATCTTTATAGCAATATAAATTTAATGGTAGACTTGATATATAATCTAATCTTCTATTTAGATTGTTTCGAAACTGATTTATGTGTAACACATGAATGGATGTGTAGTAACATAAATGAGAAGCTAAACTAAATAGTACATTTTATTATAATGTGGTTTGATCTTTGTCAAAACAAATATATTTAAATCCGATTTTATTTGATTGATTTCTTGGCATTTGATACAGTTGTACAAGTTTTTATCAAAAATAAAATAAACAAGTTATTGTATTGTGGACTATAACGGTTGTCTTAACCAGTCATTAAATTTGGACAATTTGATTCAGTGCTGTCATCCCAGTGGTGTCTCATGCACGCATCAAAAATTAAGATTGTGGATAACAACAAACATGTTGTTATTTGACAAAATTGCCTGTGGAAATTGTTAACTTTTGTTATTACGAGCAGCAATATTGCAACTCTTAGAAAATCTAAAATCACATAATAGGATATCCAAAATTGGATGCCATTTTGTGTCAAATGCTACAAAATGCTTTGGCGAATCTCCTTATCGCGAGGGGCTTTGCACCTGCGGCGCTCGCGCTCAGGTTTCTTCGGTGCCCTCGTTCGTCAGTAGCCCCCTACTAATTTTCATAGCCCCCCACTCACTAAATCCTGCCTACGGGCCTGTCCATCAATGCAAACAAGCTGCGCACGAGAGCTCAAGAAGTCGAAAATCCACGCTAACAAATCATTACATTATTCCATAACTTTTCAGCTTAGCAATAAGTTTGACGTGAGAAACAGAATCAAACGCCTTTTGGAAGTCAAAATATATTATATCGGTACGTTCACGATTCTGTAAGGAGGTGGACCAGTCATCAAGGCATTCGAGCAAGTTTGTACAAATAGATCTGGATTTTATAAATCCGTGCTGGTGGCTAGAGAAAAGGTTCTGTTTAAAAAAAAAAGCCAAAATGATTTTGGTGATCACTTTCTCCATGACGCCACAACAGGTACAGGTAAATGAGATAGGTCTGTAGTTGGAAGGATGACTTGTCGGACCCTTTTTATGAATAGGAGAAATATGTGCAACTATCCAGTTTTTGGGTAACGTATGCATTTTAAAAGACATGTCAAATATATGACAGAGAGGAGCTGCTAAACTGTGGGCGCAATGTTTAAGAAGGATGTTTGGGATACCATCAGGACCAGAAGAGCACGAACCTTTGAGACTTTTGAGAATTAAGAAGACGTCATCAGTAATAAATGAGATTTCTCCAAATGTCTCATTCGTTCGTTGTATTAATTGTGGGGTTTTTCCGTCATCGATTGTAAAAACACTTGCAAAGTATTCATTGAAGATGTTTGCTATTTCTAATGGGTCGGAAGTAAAATCGTTGTTGCCGGTCAAAATACTAGATATTTCTAAATGTTGAGATAATTTGCTATTGACATATCTGTAAAAGCTCCCAGTGTTCTTTGCAGAAATGATTCTACGTTCTGCGCAGGCCCAGAATCTTTTTGCAGCCGCCGTACACATTTTAGCAAATGTTTTGTATTTATCTCTATCAATCTGGTCTTTTGTTGATTGCCATTTCTTCCAGAAAAATAATGTGGATTTGTACAGTTGACGAAGTGATTTTGGGACTTTATTTCGTCGTTTTCGAGGACCGCGTGTCTCGCATCGCAGAGGAACAAAAATAATCAAAAATAAAATAAGCAAGTTATTGTATTGTGGACTATAACGGTTGTCTTAATCAATAATTAAATTTGGACAATTAGATTCAGTGATGTCATCCCAGTGGTGTGCCATGCACGCAACAAAAACCAAGATTGTGGATAACAAGCAAACTGTTATTTGACAAAATTGCCTGTGAAAATTGTTAATTTTTGTTTTTACGAGCAACAATATTGCAACTCTTGGAAACCTAAAAGCACATAATAGGATATCCAAAATTGGATGCCATTTTGTGTCAAATTCTAAAAAATGCTTTGGCGAATCTCTTTATCGTGAGGGGCTTTGCACCTTCGGCGCTCGCGCTCAGGCTTCTTCTGTGCCCTCGTTCGTCAGTAGCCCCGTACTAGTTTTCATAGCCTTCCCACTCACTAAATCTTGCCTACGGGCCTGAGTAATAAAGTGCTGTTTTCGAACCGTGTTTAGAGTCTAACATTATATAATTATTGAAACTATTTATAATATATAATATTACTGTTATACGGTTTTTGTAATAATTGTCCATGCTATTTTTAATGTATTGAACCTTTATTAGCGTCATTATTATTAGCTGTGGTTTTGTGTGTCTATTAATAAAGTTGTGTCTGATTTATTGTTACATATAAAGTGATTATTATCATTAACATTTTCGGAAACATCTTCATTGTAAACATCATTGAATGATAAAACTAAGAGTTTTGATTAATCAACTTCAAAGAAAACTAGAAGGCATGCACAAGAACAATTTCCTGTGACAATAAACAAATTAGACGGGTTCCACGACTTTTAATACCGCGACATTTGGTACCGCTACATTTAATACCGGACGTTTGATCCCGCGATATTTAACCTGATGACTTTTTATCCCGCGATATTTAACCTTATGACTTTTTATCCCGACGACTTTTAATCCCGAGTCATTTAATCCCAATGACTTTTAATCCCAGTGACATTTAATCCCGCGACATTTAATCCCGCGACATTTAATCCCGGCGACTATTATTACCGGTGATTTTTAATACTGTAACCATAGCCTTTTACATGACAAAGTTTAATACCGGTGACAGTTATTCCTATTTGCGTTTAATATTATGAGAGTTTAAACCATAAAATTAATAGTTAATACCAGAATTGCAAAAACGTTAAGGCTGTTAAAAGTGTTGAAACAGAATCAAAGTTATCAAAATTATTTCATAAAATTACAGTAACACATATAGAAAAAATTGAATTTCAATAAGTTTATGAATATGAGAGATGAACCAACGCACGGATGAAGATGAGAACCTCGGTTTGACCATACATGGGCGCAGGGCCGTCGTGAGAAGGGGCTGTTGGGGCTGTCGCCCTGGGCCCCCGTTGGTTTTAGGGCCCACCACAGCTGGGAATTGAGCTTAGGTCGGAATAGTAAGCCAGCTGCAGTTGATGAGTCTAAAATAATGCCCCCTTAAAAGATAATACAGGGCAATAGTTTAAACTAGTGGTTTTGCCCGTCCCAAGGACGGATGCTTTAAAATTACGATGTACTTTGGATACATTTTATAAAAAATAGTCAACAAAAACAAAATGACATCTGATAACCATAAAAAAAAATTTTTTATATATAAGCAAATTTAATGAAATTTTTTATTGTGTTTAAATTTTCGATTTACTTACGTATCTATATATATATATATAAATGAATGTTTGTATGTATATATGTATGTATGTATGTATGTATGTATGTATGTATGTATGTATGTATGTATGTCTTTTATGCATTGCTACACCACACCATTCATCCGATCGTAATGAAATTTTCACACAACCTTGAGAGTCAAGGGGAATCAAATATAAAGAAAAAAATTTGAAATCCGTCACAAAATGAGCGGAGCGGAGCGGGTGAGCGAGCGGGAAATTATATATATATATATATATATATATATATATATATATATATATATATATATATATATATATATATATATATATATATATATATATATATATATATATATATATATATAAGTTAATCGAGCGGTTCCGCCCGGCGATGACAGCGGATCCGTGCGTGTGGACCGCCCGTCCGCATTCCCTCATTTTACTAACTGCGGCAACATAACTTTCCGCAGACGAAAGTGATCAGCCGCATTTCATTCAGTTCTATACTTTTATACTTATACTTTTAATTCATTTCAGTCCTAACCTATTACTCTCGTGATCCTTTCATTCCGATTTTATATTTCATATTTTATCTTTCGTGTCGGCCATCGCTTCGCTGGTCACAACGGAAACATCTACTTCTCGGCATGCTATTCGTTTACCGTTTCGCTGGTTGCTTCGTGGTTTTAGAAGTCGATTTCTAGTAAGTCTACATATCTTCCAAAACTGTTTTTCATTCTATATCAAACACCCAACAATATATAACGCAGTTTCACTCCACTTCACGTCTTCTGTTTTTACAATAGTATTCCTGTCTTTTATATACCATGTACCTCGGTTTAATTTTACTTCACACCATTTTACCTCCGCTTGGTTTTATCACAACTATATATATATATATATATATATATATATATATATATATATATATATATATATATATATATATATATATATATATATATATATATATATATATATATATTCGGGGGTGAGTAATAAAATTCAAAATCGGTAATTGTGTAATAGAATTCAAATTTAGGTTACGTAACAACGTTTGAAAGCTTCAAGCAAGATTTAGCCAAATCTATTTTATGTTTTATGGGCTAAGAGAAGTTAGGAAAGAATGAAAATGAGAAAATGAGTGCGTGCGAGAACGGGAATGAGAGAGCAAGCATGAGCGAGAACGGGAGAGCAAGCGGGAACGGGAAAGCGACCGGGAACGGGAGCGGAAAAGAGACCGGAAGCGGGAAAGCGGCCAGGAACGGAAAAGCGACCGAGAACGGGAAAGCAAACGGTAGCGGGAAAGCAACCGGAGAAGGAAACCTGAGCGAGAGAGACAAACACTAGAAAAATCTCTAAAAACCCCGGGCAACTCCGGGCACTCCGCTAGTTTCATATAAACTCAAAGGATTAAAAATTAAAGAGTGCAATAATTAGTTATTAAAAAAATTCAGTATACAGAACATTTCTTGTGAATTGCCGGCTATCGTTGAAAAGTGGTCCTTCAAGGGTTAACGACAGTTTTTTAGTAGCAGCAAACCATAAGACATTTAAATTGAAAAAGTTTATTAAAATATCAAATTCAGTAGATGTTTTTTCTGCGAAAAAATGTCAATGACGGCCTTTTCATTAATGTGAAGGTTGCGATTGAAAGTCATCTGGGCAAGCCCGTTCAGTCTTGTCTTACCCATTGTAGTGCATAGATAAGATTTGAGTTTGCGCAAAGTTGAGAAGGATCTCTCGGCTGTCGCGGATGAAAGAGGCAACGTAATAAAGAGTTTTAGAGCAGCGTATTTATCTGCGAATATATGGAATCGGGTCGGGTCAGATTTTCTGGTGGGTCGGGTCATCTAAATTGGACCCATGGACAGTGGCTTCTATCCCCCCCAAGTGGCCGGGCTCAATTCCCCCCTAAGTAGCTAAGCTTTCCCCCCTCCTCCAAGTTGCGACCGCCATTATTTTTAGTATTTCACCTTTTATATATATATATATATATATATATATATATATATATATATATATATATATATATATATATATATATATATATATATATATATATATATATATATATATAGTTTGAGTTTTAATACACTTTTTTGTTCTTTCTATACACATTTTCCTCAACAATTCGTCTAATTTCGGTATAATACCTAAACACAGAAAAACAACACACGTTAATATTGAAAAAATCATTTAAAACTATAAATCCAAATCTAAATTTATTTAATTAAAAGTTTCTGTAGCGGTTTTGATGTTGCAGCAAATCTATCAATGATTTTATCTACAGGAATGTTTTCCAAAATGTCTTTTTCTGAGGCAAGTATTAATAATGAAGAGAACCAATCATCCAACATTGAGGTCCTTAACCGGTTCTTAATGAGTCGAACCCTGCTCATCGCTCTTTCGGCACTAGCGCTTGTAATTGCAAGCGACACAAATATCTTGTACACGATGTCCAATGCGGGAAATCCAGACAATTCCTGAAGCGCTCTAAGTGGTTTGACAAAACTTTGTTCGGCCCATTTTTTACAATTATTAACTTTGCTATCGGTTTCAATATCGTCATCTTCATTTTCACTTTCATTCTGCATCGAACGTGTGCCGGACTTCCGATCGTTTACGCATATAATCGTGTGTAGTTTTTGAAAGACTGGTCTAAACTCTGTTAATTCTTTTGCAACATTCATTGCATCCATCTCGTAAAAATTGCACAACATCAACAGAGGATTTACAAGGTTTCCACTGACCATTTGCGTCTTGAAATTCAATAACTTTATATTTGATTTCCATATTCCTAAGCAGGCCCGTAGCTAGCGGGGGGGCTGGGGGGCTGCAGCCCCCCCCCCTAAAAATGTAAGCCCCCCCACTAAAATTTTAAATAAAAGTAAATAAATAAAAGTAAATTTAAATATAAAATTAATAATAATAATTTGCATGCCTGTAGAATGAATAATTGGTAAAACCCATACCAAAAAAAGAGCAAAAGTACAGATTAGCACGCTACGTGATTCTGTAATGAGCAATATAGTGTTCACCAGAGTGGAATCAGCTTTGTGCTGTTTATTTTAGCATGTTGGATGGTATATTAGGAGTGTTGATGGAGAGCGTTGTTGATAGTTATTTAAGTTATTCTAAAGGTTTGACTTGTGCAGTGTCTGCCCTTTTACCAACATCAGACAAGTTTTTAGATGTCAACCACCTTAAACCGTTGACGCAACTGCTAAAACAAGACAGGCATGACGATGTTGAAAAATATATTGCAGACGAGGCTCTCATTACAAGTAGGTTTCTAAAAAACAAATTTCAACCAGGCTACAGTCTCCAGAAAATGATGGATTTTATTCTGGACTATAAAGATGCATTTCCTACTCTAAATTGGCACTATTAAGCTGCAATGACTCTCGGCATCTCGACTGCCACTTGTGAAAATTCATTTTATTGTCTAACACGAGTACTACAACCACAGAGATGATCAATGTCCCATGAGAGAAAAAGCAAACTTGTACTTTTGGCATTTGAAAAATTGCTCTGTAAAGCAATTGGTATGGATACCTATCAAATACCAAGAATGCAATAAAATAAAATCGGATTCAAATAATTGTCTTGACAATAATCAAACCATATTATAATGAAATGGACTTTTTAGTTTAGTTTCTCATTTCAAGCTACTACACATCCATTCATGTTTTGCACATGAAAATTGTCATGAGTTTTATAATCAGTGCATGGACGTAGTCTTACAATACTATGATAACTTTAATCTTACAGTTTTAGAACAGAGAAAGAAGCTAATTCAGCTTAGCTGACAAACTTTGGCTTTTGATTCTTGAATGACTCTCAATAATTCAAACTATTTTCATAATTTAGTCTTTTTTAGTGCTAGTCTGACACTGCAATACTATTAACCCCAATATTCTGAACTGATTAATTCAAAGAAACATTTTAAAGCTTACTGTCAAACCACACAATCTTTTCAACAATGTAAGTTTAATGATAGACTTGATTATAATCTAATCTTCTATTTAGATTATGACAAGTTTTATGGGTAACACATGAATGGATGTTTAGTAACTTAAAATAAGAAAGTAAACTAAATAGTACATTTTATTATAATGTGGTTTGATCTTTGTCAAAACAAATATTTAAATCCGATTTTATTTTATTGATTTCTTGGCATTTGATACAGATGTACAAGTTTTTATCAAAAATAAAATAAGTAAGTTATTCTATTGTGGACTATAACGGTTATCTTAATCAATAATTAAATTTGGACAATTTGATTCAGTGCTGTCATCCCAGTGGTGTGCCATGCACGCATCAAAAATCAAGATTGTAGATAACAACAAGCATACTGTTATTTGACAAAATTGCCTGTGGAAATTGTTAATTTTTGTTATTACGAGCAACATATTGCAACTCTTAGAAAATCTAAAATTAAATAATAAGATATCCAAAATTGGATGCCATTTTTTGTCAAATGCTACAAAATGCTTTGGCGAATCTCCTTATCGCGAGGGGCTTCGCGCCTGCGGCGCTCGCGCTCAGGCTTCTTCGGTGCCTTCGTTCGTCAGTAGCCCCCCTACTAATTTTCATAGCCCCCCCACTCACTAAATCCTGCCTACGGGCCTGTTCCTAAGCAAAATAAAACGCGATTTGTAAAACTTATTGTAAAAGAAAACAATTTTAATGGTTATATAAACGTCCGGGGAACGAACATTATCCGCCGGACGTTCCCCGTGTGAAAATTTGCAAAATATAATAAGAACTACTAGACTAAATTTTTAACTATTAACTATAATTATAAGTAAAAAATAGTTTTAATGGAATTTCCGAGGTGGAAAATGTCCTACATTCAATACGGCTGGGTGTATGTATGTATATATGTTTGTGTAAATGCTAAAACTTTTTGTAACCCTGTAAGTTGGCGCAGAAATCGCAAAACCACAAAAATATGTGTTGATGTTTAAAAATCCGTCTCAATTTTTCAAAATTATTTCTTTTACAATGATAAGGTAAGCTAACCTAGTACATTTGAAAGCGTGACGCTTTTGACCATGCTCCATCCATTTATCAGATCGAACCAGGTTCCCGCAGGCTAACTCGCAACAACGTAACTTAAACTTGGATTTTTCTCGCGGCATACTCTTTTCTTTAACAAAGTAAACAAATTGTGAACAAGAAAGAGTCAAAAAGAGTCAAGTTTATTTTATATAGCCGTCATCAGTCGTAGAACTTATCAGCATTCATGGGCTTCAGCATAAATTATGTTCCATGTCCATTCGGTTGCGGCTACATCGTGAAGCGTATTAGATGAGCTATATGAAAGATAAGATGGACATTAAATGTTAATTAACGAATCTCGAGTCAAGGTTGAGAAGCCACACGACGTCTCACGACTCTCACGTCGTTTAGATATATTTTTTAGGTTCCATCGAAATTTCGAAATATATGGATTTTTAAACTTTTTTCCTTACCCCCTTTTTATTTTTTCTTCCCCCCCTGTTTTTTGCCGGGCGAAGCTGCGCCCGGCTGTATAAGGATAGAAGCCACTGCCCATGGACCCCAACAATGGAGATGTGCAGAGCGCACAAAATATTGAAAAAATAATAGAGAATATACATCGAAAAAAAATTGAAAAACAACCCATGACACGGGCACGCGCGTCACTTTACACGGGGGGCATGGGCGGGAATGTTACGAAACGGTATAGGTAATTTAATAGAATTTTTAGCGTAAGTTTAATTATTATCTCTTATTAATAATTTAAATATTTATTTAATCTACTCCGACAAATAATGTCATAAATAATTTAATATTATAATTCGCATAGTGAAAATGTGTTCGCAAATTATACCTTGTTTCGCACCAAATCTTTTTGCAAAAAAATCGCGGTTTACCCTTTCGCAGCTTACTGGCATTTTTCAATTCGCGGATTACCCATGACGGTGTACAGTTTACATATTGTCGACGAATTTGTGCTATAAAACTTTTGTGTTTAAAGATAATGAATGTCGCAATTGTGATTTTGTTGTTTTTTTTAATTGTTTCTGAATCAAAGAAGCATATTATGAACGTTTTTCAAGATGATCGAAGCTATATCCACCTTACCAGTTTCGGGTTTTCTGAAAAAGGTAGGTGTTGTTTAAAGAGACGTTAAATAGCTGATTATTATTTAACGTAAAATTGGGTAAAGTTCTAGTATAGCGTCCCGAACCGATTTCTATAAAACACATTCTCGGCTATAATTAGCTAATTAGGGTCAAAATGGGACTATTTTATTGAAAAAATCGACCCCAACCGCTAAAGTGAAAGGTAATCTTTCACTTTAACGGCCGGATGTGTGAAAGATTAGGTGTCTACCGGAGTTGCCGACCGCAATGACGTAGGAACTTGCCCCGATGTTTTTTAAGATCGTACGAAGTTGCCGACCTCGTCAAAAAATTTTCTGAAGTAATTAATAATATTTTTCGTTCGAACGAATCGTTCAAAAATAACGAATCATTTAAATAATCCAACTGAGACTAAAAAGAATCGTTCAATCTTATTTGGTTTATTTACATAATTGGCGTGGAGGCAGAGCTCAAAGAACTTGCCAGCCAATGTCAAAGAGCCTCAACTTTGGTTTATTACTATCACACGGTCAGTTTCTCACAAGGTTAAGCGAAAAGTAAACGTAAATTAAAAAGCAGCTCTACTTTATTCTACTAGCATAATAGAGTTAAATATGCAAATAATGCATAAATAAATAAACTTAACTATTGCGCAGCGAACCAGTAAGAATCATTTTTATTGTTAAGAAAACATTTAATTAATATTAAAAATAATTATTGTTAAAAAAATTTAATGAAGAATAAAAATAATTATTGTTAAAAAAATTTAATGAAGAATAAAAATAATTATTGTTAAAAAAATTTAATGAAGAATAAAAATATTATTTTTTATTTAAATTGACACTGTACTGAACAGTACACAACAGTCTGTACGTATCAATTTTACAGTTCAAGCCTCACCGGCGTCACCAGCGTAACTCCCTTAAGCAAGGAGTTCACTCGCATTTGCTAAAGGGGTAGCGCCTATAAATGGCTGCCTCTTTAAAGAACCCTTCAGTGGCCTTGAAGTCCTTTAGGATTTACGCCACTCTAAATATTGTCAAAAATTATTATTATTATTATTATTATTATTATTACCAGCCACATGCTGGGAGTGTGCCTTTGAAATTCTTTCCTCCTGTCGGATATATTTCGGCTATCATCACATTCAAGAGCGTGCATCATAGATCTATGGCGTGCATCTTCCCGCTAACAATTTTTTCGCAAACACGGCATAACGACATTTTCGACAAGAAAATAGAGATAGGCGAGTTCGAACGAAAAATTTTAAATGATCCAACTGAGTCGATTCACTGAGTATAAAAAAATTGTTGATAATTGCTTTTGTTCTTTTGAAATGACTAAGTAGGAAATAGAATAAAATATATATTTTATATATATATATATATACAAACATATATATATATATATATAACAAATTGTTCATTCTTATTTAGTTTATTAACCTAATTGGCATGGAGGCGGAGCTTACCGAACTTGCCAGCCAATGTCAAAGAGCCTCAAGTTTAGTTTTATTACATTAACTCATTTTTTTAACAAAAATATTATTGTCGTAGTATAAATGAATTGTATTATTATTATTATTGTTATTGTTTAAATACAAAATAACAAAGAGTTGTTTTTATTTTATTGGTGGTCGGCAACTTCCTACGCTTTGATAAAACGCTGGTCGGCAAGTTCGACGTTATTGGCGAAAATCGATGGTCGGCAACTCCGTACGGCACCGAAAGATTAATACATTCTAGGCTATAATTAGCTAATTAGGGTTAAAATAGTACTATTTTATTGAAAAAAGCGGCTCCAACCACTGAAGTGAAAGATAACCAAATAAGCATAGAACATTATCAGAACATATTACGAAAAAGTTTTTTTACAAAAAACTTACTAAAAACCGACTTAAGCAAAATTATCCAAAGGCAGTGTTGATATGGGTAATAATACAGTTCAAGGAATGAAAAGTAAGGAAGAGTTAATATTAAAATAAAATAACAAATACATTTTAAAAGGTTAAAAATAAATTTTTTATTGTTTAATATCTATTTTAAATTTAAAAAAATCAGAGCGCTGAGTGGAAATTTATCTATGACTAGCGGGGGATCCGGAGTTTTTCTATAGTTCCCGATTGCTTTCCCGCAACCGGCCGCATTCCCGCTGCAGATAGGGTTGCCAACCGTCCCTGTTTAGCCGGGACAGTCCCGGAATCGGCATACAGTGTCCCGGGTTTAGTTAGTTGTGTCCCGGAAAATAATAATAAAAGTATGTTATACAAATAAACAAAAAAATTACTTATTTATTGATAAAATTTTCAAGCCAATAACAAAGAACGGTGACATGAAATTATTTAGTTTTCTAAATTGTTTTATCTTTGCTTTCCTTATTGGTCGATTTGCTAAACATGGCGTCTGCTAGCTTTTCTAAATCCGAAATAACAAATTCACCTAAAAATAATAGCTCGTTGACTCCACCAAAAAAAATTAAAGCGTTAATGTGAATTTTGGTGAAAGTGGTTAGCGAAAGACAGTTTAACCTAGCTCAATAAGGTTGACGAGTTCACCGCTTATTGTTCTATTTGCCGCCTGTCATTTTCTGTTAAATATGAAAGTAAAACAGCAGTGACGTGTCATTCCGAATCGACAAAACATGAAAAGGTGTTGCATCACAAAATGAAAATAAAGAAATTTCGTCATTTTTTGTGAAAAAAATACAACTGATGAAAACAAAATAATTTTGTCGGAACTGGTTGCAACCTATCACGGGATTGTGTATCACCATAGCATAGTTATGCCAGTCAAGACTGTTGTTACAAATTGTTAGCAAAACTGTGTCCAGATTAGAGAGTGACACGGGGACAACATTTCTTCCCCATCCCCACCCCACAAAGAAAACTCTCTTCCCGTCCCCTCACTGTCCCCTCGCCCCATGTCCCATCCCCACCCCATCCCCTCAATATCTGTCCCCATCCCCGCAGCTATCATTCCCAAACCCTCATTGTCCCCGCAGTTTAAATTTTTATGCAAGTTTATTTTGAAGTTAATTATTAAAAAAATTTGCAAAAAGATAGTTATGTTTTAAATGAAATAAGAAAGTAAAAAATATTAGTTCTTCAATCCATGTAGTGCCTTGACATTTGTCGAATCGCAAGCGTTCACTTTTAATTGAAATTAATTTTTCGATGTCGCATTTTCCCATTTCAATGTTATTTAAAACTACAAGCAAAAATGTACTATTGAAATAAAACCGATTCAAGACCAAGACATTCAACTGAAATGAAATACAAAAAGAAAGATAGTACGGTAGAATTAGCTAAACAAAGTACAAAGACGATAAAACAAAGTAAAAAAAAATTAAATTTTTTTTTGAATTTTTAAAAATTAGTTTAAAACTTCATTACCGTTCCCGCGGAATTACCGTCAACATTTTCCCCATTATCGCAAATTTCCCCCCCATTTTTCCCCGTTACCGCACGGTAATGGTGAAATTATTGAAATTTGTTACCGCGGTAACCGCGGTGTTTACCACGGTCGGTATTACCGTGTCATTCTCTAGTCCAGATTCTTTAATAGCCACAAAATTATCATGTGGTCGCACTAAAGCCACAAGCTACGTAGAAAATATTCTAGGACCTAAAGCCCAGGAAATAGTTGTTACTGAATTGAAAGAAGCTAATTATTTTAGTATTAGTTCAGATGCTTTTAATTAAGGAAATAAAAAACTTTTTCCTATTGATGTTAGGTACTTTTAAGGAAAGAAGGTCTAAAAAATCCCTTTTTTGATTTTTATAATGATAGTGATGAAACCAGTCAAAGCATCACTGTCAAATTAAAAAAAAACAATTGAAAGTTTTGATCTTGAATTGCAATCAGTCTCTTAATACAGTGCAGATAATAAAGTGCATTTGTTAACTTTGGAAAACATGCATCTGATTTTCAAAGATTAATTCAGCACAACAAAAACATTGTCTAAGCTTATTGCAATTGTCATGTAATGGACAATTGTGTTAAATATGGTTTGAAAGCATTTGAAATAAATTAAAATTATTTTTACCAATGCTTTTATTAACTCGTCGTCTCTGTTTCTCTGTCTGTCTGTTTGTTTCTCTGTCTGTCTGTTTGTTTCTCTGTCTGTTTCAAATCTTGCAATCAATTTTTGAGTCACTTCCTGATGATAGATTTTTTTCAAATTTTGCATACATGCTCAAAATAGAAGACAATGCAATATTCAATTATTAGTTTTACAATAAGTCAATTGTTAATTTACAATAAGTCAATTTAGTTAATTTTAATTAAACTCGATATTTCGATATAATTAAGATATTTCGACTTTAATATAAAATAAAAGAGTAATATAAGAAAAAATTGATTGCAATATTTGTGTTTTAATTACATATAAGAGGTTTTAAAAATTCGTTTTTAATTTACTTGTTATTTATATATATATATATATATATATATATATATATATTTATAAGTAAACATATCAACAAACCATTATAATTTGTAATGCAAAAAAATGTAAAAATTAATGTCCCAGAATGACCTTTTCCAAAGTTGGCAACCCTAGCTGCAGATCTCCTTCCCGCTCCCGATCGCCTTCTCTCTCTGCATTCCCTATCTCCTTCCCACTTCCAGTTGCTTTCCCGCTTCCAGTCGCTTTCCCACTTGCTCTCCTCTTCCTGATCACTTTTTCGCTCTCCAAACGATGCTGCCACTGCATTCACTTGAGACCTTGCTTTGAGATCATCCGATACTAGAACACCAAGATCTCGTTCGACTGTCATTACTTCTAAATTTTTCCTATTTCCATCTGGGTCTAACATAGAATAAATAAATTTTGATTTCTGATTGGTTCGTCCAACATGCATAACTTTGCATTTGTCAATGTTGAATGGCATCAACCATTTGTGTGACCACTGGACTGCCTCATCTATATCGTTTTGGAGTCTGATACAGTCTTCCACAGATTTGATAATTCCAATGATTTTACTATCATCTGCAAAAAGCTTGATGTGTTGAGATAATTTGTCAGGGAGGTCATTTATATAGAGCAAAAACAATAGAGGCCCAAATACTGAGCCTTGCGGTACCCCACTCGTAACCTTTTTCCATTCTGAAGCACAACTGTCGATCTGAACTCTCTACTGACGATTGGTTAACCAAGATTCAATCCATTTATAAAGTGAGCCCTGTATACCATACGCTCTCAGTTTGTGCAATAAACACCGACGTGGGACTTTGTCAAAAGCTTTCGCAAAATCTGTGTAGACAACATCCACAAAAACGCCAAGATGAACACTTTCTGTCAGAATGTCACGGGCTTCCAGTAAGTTGCTTACGCATCCTTTTTTCTTACAAATCCGTGTTAACTTTTAGTTATTAGGACATTCATAGTGCAGAAAGACATGATTTGCTCATGAATAAACTTTTCGCATACTTTGCAAAGTATGGAAGTTAATGATACTGGCCTATAGTTTCCTGCCTTTATTTTGCTACCTTTTTTAAAAATGGGCGTAACATTAGCTAGTTTCCATAGGTCTGGTATCATGCCTGTGGTGATAGACATTCTAAAGATGAGAGTGATAGGAATTGCAAGAGCAGCTGCGCTGTTTTTTAATATACGAGGATGAAATCCATCAACTCCCATAGCCTAGTTCGCCAAGAGTTCTGGTAGTCTTTTTTCAACCTTTTCAAATGTGAAAACGCTCTCGTCGTCAATATTGCATTCGGAATCTGTTCTCTGTTCAAAAAAAGGCAGTTGATTGCCTGATTCAGTAACAAAGACAGATTGGAAGTTTAGTGTCTTGCATATTACTTCTTGGTCGACCGATGTGTCACCATCAGCCGTTTCAATTGCCTTTATCCTCTCTTGAGTTTCATGTTTATTTCGAATGTAAGTATGAAGTAGATTTCGATTAAACTTTGATGAATAAGCGAGACTTTCTTCGTAGTGAATCATAGCTTTTTTATGAGCTAGCTTAAGCTGGTCATGTGTGTGACGCCCGGCTGCTAGGTATTTTGACCAAAGTTGTCTCTTCAGTTGAACTGCCGCTAACACTTCTGGAGTGACCCATGCCTCTGACTTTTTCTTAAAGGGCACTGTTGTTGTTGGGATAAATCTATTTACTGCATCATCGTAAATTTTAACCAAGGTGGTGTAGCACTCGTTAACTGAGCGATGTAAAAAGGGTTATCCAGTCTTGTGAGCTGATAAAGTGTGAGAAAGCAGTGAAGTTAGCTCTACTCCATATACATCGGGGTTTGTTGTGCCTTTCGATTGTCGGGCAGCCAGCTACACTTATTGTTCCCATTATTAAACAATGTGATTGACCCATTGGCGTATAGCCTAGTGAATCGCCTCTTGTAAGCTCCATGAATTGATCTGGTTTGCTGGTGATAATAAGATCAAGTGTGCTTTTTGGTGCAACATCTCGTGAATGTCGCTATCTATGTCAAGAACGAAATAGTTTCATTTAACGTTTCTTTACCAGAGCTTAATTTGAAAAATATTGAACAATTGTGGATAACAATTCATTACGGTAAGGAATCGATCTTACTTTGCTGCATCTACCGCCCACATGATTATGACGATGAATATTTAACCAATACCATTGAGGCTATAAAAATTGCAAAAAATTCACTAATTGGACTCAATTGTGCAACGATGCTGCTTTATGGTGATTTTAACTTCAATCATACATGGTACGAAGAGGTTGATGTGGGTTGCAGAGTAGCCACAGCTGGTCATGTGATAGACGAGAACCCAGGGGATATCAGATTTCAGTCATGTCTCGAAAAAACGATCTAACACAAGTAGTGACATCAAAATGTCTGGTTCTACCCTTACTTCTAAAACAAACTATTATTTTTCAATTTTTAAGTTCCATAATTTAATTTTTTATTTCTCTTCCTAAATTGTCTATTTCTATTCGAAATGTGTTTGATTTTTATTTTCTATATTTCTACTCACTTCTATCGCTATTGCTAAAAGGGTAGGCGCCTCTGCCCTTTCTCGCTTTCGAGCAAGACTTGTCTTGGAAAAGGCGTTGTGAAAGAGAAAAAAATGACAAATTGATCTTCATCGGGAACTAAATTAGCTTCGGGAGCAACTTTTAAATGTTCCAAAGTGCTATAATTTTTGTTTTTATTTTTAGTTATTTATGTTGTAATTAGTCTTTATTTATGTTTTAAATATCATTCACGTTAAAAAACCGGTCATTTTTCATCGAAATCGGTTTGGGACGCTATACTAGAACTTTACCGTAAAAATGATGGTTCATTTAAGTTGAAAAGCAATTGTTTATCATAGTGATTTGCATATTACTGTACCCTAACGTTTTTTGTCCTGTTCCTTTGTCAATAGCGATAGAAGTGAACAGTTTGAATAAAGAAAATAAAAATTCTTCTGAGTTCTTTCTTTTCCGCTCTAAGTATTTTCTGCATTCTTTCTTCATGTGGTTTGGTTTCTTACAGAAAAAGTATATCGTGGAAGTCTTTTCGTAGCTGTTGGCTTTTACATTTTTATCTGTAGACCTTATACCTGGATGAGTGACTTTTAGAGCTTGTTGTTCCTGACCATCGTTAGTTGCTGAGTTTTCTGTATTCTTCGATCAGTTTGTTCTTGACCAATTCAACGGTTAAGTCTGATTCGGGTCTTGTTTCTAATGCTGTAATCAGTGTGCTGTAGCTGTCTGGCAAACTACTGAGAAAGAAAGCAACATTTAACTGTTAATTTATTCTGCATTAGTTTCCCCCAGGACGATAACTGGTCAATTGTATCCTCCATCTTAGCTAGATGTGACTCCATATCCCCACCTTTTTGTAATCGGGTCCCACAAAGTTTCAACAAACTTACCTTATTTGATAAGGTTGACTTTTCGTGGTAATTTCTTAACGCCTCCCATGTCTCCTTTTCTGTTGTCAATTTTCTGATGAGGTTCAGCTGGTTGTCTCTAGGAGTAGACCTATTGTTGCTCTGGCTTTGCTGTCCTTTTTCCGCCGTTCCGATGATGGTTCTTGATCTTGATCTTGAGAAATAACATACCAGATATCTTCCTTAACGAGCAACAATTCAACTTTAAACTTCCATGTCTTGTAGTTACTGCCGTTCAACTTTGCGATTCTTAATGTTGCATTCGCCATCAGTTCAATGATTTTATTACTCGAAGTAGCGTGATCGACCTTTATCGCTCACAACGAATGTTCTTTATTAATTCTTAAACCGAACTTTAAATGTTCCGAAAAACTTGGTTTATTCACTTGTTCCTAAAATTTGGTTCTGGGCCCATAACCTGTTTAAACATTAATTGGAGGCAGTTTATACTCGGGACTAATCGACAATAGTTGATACGACTTTATTGACAAGGACAACAACGAAAAAAAGGAAAGAGAAGAAACTATAAGTGAACATAAAGCATTAATTATAAATCGTTGGAACAAAGAGTTCATAAAAACCAAATTAATTTAACAGTTATTTCAAAACTTAATTCAATCTAGACAGGAAATCAGCTTCTAGAATTCTGTTTACCTGACCTATATTGGAATGTTAGATTAAAGTCTTGGATAGCCAGTGCCCACCGAGTTAGTTTAGCACTTTTAGAGACTGAATCGGTAAAATATGTGACAACAACATCCAAGAGCCATTGCACTAGCATACATTGCTAGTCATAACCCCTTACTATAATCAGTTGTGCCTAACGTTGTAGTGTGTGGAAGATTATTAGGTTTTTGCAATGCAATTTGGTGTTTATCTTCCCAGCTAGACAGAATAATAATAATAAATAAATAAATGAACATCAATGAATGGTTCTGTGACAGATTTTATGTGTTGAAGGATAATCAAAATCGTGCTCAGTAAAGCATTTTAATAATAATAACATGGATAATTTATATAGCGCAGTACAATGAAATAGTCATCACAAGAGCGCTGTACAAAACGTCAAGAACCTTGGATAAACACACACAAAAAAAATAAATAAAATAAAAAGAAGTTTAGTTATAAGACTTAATGAACAGATGAGTTTTAAGAGCTTTTTTAAAAGCCTCAACAGAACAAGATAAACGAATAGATATGGGAAGACAGTTCCATGCTTTAATAGCAGCGACAGAAAAGGCCCGTTGTCCAAACTTGGTAGTCGTCGCAGGCACGACCAGGTTTCCAGCGGTCGCAGAACGCAATCGCCGACGGGATTCAACTGAACTGACGGGCAAGCACATTGACGTGATGTATTCAGGCACTAGTCCATGCATGGCCTTGAAAACCAGCAGACACAGTTTAAATTCGACATGCTCTCGAGCCCTTAACCAATGAAGTTTGTCACGCATGATATCTGAGATGTGGTCAAATTTCTTCAGACCAAAAACAAGTCTCGCTGCAGTGTTGAGTACTGACTGAAAGCGACAGAGGACATAGTCAGGCTGATCAGCGAGCAGAGCGTTGCAATAGTCGATTTTTGAGACAACAAAGCTATTAACCAGTGACAACGCAACCGATACTGGTATGCATCGTCTGCATGTCTTGAGTTGTCGCAGCTTGTAATAGCACTCTCCGACCACCTTGCCCACGTGACCAGTCATGGACATGTCTGAGCTGAGCAGCACACCAAGGTCCCGCACCATAACAGATGAACCACCTAGGTCAATTGGGCAGCAGTCAAGAATGAGCTGTCGACCTGTCGTGGCACACCACATACATTCAGTTTTGCCAGCATTCAGTTGAAGCCTGTTGGAGGGCATCCACTGTGCCACCTGTTGTACTGACTCAGCAGTTTTTCTTTTAAGGGTGGCTGCATCAACCGGTCTTCTGCTACAGTACTGTTGAGTGTCATCGGCGTATAAATGTACAGATAAGCCAAATGACTGAATAATTTTTTCAATGTCAGCAGTATATAAAATGAAAAGTAGTGGTCCAAAGACAGAACCTTGTGGTACACCACAATAGACAGTGTCGACATGTGACATAGCCCCGCAAAAACTGACAGAGTAAGATCGTTCTGACAAATATGATTTTATCCAGGATAAAGGCGTTGATTGGACGCCAAAGGATAACTTAAGTCTCTCCGGCAATATATCATGATCGACCGTGTCGAATTCCGATGAGAGGTCTAACAACGACAGTAACGCAATGTCGCCAGAGTCAATGGCTAGGATAATGTCATTGACAACTTTCCAGAGCGAGCTATAATCGCTACGCCACCATGGTTGACATAATTTGTATGATTTCGGTCTGACTTTGGGTCAATTTTGCGAGCACATTCATGGACGGAGAGGACCTCTGATTTTAAACGACGAATGCATACTGAGTCGGAGTCTTCATGCCACGTTTCGCACAGTGTTAGAATGTCTAAGTCATGATCGGTCAACAGTTGACGTGCAGCATCGACCTTGTTGTTAATGGAGCGGATGTTAAGAGATCCAAGATTCAGTTTTTTTATCGAGGGGTTAGAGTGTCTTTGAAAGCGTGGACAAAGGAGATTTGTGCTCGAGCGTCTGTCATCAGGAACGATAAGTCACGGGCAAGTAGTACTTCTCGTTTTTATTATTTTAATTTTTCTCTGTTTGTATTTGCCGGTGCGAGAGCCACGATGGCGTCGCAAACCAAGCTCAGATATGTTGCAAATTGTAGATGGTGAGAGCGAACACCAGAGGCTTCTTCTAGCCTGCAGCAGTTGATCACGTGTATACGAATAACGTGCGGAGATTGGACGTAGCAACGCAGTTGGAACCAAGGAAACCATGGCGCTCTTTCAAGAAAATAACGCCAACAATTATAACGGCAATAGTTGTTAAACAGAAGTTAGTTTTCTAAAAATCAGTAGCTTAAACAGCAATCCATTAGAATCCATTAGTGCAGAAAAGTAAAAACAAAATTCGAATATATCTGTACACGTGCTTCAGTCATGAGCAACTCCTACATCGTCGTTGTGATCTATCGTCCTGGTTCCAAAGAAGTGTGCACGATGTTTCATAAAGAGTTCGGTTTACTCCTAGAATACTTGACATCATTCCAGAACCCAGTACTGATCACAGGTGACATCAAAATCAGTAATTAGCAGAAAGCAGCATTTGCATGGCTGATGCATAAATAGCTTCAAGTATGAAGATTAGATCAATTTATTATAAGCAAACTAGATATCGATTTAAAAGACTTTAGTTAAAAAAAATGAAAGATAATAAAATGTATTATCCGAGGTTAAATTCGATAAAAACGTGCCACATAAACTGACGCGTCCGGCAGCTACAAGAGCGCCAATGTTATGTTTAGTTTATTAACAGAGGGAGTAATAATAATTTGTTCGTTAAGGTTTGGGACGACAGCGAATTATGCTCGAACCTTGGGTGCTAGGTTCATAATGTCATCACCCACAACATCAGGTCGAACAACTAATCGGACACATCCTACAATCTCTGGTTGACCTGGATACCGGCAAAGTTGACAGATCTTCAAACTTGGTAGAATCTCACCAACTCGATGATTTCCACCACAGAGGACGAATCTCACCCACCTTGATGATCCCACTGTTGCCACCTAAAAGAGAATGTCACGACTGTCGCCTTTGCAATAGCCGAAACTGTTGAAACTTTCGATCAAAACAATTAGGATATTCAAAAACAAAGTCAAACACTATCACGTCAACAAACAGTTATTTTAATAATCGAAAAATGTCCAAAACACGAAATAATATAAATTATAACACCACAATCAAGAGCAATTCTTCTAATACAAATTTCAAAGCCTCCTTTCCGAGTCTGAAGATTAATCAATTTTAAAGTTACGGTATTAAAAGTTCCAGTTTTAAAAATTCATTCAATTGAAATATCCATTTTAATGAAAATAGCTACTGGCTAGCTCGTATTTCAGAACACTTGGGCCAACTGCATAAGCTATGGCATTCTTTCTCTTCCGTTATGGGTTAGATCGAGCGACAGTGTCATCTATCGGCAGTCCGACCGCCCAGAATCTGCTGGATTACTTCGTTGAGAAGATTCAAACTATTCGTCAATCTGCTAGTGTGTCACCACCGACAACGAAACTTCCCCCTATAATTTCTGACTTCAATGTTTTCCAGGAACTGACGGTCGACGAAGTTCGCTCTGTCATATCATCAAAATCATGCTCGCTTGATCCGATACCGACAAACTTTCTCGAGGAATTTCTGCCTGAGCTCCTCCCATTTATCTCTACAATGTGTAACAAGTCTCTTCAAGAAGGTCACCTACAAAACTCCCAGAAGTTTGCTATTTTATCGTCCATCATCAAGAAGTCTGGACTGAACGTCGACAACGTTCAAAGCTACAGACCAATATCCAAACTGACATACATTTCCAAGATTATGGAGAGAATGGCGTACAAGCAGCTTACAGCTTACCTTGAAAAGTTCAACCTGATTCCTACACTACAATCCGGCTTCCGAGTCAACCACTCGACGGAAACTGCCCTTCTCAAGGTTTGCTCAGACATCCTCGTAGCTGCCGATCAGGGTAGATTATCTTTGCTTGGTCTTCTTGATATGTCAGCTGTGTTTGACACCGTCGATCATGACATCCTCCTGGACCAGCTGGAAATCTTTTTTGGGATTACTGGCACAGCCCTCACTTGGCTACGATCATTCCTTACAGACAGGACACGACAGGTATCCTTCAATGGTGCCCAATCTTCCAATTCTGCCGTCTCTATGGTGTCCCTCAAGGCAGCGTCCTCGGACCGTTACTGTTCCTGCTCTACACAGCAGATGTTCCAGTTATCGCTGACTTTCATGGTCTCAGTGTCAGGGACCCAACACTGAGTCTTCCTGTCTTCAAACAACGACTTAAATTTTTTCTGTTTAACTCGTCTAATTAATTGAAATTGTAATAGATACTTTAGTTCCGCTCGCAAAGCGTTTTTATGACAGCTTTCGCTGTAAGAAGACGCTATATAAATCTATATTACATTACATATCTATATTACATTACATGTACAGAGTGTTTTTGCCACAATTTTCTAGCTTCTGGCGACCTTCTGTTTTCACCTTTTTGTTTGGTCCAAGTGCTTTTCAATTGTTTTTGGCACTCTACCGTAATCGCAACCTCCATTTCTTCACCCACGTGTTCTGATGCATCGCGTGGAAGAATGACAAGGTTGTCAAAGTCGCATTGTCATTATCAAGAATTACGAATAAATTGTGGAATTAATTTATCTTTGAAACATGCTCTCAGAAACACAACTTGAAACAACTTTTCGAGCCAAATTCTCGACCTTTCGGTATAAAACTTGCTCTTCGAGACTACAATTAGTCAAAAACTTTTCCGTTAAACTTTTATTGTCAGACCTATGGACAGTTTCAACTTTATCAGCCATCGTCAGGGTCAAAAGTAAAACGAGAAAAGTAAACAAACAGGAAAATCCAAAATTGTCAAAGATTGGCACACCAACAAAAGATTAAACACTCCACTTGCCATGGTATTTACGACAGGAATCATAAACTAATATAATCACAAAAACTATAACAGTTAGACTATTGGAATACACCATCAATTTCTGCGCTTTCGCTCTGTAATATTAGAAGAGACGAGAATTTCCTCAGACCCATGACAATGATGGAACATGCCTGAATGGTGACTGCGAGTGTCCAGACAGGTATAAAAGAAGAGACTATCGTTTTTCCGAAACCTCGTCAGATTTCCATAAAGAAATAGTCAGAATCAAACAGTTATTGGTTAATAACAATTACTCTAACAGCTTTGTTGACTGTTTTATTAGCAATTATGGGACTAAAATGAAAAGATCTGTGTGTTCGGGTGGGTCTGACGCTGACAAGGGTCGTGATGTATGCCAGGAGTTCCGTGTGTTCTAAAAAAATCAAATGAATCTCAATTACAGATTTGATGAAAGTATTATATATAAATATATATATATATATACTAGAGGTTTTTCTAATGTTTGTCTCTCTCGCTCAGGTTTCCTTCCCCGTTTGCTTTCCCGTTCCCGGCCGCTTTCCAGCTTCCCGTCGTTTTTCTGCTCCTGTTTGCTCTCCCGTTCCCGGTCGCCTTTCCGTTCCAGGTCGCGTTCCCGCTCACGCTTGCTCTCCCGTTCTCGCTCATGCTTGCTCTCCCATTCCCGGAAAGCGACCGAGAACGGGAAAGTTACAGGGAGCGGGAAAGCGACCGGGAGCGGGAAAGCGGAGAAGGAAATGGGAGCGAGAGAGACAAACATTAGAAAAACCTTTAAAAACCCCGGGCAACACCGGGCACCCCCGCTAGTATGTATATATATGTATGTATATATGTATGTATACATATATATATATATATATATATATGTGTGTATGTATATATAGTTCTCGCTCACCCGCTCCGCTCATTTTGTGACGGATTTCAAATTTTTTTCTCTATATTTGATTCCCCTTGACTCTCAAGGTTGTGTGAAAATTTCATTACGATCGGATGAATGGTGTAGCAATGCATAAATAACATACATGCATATATACATACATACATGCAAACATTCATTTTTATATATATAGATATGTATATATATATATATATATATATTGTTACGATATCACCAAATCGTATACCGGGCTCAATAGAATGGTTTTGCAGTTTTATTGGAAAATAATAAATGAAGCTTTGTTAGGGCTAGTTATACCTCCTAGTCTATTAATAATGTCCATAATAGTTATTCCAAGTCCTTTAACGTCTATCAATGGGAAAACCTATCATAGAAACAGCGATTTTACATTATTACCCCCTTCTTAATTCTGTTCGTCCCGAACAGCATAGTCGCTTTTGGGAAATGCGACTCGGCCACGAACACCAAAATACCTTGATCTTTACTCGTGGCTTTGACCGCAATTCGCAAACAACATGGTCAAGTCTCTTGACTGTTTGACACAGTTTCTTCCAGTCCTTCTTTGGCTCATCAACAGAGTCTTTCTTTGGCTCATCGTCGCCATTTCTGCACGGTTCATCACAGCCTTGTTTGCATGCCTCGTCCTGAACATCTTTGCACAGTTTATCGGAATTGTCTGCTTTTTCTTCTTCTTTCACATCTTTTAGATCTTTCTCAAGAAACTCTCCAAAAGGTTTTTCGAAAACGCGTCGTTCCATAAATCCAATAAATCCCTTCATCAAACTGTTATTTGATTTTACAATGACTCTTAGTCTATCTGATCTAGGATCCTCTGTGGATTCATCTGATTTAAAACCCTCGGTACCGTTCTCTGTTCTTGTCTCATCTTTTCCAGAGTTTTTGCTTGCTGCATTGCTATTGTTGTTTTGGAGAAGTTCATCGTCGTCATGTTTGTTTTCTTCCAAGCTACAATCGAACGTTTTCTTTTCACATTCCAACTCGGCTCTTTCGTCGGTGTCAACTTTCGTATCGTCCAGCGGATCTTTCTTCAAATTACCGCCATCATCTCTCAAATCAGTGTCTTCTTTTTTTGTCAAGTTAACTTTGACGTATTTTTCCATTGGAGTTTCGTCCGTTTCTAAATCCTCGGTTGCTTCATCCGAGTCAGATTCTTCACTAAAATCTGACTCTGAATATTCGGTGCCGTCGTCTGTTATGGAGGCTTCCGTTTCAGAACCGTCGCTGTATGGGTGAAAGCCATAGTTGTTATTGCCATTATTATAATAATCATCGTCACTTTCATCCTCATCGTTTTGCATTTCGTTTTCAACATTCCTCTCATCTTCTTTAGTTTGGTTTTTGACGTCCAAACCGACTGTATCACTGTCACCATCTTTGCATGGTTCATCTTGAGCATCTTTGCTAGGTTCCTTATCATGACCGTCTTTAACAGCTCATCATCATGACCCACCTGATTTGTGCAGTCTGTACGGCCGTCATCCGTCACATGCTCTGAGACACAGCTGGTGGACTCCAGTTCAAATTGGATATAACATATATATATATACATAGATACATACATACATACATACATACATACATACATACATACATACATACGTACAAACATTCATTTTTATATATATAGATAAATATATATATATATATATTTATATCTTGCAAACAGGCTTGAAGAAAAACTCTTATAAACATAAATGAGACAACTTATAATGCGTTCTACTTTTCTAAATTGTGGAATGAGTCCAGTCTCAAATAAACTATTATAATTCGCTGGTGGCAGAGCGGTAGAGCGTTCGCCTGTCGATCATTAGTTCGGCATTTCAAGCCTCACCGGCGTCACCAGCGTAACTCCCTTAAGCAAGGAGTTCACTCGCATTGCTAAAGGGGTAGGCCCCTATTAATGGCTGCCTCTGCAAAGAACCCTTCAGTGGCCTTGAAGTCCTTTAGGATTTACGCCACTCTAAATATTGTCAAACATTATTATTATTATTAATTCATAATAAGAAGTATTTTTATTTCAATTAATGCCGACACGTTTCGGAGAGACTCTCCATTTTCAAGGCAAAGTGAACACAACGGAGAACCAAAAGCACGGAAACTAAAAGAAACGAAAATGTGGCTCAAATATTCGAAAACCAAAAGGAGAAAAATAAATAATATAAATAAAATATAATAACAGATAAATAAATAATAAAATAAATAACAAGTCAAACATAAGGGGGGGATAAACAAGATACGATCTAATGGTCACATTGTTGAACATAATTGTTCAACATCACATGTTGAAACATATCCTGAGTAGAATCAACATCAAACGATTCTGGCGCATCAGTACAGATACATTCTTCGGTAGCCAGTGAAACCGCAACTCCATCAATCGTCTCCAACGTGTGAGATCTGTCAACCTTTCCCTGAAGCAATGGCTCATCATCTTCATCGGGAAGCAGATCAAGACGGGAACAGTCGTAACAACACGTATCTGAGCCATCAGTCGCATGCTCAGAATCAATGACAGGAGGGGCAGACGGGACAGCAGCAAACTTGATTGAAGAATCAAAAAGTTTTAAGGTAGATGGAAATGTATCAAACTGTTTATTAATATAGTGGGCAAGTTTTTTGATAAACAGAGCCTCACGAATCTTCAGGCGTGAAAAATTGTTTTCTTTAAATTTTATTGTAGTATTTTCATCAAGTAGCTTTTTTGTTGGTTTACAATGGTGTGACGTGCTAAAATGTTTCTTTATTGCACCATTCTGAATGTGCATAGTAAGCCGTTGAGCCGTCTGTCAAAATTATTATATTGCATATTTATAGAGGGTCGTTCTTGAGATATCAGTAAAGCTTCTTTAATTATTAATCTAACAGGATCGGTATCTTGAACAATTATTTCGGTATTTTCATTCAGTGTTTTTTTGTTGGGTTTGTGTCCATGAGCAGTAACAAAATGTGAACAAATACTTCCTCCTTGGGTGTGCATCGTTAGACGCCTTGAGAGGCTAGTACGCGTATGCCCTATGTATGTTTCAGGAACTGTGTGTGATTGTGGATGCGTAAATTTGTAGACAATAGGGATGTCACGGGTAGTACTTTTTGGAGTTTTCGGGTTCGGGTTTGTGAAACTAGAGTTTTCGGGTTCGGGTTTGTGAAACTAGAGTTTTCGGGTTCGGGTTTGTAAAACTCGAGTTTTCGGATTCTGGTTCGGGTTTGTGAAACTCAGGTTTTCGGGTTCGGGTTTGTAGTTTTCCAAAAACCGGGTTCGGGTACTGGCTTATGATTTCAAATTCCTGGATTGATTTTAAATTTACCTAGTGTATATACATATACAAACGAGAGCGATCAATTCATCCATTGGACATTACACGTATTGAATAAACTCTAACAAGTTATTTTTTTAGCTTTCCAAATAATGTGATTTCTTTGGCCGAAGGAGGCTTAATTATTTTAGTTCGTTCGTGGCTCGGTCCGCCAGATAATCAGGCGGATTAGGGGTCTAGCTTACACACTCACCAATAAAATGACCTATTTGTGTTATTTGTTACACAAATGTGATAATACAAAACTTGCAGGGCTTGCGATTAGTATAATACTTTACCTCTTATATTATTGTAATTTATTAATTTTTTTCGCGGCTCGGTGCGGTCGGGTAATCAGGCGGATTAGTGTCCTAGCTTACACATTTGCCAATAAAATAACTGTGGCGCATAGATCATTTATAGACTTTGCCAGTTAAAGTTTAGGATTATGCAAGATTATCTTTATAATAAAGGGTCTTTGTTATATCAGAAAAACTTTGAGTATATGAATGAATAAATATAAGGTTTTATAACTGAAGTAAAAAGTTTAGAGTCATGGCTATCCGCGATTTCTTCGACCAAAGGAGGCTTAATTATTTTAGTTCGTTCGCGGCTCGGTCCGGCCTGATAATCAAACGGATTAGTAGTTTAGTTTACACAATCACTAATAAAATGACGTATTTGTGTTATTTGTTATGCAAAGCTGATAATACAAAACTTCTACGCTCGCGATTAGTATAATATGTTACGTCAACAAAACTTGTAATTGATTAATCTCTAAGACACAGCTTTTAAAAAAATTTATTTGTTCACAACACAACTCCGAGTTCGGATATTAGGCTTATTAGGCTTATAAATTTTCGGGTTCGGGTATTAAGTTTTCACATTTTCGGGTTCGGGTATCAAATTTTCACACTTTCGGGTTCGAGTTCGGGTTCAGGTATCAGAAAAAGACCGGGTAGTACCGAACTCGGGTTCGGGTACCCGTGACATCCCTAGTAGACAACATTAGTTTTCTGTAATTGAATAATTTGTCTAGAGTTATTAGTAGAAACCAGTTGATGCTTTTTTTTTGTTCGAGTAGTAGATGTGAAGCTGCAGGCGTTGTGAGATTGGATTAGTAACCCGTACATGGCTATAAATCAAATTCCTGATGGAGCCTTCGTTTCTTCTATAATTATCATGCATCTGTGCACAATAAAACAAAGGTATCAGGGACTTCTGCGGCTGTTTTTTAGAAGTACAATTGTTTTGCTTGCTATCAACAAATTTACGGATAGTATCATCCACCATTGAGTTGGAATAATTATTATTAACCAACAGAGTTTTAATTCGTTTGACTTCAGTGTCAAAATCAATCCATGTTTGAGAATATTTAAATGCTCTGTTAAGATAGCCAAAAATAACAATGGTTTTGTATTTGTCAGGACAGTAACTGTCACCACTAAGACAATGACCGCCATCTGTGGGTTTGGTATATACTAAGCTTCTGCGTCCCGTTATTTTTTTTGGAACGATACGATACGATTTCTGAAATTTGCCTCGAATTAAACGATACGATACGAGACGCCTCGAACAATAACGATACGATACGATATCGGGATCTCGACTGAAGTGGAAATTCATTGAAAAAAATTAATAAATATTAAAAAATTTATAAAAATTTACCAAATTTAATTTTTTTACAACTTGAAATAAGTTTAATTTGTTCAGTTTCGGTACATATATTTTTCTAAATTTAGATTCTAAATAAAACACTACCGCCGATAGTAAGTATTTATTTACTTTATTTAGTGCGCATTATGCGGTAGTTTATCAATTTAATTAAATGATTTTACTTGCCGATGAAAAAAAATTAAAATTATTTTTTCAAGTAATTGAAAAGTAGAAAACCTTCTAGCACACCAAAAGAACGACATTTTTAGGCAATTCAATAGTGAAAGTGGAAAAACCAATGGAGATAGAAATAGATTGCAGATTACTGAGATTGAGATTACTAAGATTAAATTAAAATGATACTGTTTCCCGCAGTCTTTGCATCTGGCAAGATTTACTTCTACATCCTTGTCATTGAATTTCTGCGTGACCGTCTCTTCCTCAAAGTACTCCCAGATTTGACCCCGGTGACGCGGCATGATAATGATGACAAACACGAGAAAGTGCCTCTATGCAAGAATTAAGAAAGTGAAAAAAAACCCAGCATGTTTATTTATAGGCGATGGCGAATGCGGTTAGCAATAGCAAGAAAGAAGCTGAGAAAGTTTCGAATTCCAGCTGCATACGATACGGGCTACGGCACTGTCATGCACACTACAGGTGGCACACACATACTCACACACAGCCAAGAATATCATCGAGATTATAAAGATATATCTTAGATGAGCTACATTACGGTCAATTACGGATATCGAAACACTAAAATAATCATTCCAATTCTATGTAACAAATTTGAAAAAATAAGTTTATGAAACAGACTAAACCAAAACATAAACATAGAATGATCATTACTATTACATTACTCATTATTCTCATTAATAATAATAGTCATCGATGTCAGCAAGTACGATTGCCTTGTAGGGCTTGTAGTATCAGTAGTATGCAGAGCTCGACTAGCAGCCTAAGAGGAGCGTGGCTTTTTTGCTGCCGGTTCCCAGACTAAAAATAGTAAATAATGGGGCTACAGGCTGTCAGGAAAACCGAATTTAAAGTGGGGATGATAATAGTTATAAACTTCTGTCAATAGGTAGATTAATTAATCAATGTTGATGAATCAATTGCAAATATTCACAGTTGTGACAATCGTTATTTATTGGAAAATATTTTTTAAAAATCTCGATATTTTTCGGGATTTTAATCGGGAATGAAATTTTAAGTATCGCTAATTATATAGATACGAGACTTCTTCCATAGGCTGTACCGTTTCAATGGCGATACGGGATCCCGTATCGTTTTGAAATCTCGATTGAATTCGAGATAACGATATCGGGACGCAGATGCTTAGTATATACTGTGGATAGAAATCCCTTTTCCGTATGTGTCACAAGTATATCCAAGTATGCTAGTTGTCTTTGAAGGTTGCTAACCTCGTTTGTTAATTTCAGAACTGAATTTTTTTCAAATTGCAATTTTAGGTTTTCCGACTCATCTTTGTCCTGGCATAGTAAAAATATGTCGTCGACATATCTAGCGTATAGTTTCGGTTTTTTAACTACAGCAAAAACTCATGTAAAACTCAGCCAAGGTTGGACCAAGGGGTGATCCCATAGCTACACCATCTATTTGAAGGTGGAGGTCACCATTAGGATGAAAGAAGGGTGTGTCCGTAGTACAAAGCTGAAGAATTTTCTTAAAAATGGTTCTATTAAATTGCGGCGCTGGTAGAAATTCACTTTCAAAAACGTATTGTAAAATTATGTCAATAGTTTCAGCAACAGGAACATTGGTGAAAAGGCTCTCAACATCAAGTGAAGCCAAGAGCCCTTTGCTATCTTCTGCCGTTCCTAGAAGTTCGATGAAATCAGTTGTTGACTTGAGAGAGTATTGAGAAGGTAGATATGGAGTTATTATACGGTTAATAGTTTACGCCAGTGAGTATGTGGGAGTCGGGCACTGAGAGATGACAGGTCGAAGAGGATAGTCTGATTTATGCAGCTTTACATTTCCATATAGATAAGCTGGTGAGTAGTCATCAACAATTTGGGAAACTTGGTTATCCTGCAGATAGGAATTGAGCGCCACAATAAGTTTATTGGCTTCTTTTTTATGCTGATGGTAGGATCATGAGTGATTTTTTTAAACTTGGAGCTATCAGATAATATAGAATCAAGCTTATTAAGATAATCAGTTTTGTCCAAAATATCCTTTAGGTACATAAGTGTACCAAATTTCAATGAAATCTCTTAGGCCGTTTACATTTAATCCTTGGATATAGATACATACATACATACATTCATTCATTTATATATATATATGTATATATATATATATATATATATATATATATATATATATATATATGTGTGTCTGTAATTCTACTTGTCTGTCTGTTTGTCTTTTGTTTTTTCAAAATAACTTTTTTAAATAATAGCGGGGTACCCGGCGTTGCCAGAGGATTTTAGAGATTTTTGTATCGTTTTTCTCTCGCTCCCGTTTTCTTCACCTCTTGCTCTCCCGTTCCAGGTCACTTTCCTGCTCCCGGTCACCTTCCCACTCCCGCTTGCCCTCCTGTTCCCAGTCGTTCTTTCGTTTGCTTATCCGTTCCCGCTCATTCTGCAGTTACTGTTTCCGTTCGCTCTCTCGCTCCGCCCATTTTGTGACCGATTTAAAAAAATTTCACGAAAACCTTCGATTGCCTCCCAAGCTTGTGTGAAAATTACATTACGATCAGATGCATGGTGAAGCAATGCATAAAGGACTTACATACATATATATATATATATATATATATATATATATATATATATATATATATATATATATATATATATATATATATATATATATATATATATATATTGTTGTAAAATCGTCAAATCATATTACAGGTCCAGAAGAATGGTTTTGTAGTTTATTGGGTGATAATAAATAAAGCTTGGTTAATGCTACTTATACCTTCTAATATAATCAATGTTAATAAAAATACTTGTCGGGATATCAACAGATGGGAAAAGTGAAATCAGTACCATAGATATAACACTACCCCATTCTTAATCCTGTTCGTCTCGAACAGCATAGTCGCTTTTGGGAAATGCGACTCGGCCACAAACACAAAATAACTTGATCTTTACTCGTGGCCTTGACCGCAATTCGCAAACAACATGGTCTAGTCTCTTGACCGGTTGACGCAGTTTCTTCCAGTCCTTCTTTGGCTCATCAACAGAGTCTTTCTTTGGCTCATCGTCGCCATTTCTGCATGGTTCATCACAGCATTTTATGCATTCCTCGTCCTGAACATCTTTGCACGGTTTATCGGAACTGTCTGCTTTTTTTCTTCCTTCACATCTTTTAGATCTTTCTCAAGAAACTCTCCAAAAGGTTTTTCGAAAACGCGTCGTTCCATAAATCCAATAAATCCCTTCATCAAACTGTTATTTGATTTTAAAATGACTCTTAGTTTATCTGATTTAGAATCCTCGGTACCGTTCTCTGTTCTTGGCTCATCTTTTTCAGAGTTTTTGCTGGCTGCATTGCTATTGTTGTTTTGGAGAAGTTCATTGCCGTCATCTTCCAAGCTACAATCGAGCGTCTTCTTTTCACATTCCAACTCGGCTCTTTCATCGGTGTCAACTTTCGTATCGTCCAGTGGATCTTTCTTCAAATCATCGCCATCGTCTCTTAAATCAGTGTCTTCTTTTTTTGTCAATTTAGCTTCGACGTATTTCTCCATTGGAGTTTCCTCCGTTTTTAAATCCTCATTGCTTCATCTGAGTCAGATTCGTCACTAAAATCTGACCCTGAATATTCGGTGCTGTCGTCTGTTATGAAGGCTTCCGTTTCAGAACCGTCGCTGTATGGGTAAAAGCCATCGCTGTTATTGCCATTATTATAATCATCATCGTCACTTTCATCCTCATCATTTTGCATTTCGTTTTCAACATTCTTTTCATCCTCTTTAGATTTTTTGTCGACGTCCAAACCGACTGTATCATTGTCACCATCTTTGCCAGGCTCGTCATCACCATCTTTGCATGGTTCATCTTGAACATCTTTGCAAGGTTCCTTGTCATGACCGTCTTTGACAGGCTCATCATCATGACCCACCTGACCTGTGCAGTCTGTACGGCCGTCATCCGTCACATGCTCTGAGACACAGCTGGTGGACTCCAGTTAAAATTGGGTTTCGTCCCAGCAACCCACATCACCAGCAACCCGCTGGTCCAGAACTGTGTCCTCCACTGCCTCAGCCAACCCTGCGACCAAACTCTCAACAGTCGTACCGGCTGCTGCTACTTTGTTTTCGTGGCCTAGAATCATTCCTTCTCCTGTCTTCCCCTGTGCTGCCATGTTTTCTCTCGCTTGTTGTCCTTCTTCCTCCAGCAATTTTCTTTTTAATTTTCTCTGCTTAACCACAGCTTCCTCATCAATATCGAATAAATATTCATCGTCGTCAGGCCCATAGCCATCATTCACTAACACGGCTGAGGCGTTCCCTAAGTTCGTCCTTTTTACCTGTATCGCTCAGGCCACGTTCCTCCAGCTCGTCTTTCAATTCACTTGCCCAAAGCTCATCCAATGATTTCAAAATCATTCTTCTAATCTCACTTCAGGACGCCAGTGTTGTAAAATCGTCAAATCATATTACAGGTCCAGAAGAATGGTTCTCTAGTTTATTGGGTGATAATAAATAAAGCTTGGTTAATGCTACTTATATCTTCTAATATAATCAATGTTAATAAAATACTTGTCGGGATATCAACAGATGGGATAAGTGAAATCAGTACCATAGATATAAAAATATATATTATATTATATATATATATGTATATATATATATATATATATCTGTCTATCTGTTGCATTTTCCTATAAAAAGGACATAATTGCACCTTCATGTTCTTCCAAAATGATGTTTTTAAATATTTTAAAAAAATAGTTTAAATAGCCTAGGACCTCTCCTTAGACCTACCAAATGTACACAAAAAAATACATAAAAATCGGTTGAGCCGTTTTGGAGTTCAATAATTTCGAACACTCTGACACGAGATTTTTATATATATAGATATATATATATATATGCATGTCACGGTTGTCTCCATCGTCGATTATAATTTTGTAATAAATAACTTTATTGCGCGAACTAGCCGGAGAGCGCGATGAAAAACGCCGACTAGACGGGTAACGTCGGCTCACTTATTAATCAAACTTGCTCGTTTTCAGTGTGCTTCGAATTCTAGCGTCTTTCCTATTAATTTTTAGTACGTTGTATAGATGTTGTGTAGTCCTTTATTTATACCTAATATTATCGATTTCGGATGAGTATTAAATAAGTTGTAGCATGAAATGTAACTTATTTTAAGCACACTTTCTTGTAAATTTGTTGAGTGCTGACGTAAGCGCTTTCGTTCTGCGATGTGATTGGCTCGTTAAGTAATTATCATAACTCCTTTTTACTAATTGTAGTTTCTAGCCATTTGTATCGTTGCTAATGTAAAACTTTTTAGTATATCAAATTACAAAACGAATTATCTGTTTGGAAAAGGAGTTTAGTTTAATATTATTACTTCGTTGCGGTGATTTTGATGTATATTGTCTTTGTAAACTTTTGTGTGTCAAACGGTCACGTGGGGCTAGTCAAACGGTCACGTGGGGTTAGTCAAACGGTCACGTGGAATTAAGGCTGTATTCGGATTGGTGGATTTTGTAAATTAAAATTGACACGTGCGCTAGGCTATATAAGGAAATTTGCGATTGGAATTAAAGTTCTCTTGCTTCTTGCGATTTTGAGAGGCGAAGCTCTGTCCGACTAGTGTATTAATTGTCGTTTGTGTTATCTTAATAAAATTTTAAACCTTGTTAGTCTCAAGTCAGTTGTTTCGTCGTCAGGCATCAATACCCGAGCAGAATCCCGTCACAATGCACTTCCCGTATATATATATATATATATATATATATATATATATATATATATATATATATATATATATATATACGACTCTACTAGGAATCGAACCCACGTGTCTACGGCAACACCTCCTTGCCTAAATGCAAGCGCTCTTACCAACTGAGCCACCGACCATCACCAAAAAATGATGGCTAGAAGTCTCAGTCTTTCGAAGCAACTTAACATTAGACTACGACTATGATAGGCTCGGAACTCCTTACTTCGGCTCGACAGCTAGTCTGCTGCCAGATAGATAATTTTTTATGAAGTGAAACATTACGTTGAAATGTTTCGAGAGCCTACAAATAGGATGACTAACTGTCACCACAAATAACGCAAATATTTATACGACTCTACTAGGAATCGAACCCACGTGTCTACGGCAACAAGGTTTCGTAAAGTTATTACTATAATAGCGCATAGGTGTTGTTTTTGAGCTTAGAGTGCGATTTGAGTGCAACTAATTTTACTATTAATATGTAAAAAATATCACGCGCGCGAAGCGTGCGTCAAGTGCCGGTTACTTCTAAAGATTAATGCATTGCCTTGCTCTCCACCTGCCGTTGTTTCTTTGCCCTCTGTAGGCCACAAACTTGAACGTCCCATACGATCTAGTGTATCTGTACTCTGTACTAAGAGTTTGTCACTGGAGACTGTGAAGGTTCCCCGCCAAAGATCTCGCTCTCAGGACCATAATCTTGGTTCTTCTCCATCATCCATTTTACACCCTAGAATTGTTGCTTATAACTACCATAGCTAACGTTCTTCTCCACGATGCCCCATCCCAACTAATGAAACTCAGTACAGTCCTGGTTCTCTCTTTCATCTACCTACCTGCGCTTCTTCATCCTCCATCGACCACGATGCAGCGTGTCCCAGAAAATCTATTGCATCTGACCTCTGCACTAGGTGCTTGTCACCAAAGACTATGAAAGTTTCCCGCCAAAGACCTCGTTCCCACGACTGGTCCCCGTTGCTCAATTTCACCATCTTTCTTACTTCCTCGAATTGGTGTTTACAACTACCATAGTGAACGTCCTTCTCGTCTACGTCCGACCATCAGCACGATTCCAGGCCAACATACTCCATACAGAACTGTGGTCATGGTTTCTCCCCTTCGCCATCCTACCTACTTCCTAGAATCTGTCATAGTGAACTTGCTTCTTCTCCGAGACGGCCCCTCACCCTGATTCCTACCAGTCGAACTTTGTACATTCCTCATTTGTTTGCTTTGACTAGTAATGGTGACCATAACACCCCTTTTTCTCATTTAATTAATAACCCAAACATTACATTACGTAGACGTTCTCTCGCTCTTGGTCTTTTAGTTTAGGTATTATTTTCGGTCATATTTATTTTATATATATATATATATATATATATATATATATATATATATATATATATATATATATATATATATATATATATATATATATATATATATTCTTATATATTCTTTGTGGCAAGCTCCATTAAATAATGCAGCACATTTGGCATTTAAAACTTTTTTCAAAATCCCTTCAAAACGTTTTCGGTTGTTTTCGACAAATTGAGACATTTGTAACATTTATTACATACAAAGGGTTTACTGGCCAGTTTCGGCTAAGCCATCTTCAGAACCCTTAAAATTTTAGCGGAATGTTATATATATATATATATATATATTTACATATTAGGACTGTGTTGGTATACCAGCCGGTTTTCGGTAATACCGGCAAATAGTGGTTCCGCCAGCATGAAGGGTGCCGGAACCGGTATTGAACAATCGGCATTCAACACATCACAACAGGATGGGCAGTGCAATTTACCTGTATGCCCATTGTTTGCTACACTTCAGCTACGAACAAAGGTTCTTACGATAGCATAGCACTAACTTAGGCAGATGCACGAAATTCAAAATTTAAATTTAAAAAAGTTATTTGAAAAGGAGTAGAGAATAAAAACTCAAATAGGCAAAAAAATTTAAAGTACGACTTATATTTGTTGAGTTATAACGATTTAAAAGTTGCGAATCGCGACAACTTCTACCACGCTAAGCGCTGAAAACACGATGCAAACAGCAAACGTGAAGCTTGCACCTACCATAACACGGTTCATGAAGCCGGATAGGCTAGTATAGAAATAACATGGTGATAAAAGTGTATGATGGTCCCAGTTCTAATGATGAAAAACTGATTCCTTATTATTGAAAGAAAGCTAGGTTTCCAGGGACCTGTAGAATGTTAAATAAGCAAAATGTTCAATATATAAAGAGCTTTCCCAGGGAAAGTCATTTACAACTTCAAGGGACCCACAGAATGTTGAACAAACATACTACACTAAGCTTATATGTTCGAGTCAGATCAAAATTTTGATATAAATTACAAAACAGGGACCTGTAGAATGTTAAATAAGCAAAATGTTCAATATATAAAGAGCTTTCTACCATGCTAAGCGCTGAAAACACGATGCAAACAGCAAACGTGAAGCTTGCACCTACCATAACACGGTTCATGAAGCCGGATAGGCTAGTATAGAAATAACATGGTGATAAAAGTTTATGATGGTCCCAGTGCTAATGATGAAAAACTGATTCCTTATTATTGAAAGAAAGCTAGGTTTCCAGGGACCTGTAGAATGTTAAATAAGCAAAATGTTCAATATATAAAGAGCTTTCCCAAGGAAAGTCATTTTCAACTTCAAGGGACCCACAGAATGTTGAACAAACAAACTACACTAAGCTTATATGTTCGAGTCAGATCAAAATTTTGATATAAATTACAAAACAGTTAAAATAATTAATTAAAATGTTGCAATTCCTGCTTTCTGGTACTGTACATTGACACTGAAACGCAGTCTCACATACAAACGTCTTTAATCTTTTTTCACAGGGCTGTTTCCGTCTGAAAATTAATAAATAAAAATTCAAGCTGACTGACCGACCGCGAACGATAAAACTAATGCACTTTCAAACACTCTTTCTAGCCATTTTTAGGCTTTCAACATTTTACTGGTACCGGTACTACCGGTTTATGGCCCGGCAAAAAAAACATACCGGCACGACCTTAACATATATATATATATATATATATATATATATATATATATATATATATTAGGGCTGTGATATTATATATTGGATTATAACTTTGATTTTGTTATATAATTTGGTTGTTATATAACATGAATAGCGGTCAGTTGTTTGCAAGTCCTCGAATTCGAAGTTTTTTCAGGGAGCTTGAAAAAAGTTTTAACAAATTGGTTTCTGCTAAATATGCTGCTAAATAAAGAATGCATCAAAAATCACTTTTAAATTGTTATATATATACAGATGGCTTAAACTTAAAAGTACTTTTTCCACAGCTGTAGATGCTGGTGACATTGGTAGGATTTGTACCTCAGACCTTCCAATTTACAGGTTTATACCAGTGCCTCCACATTAGCTATTGAAATTGTAGAGGCCTAGATAACATTTAAAAGCAATAATAAAACTGAACCTTCAGCTACTTTACAGCAGTTTCTAATGATCTTTTTTTTTTATTTATTGGCAGGTTCTCTTTTTGTGAATGTGAGTCAATTAAAGAAACCCATGAAAAGGATTCAATATTGGTTAACATTGGATGTTACTCTTAGGAGGACGAGTCAAATGTTTCCACCTGGAAATGAAAAAACTTCTGAATTCTGCAAAAAACTAAATGATTACTTAGATCCTGGAGTCGGAATAGTAACATTCAAACTTGACTTTGAAAATAAAATTGTGGAGACACAAAGACATGGAGACAAGCTGAAGAATCTTTCAATTAATTCAACTCATTTAGCACACTCAATCAACAATAATTTCACAGCTACTTCCAACCAAAGCAGTGCATCAAATCATAATTTTGATGAAATTTTCAATGGATCAACTACTTTTGCCATGCAGAGCGAGGACAATAAAACATTCTTATTTTATTTCTATGTAAATATAACATGCCCAAATGAGGTTGGATTGTACACTCTGACCTTTCACAACTGCCAGCCGCAAGGTGTCAACATGTCTGTGTACATGGAGGAAAAAAACATTGGTAGTTATTTGTCATTAGGGGAGATACCTTTGCCTGTTCTCTACTTTTCACTTTTTTTAGTTTATCTTATTCTTGGGAGTATCTGGTTTTTTATTTTATGCAAATCCAAAGAAGAAGTTTTTAAGATCCATTACTTGATGCTTTCTCTCATGTATATTAAATCCATCTCTCTTCTATTCCATGGCATAAATTATAGATTTATAGAATTAAATGGAGAACAAGAGGAGGCTTTTGCAATATTGTTCTATATAATTTATTTAATGAAAGGTATCCTTATGTTCGTTACCATAATACTAATCGGAGCTGGTTGGACATTCATTAAACACATACTATCTGAAAAAGAAAAAAAGATTTTTGCTATTGTGATACCCCTGCAGATTCTGACCAATGTTGCTCACATCATTTTGTTTGAGACAGAAGAGGGTCAGACTACTTACAGTATTTGGTATCACATTTTTATTCTTGTTGACTTAGTTTGTTGTGGTGCCATTTTGTTTCCTGTGGTTTGGTCTATAAGACACCTGCAACAGGCATCCTCTGTTGATGGCAAAGCTGCAATCAATCTCAAGAAGCTAAAAATATTTCGTCACTTTTACATCATGGTGGTCTTCTACATCTACTTCACCAGAGTTATAATCTTACTACTGAATTACACAATTCCATTTCAGTATATTTGGCTAGACGAGTTACTTGTCGAGCTGGCAACGCTGAGCTTCTTTGTCACTACAGGTTACAAGTTTAGACCAGCGAGCAACAATCCATACCTTCGAGTCTCATTGAGTGATGATGAGGAAAGCGAAATTGAAATAGTTACCAAGTCTGGTATATTAGAAACGGTTACTAGAGTACATTACAAGCCAAAAAATGTCTCAGAACAGGAAAGGCCAATTCTAGGTTGTGAAGAAGATCCTGAAGAACAGGATTAAGTGAACTGTAAATGATGTTGTGCAACTTAATTTGTGGTTTTCCCAGTTAATATGAAAATGTAACTCACTTAAAACTATTCTGTGTGCTAGTTTGTAATAAAATGCTAATTAGGGACTGTTTCAGGTTACTTGTTACATGCCGATAAAATGTATCTTTGGCATATAAGAGTATGTTTGGCCTGGTGGAAGTTTTTTATTGTTTTAAAATTGTGTGATTACAGGTGTTCTATTAAAAACAGACTGCTGTGTTTTGAAACAATTGGATCTTTGGCACACTCGGCTGAACCATTTCAACTGAAACAGTTCGCGTGAAGTTGCTCGAGATATATATATATATATATATATATATATATATATATATATATATATATATATATATATAAAAGAACATGTCCTGACTGACTGACTGACTGACTGACTGACTGACTGACTGACTGACTGACTGACAGATGACTGACTGATAATCAACGCCGAGCTCAAACGCCTCATCCTAGGAACGTGAAATTTGGAACTTATATTACTTTTATAGCGTAAACATCCGCTAAGAAAGGATTTTTGAAAATTTTGCTCCTGAGGGGAAAAAACTGGAAAACAAACTTTTTTCTAAAACAATGTATATCTCGAAAACCAAAAATGAGGAGATTTTGAAATTTGGTATATAGATTCTTTTTGAAAAATAAAAAGATACGTGTTTCACCATTTTTTGAAAATTCGGTTTTCCGGATCTCGAATGTGGGTTGGAAAATTGGGTTATTTGGTTTTTAAAGTGGCTGCTACTCAAAAACTGTGAATGCTACAGGAGTGAAAATTAGTATTTAGTTTCTACTCCAAAAATAATGAAATACGTGTTTTAGCATTTTTTGAAAATTTGGTTTCCAGGACTTCAAATGTGGGGTGGAAAATAGGGTTATTTGTTTTTTAAAGTAACTGCTACTCAAAAACTGTAAATACCACAGATGTAAAAATTATTATTTAGTTTCTATTCTAAAAATAAAGATATACGTGTTTTACCATTTTTTTTAAATTTGGTTTTCAGGACCTCAAATGTGGGGTGGAAAATAAGGTTATTTGGTTTTTAATGTAACTGCTACTCGAAAACAGTAGATGCTACAGGAGTAAAAATTAGTATTTGGTTTCTACTCCAGAAATAATGATATACGTGTTTTACCATTTTTTGAAAATTTGGTTTCCAGTTCCAGGACCTCAAATGTGAGGTGGAAAAAATGTTATTTGATTTTAAAATAACTGCTACTCAAAAATTGTAAGTGCTACAGATGTGAAAAATAGTAATTTGAGGTTTTGTGCCGGTTAAAAGTAAATGAGTTCAGTTTATCACCGGACGGACGGGCCAAGCCGTTATTTTAGGGTCTTCATACGGCCCTGCCCAAACCTTAAATCAAGGTGGGACGGGCCGAGATTTTTAACCAAGTATATAGACATTTTAGTGATTTTAGGGTGTTCAGGCTAAACGTGAAGTCAAGGTGGGACGGGCCGAAGTTTTTCATCAAGTATATAGAACTTCTAGGCCTGTAAAAACGGGCCGGGCCCATATTAGACGGGCCGGGCCAGGAATTTCGGTTTTTGAAACGGGTTGGGCCAAGTTGTCGACGGGCCGAGCCGAGACCTAAAAAATTGATCCGTGCAGTACTCTACTATGTATGCATGGTTCAAATTCTCAAATTTCATGCGAGCGAAGCCGCTACGGGCACTGCTAGTATATATATATATATATATATATATAAATAAATCTTGTGACCAGAGGCGTAACTAGGCATGGCACATGCCATGGGCGCCAACTGAAGGAGCGTGAAAAAGCACCTAGCGTACGAGTATAAATACGCAAATGAAAATAAAAAAATATTTTTATAGATAAAAACTGCGTAGGAAAAAGCACGCATTCGTTTTTCGTCTGTTTCTGCATGTCCTCTATGCCTCTGGTTGCTCTCTTTCTCTATACAAATGTGATTACTGATTTTGTATTTGAAAAAAAGAAATGCGGAATAGTAGCGTGTGTCGGGTTCTGTGCTAAAACTAAAAGCGACGCAAAGCAACTCTATAATAGAATATTAACATATGACTTTCTAACGTTACTATGGTTTTGAAACAAGATCTTAATTCGTATTGACCGCGTTCTGGCCCGTCGAGAGGATGAACGGGGTCCGGGTCAATTTTTTTTTGGTGGGCCTCTTAGTTGTATTATTATTATTAATATTATTATTGTACTAGAGATAGCCCGTCAAAAATACTTTAGTTTAAAATATTGCCCTGTACTATCTTTTAAGCGGGCATTATTTTAGGCTCATCAAAGGCCCAGCAGCTCAAGCTCAATTCCCAGCTGTGGTGGGCCCTAAAACAAACGGGGGGGCAGGGCGGCAACCCCCCTCTCGACGGCCCTGACCGCGTTCAAAAGAGGTTGCAGGACCCTAAAATGAACTTTCATGAAGCAACTTTAAATTTAAAAGTTCTCCAAAATTATGTTAATGATGAAAAAGAATTCGAATTTGCAATGAATGGGACATTGAATTTGAAAGACGTCAAAGAAGAAAGAAAAGAATGGATGGCGAAACATCGAGAGATGCTGGTTTATCAGCTAAAGAAATGGAAAGAGTTATGAAAGGGGCTGTCGATCGTCTATTCAATGAATTAAAAAGTAAAAGAGTTCGTTTACAAGAAATTGATGAAAATTTTGGATTTCTTCTTGATATGGAAAGGTTGTGTTTTAAAGCCAAAACAAGCTACTTAAAAGAGCGTTGTGAAAAATTTGGAGAAGCCTACAGTTGTGATGTGGATGTGCAAGAATTATATGAAAAAATTTTGGATTTTAGAACGCTGCTAACAAGCCGTACCAAAAAATATCAAGCCCCGAACAATTACTTAATTTTAAAGTTCGCGTATAACATTGCAAATATTTTATCCTGGTTATTGTTTGTTTTCAGAATGTTTGTCATCACTGTGACGTATCTAATCTATGTTTTATATGTCTATGAAATGGAGGCTAGGCCACTGATCTCTATAATATTATATTATATTATAGAGATCAGTGAGGCGAGGCATGTTGAGCGACGCCATAGATAACCAGATTTCGTAGTAACTTCTTGCCGGTTCGTATTTGTTTAAAAATAAACTAACGTTAAACCTCCGAATAACATAATATGGTGTCAGAAGTCGTCAGAAACTGAACTTGCGTCTCGAGAAGTACATTTGTAACCGAAACAAGTAAATTAAAAACGAATTTTTAAAACCAATGCTCTTATATGTAATTAAAACACAAATTTTGCAATCAATTTTTTCTTATATTACTCTTTTATTTTATATTAAAATCGAAATATCTTAATTATATCGAAATTAATTGAAATTAACTAAATTACTTGACTTATTGTAAAACTAATAATTGAATATTGCATTGTCTTCTATTTTGAGCATGTATGCAAAATTTGAAAAAAATCTATTATCAGGAAGTGACTCAAAAATTGATTGCAAGATTTGAAACAGACAGAGAAACAAACAGACAGACAGAGAAACAGAGACGACGAGTTAATAAAAGCATTGGTAATAATAATAAAAATATCATCAAAAAGCATCGAATTTAAATATCTCAACTATTTTCATGAAAATTTCGTACACGCTTGAGAATCGCGGTCAGTGAGTGTGTTAACTTGGTAAAATAGTCTGCCAGTCGGTTAGCGTTTTGTGGTCAAGAAAACCCTCAAGAAACCCCTCGATATAACCCTCAAGAAAATTAACTAAATTAATTGACTTATTGTAAAACTAATAATTGAATATTGCATTGTCTTCTATTTTGAGCATGTATGCAAAGTTTGAAAAAAATCTATCATCAGGAAGTGACTCAAAAATTGATTGCAAGATTTGAAACAGACAGAGAAACAGACAGACAGAGAAACAGAGACGACGAGTTAATAAAAGCATTGGTAAAAAAAGAAAAGAAATGGCCGCGACGCATATTCCTTTGCCACTCCCACTAACGACTGTTGGGAACATTGCAATCAATTGGAGAAGGTTTAAAGCTCAATGGAAGAATTATGAAACTGCGACAGATCTCAATAAAGAGCGAAAGAAAAAAGAACTGCGATATTCATAGCCTGTCTAAGCAACGATCATATATATAGAATAGGTATATCGGAGATGAGTAGGTTTTGAGGGTGCCGTACCAGTGGCGTAGCCAGGGGGAGCGGCCGCTCCCCCTGAGACCATTTTCCAAAAAGTGGGGCCTTTTTGGCCTTCTCAAGAATTAAAATAAATATTTTATTAAATTTAGGGCTGTCAAAAATCTGTTAAAATCCCAACCGGGTATGTTGTAGGATTTTATATATTATTATAATTAGTATAATATATTATTAATTATTATTATTATATTATAAGTGTTATTTTATCATTTATTATTTTATTATTTTATCTATTTAGTGTTATATTCATGTTCCAAAAAGACCATTTTCCAAAAAGTGGGGCCTTTTTGGCCTTCTCAAGAATTAAAATAAATATTTTATTAAATTTAGGGCTGTCAAAAATCTGTTAAAATCCCAACCGGGTATGTTGTAGGATTTTATATATGATTATAATTAGTATAATATATTATTAATTATTATTATTATATTATAAGTGTTATTTTATCATTTATTATTTTATCTATTTTAGTGTTATATTCATGTTGCTCTTTGTTTATTCTTGGTTTTTCCACTACAGTTAGGACATCGTGTACATCGTTTGTTTTCGTCTGGTGATTTCAAATAAATCTTGATTGTAGCTTTACGTGTAGTTTTTACATCGTACCTTCGTTTCCGCTACAAATTGGTGACCCGACTATAGAAAATATGGAAGATTTCATTGATTTCACAAGTACGGACAGCACGCCGATGTTGAGCGATGATGCAGCACAAGCATTCTCGGTGTCCCGTCATTTTTTACTTCAAATGCGAGATTGTGGTTTTGCAACATAGAAGCCATTTTTCGTACACGTCGAGTAAACTCCGAATTGTCTAAGTACTCGTACGTCATCGAACACCTCCCGTTCCACGTGGCCGAGCAGGTTCAGGACTGCATACTCAACATTCCGACATCTGATTCGTACCAAACCTTAAAGGAAGCAGTCCTCAACAGGTGCGGACACTCAGAGCCAACAATGTTTCGGGAGTTATTCAGCGGCGTCAACCTGGATGGTAGATTGCCGTCCCAACTTCTTCGCCACATGAGGAGTCTTCTTGGGAACAAGCAGATGGATGAGTCTATCTTGAGACAGCTATGGTTAGACAGAATGCCCAGCAACGGGGTGTGGGTAAAACGCGATCCGCGAACCGGTAAAACGCGATCTAAAAAGCGAACCTTATTGCGATCCAAAACGTAAAAGCGAACTTTATTTGTGACCCATTGTGTAAATGCAAAGTCAAGAATAGAACGCAAGCACGTATATAAACTTTTTATTCAAAGAACCAAATTAAAAAAAAACATAATTACATTAAAAAAATATTGATAATAAATAATAATTGTCTTAATTCTTCTTGCAAAAGTCACACGTGAATTTCTTCTTTCCTCTAACACCAACTATACAATCGGAGTGGTACCATCGAAGGCACTCATCACAGCCTTTCCAACGAATCGCATTTCCATCCTTTTTATTTTTTAATCTAGGAGGAAATCTTGAACTGCACGAATAGCGGATGGTTTCATCGAATTCATCAGTTGGTTGGTTGGTAGCAGATGAAAGTTGCATTGAATTAGGTTGAGTCACAACAGCAACCAAATCTGCTATTACATGCTCTTCCGCATCACCAGCTGGAAAAATTTCGATATCTGCAGGACGAGGTTTTTTTCTTCCTGCAGTTTTCTCGGGTCGTTTGCGAGTATTTCTCCTCAACTGTGTAAGGTTTATTTTTTTATTTTCGTCCCATTGTGTTTGTCCAATTGCTCTTCGAGCTGCAAGAATATGGTAGCACTTTCCAACGGCTGGACATGAACATGTCGGAGCGGGAAATAACTTGACAACACGTGGTATATATATATGTATGTATATATATATATATATAAGTATGTATATATATATATATATATATATATATATATATATATATATATATATATATAGAGAGAGAGAGAGAGAGTAAACAGTAAGCATCTGCGTCCCGATATCGTTATCTCGAATTCAATCGTGATTTCGCCATTGAAACGATACAGCCTACGGAAGAAGTCTCGTATCGATATAAAAATAGCGAGACTTAAATTTGGTTCTCGATTATAATCTACCTATTGACAGAAATCGTATCGTATCGTATCGTTCCGGGACGATATGATGAAATAACGGGACGCAGAAGCTTAGTAAACAGCGAACCACGGCTATCACGTGATTTTTCCCTTAACCAATCACCGACCGAGTTCGCAAAGGGTTCGCTAAATACCGGTTCGCGGATCGCAGGATCGCGTTTTACCCATACCCCCAGCAACGTCAAGCCGATATTAGCTTCTTTCAGTGACAGAACGCTACTCGATTTGTCAAACATTGCCGACAAGATATGCGAGTCACAACAACCGACGATGGCCCAAGTATCATCAACACCGGCACAATCGACACTACCAACAGACATCTATGCCATGCTGCAACAGATAACAGTGAGCATCTCTGCACTAGCAGCCAACCAGGTCCATCAAGATAGCCCTGGCGGACTTAGCCCTGGTTTTTCGCCATACTAAAATACACAGAAAACGGTTTTTGATTTTTCCTAACTAAACTAATTGCTGAGACAAATATCTAATTACATATTCTGAAACTACATGATTTATCCGATTTTTTAAAAATAAAAGCAAAAAAATCTACCGATTAATTTGTTTTTAATTGATTTTTGAAGTTCCATACATAACCGGCGCTATTCCCGGTAACGTAATATAAACATAGATAAAATATAAACAAAAATGAATCTGTATAAAATATAATTTGCACATTATTTTTATTTACTAACGAAATTTTATTTAAAAATTAATCTTTGAGTTTGAATTATATAAGAATTAATAATTATGTTTTTGTAAAAAAATAATTTAAGCAAAGCACGCATACAAAATCAACCTGATCCCATACGGTAGGATCGAAATTTTTCCTGGTACAACTTTGGTGAATCCAACGTTCACAATAAGAACATTGCACATAATTCTTATCTTCATCTGTACCACAATACAAGCATATGTCTTCCATGTCGTTAGACAGTGACAAAATCTCCTCGATTAGTTCGTTTCTGTACGTGCTGGCTCTGAATGGCTTTGTGAAATCCAAATTCCCATCCAATCGAAACATATATTCCATGACATATATCCCACAATTGAAAGCGTCCTTTTGTTGTCTTCGGTCTTGAATTACAAATTCATCAACATAATATGGCATTGCTTCATTTCTTAAAATGCAGACCTATTAACGGATCGTAAAAAGAGATTGTCTTCTGTACATTGTTTATAATAAATAAACAGAAATGATTTCGATGAGCATTATACACGCAAAAAGTGTACAGAGATTTAAAAAAGTTATAGTTAATAATGGGAGATTCATGGGATAAATTATTTTCGAAAATCTCAAAGTTTAGGGAAAAGTCACCGCAGGGAATGTAATTCGAATTTTTCAACTTAATCCCTGCGATGTAATCTATTACATAATTACTTAACCATTCTCCATCATATAAAAAAACGAATTCTGAGAGCTTTAAAGACTCACCATTGAATGTACAGACGATCGATAACTTGTTTTCTTCAAAAATTTTGTAGTAGTTCTCATTAGCTAATAGATGATTATTAAGTTTTATCGGTTTCTTTCCAACCGTTTTTGCCACATTAATTTTGACTGGCATTAACATTGTACGATACGTGCCCTTTCGTTGTACTCTCTTGCCCCATTTTTCTTTACTGGTTAGCTCAGGTTTAGCCTTAAGGTTCTTCCTGATCTTACCTTTTGGTTTTAGAATTGTGATCTCATTACACTTACCTTTTACATGGTTTCGCAGTAAACGAACAAATCTTCCGATTTTAAGATTTGTTTGGCTCTGCAGGACGTCCTGCTTAATGTTCCTAAAATGGTTTTCTACCATCGAGTTTGAACGTGGTGTTCCCGGCGTGGAATTTAAATAAGACCCTATCAATGGCAGGTAAGGGCAGTATTTCTTAAGGAATATTTCTACGAACTTTATGTTATAAAGTTCGTTTTCATTTTTTTCTGAATCCTCATGGTTATGCTCTCCCAGCCAATCCTTATACTTCTTAAAAAAGGGACTGCTCTGATACACTGTTGTTTCAGGTGTATCTTCTTCTTCTACTTCTTCATCTTCATCTTTATCTACGTTCTCCGCTTGTATGGGTTCCGAATCAGTAAAGAGTTCCAAATACCTTTCTTTCTCAATGCAATTCCCCTTGCAACTGAGCAAGAAAAGAAAAGCTTTAATTATTACGTCAGTCGCAGCAAAGGTCGCAGCGTATATAATATTTGTTATTGCCAATAATTGAAATTTGTGTTGGTTTGCAGTGCTATTTTGCTTTGAATGGCAAGCTAGACATTTCATTAAATGTGCATAGCACAGTTTCACCATTGTTACGTCTTTAGGTTTTTTTTCGGCTATCGACCATTCGTAGGCCTTTTGGAGGTAACTAGATATAGTTAATGTATTGAAACCTTGCAACACAGCGGATACAAGGGCCATCGAAAAATCCGTAACCACTTCTTCAAACAGTGGCCAAACGTGTTTATGTTCCAAAACGTAATGCTTAACTTGAAGCAGATATCCAGCTATAGTGGCGGCGTCATGTCTACAACTTATTATATCAACTAGAGGGACTCTACCCCCCCCCCACAGAAAATACCGCACTGTAGTAAAAAATTCTTTTAGAAAGCTTATCCAATTTCCTTACAAAAATGCAGAACTCCACGCTGACGGGAAGCGTGTTCGATTTGTTCATGAGAAAAACAGATCAGGAAACTGGGTTTTCCAATCATGTACAGAAACCGCTCTTTAAAGGGAAGTTTTTGTTCACTCTCAAACATGGCAGACAGATCCTCATAATCATCTTTCTCAAAATCCTCCTCTGCAAATATTTCCGATCGTGCTTGTCGAAGCACATTTACGGAATGCAGATTTTCCAGGTTTCCTGCTTCCGCTAGTTCAAAATTTGCTAAACGAAAGGCTTCAGTTCTTACTACACTAGGGTGACTAACCTTTAATAAGTCCTTTACTCTATCGCGCTTGAGGCCACGCAATTGGCCTGTCACATTCCCGACGTGATTGATGGTAGAGCTGTTGCTTCTGATTGTCACGTTATAAGTTTCCCTTTGGAATACTGCCACATATAACCTGCAGCCTTTAAATTTGGAAAAAAAAATAATTTTTGCCGTGTTTTCATTTGTGTAATTTACTGTTCTAATGCATAGCACGCACGGTTTAACTACTTCGTAAAAAGTGCTAACGTCACGCATATTCTGCGAGTCATTCTTTTTTCCTTTCGATGGGCACACTACATTAAAATCTTGAGGAGTAAGGGTGAATTGAGATAGAACAATTTTACATCCCTTAAAGCCTGAGGCGTGAGTTTGCTTTTCACTTTTCACCGGACTTACCTCGCCAGTTCCACACTCTTTATTTGTGCCGTTTCTGTCCTCACTTTGTTTTTCTAAATCATCCAATGTAGCGTGTGTTCCGATATCCATATCCGCAGTTTCGATTTGACTCTGTTTTTCAACACTAACCGCTGTGGGAGGTATCTCAGTTTCGTTATTTTCGTGCTTCATCATAAGCTGCTTAATATTTTCGGCACCACGAACCCATCTGTTATAGAAAAACTTTCGATTAACCTCCGAGTTTGTTATTTTAAAATAGGTGCACGCTTCTCCGTAAAATGAAGAGGGGTCATGGATGGAAGCCTTACATATTTGCTCTGGCGTAAATCCTCTGTCGGAAATAAATTTAAACAAAGTGTTTATGTTTACGTTTTTTTGGTTTGAAGGAAATTTTCCGAAAGACATGTCTGATTAAGGTGAAACGCTAAATTACCAATACTGAATTGAGTGAATTCCACTATAAGCCATCGTGAAGTCGAAGTTTAGGAAGTAGTTTAAGTTATATATATATAGTTTCCGATTCCAAAGGAACCTTCTTAAGCGCCTCAGACTTTATCTGGCGCAATATAAATAAATTCATATCTTTCACTTCACTATTAAATCCCTCAACCAATCACAAGACACGCGCTACACACTGCGCAACGCTCGCAGTAACCCAGTAACTTCAAAAATCAATAAAAAAAAAATTAGTCGGTACATGTGTTTGCTTTTACTTTTAAAAAATCGGATAAATCATGTAGTTTCAGAATATGTAATTAGATATTTGTCTCAGCAATTGGTTTAGTTAGGAAAAATCAAAAACCGTTTTCTGTGTATTTTAGTATGGCGAAAAACGAGTAACTTCAAAAATCAATTAAAAACAAATAAGTCGGTAGATTTTTTTGCTTTTACTTTTAAAAAATCGGATAAATCATGTAGTTTCAGAATATGTAATTAGATATTTGTCTCAGCAATTGGTTTGGTTAGGAAAAATCAAAAACCGTTTTCTGTGTATTTTAGTATGGCGAAAAACCAGTAACTTCAAAAATCAATTAAAAACAAATTAGTCGGTAGATTTTTTTGCTTTTACTTTTAAAAAATCGGATAAATCATGTAGTTTCAGAATATGTAATTAGATATTTGTCTCAGCAATTGGTTTAGCTAGGAAAAATCAAAAACCGTTTTCTGTGTATTTTAGTATGGCGAAAAACCATTAACTTCAAAAATCAATTAAAAACAAATTAGTCGGTAGATTTTTTTGCTTTTACTTTAAAAAAATCGGATAAATCATGTAGTTTCAGAATATGTAATTAGATATTTGTCTCAGCAATTGGTTTAGCTAGGAAAAATCAAAAACCGTTTTCTGTGTATTTTAGTATGGCGAAAAACCAGTAACGTCATAAATCAATTAAAAACAAATTAGTCGGTAGATTTTTTTGCTTTTATTTTTAAAAAATCGGATAAATCATGTAGTTTCAGAATATGTAATTAGATATTTGTCTCAGCAATTGGTTTAGTTAGGAAAAATCAAAAACTAGTTTTCTGTGTATTTTAGTATGGCAAAAAACCAGGGCCAGGGCTATCTTGATGGACCTCAGCCAACCAGCTAGGTAGGAGCCGGTCAGGGAGTCGACAACCGTCGTCATTGCGACGCCGTTCTCGCAGTTCCGGTACAAAACCAGGCATGTGCTGGTACCATCAGACGTTTGGAGAAAAAGCCAAGAAGTGCATTCAGCCGTGCAGCTGGGATTTAAAAGACAGGGCCGGACAGTAGGGGCGACATCTGTCCACGGCCAACAAAACGTGAGTCGCCTATTATTTATCAAAGACGCATTCAACAGCCTCACGTTCCTCATCGACACTGGTGCAGAAGTGAGCGTCATTCCTCCACCAGCCAAGCATTCTCTCACTCCATCATCATTCACTCTTCATGCAGCCAACAGCTCCATCATCAAAACTTATGGGCAGAAATCCCTGATGGTTAACCTCGGTTTACGCAGGCAATACCCCTGGGTTTTTCTCGTAGCCGAGGTCCAGAAACCCATCAGCGTAACTCCCTTAGGCAAGGAGTTCACTCGCATTGCTTTCTCATGTCTATGAAAATAGCGTGTTCTTCGAAGTTTCCGATCCAAAGGAACCTTCGTAAGCGCCTCTGACTTATCTGGCGCTATATAAATTCATCATTATTATTTCAATCTGGTGGTGGACATGTCCAGTCAACTCTTGGTGGACAACACAACATCCTTGGCAGTCATCGGGTCAATCTCCAAGTCAGTGCCGACTCAGATTCGGGTTGCAAGATCTTCTGTTGAGGCAGTAGCTAGACTTCTAGAAAGATACCCAACCATCAGCCGACCATCAAATTTCAACGAGGAAGTGCAACACAAGACAAGGCACAGTATCGTCACCAAGGGACTTCCAACATTTTCAAGGCCACGCCGTCTGCCACCGGAGAAGTTAAAGCTTGCAAAAGCGGAATTTGACCACATGATCCAACTAGGCATAATAAGACCCTCATCAAGTCCGTGGTCTTCGCCTCTGCATTTGGTACTAAAGGCATCTGGAGATTGGAAGCCATGCGGCGACTACCGTGCATTGAACAGCGACACAATTCCCGATAGATATCCAGTTCCTCACCTGCATGATTTTTCAAGCAACCTCATCAATTGCAAGATATTCTCCAGAATCGATTTGGTGAGAGCCTTCCACCATATTCCAATTGCAGAGGAAGACATCCAGAAAACCGCCATTACAACACCTTTCGGATTGTACAAATTCGTACGTCTTCCTTTTGGACTAAGGAACGCTGCTCAAATTTTCCAACGGTTTATGGACGAAGTCCTCAGAGGTTTAACTTATGCTTTTGTGTACATAGATGATGTTTTAATCGCCAGTACCTCCCTAGAAGAGCATCTTCTTCATCTCGAGAAAGTATTTAGCAGATTCAGCAAATTTCATCTCACAATCAACGTCGACAAGTGTGAGTTTGCCGTACCATCCACCAACTTCCTTGGACACCACCTCGATCAAGACGGAATCAGACCTCTTCCCAACAGGATCCAGGCAATCGTGGAGTACAAGCAACCGGAAAGTATCAACCAACTCCAACGGTTTATAGGAATGGTTAATTTCTACAGGCGTTTTATTCCCCATTGTTCAGGTTTACTGGCACCGTTAACAGATATACTCCGACAGAAACCATCTCCGAAATCCCTTTGTTTGACTGATGCTCAAACTCAAGCCTTTCATCAAACAAAAGAAGCTCTTCAGAATGCCACACGCTTGGGTTTCATAGATGACAGAAGTGAACTACAACTTCTGACGGATGCTTCAGACATAGCAGCAGGAGCAGTTCTCGAGCAGGTACGGGATGGTAAGCGTCAACCTATAGCATTTTTCTCGCAGAAATTTCATCCAGCCCAGACGAGGTACAGCACTTTTGGCCGAGAGTTGCTTGCGATCTATCAAGCCATCAAGCACTTTCAACACTTCCTTGAAGGTCGTCAGTTTACCATCTTCACGGATCACAAGCCACTCACCTTCGCTCTCAGGACCAACTCGAGTCGCCACTCACCGAGAGAAGCCAGGCAGTTAGACTACATTTCACAGTTCTCTGCTGAGATAAAACACATCAAAGGAACAGACAATGTAGTTGCAGATGCGCTTTCTCGGACCGAGGCCAACGCGATAACGGTTGTCGATTTACAAGAGATTGCCGACTTACAAGCAGATGATCTCAATCTACAATTACAACACACCTCTCTACAGATCGAGAAAGTTCCTGTCCCCTCAGGCCGAGGATATATTTTTGTGGACACGTCACTAGGAGAACCAAGACCAGTTGTTCCAGAACAACTCCGACACAAAATATTTTTGAACCTTCATTCTCTATCCCATCCAGGCGCAAGAGCCACATCTAGATTGGTTCGACAAAGATTTGTATGGCCAAACATGGATAGAGATGTCAGAACGTGGTGCCGAGAATGTCTGTCATGCCAAAAAAACAAAATACACAGCCACGGCACTGACTAAGTTTCCGCTACCGAAAAGCCGTTTTCAACACGTCCACATTGACCTGGTAGGACCACTTCCTTCATCTAATGGTTGCTCGAACATTCTTACATGTGTGGATCGCTTTACCAGATGGCCGGTAGCCATTCCTTTAATTGACACTCCCACAGATACAGTAATACAGAATTTTATATCAGGATGGGTAGCAAATTTTGGAGTACCTGAGACACGACGGACCGAGGCAGCCAATTTTCATCACACTTCTTTCAACAGATGAGCAAGCTGTTAGGCATCCATCATATTAGAACTACTGCCTACCAACCTGCGTCCCATGGAATGGTCGAACGTTTCCATCGTCAACTCAAGGCTTCACTGTCATCTCACACTTCAAAGTCAGGATGGACTGAAGCATTGCCAATAGTCCTCTTGGGTATCCGCTCGACAGTCAAAGAAGATCTCCAATGTTCACCATCTGAACTGGTTTATGGCACGACACTTAGACTCCCAGGTGAATTTCCTTCGACATCCGCAGCCAACTCAAATCTCAATACAACAGGCTACGTCGCTCGCTTGAAGGATCACATAAAACAGCATAAGGCACATCAACCTAGGCCACAGAAGAAAACGTCATATGTACCTAAAGCCCTGCACAGGTATGGATTCGTGTGGACCATCATAGACATCCATTGCAATCTCGATATGACGGCCCATACGATGTAGTGGAACGCCATGAACAATATTTTGTAGTCAACAAGAATGGACGACTGCAACTCCAATCACCACAGAAGCGTCTAGAACGACTGTAACATCAACACCGATCACAGCAACGCCACCGACCTCAGTGAAGACGACCGGGACACACACGGACCAGCCCACTTCACTGCACTCTCCGTCAAGACAAGGTCTGGCAGAAGAGTCCATTGGCCAAAAAGACCTGCTGATTATATGATGTGACATTTCAAATTTTATTTCTCATTTTTTTTCTCGTTCGCGTTGCTCTCTGGGGAGGGAGTATTTGTAGGATTTTATATATTATTATAATTAGTATAATATATTATTATATTATAAGTGTTATTTTATCATTTATTATTTTATCTATTTTAGTGTTATATTCATGTTGCTCTTTGTTTATTCTTGGTTTTTCCACTACAGTTAGGACATCGTGGACATCGTTTGTTTTCGTCTGGTGATTTCAAATAAATCTTGATTGTAGCTTTACGTGTAGTTTTTACATCGTACCTTCGTTTCCGCTACGGTAATCCTGCAGTATAGCGTCCTGAACCGATTTCGATGGAAAAACGGTTTAAAAAACTGTTTAATAGAATAACCATAGAACATTATCAAAACATATTAAGAACAAGTATTTTACAGAAAAACTTACTAAAAACCGACTTTAAACAAAAATATCCAAAGGCAGTGTTGACACGCGGAGTAATACAATTCAAGGAATGAAAAGCTAGGAAGAGTTAATATTAAAATAAAATAACATAATAAAATAATAATAACATTTTAAAAAGTTACTATACATTTTTAATTAATTAATATGCATTTTAAATTTTAAAAAATCAGAGCGCTGAGTGGAAATTTATCTATGACTAGCGGGGGATCCAGCGTTGCCGGGGTTTTCCCATCATTTTTGTTACCCCGTTTCCTTCCCGCTTGCTTTCCCGCTCCCGGTCACTTTCCCGCTCCAGATCGCTTTCCCGCTCCCGATCGCCTTCCCCCTCCCGATCGCATTCCCGCTCCCGATCGCATTCCCGCTCCCGCTTGCTCTTCTCTTCCTGGTCGCTTTCTCGCTCGCTCTTTCGCTCTCCAAACGGTTCTGCTAGCCACATGACCTCTAAAACTCAGAATTTCTGCTCCAAGAAATATGATCGAAATCGTACCAAAAACGCAAAGACAGCCAAGTACATTTACTTTTATATTATTTTATTTTTTCTTGGTGTTCTGTTGCTAATTTAGTGTTTTCAATGTTTTTTTATTTTTCTTAAGGCAAAAACCGCCGCATTTAAAGAAACGGTTTTAAACATGCAGCGGCTTACGCAACTCGTACTTCTAAAGCAAACTATTATTTTTCAATTTTTTTACTTCCATAATTTTTTTTATTTCTTTTCCTAAATTTTCTATTTTTTATTTTAAATGTCTTTAATTTTAATTTTTTGTATTCCGATTGTTCACTTCTATCGCTATTGACAAATAGATCTTCATCGGGAACTACGTTAACTTCGGGAGTAATTTATAAATGTTCTAAAGTGCTATAATTTTTGTTTTTTTTTTCATTTATTTATGTTGTAATTAGTCTTTATTTCCCTTATTTATGTTTTAAATATCATTTACGTTAAAAAACCGGCCATTTTTCATCGAAATCGGTTCAGGACGCTATACTGCAGGATTACCTCCGCTACAATGTTGATTAATTATCAGCAAATTAGCAGTAACAGATTTTCTATCATACATGACTGTATAATTTATCTATGACTAGCTAATTTATTGTTTTCAATTTTTTTTATTTTTCTTAATGCAAAAACAGCATTTAAAGAAACGGTTTTAGACATGCAGCGGCTCACGCAACTCGTACTTCTATCTAAAGCAAACTATTATTCTTCAATTTTTTTACTTTCATAATTTTTTTTATTTCTTTCCTAATTTTTTTATTTTAAATGTCTTTAATTTTTTTTTTTTATTCCGATTCACTTCTATCGCTATTACAGACAGACCAAATTAGCTAATTATACCAGTAGTGATGGGGTATGATGTAGCCAATCAAATACTTTGTGGGCGTGGTTTCAAATAAAAACACCGGCTAGATCTATTTTTAGAAAGTTTGCGTACGTTTCGAAAATATGCGTCCCGCTTGCGAATATACAAGCCGCCTCGGAAACTTCCACTTGCATATTAATTAGTGTGCTATATATAGACTGAGTGAAAGTTTCACCTAATTTAAGTCGTGAACGCTTCCACTTGCATACTAATTAGAGTGTGCTATATATTAGACTGAGCTTCCCGAAACCCGCCAAAAATTTTTGTTTGAGTGGGTTCGGTTTTGTTTTTCATTGCTTCGCCTTCGATTAAAAAAATGAATAGTATTAATAAAAACGTGCGAAATCGTCTTCGATTGAAGCTGTTAAAGAAAAAGCCGTTGGTTTGTGTTTCGGTTATTATAATTGTTATTATATCTGTTCCAATGCTGATAAGTTTCTTGCGTCAAATACTCTCAACAATTAATTTTATAATACACAATATTGCACAGCCATGTCAGCCAGAAGTTGATCCTAACTTTGAAGTGTCAGCTGCTACTCTTTCCCCAGAACCACTTTCAAAAGTAAGTATCAACAATAACAACAAGCCTATGACGCCTATTGATATAATTTGTCATTAAGCTCAACTAAAAATGCTGATACCAGTGATAAACAATATTACAGGCACACCAGTCAGAAGCAGCTGGTGGTACAAGTGAGCAACTGCAAGCTCAGATCAAACAAGTGGACTTCCCAGAACCACTTTCAAAGGTAAGTAGTAACAAAATTAATAGAAATAATTTGTCTTCAAGCTCAACTAAAAATGTTGATACCAGTGATAAACAATATTACAGGCACACCAGTCAGAAGCAGCTGATGGTACAAGTGAGCAACTGCAAGCTCAGATCAAACAAGTGGACTTCCCAGAACCACTTTCAAAGGTAAGTAGCAACAATAGGGCCTAGAAAACTGGTATGGCTGGCAAAATTAACAGCCATGTTATAGTTAAATGCACAACATAACTATCTCCTTACCATTTTCCCTCTTTGCCTTTCTTTCTTGACCTTAGGCCAGGGTAAATAGCAAGAGACAATAGATGTGCAAGTTTTTTATCTTATAAAAAATGGTAAAGTGCTGTATATTTATTCTTGCTCATCGATATTGAAATTAATCATAACTTGAAACAATAGAACTTGAATGTTAAGTTTTTATCTATTCAGGTCCTTCCAACCGAAGCTCAGTTCCAATATAAAGTCATTTCATTTAACAGTCATGAAGAGTTGTCATTTGAATCCACATTCCATGTCAACTTGAAAGATGAAAATGAATTTGATACCTGGTTGACTGAATTTCATAAAAAGAGCAGAGTGCAGTTTAATATTCGAAACAGCCAAAAGTGTTCTGGAAAAAAGCTTCTGTTGAACCGAACAATGCATTGTATACATAATGTTAGAAATGGTAAGTTAGGGGTTCGTAGTAATCCTCGTGTAATACCAGCTTGAGAGTCAAGATACGACCTCCTCAGAAACGACCACGAACAATTGTTTATGACTCACAATATCCCTGTGAAATAACTCTCCTGTGGGCCCACAATCATCCTCTTTTTGCTGCTGATGTCTTAAGGCATCAAAGGGTCCTACTGGAAGTGGATTCAAAACTCGAGAGTTTGTTTCATGATGGTCATAGCCCCAGCACTGCGTTAGAATATATAAAAATGGAAATTGAAGACAATCTGGCTGATGAAGATCAACTCGAAGTAAAGCTGGCAGATCGATCCATCTGTCCAGACTACCGTCACTGTCATTATGTTTTCACAAAACTGTTTAAAAAAGAATATGGAGAACATGGAAATAATGACAGACTTAATGAATTTGTTGAGTAATTTTTAAATGTTTCAAATTAGGTAGTCGCATAAAAATTTCAAAATAATTCTTTTTTAATTTCACTAATATTTTTAAATAAAGGTACAAATTCTGAGTTTGAATATACCATATAGTGTAAAAAAAAATAAAATTAATAAAGATATAGCGAATTAAAGATCGCATACCACGATAGAACATCGACTGCGTGAGACAGTTAAAGATAGTGTTTAGTATAAGTTTAGTTTCATTCAAAAGGTTATTTAATAACTTTAATGAACAAATGATGAAGACGAAGCCGTGGACTTTCTCACAATCTTCAAGCGCTTTCCTGACAGACAGCCGCCTTAACTCCGCCTTGCTGAAAAAGGAGGAGGGCAATTATACAGATCAAGTTATGATACTTATGATCCGCGACAGAAAGTACTTTGATTCTCCTACATAAACAAATATCAGTCTTAAAACAACAAGCAGACGGCGAACTACCGCGAGCTCATGCAGTGACATTCAGTAATGTCACATGGCGCATGGGAAGCGAAATGCGTGGTCCCACTTTTAAACTTTATATTTATCAAGTTTTTTGTTTGGAATTCTATTTCTAAATAAATTCATATTGAATATGAGAAACAGAAGGAATTCTTAACCCATACGCGCAAAGCCTTGTTAGGAGTTCTCTGCGCTGTGCGCTATGTGCACGCTGTAAACTGAGCTTCTTCGTTGTAGGTACCAGTTTTTAAATCTATATTATGTACGTCAGTTGCAGCGCGCCTACGGTTATGCGCTGCTACACGATCTACATTAACGAAGTAATTTTTGTAGTTAGAGATTTAGCTGTGTTATATAATAACTAATAACCTTTCGAATGAAACTAAATTTATTTTACTGCGAGGTCTCGTAGACGAGATATAGAGACTCAAACACTATCTTTAAATCTATATTATGTACGTCAGTTGCAGCGCGCTTACGGTTATGCGCTGCTACACGATCTACATTAACGAAGTAATTTGTATAGTTAGAGATTTAGCTGTGTTATGAAATTTTACTATGTTATAATAGACATAATAACCTTTCGAATGAAACTAAATTTATTTTACTGCGAGGTCTCGAAGACGAGAGACTCAAACACTATCTAAAATCTATATAATTCCTAGAGCGTGCTTAGAGTTTAGCTGGCGCGCGGTGCTCAAATTTTAAGCACCACCCTATCAACTTAAAACTCGATTTGTGTAACTACAAGAGTTCGTGTAGCTACCAAATTTAACGATGTTATAGAAGAAAAGAAACGAAATTTTTTAAGCCTAAAACCATTTTTTAGCGTCAATGACCTAAGAAATAAGCCTTACCTGTTTTGCTACGACGCGGATGTGCTGCGTTGCACGTTAAATTACCTCAAAGCCTGAATCAAATTAAACACTTTAACGAATGATAAAAATTAAATAAAATTTCAATATGTTATAGTTTACATGAAACTTATTCAGCCTAAACTAAATATATTATTCGCTGACCAATTGTTATAGACCTAGGTAACACACAAGATACCGTTTACACAGAAGGAAAATTTAAGTGAGAGGGTATCCTATCAGAAGGGCGAAAATATAAGGGCGAAAACAAAAGAGCGAACACAAAAGATCGAAACTAAAAAGGGCGAATGATAAAAAGAGCGCACGATAATAAGAGCGAAAATGAAAAGAGCGAAACTGAAAAGGGCGAACAATAAAAAAGGCGAACGTTAAAAAAGCGAAAACCTGAAATTGTTTATTTGCTAAGCATGAAACACAATCATTTCATTCTCTTTTGGGATGTCATCACAACACATCTAATTTTAATATTTCACTCTTTTCTTTCAATATCTCTTTCTCGTGCACTCTTTTTTTCTTTTTTTCTTTCTTTCTCTCTCTCTCTCTCTTTCTCTTTTTACTCTCTCTCTCTCTCACTCACTCAAAAAAAAAAAAAAAAAAACATTTTAATACTTTATTATTTATATATGTATATTTATATTATTTATTATTTATATGTATATTTATATTTTAAAAAAGTATAAAAAAAGTCTAGTTCAAAACAATATGATAAAGTGTCAAGCTTGCAAATTGAGATTATGTGCAATTCCTCTTAAAAAGTCAAGATGAGAACGGTTTTCGTAATCCGCAACAATCGTTTTAATGCGTTGTGCGCAATCTTTATATTTCTTTTTTGATTTTGGCGGCTGACGTCCAGATGTATACTGTTCCATTTTCAACTCATTCAGGCTTTGTTCTTTTTTAAGTGCATCAATAAACCTCCAAATAGTTGGATGGCTTGCACCTAGAAGTTGACTAAATCCGCGATGCCAACCCTCGACAGAATTATTGGTTTTTGGAAGATCTTGCAAAACTTGATTGTAGACATTCCAAAGTGCGATCGGAAACATTGCCTCACATCGTCCACTACGTCGGTTCGGTCTTCCAATCCAGGTATCTTCAAAATAAAAAATAAGCTCACGGATTTCACGGAAATTTTCAACGTAAAATGGTGACTCAAGAAGTTCTTCAAAAACCTTAATGACATCAGCTATTGGAACAAAAGCCAATGCAGCCAATTGGCGTAGACCTAAAGCAAAACTTGCATCCGTTGTGTAGCGTTGTTGAAGTCCTGGTGTTTGCTGTGTTCTACGCCAAAGACACTGGGTGAGATGGAATAAGCATCCTTGCTGAGTGCTATTTGGAAAAACTGTCCGGAAAGCAAGGAGAGAGGCTTGCTCAAAGTCAGTCATTACAGTAGCAGGGTTAAGACGTGGAGAAAATTTTGAAATTTCTGTCAATACTTTGACGTAAGTATTAGCACTTTTGTCATTCATCAGGATATATATTAAAGGAATAACAGTATTGTTTTTCAGCGCATGAATGATATATACCTGTTGGAAAAGAGGAGGAGAAGATTTAAAGGTTCCGTCTGCATACCAATGTTGGCAATCTGAAAGCAATTCCATATTCCGATAAGTTGAAAAAATAAGAAATCTTTGTGATCCTGGTCCACTGTCGTGTAGCAAAAAATTTTCTCCTCGTATAGTTGTTGTGTATATAGCTGGTAGTTCAAGATCTTCTAAATTTGTCGGGTTAGGCAACGGTGCTTGGAACTGATGTCGAACACGTCTAACAATTTGTTTCAAATTATTAGGAGCTGGAATTTGGCCTGCGACTGCTTCTCCTAAAGCCTTGGAAGTAGTTGCAATCAGTTGATGCGTAGCTTCAGTTGATGTTGCGGTTTGTTGTTTCAAGGTTGTAATAATTTTTCGAACATCCACGGCAGCAACATTTGGAACGTGATTATGCTCGTTTAATTGTTTTGTTAAAATACCTTCTTCTGTGTGACATCTTGCCATACACTTTGCAGTTCGATATTCAGTACACATCCAATATACTTTTTCATTGTGTGTTTTCTCTTTTCTGAAAGTATAGTTGTTAACTACCAACATATATTCATTCTTATTACTTTTAACATACTCTACATCCATTTATATTTTATTTTAAAATAGTACTCGATTTAACGTAACTGAAATGTCGAAGTATATAACTGAACTGCTAGGTCTTCTACGTGGACATATATACACTCTCCATCACATCAACAATAAAGTGCCACAGATTTACGCATATGTACTACACGGAGGCACATGTAATAGCAATCGATTGATTTATAAGCTGTCACATCAACATGCACATTTGCCAGTAGCAGTGTTGCGACTCCTTGGGATTTTGCCCAGGATCTTGAGATTTTTGGTACCCGTCTTGGGATCTTGGCCTTTTGTCTGAAAAATTAGCTTTTTAAGTTTTTTAAAATTTTGAATTTTTTACATTTTATTTTTATTTGAATTTCGTTCTTTCAGACCAACATGTTATATACTTCACGTGTTATATACCTCACTCTCACAGTTATAAACACACGCTCGCTATGCTTCATTGGGCGCTGGTCATTCAACACTAATTGCGACATCTGGTATACCCATCCAAAATGCCTGTCGATTCACTTACAATTCATTAAAAGAGATATATACACAATTTTGTTTCATAGAATTTTATTCTTTTTCTTTGTATGTTTCCATTGTCAGAGATTGATCCAGAGAAAATATAGTATTCATCTTACGTCAGATGGTTGTGGGTGATACGCGGGATGCGGGAGCTTCATGGGTGAAATGCGAGAAGATTTGGCGGGAGAGTCCTGCATTTAACCCATAGTTATCATTCATTATTGTTATGAGAATAATATTCTGATTATAACATTTTTAAGATTGGAAAAAATTGTTTTTTAAATTTTAATTTTGATTTACATGGGTATCGAACCATATGTAAAAATGGCTAATGTTTTGCGACGGCAAATCTTTTTGCATTAATTGAAAAAAAGTTGAAAACATATACCGCCGAAGAACAAGAGATGGAATAAGAATTAAATATTTTTAGACTGTCTTCCTTCGGGCACTGAGTTTCACACAATTGCACAAGCTTTTCGGCCCAATTGACGCGTCTTCGTTCGATGCGTATTTACGTTACCACGCCTGCGGCAAATCGAATGTATATGTTGAATGCCTCACTATCTTTCCGAAATAGTTTGGACTACACCCATAAAACAAATTTTGCGTAAACACCTTAATTTCAAAACTGATGTGCTACTATACGGGGAACCGGTGAAGCAATCTCGAAATACAATTTACCTAGTTGCATAGAGTATAAGCATTGCATGTCTAGAATAATAATAATAATAATAATAATAATAATAATAATAATAATAATAATGATAATGATAATGATAATGATGATGATGATGATGATGATGATGATGATGATGATGATGATGATGATGATGATGATGATGATGATGATGATGATGATGATGATGATGATGATGATGATGATGATGATGATGATGATGATGATGATGATGATGATGATGATGATGATGATGATGATGATTATGATGATAATAATAATAATAATAATAATAATAATAATAATAATAATAATAATAATAATAATAATAATAATAATAATAATATCCTATTTTTTACAACACACCTAACCAGTTTGACAAAAAAAGGAGAGAGAGAGAAAGAGAAAGAAAGAGAGAAAGAGAAAGAGAGAGAGAGTCATTTGTTCAGTCAAAGACTCGATCAAGCACTCGTAACACAGATGAGTTAATGGTGAGTCGGAACTATTCGTAGCTTGAGTGTGCGGTTTTTAAAAGAATAAGTTTATGTAAATAAACCAAGCTATAGGTTCCTTGACATTGGCTGTCAAGTTTGGTAAGCTCCGCCTCCAAGCCAATTACGCAAATGAACCAAATAAGACTGAACGATTCTTTTTAGATTTAGTGAATCGACTCAGTTGGATCATCTCAATGAATCGTTTATTTTGAACGATTCGTTCAAAATTGCCCATCTCTATTATAGATATCATTTCAAATAGATAATACAAACTTATTTTCGCCTTTTTGATGTTCGCTTTTTTTATTGTTCGCTCTTTTTAGTTTCGCCCTTTTCATTTTCGCCCTTATTATCGTGCGATATTTTTATCATTCGCTCTTTTTAGTTTCGATCTTTTGTGTTCGCCCTTTTGTTTTCGCCCTTATATTTTCGCCCTTTTGATAGTAAACCAAGTGAGAGATGGGCTTGAAAGACATCAATGATAATGATGACTTGTCGGGGAATGTGTATCCCAATATAGGGATACCTCGGTTTTTCACAACACAACTGGATTTTACGCGTGACAATCGAGGTACAGCTGATTCAGCAAAGTGTCCTGACCCTAATCGATTACACGGAGTAGACATTGATATGATGCCCATACCATGAAAGGTACCACTTCCATCTAAAGTGATAACGTTGTGGTCAAGATTATCACCAGACTATTGCGTAAAACATTGAGGAAAAAACTGAGGAGTATCAGGGGAGCATTCTGAACCACGGATTGTTTAAAAAGTTTAACTTCATCATATGAAATTGAAAATCCAAACCGTGACAGCAATTCAAGCAGCCATTTAGATCCAAAGGCGTGATCTAAACTAACTCCAACGCCAAACAAAATTGGAGAGATAATAGATCTATGTCTTGCCCCCTGCACAATAGAATGACATATGGAAACTTGTTTTATTTCATTGCAAACAATATTTTCTATTAAGATTTTCAATATTTGAGAAATCATCAGTTCCTGGATATGTTTCATTTGAGGACACACTCTGTGGTAACGAGCTTTCTTATTTGAGCTCTTATCAATTTTTGTTGCTGCCACTATGATACGTTCACTCTCATCTTCTATGCTACTCTTTTTTTCAGCATACCATTGGTTAGTTATAATGTGAGATGCCATGTTACGGAAGCAAATAACATTTTTCCGACCACAAATTTCGGCAAAAAATATGTGCTCAGCGTAGCATTCTTCCAGCTTTCGTTTTATATGTTTTAATGAATACACTTCACCATCTTCCGATAATTCTTGCATTTTAATTTGTAATTCAGCTATTGTATAAATTCCTTGATCTTCTTCTTATAACCAGTCACACAGTTTTTCAAAAGTAATTAACATGTCGTTATCTGGATGTCGACCTGGATGGTTTCGGCCAGCGGTATTATCTCCGACATGTGATGATCTACATTTTAGGAACGCAGAATGACACACTCTGTGGTAACGAGCTTCTTCAGCTGGTAAGTCATTGCATGAATTTAACCTACCAAGAACTTTTACACTCCATGCATCATTTCTTTTGTGGCAAGTTTCAATTATAGTTTCTCTGAATTTCAATGTCATCACAGTACTTGATTCTTCTTTTAAATGTTTTCTACTTTCTCCAAAAACTATTTTTCCACACAAAAAACAATGTTGCTTCCAATTGAAAGTGTCGACAGACGATCGTAATAATTTACACTTAAAATTCTCTTGATCAACACCTTCTGCATGCTGCTCATTCTTTCGTTGCAATTGATCGAAACTTCTTTTGTTAGTGTAGTTTCTCCGGCAATGATCATGAACATTAGCTACATTTGGTTTATTTAATAGATACTCTGTTAACTGTTCATCACCACGTAAAACGCTGAATTGACATAACGTTTCAATACCTTTAACACCTAGTGTAACCATCTTATTCTTGACTGTATCACAGACGTTGTCGGAACGGAATTCAGTTCGACAAATTAAACATACTATTTCATTTAGTTCACCCATTTCGAAAAAAAACAATAAAAACTCCAAAAATAGATGTTTTACAAAAAACTAACTTAGAAAATCGATGTTTTACGACAATTTACGAAAATACTAACTTATCGCTCACTACGGTAAACCTCTTTCAAAAAAGCGTCAAAAAAACCAATTTCCGAAACGACGATTTCAACCGATTTTTGCAGGAAGAATCATAAACGTATTACAAACAAAATATCCAAAAATCAGCTTGATGCAAATTTTGTCTAGGTACAACAAGGAAAAATTTTAATTCTCCTGGACAAAAACCCACTTTTTGGATGCTTTAACAAGGCTGAACTGAAGTTGCGATTCATGATCTTAAAATCGAAATATCTTTGTGAAAATAAATTGTTCGAATAAATGGTTGTTTGCATATTATGTTTTTTTGTTTAAATTGTCTTTAAAAATGTATAAATTATTTTTTTAAATTTTTGTGCTACTGCTTTCCTATCCTAGCATTCAGCCAAGCTAGAAACAAAGTCAGAAATTCTACATTTCATCTTTGCGAACTTAAAACTTGAACAAAAACTATTTTTTTAAACCTTTCAACATGAGTTTGAGACTCACTTTAAATTGTTTAGGCAGTAATAAGGCTGCTCCGCCAAACGCCTTACGAAAGTGCTGCTAAATATAGCCCCGGCGGCAAATAAACTTTGCTAGAAAACTGCATTAATTACGTATTTACAAATAAAATGACTGTTTTGCTCCCTTATATTGTTTATTAAAGCAATTACTAGCACCGAAATTCGGCATTTTTACACTTCAAAAAATATTCCGTCAATAGCATCAAGTAGGTAGGCGTGGCCTAAGAGTTCCAAAATGGCGATCAGCGGCGACCACTGATCTCTATAATATAACTGGATTGCGCTTAGCCCATTATTTCAATAGAAATGTTGTCGCCAGTTTGCCGCCATGTTACCAATCCAGCCGTCGTGTTTACGTCGGTCGTCGCATGATATACGAACAATTAGGGGGTTTTAATTAAATTAAACTATTTTACTTGAAAATAAAATTTGTTATTCGGTATTTTTAACATTTTTTTACTACGGCATTATGATAGTTATTCGGTAACACATGCAAAAGATTTGGCAGTCACACAGATGAAACGCGCTGCAGATCACCGCAAGAAAATCGCTCCGCTATGGTTTAGCTAGCTAGTTTAGCAAGTACAGAATAGTTTGTACAAGAAACTGTATGACTCGAAAAGTTTTGAGTCTATTTAGTATAGTAACTTTTAACATCAAAATGTTTGTTAAATGTAGTAGTAAGTTATGTTGTGTTAATAAAGAAATTAAATAAAGACATTTTCCTTGAGAATTTTTTCAAAGTTAACGGTATTTTTTGTGTCACCTAGGTGTATACTATATATATATAGTCTAAAGTCTAAGTCTAGTCTATAATAATGGGTCAATAGTTTAGTTATTTGCTCAGCCAAACGACAGTGTTGCTAAATATAGCTCAGGCGGCAAATAAACCTTGCTAAAAAAAAACTTAATTAAGTACTTACAAATGAAATGACTGTTTTGCTCCCTTATATTTTCTATTAAAGCAATTACAAGCAGCGCAATTCGGCATTTTTAAACTTCTAAAAAGATTCCGTCAATAGCATCAGATAGTTGGCCTTCCAAAATGGCGACCAGCGGCGACACCCAGACAGGTCTAAGCGCAATCCAGTTATATTATAGAGATCAGTGGCGGCGACTCCCAGGCAGGTCTAAGCGCAATCCAGTTATATTATAGAGATCAGTGAACGGACCCTTAATTAATTTTTTCCGGGATACGTCAGTGGCAGACCGATAACTATTATTTTTCGGGGTCCGTCAATGACATACATTGGTATGGGGATGAAATAAAATACAAGACAACAATAATAGTCTGATACAAATTTATTAAAGTAAAAAAATATCGAAATTTTTTTATATCAGCTCCAACATGTATAACAAATGAGGCAGAAGTTGGCTGCGCAGCTGGATCCCCGAACTATGTGCAAAACAAATTTCGTGCATTGGGGTTGTGCTATAGATCGTTAGAAAGGTTTTTAAGAAAGAAATATAATGGTGTAAAAATAAATAAAAACATACGCTGATCTATATTTTGCTTCATAACTTTTGTATTTATGGACTATTTTCAAAACATTAGTTTCTATGTTTAGCTTATATATTTGTCTTTCTAATGCATTAAGTTACAAACCCAATGCAGTCAAAAATTTTAATCTACATGGCCCCAAACGCAAGTGAAAATTCCTCTCCCTGCATTAACATAGGGACGGCGACGGTTTTTCACCTATAAATTTTTTATTTTTTGCAATATTAAATTTATTTTACACCATTATATTTTTTTCTTAAATACCTTTCTAACGATCTATAGCACAACCCCAATGCACAAAATTTTGTTTGCACCATAGTACGGGGATCCAGCTGCGCAGCCAACTTCTCCCTCGTGTATAACAAAATCATTCTTTTTTGGGTTTTTTGGTTAATCCAGCACAGCTAAAATGGTACCATTCTAAACAGCTGTCGCACTCAATACAGTTCTCTGTATCAGTGTTTTTAATACCGTTATAACTATTACCACGGCAATGCCGGCGCAGTAGCAATTTTACCGATTATTTCACCGGCAATCCCGCCGGTGAAATAATCGGTCACCGCCGGTGCAATAGCAGCAAATAAATTATTAAATAATTAATAAAATAATCTTTATTTAATCAAAGATTTATAATTAACAAAATAATGTGTCTTCAGGCAGACTGCCTGCATAGTTTATTTTTATCTTTGGATTCTCGATTTAATAATTTCGGGGGCTTAGGCCTCCGGAGAATGGCGGGAAGATTGCAGCCTGTGACGCACAGTATATAAAATCAGCGAGCTAAGAAATTCCGCCATAATAGACTGGTAGATCTAGCAGTTTTTCGAGGCAACATGGGAAATTTTAATAGACAAGCCAATTTTTATACCATTCAATAGAGAATATGTTGTAGAATGTCTGTATGAAGATACCACAAATGAGCCGTTATGGTACTCTAGTTATTAATGATTTTAGACGTACTCTTTTGTCTCATTACGTAAGACAATGTCGCGTTACGCGCAGTAACATATTTACTCGCTCAGCCAATAAGAATTCAATAAAGGCTCGTTTTCTATGCTATATTTGCGTTGTCTTTGTATTCATTTTGCATTGCCGGTTTTATCGCGTTTGAATTCGATTTCTCTTCAATATCTTAACGTTTTATTTAAGCCTTAGATTTTGATTTGGACGATTTTGGATTTTTAGCAGCGTTTTTTTTTAATTTCCTATTCATTTATATAGTTGTATAATTGTATAGTTTGTATAGCATAGTACATAGTTTTTTCTTCGGTCAGTCTTGCCTTTTGTCTGTCATTCTGGTATTTTTTTATTTTCTTTTATTCGTGTTATTACATCTGTTAAGTTTGGTTATGGTAAGTTTGTATTGTAGTTAGCCCATTTTTTAATCTAAATCTAAATGTAACTAATATCGCAATGTAGTGCGTTATGTGTAAATCTGCTACTGAAGAAAAACTAATCTAAATATTGAAACAAGATGGGAAAACTTCTCTATTGAATTCTGCAACTGTAATTGGAGATACAATTTTAATTGGCAGTTTAACTCTATAAATGTGGATGTTTGTATACATAAGTAAATAACAAAGCAAAGAAAAATAATCAGCCCCAGCCTTGTGTTAGTTTTAGTTCTAGCAGCTAGCTGATCTAGCTCCAATAAAAAAAATTTAAGATCTAAGTTTTCCACACAATAAACAATTATTCCAGTCAAATATAAAGTAGTTCAAAAATTATTCCTGGAAAGCTACCTCAACTGAAAATGCATGTTTTGAGAACTCATTTTCAGGAAATGAAATTGAAGTATTTCTTAGACAATGATAGATGGAGCTGGGGAAAATAGATTTTAAGTTGTGTCTCATTAATACTGATATAGAGGCAGCACCTGATAGCCCAGATAGCCTAGTTATTGTATAAGTTGTAAATGTGAAATTTTTAAAAAAGCCCATGCTCTTCTAAAAGTTGTTCATGTTTTAAATATGAGCTACATTGTATCTGCCTGTAAACATTGCTATGGTAAAGTTTGTAATAAATCTCTTCATACTGATAATCTTGAAGTAGATATGTTTAAGGGCGATATATGTGGAGGCCTGTATGAAAAAACTGTTAAAATCGATGAGATACTACTATTTTAATTAGGCTTGCCCAAAATTAGTCTTTGTTTTTGGATGTATTTATTCTTTAAATTGGCAAAAAAGTTGATGCTCTTAAAACAGTTTTGAAGGTACTTGTATATGCTAGTAAATGTTGCTGTGACAAAGTTTAAGATAACTGACTTTATATTAGTGGTCTTGTAAATAATATCTATTATTATCTATAATAGTGAAATATGTGTAAATGTCAGAGTTGGCCAATGTGAGCAGTTATTACATTTTATTTAAAGTGATATATAGAAACTTATCAAGTTCTTAAGAAAATGTCTTCTTTGTTCTGCAAGGTTTTGATGCTTATTAAAATAGCTCTTGTATATTTCCTCCAGTTACATGTCTATTATTGTTGTAACAAGTTCTTCCGCACATGAGGATATTGCTAAGCATTGTCTCAATGTCAAAACTGTTTGCTTGTGTGTTATAATAAACAGCAAACAATTTGACTATGATATGATGTGCATTATTTATCTACAAAATCCTCATAATCTACACTTCCCAGTTTACTTCAGCCAGCACGACAAAAGTTGCTAACAGTGTCTCTGAATTGAATTAAAATTTGACAATGTTTAAAGTGGTGTTAGTCAGTGTTTAGTGTTTAGAATGTCTCTTCGGAAGCACTGAAGTGTCACAGCCAATGTAACAGCAGCTGGCAAACCATTCCCAGTCTGGCAACCCCGAACCTTCTGTCTACAGCACTTTTGATATGTGTGGTGGACACAAGAAGTAAAGTCGTGGATAAAGATCTGACTCTTCTGCTCGACTGAATTGTGCTCAATATAATGATTTTTGAAGCTGGATAACAGTTATTATTATTATAATTATTTAATAAGTTGAAAGTATTTTGTATAAGTACTTTGTTTTTAGAATTAAAATTCATGTTGTTCTAAAAACCAGTGTTTGATAAATTTCTTGTCTTTAAGATGTTTGAGCATGTTCCTTTAAAAAGTGGTACGATTCCCATAACCGGCACCCCCTTCAGCTATTTTCAAATAAGGTTGTGCTTTCAGGCTGTATTGCTTTTTAAATACTGGAGAATTTCGAAAACGTAGACTAGTTGAGTGTACATAATCGTTTATACAGAGGAGTTAAACTAGTTTAAGAGTTTAAGCATTTGATAATAATCAACAACATTCTTCGGGCAGCTCCATAAGCAAACGGAAAATCAAAGTTTTGTTAAAAATATAGAATTAAATAACTAAACTGTTTTATGAGCATTTGAGCGTAAAAAGTTTAAATTTCGTAGAGATAATTTGTAAATTAAGCGTTACTTTTTACGCAGAAATAGAAAAAGCTGGCTTTTGATTGGTTGGCGTTAATAAACAGATTCGCGAGTTTTGAGCAACTTCTTTTGCTAATAACTTTTTTTAGGGACCGATCTGTGTCTGGTATCTCTTTCCAGCTCTTAGTTATAACAAATACTATAGTTTAATGTACTTTTTGGCTTGTCTATTAAAATTTCCGTACCAAAAGCTAAATCTACCAGACTATAACTCTCTCGTCTCTTTCTGTGCATTTCGTTCTCGCGTTCTGTAATCAACTAATCAGTGATTTCTTTCATGCAAGAAAACAAGGTAAATTGATTTATTAAAATTAAATTATTATCTATTACTACCGTGGTTTTTCTTTATTTCTCTCGCTCTCGTTTCCTTCCTCACTTGATTTCCCGCCGCGAACTTATCAATAATTGTATCAAAATCTGTTTTTTTTACATTTTCTATTTCTAAGTTTAAACAAATAAGTAATAGATTAATTTTAAATTGCAATTGCATTTGTTGATTTAAAATATTTTCTAGCAGTAACATTAGAATAGTATTCATATTACGCAAATTAAAATTGTTTATATAAACTGTAAGTCGCGTGTAGTGTAAGGCTGTAAGAATAGGTCCAAGATCAACATCAGTGCATATTGTTAATGATCTGCTATCGGTTCCTAATTGGCAGAAATTCCACTCCTTTCTTGCATTCAGCGCCAGGCGTGTTCAACATTTGTGATAAATTTTGATTGTTGTGTATTGCAGCTGAAGAAAGTGTAGTTAAGTTAAGTTTTATATTAGCAGCAGGGGCGGCGCCAGGAATTTTGTTCTGGGGGGGTCCAAAATGTCCAAGGACAAGTTGAAGTATATATATATATATATATATATATATATATATATATATATATATATATATATATATATATATATATATATATATATATATATATATATATATATATATATATATATATATATATATATGGTTCATAGTCCTTTATCCATTTTGTTAAAAACTGAAATAGAACTATGTAAGAAATAAATGCTGAAGTATTTACACTAGCAGAACACAATTTAGTCGTGTTTTTTCTAGTTTATCTAGGTTTGTTACTGGCAAAGCAAAGTTCAAATATAAATGGAAAAATGTAAGTTGTTGTTATTATAGTTTTTAAAAAAATTAAAATTTATTCAACTAACACGAATTAAGAGTTCAAAAAACAAACGAAGCTAATAAAATTATTATTCAATAATACCATCAAGTACTTAACTGTAAACGAAAAACAGTGAACTATCATCAATAAACATTGAATCATCATCAAACTATACAGAATGTTTAAGAAAAACTACTATAATATAGTTAAACTCCATGCAGCAAAAACATAGTTTGAAAAAAGGAAGAAAGCCCGCCGCAGGCGAAAAATTTTTCGACTATTTTTAGTCTACAGTCTGATTAACCTAATAACATTCAAATACCCCCCCCCCCTAGTAAAAAAAAGTCTTTGGATTTGCAAAAATCTCATGGGTAGCACCTGTCGGAGCTGGGGGGGTCCGGACCCCTGGACCCCCCCGCCCAGCGCCGCGCCTGATTAGCAGGGTACCCGGTGTTTTAAAGGTTTTTCTCGCTCCCGTTTCCTTCCTCGCTTGCTCTCCCGCCCCCGGTCGATTTCCCGCCCCCGGTCGCTTTTCCGCTTCCGGTTGCTTTCTCGTTCCTGCTTGCTCTCCCTCTCCCGGTCGCTTTCCCGATTGCAAATTTTTAAAATACCTCCTTAATTTTTTGGCGCCCATTAAAAAAAAGCGCCCGGGGGTACATGTCCACCGCTGCTTTCCTGGTCGATTTCCCGCTTCCTGTCGCTTTCTCGTTCCTGCTTGCAAATTTTTAAAATGCCTGCTTAATTTTTTGGCGCCCCTTAAAAATTGATTTCCCACTTCCGGTTGCTTTCTCGTTCCTGATTGCTCTCCCGTGTCCGGTAAATTTCCCGCTTGTATGTTTTATTATATATTATAAGGAAACATAGCGTTGAGACATGAAGTTGAGACATTTATATTTGCGTTATTTCGTGGTGGATTGTAAGCCACCCAAGTTTCTGATATATGTGGCTCGTAAAAACATATCAACGCTATGTTTCCTTATAATATATAATAAAACATATATCTTCGATAGCTATTAAATTAGCTAGTGACGGAATGTTAGCCGTCCAACTTATATATACTATCGAGCATTGATTCGTACCCATTCATAGTCGAGTGTTGTGTTCAACATACCCCAACAAAAGCGCTTAACAACCACTGTTTTTTGGCGGTGGAAGTGGCGCAGATGGTAAGGTAGTTGGCATGATGCAAGGCGGTGTTGCCGATCCGACAGTCGTGGGTTCGAGTCTGAAGTTGAGACATATATATATATATATATATATATATATATATATATATATATATATATATATATATATATATATATATATATATATATATATATATATATATATATATATATATATATATATATATATATATATATATATATATATATTTGTAGGCTCTTGAAACATTTCAACGCAATGTTTCACTTCATAAATTATCTATCTGGCAGCAGAATAAGCTGTCGAGCTGAAGTAAGGAGTTCTGAACCTATCATAGTCGTAGTCTAATGTTAAGTAGCTCCGAAAGACTGAGACTTCTAGCCATCCTTTTTTGGGGATGGTCGGTGGCTCAGTTGGTAAGAGCGCTTGCATTTAGGCGAGGCGGTGTTGCCGTAGACACGTGGGTTCGATTCCTAGTAGAGTCTTATAAATATTTGCGTTTCTTGTGGTGACAGTTAGTCATCCTATTTGTAGGCTCTTGAAACATTTCAACGCAATGTTTCACTTCATAAATTATCTATCTGGCAGCAGAATAAGCTGTCGAGCTGAAGTAAGGAGTTCTGAACCTATCATAGTCGTAGTCTAATGTTAAGTAGCTCCGAAAGACTGAGACTTCTAGCCATCCTTTTTTGGGGATGGTCGGTGGCTCAGTTGGTAAGAGCGCTTGCATTTAGGCGAGGCGGTGTTGCCGTAGACACGTGGGTTCGATTCCTAGTAGAGTCTTATAAATATTTGCGTTTCTTGTGGTGACAGTTAGTCATCCTATTTGTAGGCTCTTGAAACATTTCAACGCAATGTTTCACTTCATAAATTATCTATCTGGCAGCAGAATAAGCTGTCGAGCTGAAGTAAGGAGTTCTGAACTTATCATAGTCGTAGTCTAATGTTAAGTAGCTCCGAAAGACTGAGACTTCTAGCCATCCTTTTTTGGGGATGGTCGGTGGCTCAGTTGGTAAGAGCGCTTGCATTTAGGCGAGGCGGTGTTGCCGTAGACACGTGGGTTCGATTCCTAGTAGAGTCTTATATATATATATATATATATATATATATATATATATATATATATATATATATATATATATATATATATATATATATATATATATATATATATATATATATATATATATATATATATATATATATATATATATATATATATATATATATATATATATATATATATATATATATATATATATATATGTGTAAAAGAACATGTCCTGACTGACTGACTGATAATCAACGCCGAGCTCAAACGCCTCATCCTAGGAACGTGAAATTTGGAACTTATATTACTTGTATAGCGTAAACATCCGCTAAGAAAGGATTTTTAAAAATTTTGCTACTGAGGGGAAAAAACTGGAAAACAAACTTTTTTCTAAAACAATGTATATCTCGAAAACCAAAAATGAGAAGATTTTGAAATTTGGTATATAGATTTTTTTTGAAAAATTAAAAGATACGTGTTTCACCATTTTTTGAAAATTCGGTTTCCCGGACCTCAAATGTGGGTTGGAAAATTGGGTTATTTGGTTTTTAAAGTAGCTTCTACTCAAAAACTGTTACTGCTACAGGAGTAAAAATTAGTATTTAGTTTCTACTCCAAAAATAATGAAACACGTGTTTTAGCATTTTTTGAAAATTTGGTTTCCAGGACTTCAAATGTGGGGTGGAAAATAGGGCTAATTGTCTTTTATAGTAACTGCCACTCAAAAACAGTAAATACTACAGATGTAAAAATTAGTATTTAGTTTCTTTTCTAAAAATAAAGATATACGTGCTTCACCATTTTTTACAAATTTGGTTTCCCGGACCTCAAATGTGGGTTGGAAAATTGGGTTATTTGGTTTTTAAAGTAGCTTCTACTCAAAAACTGTTAATGTTACAAAAGTAAAAATTAGTATTTAGTTTCTACTCTAAAAATAATGATATACGGGTTTCACAATTTATTGAAAATTTGGTTTCCAGGACTTCAAATGTGGGGTGGAAAATAGGGTTATTTGGTTTTTTTTAAGTAACTGCTACTCAACAACTGTAATTGCCACAGATGTAAAAATTAATACTTAGTATCTACTCAAAAAAAAAGATATACGTGTTTCATCATTTTTTGGGTTATTTGGTTTTTAAAGTAGCTGCTACTCAAAAACTGTTAATGCTACAGAAGTAAAAATTAGTATTTAGTTTCTACTCCAAAAATAATGAAATACTTGTTTTAGCATTTTTTGAAAATTTGGTTTCCAGGGCCTCAAATGTGGGGTGGAAATAAGGGTTATTTGATTTCAAAATAACTGCTACTCACAAACTGTAAGTGCTACAAATGTAAAAATTAGTATTTTGAAGTTTTGTGCCGGTTAAAAGTAGCTAAGTCCAGTTTATCATCGGCCGGGCCAAGCCGTTATTTTAGAGTCTTCACACGGGCCAGGCCAAACCTTAAATCAAAGTGGGACGGGCTGAGGCTTTTCACTAAGTATATAGATATTTTAGTGATTTTAGGGTCTTCAGTTTGGCCGGGCCAAACCTGAGGTCAAGGTGGGACGGGCCGAAGTTTTTCATCAAGTATATAGAACTTCTAGGCCTGTAAAAATGGGCCGGGCTTAATTCAGACGGGCTGTGCCGGGCCAGGAGTTTGGGTTTTTAAAACGGGCTGGGCTAATTTGTCGACGGGCCGAGCCGAGACCTAAAAAAATGATCTCTACTATGGATGCACGGTTCAAACTTTCTAATTTCATGCGAGCGAAGCCGCTACGGGCACTGCTAGTATCTATATATATAAAAGAACATGTCCTGACTGACTGACTGATAATCAACGCCGAGCTCAAACGCCTCATCCTAGGAACGTGAAATTTGGAACTTATATTACTTTTATTGCATAAGCATCCATTAAGAAAGGATTTTTGAAAATTTTGCTCCTGAGGGGAAGAAACTGGAAAACAAACTTTTTTCTAAAGCAATGTATATCTCGAAAACCAAAAATGAGGAGATTTTGAAATTTGGTATGTGGATTCTTCTTGAAAAATAAAAAGAGACCTGTTTCACCATTTTTTGAAAATTGGGTTTCCCGGACCTCAAATGTGGGTTGGAAAATTGGGTTATTTGGTTATTAAAGTAGCTGCTACTCAAAAACTGTGAATGCTACAGAAGTAAAAGTTAGTATTTAGTTTCTACTCCAAAAATATTGAAATACGTGTTTTAGAATTTTTTGAAAATTTGGTTTCCAGGATATCAAATGTGGGGTGGAAAATAGGGTTATTTGTTTTTTAAAGTAACTGCTACTCAAAAACTGTAAAAACCACAGATGTAAAAATTAGTATTTAGTTTCTATTCTAAAAATAAAGATATACGTGTTTCACCATTTTTTTACAAAATTGGTTTCCAGGTCCTTAAATGTGGGGTGGACAATAGGATTACTTGGTTTTTAAAGTAGCTGCTACTCAAAAACTGTGAATGCTACAAAAGTAAAAATTAGTATTTAGGTTTTACTCTAACAATAATGATATACGTGTTTCAAGTTGTCGACGGGCCGAGCCGACACCTATGGATGCACGGTTCAAATTCTCTAATTTCATGCGAGCGAAGCCGCTACGGGCACTGCTAGTATATATATATATATATATATATATATATATATATATATATATATATATATATATATATATATATATATATATATATATATATATATATATATATATATATATATATATATATATATATATATATATATATATATACTAAAAATAGTATTGTTTTTTCAACAGAAAATCCACCTTGTCCCGACAATTGGACGCCAATTGCAATGGAAAATATTACAGAAAGGCGAAAAACAATAACTCGGGAGGAGATGTTTACGGAGGCCCACCTCTTGTTTCGTTCACTGGCCAACGCCATGCAGGATTTGTGAAAGCCCACGTATGAGAAGTACCTGGCAACATTTCGTGTTCTCCGAAATTGTATCCAACAAAAGAAAGATTTTCAAGTCAACCTAGGTAAATATTACATGTTATAAGGTAACTTTTTGTTATAAGCTAATAAAATAATTTCGCTTTTGGAGCAGTGGATTAGAGGTGTGCACGGTAGTGGGGACGGCGGGAATACCGCGGATTTTGCGGTAATTCCGCGGAAATGGGGACGAATGAGGTGGGGATACCGCGGTATTGGGGACGACTTTGCGGGGTTACCGCGGGGATGGTAAAAAACGTTGCGGGACTACCGCGGGGATGGGGACGAGTTTTTGCGGTATCACCGCAAAATTAAAATTATTTATTTTATAAAAAATAATTAATTTTTTACTTTACCGAAAATGTATCAAGTAATAATTATCATTGCTAACGTTTTTAATCTTTGCAACGCGCCGTTGTTTATCGCTGATAATGAGTTACCGAAAGTTTTCACGTCGTAGGTTGCATTATTTGTTTAATTTTCGAAATCGTAGTTCGAATTTCAAGTTAAATATGGAAAAGGCTGACATTCAAAAATTAGTTAACTCCAACAGTGATCGTGTCAGTACATACGAATGTGACAAAGGAAAGAGTGTTTTTTGGAAGTCATTCAATCTAGTCTAAGTCTAGTCAGAGTAGATAACGTGCCGGTGGCATTTGTTAAATCTAAAAAATGCAACTCAATACTGAAGTGGAAATCTCGCGATGGTACCAGTGGGTTAAGCACTCACATCGATTTTTGTATGTCAATCACCAGTGCCACAGAAAAGTCTGTTGTCATATAAAGGGTTTTCAGCAGGCGTGACGTCGACCACAGTTCCACCAGCCGTAAAAACTGAGTTGGCCGACTCTATTGTGGATATGTGTGCCAAGGATATCAGGTTGGTTTTGTTCAGAAAATATAATTAAGTTTAATCCACATCTAACAATTTTTTATTTAAAAATTATATTAAAACTTTACAGGCCTTTTTCAATAGTTGAAGGTCAGGGGTTTAGACATTTGGTCAAAAAACTCATAAACGTTGGAGCCAAATATGGTCAAGTAGAGAATATCGATAATATTTTACCTGACCGTACAACTATTTCTCGACGTCTAGAAAGTGTTGTGAGGCAAGCAAAGCAAGAACTTGTCCAGCGGTTAGCAAACATCAAATATTTTGAGTGTGCCGGCAGCAAGCACATCCTCTGAAAGAGTATTTTCAATGGGTGGACTAACAATAAATGATAGACGAACTCAGCTAAGTGTAAAAAAACGTCGATGGACTTTTATTTATTCATGGTCTCAAATAAATAAATTGTATTGATTCCTATTACAGTGTAATTACAATTATATATATATATAAACACTTAAGTTAAAAATAATGACTAGAACAGGATTGAATAAAAATTGGGAATAAACGGTGCGGGGACGGATGGGGATGGGGATGAAAGATTTATGGACTGCGGGGATGGTTGGGGATGGGGATGAAACACTGCGGGGACGGTTGGGGATGGGGACGATAATGACGGGGATGGATGGGGATGGGGATGACACTCACGGGGACGGTTGGGGATGGGGACGAAAAGTCGTCCCCGCGCACACCTCTACAGTGGATCAGCCGGTTTAGCCGGTAAACAAGCGGCGGCGGTTGGATAAAGCTGACACTGAGCAACCGATCACCACCCATCAGTGATGGGTTTTAACTACTTTAAAAGTAGTTAACTACTTTATTTAACTACTCATAAAAAAAGTAGTTAGTAACTATTTCCTAACTACTTTTAACAGCAGTAGTTATTAACTACCTCTTAACTAGTAGTTAACTACTTTTTAACATTAACCAAAAAACCTTTAAACATTTGCAATTAAATACAAGTTAAATAAATCTTATTTTTCAAACTTTTGGTTCATTTCATTTATGTATGCCAACAAATTTTCTTTGATCAAATATTTTTTGTTCATTATTCAAAAAATTTAATTTAAATTGGGGAATTATCGCTGTTGCTAAAAGATATTCTTCATTCTCCAAAACAGGACCAAATCGTTTTTCTATACCTTAAGATAGTGCTTGTAAAAGAGCATTGATGGTTTTATCTGAATATGATGTTATTTTTTTAATCCTATAATGGTTTGAATAATGTGACCAATGTATGACTTTTCACTTTAGAAAATATCCATTGCGGTGACTATTGGTTTTATAGTATGAATGAACGATTTCAAAAAAGGAAACTCGATTTCAAAAAGGCAAACTCGATTTCTTTAAATGCAACTTGCCCTAACTTCTTCTGACAATCACAAACATTATTGAAAGCTATATTAACAATCCTTTCAACCGAATAGAGATTTGAGCATCACCGTGTAACATTTGGCTTTATAAATGTTGAACAACTAATGTCCTGTACATCCTCAGCATGTTTTCAGTGATGGGCACTTTAACTACTGTAGTTGTAACTACTGTAGTTATAACTACATTTATAGTAGTTACATGGTAGTTATAACTACTTTTGTTTTTGAGTAGTTGCCATGTAGTTATAACTACTTTTATGATCTAGTTAGGTAGTTATAACTAGTCTAACCACTTTGACTTAGCGCTGTAACAAAATTATTAAAAAGCCAGATAATTTAAAAATATAATCTAAAGCATCGAATATTCAATCACTGAAGGATTATCCATTTGTAGAATGAGCTTTCATAAAAGCCAATTCTACTCTTCCAAGCATGGCTGGTATGATTTTGACACCTCGAAGGTGCAAAATGAGTGACACTTTATTTGACCGTATGGTTTTTCTGAAAAGCCGTTCCAGTTTTAACAAATTTTGAACTTTGTCATTCAACTTTTATGTATCAATAAACACTTTGTTTTTCTAAAATTTGCTTAAAAATACTTTGTTTTTATTATATTTGCTTAAAAATACTTTGTTTTTATTATATTTGTTTAAAAATACTTTGTTTTTATTATATTTGCTTAAAAATACTTTGTTTTTATTATATTTAGTTAACAATCATTATTATTCTTTAAAAAAAATTATTAAATGCAAATTTATTTTTTGTTGTTGTGTTTTTATATCTTACAGTACATGTTTTATAAATATACGAGTAGTTAAAAAGTAGTTGGAAAGTAGTTAACTACTTTAGTAGTAGTTAACAAACTAGTTATAACTACCTCTCTTCTAAAGTAGTTAACATGTAGTTATAACTACTTCTGTCATGAGGTAGTTGGCATGTAGTTGTAACTACAATTGAAGTAGTTGGTGCCCATCACTGCATGTTTTACATTGCGATGAATGAAGTTTGATAACGATACAACTTTTGCCATTGATCTATCATAAAGTTGTTTGTATTTCAAATTATCCCTTACTTTCAATGCACCAACACTTGCCACGAAATTTAAGATATAACTAGAAGTAGCCCGTCAAAAATGACCGTTTTTGTGATTTTTATCGAACTATCGGATATTAAATAAAATGGTTTTCTTCTCTACCATTATTAAATGTGGATGCTCAGCAATATCAAAAAAATGTTCAATGCTTTGGATCGAACCAGGTTTAAGCAGATTAAAAACACTGAATTTCATGCGTACCTTCGTAAGACAGTTTCAACATCTAGCGATATTTTATTTTAAACTTTAAATCCAGCATTGTGTTTGATGCAATCGGATAAAACGTTTTTGATCTTTACCTACTGACAGTGTAAAACTTTTATTAAAACTTTTATTACATGCAATCGGATAATCTCTTGCATAGAAGCTTAGGAAAAATGTTTTGGATATTTGGAACTGATAGTGTACAATTGCTTAATAACTTTAATTACACGCCTGCGTGCACTAATTTTACCAATTCCTGACTGCTGACCACCGCGGCCTCTGCGTTATGGAAATTATGTATGTAGATTACCACAGTGCTTATGAGGAGGTAAAAGAAGCACATCGTCAGAATTATCAATATTATCTTGCTCACTTTCTATCAAATCTGATAAACTTTCACCACTAGATCTTCATTATTTACATACATGTCATATACTGGCTCATCCACTTCAGTTTCATGATTTATAGAGTTTTTTCAGCCACCAAAAAAGTAAAGTAGTTAAAAAAATAGTTAACTACGGTAGTTAATAACTATTTAAAAAAGGAGTTAACTACTAGTTGTTAACTAGTTTAACAAAAAGTAGTTATTAACTATTTCTTAACTACTGTAGAGTAGTTAATAACTAGTAGTTAACTATTTATAGTTAGTAACTACTAGGGTTGTTACAGTTTTGAAAAAAGATTCAGTTTCAGTTTCAGTTAAAGTAACTGAAACTTTACAAAGATTCAGTTTCAGTTTCAGTAAACTGAATCTTTAAAGATTCAGTTTCAGTTTCAGTTACAGTTAGATTCAGTTTTCTTTTTTAATTTTTTTAGGTAAACTACAAAGAAGAAATTTACTATAAAAAACATTTTGCAACACAGACATGTTTAAAAAATGTATTTAGCTTAAAAATTCCTTCTTGAATTTATAAAAGACTTCAGCTCCCAGCTTGTCGTCACCCAAATTATGCCAACATCTGCTAAGAGCAAAGCCTGTATGGGGTTGCGTAATTGTTCTACAACTCAGAAGAGCTCTTTTTATTTTATTGATGTTTCGATCAAAATAATGGCAAGTATTTCCCATCCTTACCGATGAATAACATGGCCGAGACCATCTGTTGTGATTGACACATACTTTGCCGAATTCAATGATAATTCAACAGATCTTTTTAATTCTTTTACTAATTCGGACACTTTTGTGGATATATCGTGTTGGTTCGGCAAGGTTAGTAAACGACCTTCCGACACAACTGCAAACATATTTTTAATAGAAGGTCTTCGATCAAAAGAAATGGCGAACTGTTTGCAGCAAATGCTGAAGCGATAGCATGGACAGCCTTATTATAGGCATTGGAGCCTTTTTTAATGTCATTTTTGCGTTCTTTAACAACAAAACAGTTTTCAATTGTTGCCTGGTTTTTCAAATATGAAAAGGGTCGTTTAATAGACTTACTTTGTGTTTTTGATATCATAGCTATTTTTTTCCTCTAAATACTCTGCGTATTCTGTTTCATGCTTCCTCAAGTGAGACTCTAAATTTTTGACATTTTTACCCTTCAAAATTACAGAACAAATATTGCACTTAATATCGGCTCCAACTCCTGTAAACCTTTTATGTACCGGGTTAGTATAGGTCTTGTTTTGTTGAATCTAGCTTTTTTCGTTGAAGGTCCTAAAGCAGATTCCGACTCATTTTGTTGAATAAACGATACTTCTTCCTCGGTAGATTTGTCCATAACAATGTTATTACTAACACAAGTATCTTCCATTCTGGTAATTCTAAAAACTTGAAAATCTTCGAAAAACAACGCAAGCAACAGAACACTAACACGAAAAAAAAGAAAGAACTATTCCTAACTTCGACCGAGTTATCGTCCGTGCCATAGAATCAAAATATTTAACCGCAAACATAAAAATAATATAATAAAATGATAAAAAATATTCATTCTAAAAGATTCAGTTATATTCAGTTTTCTCAATAGATTCAGTTTCAGTTACAGTTTTTAAAAATGATTCAGTTTCAGTTTCAGTTGAAGTTACTGAATCTAAAAAGATTCAGTTAACTGAATGTTTCAGTTTTAGATTCAGTAACTGTAACAACCCTAGTAACTACCCATCACTGCCACCCATCGATAGAATTGTCAGGACTCGAGCTTCCAAAAGTTGCTCGTGGTCCCGGAAGGCCCAGAAAAACCCGCCGCTTGGATCATTATAAGAAGCTGCCGCGAAAATTTTCAGCTATGCTGGAAAAATAATGAAAAAAAGCGTAAGTTACAAAATTTGAGTAAAGAAATCATTTTTGTTTTTAACTTTTTTTTTTCTTAATTAGTGTTTCTTTCGTGGATTCTCGGTAAAGAGGAGGCTGGAAGGGTGGTGAAGGAGGGATGCCTCGTTGAAAGCGTGAGTCCGTTTATAGATGTCTCCACAGCCATAACAGAGCCGGAAGTGTCTGAACATCTTCCATTGTTCAAAGGCCTGTTTGCTGTGGATGCGTGGACCACAGTTTTAGAATTGAGTAAGTTAAAATAACTTTGAAATTGTGTTACAAGTAAACAACAGAAAACTAATTTTTAATGTATTCAATTTTTACAGTAAAAAACGAAGGAGCATCCAAACTACACCTGTAGAACGTGTCGAAGAGATGCAAACGTAGGGGACATGATTATGTGTGACTGCTGCCTGCAGTGGGTGCATTTTTTTGCCAGAAAATTAATAAAACTAGCAGGGCTTTTTTTGCACCCACTGTCGCGGCAGTTACAAAATGTTTTGATTTGTTTTATTATTAGGGGAGACCGGGGCATGTTGAACCAGATGGGTAAATTTGCTTATTTATAGAAATTTTTTGTCAGAGTTTCATAGTTTGGACTAATAATATAAATAGAAGTAGCTGTGTTGATTTGTGATGTTTATGTATGTTAATTTTAAAATAATCGCGATATAAGTGATTTTTCCGGTTTCGAGTAATTTTGAGTCGTTGACGTTATTGTTCTTTAAAACACAATTGCAAAGAAAGTGAGTAATTTTAAGATACATATTTTTGTTGTGTTTTTATCCAGTAACACAGTACGTGTTTTCTTTCTCGCATCAGTAACATGTTAATCAGCCTACAGTTAAAATACTAGGACCAATACGATTGGGGCATGTTGAACCATTTTGTTAGGGGCACGTTGAACCAACAATATTTTATCATGGTGATGATTTGACTTGTTATAATTGTTAGATATTTTATTAGATAATTTTAATATAAATTTTTGTCAATTATTAGATATTTTTATCAGTTATTAGATTTTTTTATTAGCTGTTTTGTCTGGGTTTGTCTCAGGGTCATTGCGTGTTCTCACAATAACCCAATAACCATTCTAAAACACACAAGTTGTTACAATAATTACGTAAGCAGCATTAAGCAGCTTTAATGATTTAATCCATAGCGTTTCGTAACACAAGAACTTATTATTAGTAATATTAATTATAATAATTATGCAACTTTTGTAATAAATTAGATGAACTTAAAAACCTCAAATACAACAAAACCAAAAATTGTGAAATTCGAATTTTATTGGAGATATAAAGTAAAATAGAAGATTGAAGATAAATCAATTTGACTTAGATAACATTTGTACATTTGAAAATGTTTCATTAGAACAATAACTGCTTAGCAACAGCAGTTATAAAATATTGGTTCAACGTGCCCCGTTATCGGGGTAAGTTGAACCACACGACGGGCTTGCTAATATTTTCTTCTATGGTCAAGGAAAAATCTTGAAATTAAAAATAATTTTTGATATATGTAATAAACATATTTGTTTATAATAATAACCTATTTCAAGTAGTTTTACTGCAATAATAAATGTGTACTGAGTAAAGTTATAAAAATTGGTTCAACATGCCCCGGTCTCCCCTATTATTATTATTGTTGTTGTTACAAACTTTTCTGTTTGTCTTTTAGATTTGCAAATCAAGTTTACTTGAAATAAAAGTTTCTTTTGAAAAACTAGTTTTTGTACTTGTTTCATATCAACTGGTATTGTGCCAGACTAGTAATAAAAAGTGTACTCATGCAATTAGTTGTAATTTTTTTATTCTTGTTAAATTAATTAAGTTTAATTTATTTACACTATAATGAAAAAAATGTGTCTAAACCTGTAGCACGAGCACACCGTAATGACTGGTCGATGTACAGTTACGTCACGATGACAGCGACGAAACCAAAGCAGTTTTTTCAAGCCCGAAAGCGTAACGGGGAAGGGCAAACAGATATTTGCAGGCGCTAGTTAATAACGCAAAAAAACTTATACTATTCCAAAAGCGTCGACGCAATCTCACTAAATCTTGCAAGTAAAACTTAACCAGCTTTTTGACTTGCTAGGAAGCTGAAACTTTCAGCATAGCTTTGTATTGGATGATTAAATTAAAAAAAAAAAAACTTTATTTGAACATCTTTCGTATTTCTAAATCAAGTGTATTTGAAATCAAAGTTTGTGCTGAAAAACTCTTTTTTCACTTGTTCAAATTTCAATGGTGGATTATTGACAAAGAAATAGGACTAAAAATTGAACGGAAACAAATGAGGATCTTAAGTGATTACACATTGTGTTTATATTTAGAAATAATTACGTTATTGCCAAAAGATCAATGTGCCCCAGTATCCCTCATCTTGCCTATTTCGATTATAGACAAATAGTTAAGAATAACCAGTACTATTTCCAAATAATCACATTTCTTAATCCCCTTATAAATATGTCATAAAATTAAACATTTCCTTGTTAACTTTGTTTTATATGGTAAACAAAATCTGTGAGTATTATATTATAGTCAAAGAGCTGGTAACTGGTCTTTTAAGCAGCTATTCCAACTAAATGATTTAAGAAGCAGAAGTTTGGCATGTGTTCAAAAGCAGAATATTCTTTATAATCATGATAAATTTTCCAAAAAATCATTCATGGCAACAGACTCTATCAGCTCCAGAGGGTTCAGGTCTTCAGAACCAGAACTCTCTGCTGATTTCAAGTTTGGCAAATAGATGTTTGGATAGGATTGTGACTTGTCGAGTGCAAGAATTTTGTAATTTATTGGGTCATGATTCATCTGACTTGCTTCCCCGGAATCCCGACAAATGGTGGCGAAAAAATCATGCAATTCACGAATGGTAGATATCTTGTTGCAGTGGATGACTAGTCTGTTTGGAACTTTGACATTTGGAGCAGCTTGTCCAAACTACAAAAAGAGAAATATAATAATATCATAACTTATTTAATTGAGTTTAAAAACAACCAAATTCTCATATTTATAGTGTATTTAATAAAACCAGCCAATGTGGTAGTAATGTTACTAAGTAAAAAATGGCGTATGTGTGTGTATGTATATACATCATAAGCTTTAAAAAAACAACCTTTATGGTCATTAGTCTGGCAATCTTCAAAGCATGAGGCACAAATCCCAAAGCACTTTCTTTAACTCGAGAAGTGAATTCGAAAGGTTGTGCAGTATGTGCATCTGCCACAAAAGCCCATTTGTACCTAAAATAAAATAATTTTAAGTGATCTCTTTATCAGATATACAGTGAAAGCCAAATATTAAATAAAACAATAGAACTTACAGTTGGAATTGTGGAAGATTTTCTGATGGCAGTGCAAGAAAGAGATCAAGAAGTTTGCAGGCCGCCAGATACAAATTGTTGTCTCTGTCGCAACCGGCATGCACAAGAGAATCCGTCGTTTTATAAGTTCTGTAAATTTAATTTTTATGCTCAAAATGTTTTCACAACGAGAAACTTAAAATTTGTAAAACAAATTGAAAACACTATTTTCACCTGGGACTATCTTCAGACTCAGGAATCTTTAGTTTCTGTTCGATATTAATGAAAACTTGAATCTGTTTAAAAATTGTCGAACTTATTAATCAAACATCTAATGAAGCACTTTTAACAAAGCATAAATAAACCATAAAAAGTAACTGACAAGTTCTGCCATCATTGTTGGCCAAAGTGATGCCAAGGAGAAAGATGACATCCGAAGTACGAGCACTCTGAAACAATTGAAGATCTCTGCATAAAGGCGGGGTGAGTTGTGTGAGCGGAGGCAGTCGAAAAGCTTCTCTAATAAAAATAAAAAAACAGTGAAAATATGAAATTAATTTTCTGATAGCTTTCTATTTATACCTTGAATGTCAGGTATATGTTTCTGATACTGGTTCATTTCACTACAAAAAACTGTAAAACTTAGTCTTTTAAGTAGTTGTGTTTTCATTTCTGCTTCGGCTTCTCGGGAACTAAACAAATTCAGAGAGCTACTTTGTGCCAAACTGAACCGGGCTAAAAATAAACATAAGAATATTGCGCACAAAACGTTCCTGCAATTTAACAGCAAACATTTTTAACTCACCTAACAAATCAAGAAACGTAGACTTGTCATGAGTCATGAGGTTGTCAATAGTAATGATCCAATATTTGAGTGACTTCAAATTCATCTGGAAAAAATTTGGATCCAGCAGGAGATCAAAACATTCCTTTTTCCAGGATTTACGAGTGTATTGATAGCTGCTTAGGTTGGCAATCAACTTTGAAGAGGCAGTATAGCTTGGGACATTAGACAATCTGAAACAGAAAAGGTATTATGGTTGAAGTCAAGAATACATGGCCATTTAATAATGAATCTCAAAGTATTTTTATCAATATAAAATTCTTACATTTGAGTATGTCAAAATAAAAATAAAAATTCTGTTATTAATAATAAGAAGCAGACTTGTGATTCCTCAGGTACGGGAAGACATATGAGAGAATATTTGTAAGGAGAGGAGTAACTTTATCTTTCTCATCACTTTGGAAAACAACATCCAACAATGTTGCAGTAACTTCTGCAAGAACATAAAGTGCCTGAACACTTTGGGAAAATGTAGAAGTACCAATATTTCTGGAAAGTTGACTTCCAGAAAGTGATGTTTCAAAGGACTGTGCATCTACAAAAACACAACAATGCATTTAATGTATATAATATATACAATACATGTAATATATTTACAATCTTTATTATAATTATTATTTCAGCAGAGTTTTTTCCGATGGGGTGTCAAATACATTCAAAACCCCAGATTGGATACAAAATCTGCCAGCTCTCGTTAATGCATATAATGGCTCAGAACCAGCCTACGAGAAGGTTGCAACTGCAGTAGAGAAGTGTAAAACAAAGGCGTTGGCCTGTCCGTTTGACCAACTTTCTATCCTGATTCTTAAATGATGTCCAAACTGTCCTATACCGAATCATAGTGAAATGTTGGAAACAGAGATGTGTCCCCAAGTGATGAAAAGTAGGAGCTACCATACTAATAAACAAAAAAGGTGGTACAAACGATCCAGCCAACTTTTGTCCAATTACGCTACAGCAAGTGTGGTATAAAATCTTCAGTCTGGAAAAAGAATGTACGACTTTGTTTCTGAAAACGGTTACATCAATAAATCAGTGCATAAGAGATTTTGGTCAAAGTTTGACAGAAAAACAGAACACACTGAATTGTTGTCAGAAATAATATGCAATGCGAAAAGAAATTCAAGAACACTTCTAGATCTCCAAAACGCTTTTGACGAGATAAACCACTAGCTAATAAGAACATCCTTGCGTTTTCATCACTTTCTTGACATGTTTATTCTAATTTTCAACATCATCCACAACAAATCTTCAATATCGATTGCAATCAGCAAAAAGTGGACTGGGATGTTTAAAGTCAACAATTGTGTGTTACAGGGTGATCCATGCTCTCTGTTTCTGTTAAATATAAGTTTCAACACCCTCATGCAAAATCTTTCAAAGAATAATCTAAAAAGTCTTGGATACGTCTGGGGACCAAAACATCCTATTGAGTCTTCTTCTTGATTACAATTTTCAGACAATGCTGCTATTCTCTCGGGTGGTGTAAAAAAAATGCACAATCACTTTTAAACATCTCATTGCATGGTGCAACAGGTAACAAATGAAAATCCGACAGGATAAATGTTGTACTTTTGGAATGGCAAAGCTCAACAACAAAATTAACCAGTTTGAGTCTGGCAGCCTCTACCTAGAAGATGGTCAATGAATACCGTCAGTAGCCATAAACAGATATTTTTCATATTTAGGTAAACTATACGAATTTAAAACCAAAAACTGTCAAGCAAAACACAAAATATTAAAAAAATTGAATTCACTAATGGATATAACCCCAAACTTAAAAGTTAAATGCCAAATAAAATTTAAAACATTGAAACTTTATATTCACTCACGAGCTCAAACTCTACAACCTGGGTGCCACATGGATCGACGCAAAAATAAACTTTGCGCCATATGCAAGAGAATGGCTTATCATGCTTGTCACGTCCATGTCTGAAACACGGTGGACATGCAAATCCTCGTTTTATTATAGCTATGTGTGCTTTTTTTTATAAGTGCGTGCTGTTGTTATAATTATGCCGCATAAATTTGAGTGTATAAACAGTTTCTAGGCTCGTTATAACCTTATTGCTGTTTTAGCTTTTATCACATGATCCCGGGAACCAATCAATTTTGCCTGTGATTGTTCAATTTGGGAACACAGCTTGTCGTTTCGTAAATTTGAAAGAAGAATTGCGATTATCGAGTCGAGTGAAGACGTGTGAAACTTTGTCTTGTAGAAATTCGATATTATCTCATGTTTGTACGTTTAACTGCTATCTTTTCTTTAATTAAAGTTATATATTGATTTGATAGAGTTATAAGTTTATTGAACCTCCCAATTCAAACATTCTTCAATGATTGCGACTATTACGAGAGTGATAGTCATGACAACCTGCAACCGAAATCGAGATGTGCCAAACTCTATTACTCTAAATCCAAAACACAATTGCTGCACGCAGCTATCGAGTCAGAGGACTTAAAAAGAAATATGGAAGTTTTTGACGATCGAGTGAGACCGGACATTGTTTTAGTTGACTCTCTCTGAATAGCTTTTTCAAACTAACTATATGCCATGAGTTAAATTTGCCAAAATCTAAATTATTTAAATACAATAAGTATAAAAATTTACACCTATATCTCATGTCAGAGATGGGGTTCAGGGTTCTTGATTTTTGTAGTAGAGATGTAGTTCTAGGTACTCGTACTCGAGAACCACTAGAGTACGTTTTTTAAGTACTCGTACTCGAAGCCTTGGTACTCGTACTCGCTTTCCACTCAGTACTGAGTATCAGAGATATAGTACTTGGTACTCATACTCAAGTATGTTTTTTAAGTACTTGTACTCGAAGCCTTGGTACTCGTACTCGCTTTCCACTCAGTACTGAGTATCAGAGATATAGTACCTGATACTCGTTCTCGAGTACGTTTTTCAAGTACTCGTACTCGATACCATGGTACTCGTACTCGCACCATAAGTACTCGCAACATCTCTGGTACAAATATCAAGAACCCTGAACCAAATTTTGTACGTTAGAGGTTCCAATCATGGGTTTCATGTCTGATTTCACTAATTTCATAAAGGCAGCAGGCATACCCAAAATACCAGAAACCCTAAGATCTGAAATAACAAGCAAAACGATTACCAACTCATTTACTGTTTTCAGGGCGAGTAATGTCAGTTCAGACTAATATGAACAGCATGTTACTATACGTTTGTAAACCTCGATCTAGCATATTGTACAATGGGATGGTCTGCATTCTGTTTATACCATATATTCTTTAGTTAAAATTTCAACAGATTTGTCATGTTTTGCTGAATAAAAACAAATATATGTATATTTTTCGACTTTCAATTAATATTTTTATTAATTTTCTCATAAATATCTATATTTATCTGTTCTATTTGTCTTCTGGTATTTTGTTTACATAGTTGTTTTGAGCTTTGACAATAGAGTTGCAGAACTCCAAAACATATTGGCCACATTAGGTAATAAATATAAGTAGTAAGACTCTACTTGAACTTGAAGTTGTTTGTTAATTTAGATGTGTTAAACATTTAACGAAAAAGTTGGTTTCATGTAAATGGAAATCAGTGTTTCTTTGAGGTTGTTTATCTGAATATCTGTCGTCTAAATTTCATTTATTTCTTTTCCTGTCGCACAAATATCTTAGGCTCTGAAATATCTTTATACCAAGTTTCCAGTTATTAAATATATCTGATAGATTGCAAGCTAGCAAGTTTGAGGTGTTTACTCTTGAATAAGTAACGATAAAGTTCAGAGATATTGAGGCTGTTCAGATTGAAAAGAAGAAGCAATCCAATTTTGTATTTAATTACACTAAAAGAAAGATACAGTGGAAAAGATAAGTAAACTGTTTTTATTAGGATTTTTAGCTTCACAAAATAAAAATTACTCAAGTCTATTTCATATTTACTTGTGTTAACCATTATTGAAGAAAACGACAATAAATCTTAAGAAAATTAATAAGATATAATTTATAATTTTTTTATTCGGCGACTAAAATTGTTTTGCAAAGTAGTTTTTGATGATAGTAAGTCCTCAGAATATGAAAACATTGACCACAGTTTTCTAAATACTTAATATGTGAAGTATGTAAGGATTGAAAATTTAAAAAACTTTTGAATCAATATAGAATAAACAAATTTTCATTAAAAATTTTCAAATTTGAAAATTAAATGTCACTTTCTTTAAATAAATTAAAATTCAAAGTTTGTTTCTCTACATAAAATTTGTAATTTTAAAATTTTTTAAAAGTTTTAGTTGATTTTATTTTATAATTCACTCAAATGTTGTTCAATCAATCTGAAAATTCAATAGAAAGTAAAGTCTGAAGCGTCAAATAAACCCACAAAATTTCAACTCGATTGTGAGGATTGAAAATATAAGCTATTTTCGAATCAATATGGAATAAAAAAATATCTTACTATAAATTTTTAAAATTTAAATATCTCTTTCTTTAAAGAAACCAACAATTAATGGCTTGTTTTTCTACATAAAATATTTAATTTATTAAAATTTTCTAAAGGTTTTATTGATTTTATTAAAAATTCAAAGTTTGTTTCTCTACATACAATTTGTAATTTTTAAAATTTTTGTAAAGTTTTAAAATTTAATAGAATGTAAAGTCTGAAGCGAAAAATAAGCCCACCAAATTTCAATTTAATTGGATAATGATAGTTGTTTTTTGTTAGTGGTATAGGGTCACAACGTATGGCTAAAGCATTCCAAAAGCAAACACGGTGAAGTATATAAAAAATTTAAAAACAATATAAAAGAACCTATGGATCGCAGGTCATCACTCCTTCCATCTTCAAGACTGAAGTCCTCCCTGACGGCCAGATATCTTTTAAAAAAATATGTCGGTTCAAGAGACAAACCAGCAATGTTGCTGCATGACTCAAGTAGTTTGTGAGTGATTTCCTGAATGGGAAGAAATTGGAAAAAATTACTTTAGCTTAAATTCATTGCAGTAAAAAAACTCATACATTAAATAAAACAATATATATCCGAAATGATAACAAAATAGAAGCAATTCTTTTTGAAGTAACTTCCTTATATTAGCTTGCTTCCGTCTATATATATATGTCACAAAATCTGATATCGTTAATTTCACCAACTTTCTGAAATCGTAGTGAGCTGAAATTGTGCACACGGTCCTAAGTGGGAAGACAACAGCTTCTATTAAAATTTGAGCTTGATCCCAAATTGCCGACTCCAGGAATCGAACCCACGACCTTCACCTTCTCGGTTTCTGGACCGATGGGTTCCCCTTGCCGATGTATGACAAAACTCAATTTTGGTTTGTGCTAGTGTGCGCTCAGCACATCCCTAGATGACGCATGATAATTTCCATTGTATTTGAGCGCGCCTCTCTCTGATTGGCTGAGTCGGCTCAGGCTACGTGGAGGCACGGACATATTATAAAAACTTTCTTTTTGTCTTCTCGATGGCTTGTTGTTGGTTGCGTTATCGTTGTCGTCGTTGTGTAGAAATTTTGATTTACCTTATTTTGTGTTTTCGAAATAAACGTAGTAAGTGAACTTACAATGGTGTCAGAAATGAAAGATTTGAAGTACGAACCTCTACGCCTTCGCGGAGGAGCTCCTGACGAAGAAGAGGAAGACGAGGCAACACCGGTAAATCGAACAGCGGTAAAACTACCACCTTACTGGCCGAAAGATCCGACGTTGTGGTTTGCACAAGTGGAGGCTCAGTTTGCGATCGCGAACATTCGCAATGAGCAAACCAAGTTTTACTACGTTATCTCTAATCTTTCGCCAGATGCCGCATCAGAGGTTAGGGATTTGATCCTTCAACCACCATCAAATCCTTACACAAGACTTAAAGAGACATTGATTGTGCGGACGTCCGAATCTGCCGCACAAAGCATCAAAAAAGCACTCGATGCAACAGAGGTCGGCGATGTTAAACCAACTCAAATTCTCCGTGCTTTGGAGCAGCAGCTTGACGGCATGGAAACAAACGAGCAACTGCTACTACAAGTTTTTCTACAAAAACAGTAAGGTCAATCGTAGCTGCCAACAGTGACAGAATGAAACCAAGTGAGTTGGCTGACCTAGCGACCGAGTGTACGAACACCTTCCATCCGCATCTATGATCAACCGTGTCTCCGACCGCTCAGCATCTTCGTCATCGTCAACAAGCATCGAAACACGCATGTCTCGTTTGGAAGCGATGATGGAACAGTTGCTAACGCACCACACAACCCAAACAAGTAATTCAAATCGACGATCACAATCACGCAGTCATCACAGTCAACAAGACGATGTCTGCTACTACCACAGGCGTTTTCACGAGAAGGCCACTAAATGCACAACTCCATGCAGCTGGAAATCACAAAATCCAAAAAACGCCAATCAGCAGTGAGTCAGTCGGCGGCACCTCACTGCTGCAAAACATCATTTGCCGTTGCTGCCACTACCTTCAATCGCCCGATCCAACTGTTGGTCGACACAGGAGCTGACGTCTCATTATTGCCTTCTACATTCAAGTCAAAAGCTGTTCCATCAACGGTTACACTCACAGCAGCAAACGACACAAAAATCAAGGTCTACAGTTCTCTTACAACCACCGTTACCTTTCCTCACCTTCGCCGTTGTTTCGAGGTGGAATTCATTGTTGCAGATGTTCGAGAACCCATTCTAGGTGCCGACTTTTTCACACACAACCAACTACTCATTGACGTTTCACGTAAACGCCTTGTCGACTCTCAAACGAAATTATCGGTCCAGTTTATTGAAAGCCGCTCCAACGCTAATGGTGAACTTCGATTCCATGCAATAAAGACTTCGGATGACACCATCTCCAGTGTGCTGGCCAAGAATTCTGTGGTGTTTGACATCAACGTGCCTCGACCAACACCAAATATAAACTTCAGCATTCAAACGACGGCCGTTCCAAAACCAGCGCAGGCATACCATCTCAGCCCAGGCAAGGTAAAAGCGGCTCGTAACGAAATTAATAATGAATTGAAACTTGGCCGAATGGTACGTTCATCATCTCAATATGCGTCGCCCTTCTTTCCAGTAAAAAAACCAGACGGCACATGGAGATTTGTTGCAGATTACACTCGCCTCAACAGCGTCACAATCAAAGACAACTACATGCCACCACGCATTGATGACTTGCTGTCACGAATACCATCAAACTGCACATTCTCCAAACTTGATCTGTAAAAAGCCTTTTTTCAGATCCCAATAGCTAGAGAGGATCAACACAAAACAGCAGTTATTACCCCTTTTGGTTTGTATGAATATACAGTCATGTCTATGGGACTAAAGAATGCTTCTCAAAAGCTCCAACGATACATCGACACAGTGCTATGTCAATCGAACAACACTATAGCTTACTGTGATGATATTCTTTTATTCACTACCAAAGAAATACATGCCTCAGAATTAGACAAGCTTCTTTCAATGCTACACCGAGCTGGTCTTGTTGTCAACCAAAAGAAATCACAGTTCAACGTGTCTGAAGTTCATTTCCTTGGACACAAGCTGATGTCATCTGGATATCAGCCAGCCTCTGAAAAAGTATGTGGTTTGCGTGATTTCAAAGTGCCAAAAACTGTAAAGCAAGTGCGTCGGTTCCTCGGCATGATCAACTTCTATCGCAAGTTCATTCCCAATGCATCTGCCACCCAGCAACCGTTAACGTCTCTGACGCATAAAGGTGTAGTCTTCGAGTGGACATCTAATTGCCAAGCAGCTTTTGACAAACTCATTCAACTTGCCATAGACGCTTCTCAACTAGTGCACCCTGCTGAGAACGACTCATATGTCCTAACAACGGACGCTTCTGGAGTTGGTGTTGGAGCAGCACTACATTCTCAGAAAGGACCCGTTGGATTTTTCTCACAACAATTGAGAGGCGCTGAGCTGAACTACTCAGCTTTCGACAAAGAGCTAACAGCAGTCTTTAAAGCTGTCAACCACTTTGAGTGGCTTTTATTTGGTCAAAAATTCAAACTCAAAGTAGACCACAAACCGCTTCTGCACATGTTCACAACACCATAAAAGTGTGAACGTCGCCGCAGGCAAGTGCAGTACTTGTCAACGTTTGACATTGATGTTGAATATCTGCCAGGGAAAGATAATGTTGTGGCTGATGCTCTGTCTAGACACGCAATTATAGACAACGTCCAACTCAACCGAGGATTCGCTTCTCTGCCAGCCAAGGAGGTCCGTGCGTTACAAGAGGCAGACCATTCGCTCAGCGAAATGCCCTCCTTTTCAAAATCGGATGCATCAGGAGTCTGGCGTGAAACTGCAGGTGGCATTCTGGTCCCTGTCGCATATCGTGCCCAAATCATTGATGCAGTTCACTCTGTGTCTCATACTGGTGCAAATTCAACATTGCGGCAAGTCAGACTGATGTATTTCTGGCCCAACATGACTAAAGAGATAAAGCAGCGAGTGAAAGAATGTCCTGATTGTCAAGCAGCCAAAATAACCAAACACATCAAGCCCCCATATAAACATCTGGGGCAGCATGAGAGGTTTGCTGCAATATATATCGATTTTGTTGGGCCCCTTCCACCCAATAACAATAAACGATATCTGGTTGAGATCTTTGATCGAACCACACGATGGTTTGCGGCTCATCCCACTTCTGTAGCTACGGCAGAAGCAGCATCTACAGCCCTCCTCCAATGGATCTCTCAACATGGGGTACCAGACATTCTCATCTCCGATCGTGGAACACACTTCGAATCACTTCTCTTCAAGGAAGTCGTTGCCAAACTTGGTGTGGATAAACGACGTGTAACTGCCTACCATCCACAAGCCAACGGTGCGGTGGAACGACAACACCGTCGCCTTAAAGAGGCCCTAAAAGCAAAATCAGAAAACGCTTCACGAGACTGGCTCAAGAATTTACCTTTAGTGTTATTAGGTCTCAACAATTCAATCAGCGAGGACACAGGTACAAGCGCCGCTCAGGCAGTGTACGGTCGACAGCTTAACATTCCCGGTTGCATTTTAGATGGAAATTTCAACCTTGATCATCCAAAGACACCAAACCTTGATCAACCAAAGACACCAAACCGTGATTTCACACGTCACCAAGTATACATACCATTGGAGCTTCAAACTTGTACAAACGCTTGGTTACGTAAACCAGGTCTAGTTGCTTCCTTAACACGACCTTACTCAGGACCATACAGGATCATCTCACGTAATTTCGAGAATAACACCTTTGTGATCAACATCAACAACATGCATGAAACCGTTTCCATCGAGCGTCTAAAACCTGCTATTGATCTGATGGACATGCACACACAGAATTCACCTTGCTCTCGAAAAGTAACATTTGATATTGCTAAAGATACCTCTTGAACTTTCTATTTTTTTATATAAAGGATTATGGGGCTTCCAGCTCTTTGCAGGGGGGGGTACTGTGCGCTCAGCACATCCCTAGATGAAGCATGATAATTTCCATTGTATTTGAGCGCGCCTCTCTCTGATTGGCTGAGTCGGCTCAGGCTACGTGGAGGCACGGACATATTATAAAAACTTTCTTTTTGTGCCAAAAACTGTAAATAGGTTTGGATTGCGATTTGAACAGAATTGAGTTATCACAACAGTCTGAACTGATGTAGTTAGTTTACTCTGGTCGCAGCGACTTAAACTTTTCTATGTTCTGATCACTAATCTCTATAATATAGCTGAATCGCTCTTAGCCTCTTAATGCATTAGAAATGTTGTAGGCAATCTTCCACCATTTTATCACTCTAATTACCACTGCAGCTTTTTAACATGAAACAAAATTGAATAAATCTTAGCATCTGTAAAATTTGCATATAATGTGGGAGGAAGAGGGTGGATAACAAAAATAAATACTTAAAAGCAGCGAAATGGGAGGAAGTGGGTGGGCTGCAAAAATTCACAATCTAAATTCCAGTCGCCTAATCTAACATTCTGTTTTCGACATAACTTCTTTGAAATGACTACCAAACAGTTGAAAATAAAGTAATGGAAAAAATTTCTAGAAAAAGTAGCAACTTCTTGAAAGAGATTTTGTATTGTCAATACAAAATCTCTTTCAAGAATGTGCTACTTTTTCTAGAAATATTTTCTATTACTTTATTTACTGTATAATACACATAAAAACAGAACCTTTAATAAATTCAAAATAAATTAACTGATACAGAAATGAAAGTTTTTAAAGTTGAAAAATTAAAAATCATACTAAGAAAAATAACTGAGCTTAAGTACAAGAAAAACATATTTATATATAATATACAAGTATTTATATATAAGAACAAGAAACATACATGCTTATAAACTAGGCAGGCAAATAAAAAAGTAAAAATTTTTTTTTTAATATTATTAACAGAATTAATAATTTGCAGACATTTTTATTATGTGACCTAAATTAATGAAGATATAGCGTTTTGAACATCTAAAGTAGTTGCAGCAGATCTTGAGCCTTAAGTCTAAGAAAGTGAGATTACCCTTTGCACGTAACTTAAGTGCACAGATGCAGCTTTTTTCATCAATACCGTCTTATTTCAAATGCGGATTTCATAAGTTGAGAGAGCACCTAGAGCAATTTTGCATACATATTCTTTTAGAAGTAAAGCTAAACTTATTGTTTAAAAAAATAAGAAGTTTCTCGGATTTCAAATTCAAAAGTTATATGTAGTCAAAGTTTCATTGTTTTTACGACATGCTTGGTATCACCTTCGTTCACATATCAAATTAATATACTTAACTTAATCCTATTAACATAACATTTATAAACGTTATAGATTAGTCTCTATTTTTTTAATTAAAAAAAATTATTATTTTTCATGGGGTACCCCTGCACAGCACAGTTTATTGGTGAGGTTTCCTCATAGGCCTTTTGGCCTGCAGGTTTAAGATATGCGCCTGCCTATTATAAACTATAATACAAAAAATATACATGCATTCAAATATAAATGCAAAAACATACATGTATTTATGCACACGAACAAAAATATACATGTACTTATATATAAGAACAAGAAACTTACATGAATGCCCTTATGCTCCTTCTTCTCATCAAATATTGGACCTTTTTGCAGGACAAAATGGAGGATGCTTAAAGTATATTAACAAATTAAAACTTATTTTTTTCAATATAGAGCAAAAGATTAAATCGTGTTATTAAATCCATAAAATCATGTGCACCTCAGAAGAACAAAGACAGCTGAAGAGTCAAGGTTGGATTGGTAACATTCTTTCAAGAATGTAATAAAAAGTCCAATTGAATCGACAAATACATTGCTTGGCAACTGCTTGCAGTAAATAAAAAACATCTGGAGCAAGCCACCTTCCAATGACAAATACTTGCACTGTCACAAAAAATATACTTGATCGTAACATTACAATTTTAGACTGGTGACATTTTCACAATAAAAATGTTCAAAAAGACCCTAATCTATATACATATATATATATATATATATATATATATATATATATATATATATATATATTATACAGGTTTTTTATATAGTGCTTTTTTACAAAATAAAAGTCGCAAAAGCGCACTGCACAATTAAACGGAAGAGAACAAATCTGTCTTGAGCCGTTCACAAAAGACACTAAAAGGCATCGTTGGACCCTTCAGAGCGGTGGGAAGGCTATTCCAGGCCACAGGACCAGCCACAGAAAAACCACGCCTGCCAATCGTCACAGTCTCCGTCTGAGAGACAAGTAGATCGCCGGCCGCCGCCGATCGAAGATGAGACCGACCAAAGAGTTGAGAGACCGGAACACATAACTCCTGAAGATAGACAGGAGCCATGCCATGGAGGCTCTTATAAACCATAGAGCATAGTTTGAAACGGATTCTCTGCGGAAAGGGAAGCCAATGAAGCCGCGCCCGCATCAGACCAGAAACGCTGGCCCAGCCAGGCAATCGCAGCACGAGACGGGCAGCTGCCCGAAGAACAGATTGAAGCCTGTTTATCTGGAACAGCGGTAGACCGGCCAGGACCCCGTTGCAATAGTCGACCCGGCTGTGCACCAGTGCTCTTACAAGGGAGTGAGCAGAGTCTGTATTGAGGCTCCTGCGGATGACACGTAGCTGATGAAGATGGTAGAAACAGGTACGGGTGAGATGGGAAATGTGTGTCTCCATGGACAGATCACGGTCAACCAGCACCCCAAGATCCCGAACAGACGCAGAAAGCCTGACCGAAACCCCTGCAATGTCCACATCCCCCATCAGACAATGTCTCAGCCGTCGAGATGAACCCAGCCATATCAGGTCAGTCTTTAATGGATTGAGTTTCAATCGATTACTGACCATCCATGAGCTGATTTCGCCAATACAGGCAAACATTCTTGGCACAAGATCAGAGCATAACATCTGAGGAGAGTCACTGTAAATTTGCAGATCGTCAGCATAGGAGTGAGCCGAGAACCCATGTCTGGTGGCGACACCGATGACATCAGCAGTGTAAAGAAGAAACAGCAATGGATTAAGGACGGACCCCTGCGGTACACCGTAGAGGAGAGAAGCCGACTCAGATGTGACATTGTTGCAGCGGATGCAGTGGGACCGGTCTGTGAGGTAGGAGCCGAACCATTTCAGGGCCGCACCCCCAAGACCAAACGAGTTATAAAGCCTATCACACAAGATCTGAAGATCGACGGTGTCAAACGCAGCACTAAGGTCCAGAAGGCTCAGAAGTGTGATCCGTCCCAGATCGGCTGCTAAGTAGACATCCGAGACCACCCTCAAGACAGCAGTCTCAGTAGAATGATGCTTTCTATAGGCTGACTGGCATCGTGGCAGGAGGTTATTTTCATTGAGATATATGTTGATCTGGTCGCCGACACATCGCTCCAACAGCTTAGACAAATACGACAAATTGGAGATCGGACGATAGTTGGCAGGGTTGTGCGGATCCAAGTTTGGTTTCTTGAGGACTGGCGTAAAGTTGGCATTTTTCTGAGTTGAGGGAAAAAAACCTTGTCTTAGCGAAGAGTTGGCCAGAAATGCCACGAATGGTGCCAGTTCATTGGAATATTGTTTTATTATCCATGTTGGCACTGGGTCAAAGGAACAGTTCTTGTTAGGTGAAGCCCTGATGAGACGGATGATGTAGTTAGCATCCACAGGCCTGAATTCCAGCAGCGAGCTGGAACAGCCTCCAGCACAATAGAGCGGACAAGAAGCAGACGAAGTAGACTGGCGAACACTCTCGGTCTTCTCTAAAAACGCCTTCAAGAAATCACTCGCCGCAAGGTCATTGGGTGGGGCTGAATAGCTACAGTCCTCTCCGAGCACCCCAGATAATGTTCTCCAGAGCTTTGCAGGATTACCTTGACTATCATCGATTTTTCCTCTCCAATAAGAATTTTGTTTCTGCCTAAAAAGGCCGTGAGACGCCCGTACCTGGCTCATACACAGAGTGCAATCATCCGGGTCTCAGGTCTCGAGTCCGCTTGTAGCGCCGCTCCAACAGTCTTGATTTCCGTTTCGAGGCTGTGCAATCACGATCAAACCACGGCGTAAGAGGCTGAAGGCGCCGTCTAGCAGCACGGGAGGGAGCATTTTGATCAAGAAGCAACAATAAGGTAGTGTCATATATATACTAGGTAAGGCGACTTGGCGCCTGTTAAATTTAAATTCTAAATGTTTTTCTTTGTTCAACAACCAAGGTGCTCCTTAAAATTAAAGACATTATTTGCTACTTTTTAGTTTTTTTCGCTAGATGACAAACCTTAGCCTGTTAAATTTAAAATATTATCTTATTTTTTTACTTTTTTTCAACTGCCATCTAGCAAATGTAAGGAAAACCTCAGCCAGGGAAGTATACGATCTATAGGGGAAATGCTTTTTGTAAAAAAAACGCCACCGTTACGGATTCTACACTTAGTAACATATATAAGCTTATTAGAAATGGACACTTATATAGAGTAAGTACCGAGTTTAAGTTGGTTTTCGAGTTGTGAAACTGTGACGTCTAAGAATGGGAGCTGTTTAATGATATCACTTAATTGATATGTGAAACAAAGAACTGAGTGGTTTCTAGTGTAGTTATCAGACTCTGATACTAGAAAGGCTGCACCTTGCGAAGTACCTTCCTTATCTTTTGTGAAACATAAGGCGTTGACATACCTCAGTGAATTACGTATAGGTGTATCTAGTGGTTTTGCCCATCCCAAGGATGAATGTTTTAACATTACGATGAACATTGGATATATTTTTTGGATTAATATAAGTTAATTAAATATTTTGTTATTTATTTATTTATAACATACAATGAATATTTGAATAGAAATGGACTCAATTTGAATAAAGAAAAAAAATCTGGAAAACTTTCTGTAATTATTTAATTTTCTTCCGTGAATGTCTTATTCTTCAAAAGAAATTGTTTCGGAATGTAATCGCAGTGACACAGTGTTCATTCCCAGAATTGATTTAGCTCCCAGTGACGTCAATCTTCCATTCATACTTAAGCGTTGTCAATTTCCCATCATTACTGCTTATGATGCTTACACGATGACAATATACAAATCACAAGGTCAGACCTTTGAATACTTTGGGATTTATTTAAATAAACCAGTGTTTTCTAACGGCCAGCTATATGTTGCCCTTTCGAGATAAAAAATTCCCAGTATTTAAAAACCATTCAGGATTCCCATATTCATGGAAAATATTGTCTATTGCAAAATTTTCCAAGACCCTTAAAAGAGGGAGTCGCGCAGCTTAGACGCGTAGGCGAATCACGCCAACCTATATCAAGCCAATAAATTGTTCCCATAACAAAACGGACAGTTAAAGTGGGTTTACAAGAAAATGCATATCTCTGGATTTACTGGGTCAATTTTCAAAATGGTTACATCATTGAACTTGCCTTTGATGAAGCCTATAAATAGCCTTATTTTCAAACCATATTCCTTGAACATTCGTTCAAAGTAAGTGGTTCTTTGAGATCATGTATCTTTAAACGAAGGCATAATTACTTTATTTTGTTAAGGCTATTATACTTAGAAACTATGTAGTTACAACATTCTAAAATTTCATTTCTCTAGGACTTCCCAAAGTATAGATAAAACGTTTTTGAACATATGTACTTTTTAGATTTTGATGCAGTGGTATCGCAAAACTGTAAGCTGTGATATTTCTAGAGCTAAATAAGCGTTTACTATAAACAATATAACTTTTTTAATATAAATTCTTTTCATTTCGTTTTTTTATATAAACATTTAACTATTTACCAAGAAGGAATCTTAATAGCTTTAAAAAATCGGCCTGTGCTGTACTCTACTGTTGAGAATATGGATAAGTGTTAGCAACCACAATAGTTAGATTATAATTATTAGCGTTAATTTAGAATAATAAAGTTATAACATCTACCATGGATGCACATTTCAAATTCTCTAATTTCAAGCAAGCGAAGCTGCAAAAGGCATTACTAGTTTATTTTATATTTTGTTCTTATGATTTTAATGTTAATTAATAGCTTCCCTGTATTTTATTTGGCTCTTAATTTTATTTAATCTGATTTATTTTCTTTTCATCTATGAACTTGGACTTTTTATTCGTCGTTGTTAATATTCGGTTTTATACCGCCCGGCCTTTTGCTTTTTCTGATCATATATATAAAATAAGTATATAGGAAGGAGATAAGCAAATTATCGCTCCAGATTCAAAGACGGCCTCTAAGCGATTTAGAGTCTTTTGTCACAATAGATGGATCGAAGAAACCAACAGAGGATTCAGACTCACATGATCTACAATCTATTTTTATCTCCATTGTTCTTTCCACTCTCACTATTGAATTGCTAAAAAATGTTGTTCTATTGAAGCACTAGAAGTTTTTAAAATACTTGAAAAAATAATTCTAATTGTTCTTTTCATCAGCAAGTAAATTCATTTAACCCGTTTAGGTACAAAACTTTATTAATTAGATTTCTATTATTTTTTTTTGTTATTTCTAAGTTACTTGCTTATGTTTTAACAGATTTATTTTTAATTATTTTTTATTTGAAAGAAAACTTTGAAAATTCACTATGCTCGTTTTTCGAACGGTGGTCGTATAGACTACTGAAAACGACAAAATGTTTAAAAGTCAATTTCCTTTTTTTTTCCAAGCAAACAATTATAATAAAAATTTTAGGCTATAAAAAAAAGCTAAAAACACATTTCTGACTTTATCAGTAACACAGTTCAATAAAATCCAAAAATTTAACATTCAATAAATCAGTCAAGCAGTTCATGATAGTCGTTTCAGAACCGGAGTGTGTGGAAAGCACCAAAACAATTAGGATGAAGTCGTTTGCCGCACTTGGCCCACATGTACAGTGTTTTGCCACAATTTTCCAGCTTGTAGCGACCTACTGTTTTCACCTTTTCCAGATCGTGACCATGGCCAGTTGCTGAATCTTCCCTATCGTTTTGTTTCTTCAACCGTGCATGAATTCATTTTCATCGGTATAAAACAACCTAAACAGCCTATATGGGGTTTATCAAGCAAAGCACCATTGTGGTGTTTCAAACTCGTTATATATAGACTGTTTTAAAAATGGCTATTCAAATGACTCTTTTTGGTCCAAGTGCATTTCAATCGTTTTTGGCGTTTTGGTTGCCGCGGCATTGAACTGACCGTATTTGCGACCTACATTTCTTCACCCAAAGAACCGACACAGTCTAATCTCATCCCATCATTAGTATAATCAACTTCTACCTTCCCGGATATATTACAAAGAATAACATTTCTTCTTCATTTGCTTATTCATCAGTCACGTGTTATGATGCGCCGGGCGGAAGAATGACAAGTATGTCAACCTCAATGCTATCATCATCATCAAGAATTAGTTCCATAGCTTCTTTCAACGTGAAAAAACATTCTTTTTGATGCCTTTCATTTTTAAACTTTACAAACATTTCATTCGAAGAATGAAATTTGCAAAAAACACTATCACCAATTCAACCACTGCACAACTATAAGCTGAATTAACTAGTTTCGACTTGTTCGCATAAGCTACTCTATTTGCCCAACGATCGTAGAACGAGCATGACTCATACATGTTCAGATTGTGGGTTAGTGTAAACACAATAAAATTTAATTAACGTTGCTGTTTACTTTTGAGTACATCCTATTTCGATATTTCAAACTTTTGTTATGATAACTCTCATGAAATTAGCATAATAAATTTTTAAAGTAATGTTGGTCGAAAACCTTGAAAATGCTCATATTCTAACCCAGATTAAACTACTTAATACGAATAAAAAAATTATTTAAAAAGCTTTCTTAACATAAAAAAAAACTTTTAACAGAAAAAAAATTACAGCTTAATTTTGTGCAACGCCAAAAATAAGTGCATTCGTAAAACGTACGATGGTCTAAAACGGGTTAACTAATTCTATAAACTACCGCATAATGCGAACTAAATACTAGGATTCTGCGTCCCGTTATTTTTTTGAAACGATATGATACGACTTCTGAAATTTGTCTCGAATAAAACGATACGATACGAGACGCCCCGACCAATAACGAGACAAATCCGATACGATACGATATCGGGATCTCGACTGAAATGTCAACTGTGGAAATTTTGTCTAGAATAAAACGAGATAACATAGAATGATGAACTATACTCGACAGACAATATTAATAACTGCATTAAAAGAATTCATTGAAAAAAATATTTAAATATTAAAAAATTTATAAAAAATTAAAAAATTTAATTTTTTTTAAACTAAATAAGTTTCATTTGTTTAGTTTTGGTACATCTATTTTTCTAAATTTAGACTATAAATAAAACGCTACCGATAGTATTTGTATTTATTTAGTTTCCATTATGCAGTAGTTTATCAAATTAATTAAATAAATTTACTTGCCGATAAAAAGAAAAATTAAAATTATTTTTCCAAGTAATTGAAAACCTTCTAGCGCACCAATAGAATGACATTTTTAGGCAATTCAGTAGTGAAAGTGGAAAAACCAATGGAGATAGAAATAGATTGCAGATCACGGGAGATTGACTCCTCTGCTGATTTCTTCAATCCATTTACTTTAACAAAAGACTCTAAATCGTTTCTTTGTATACAGAGCGATAGTTTGTTTATCTCTTATATACCTATTCAATACATATGATAAATCCAGTCATTTTTTAATTTCAAAAAATTTTTAACTATTTGACAATATTATTATCATATTATAAAAAAAAATCACTGTTCACTGAGAGTCAATATTAACTGTCAATTTGGCTGGGACGTTGATGTTTGCTAGTCGACTGTGATGTTATATACATGTATATATATATATTGAAACATGCTGTCGGTTCCCAGACTAAAAATAGTGAATAATGGGGCTACAGGCTGTTAGGAAAACCGAATTTAAAGTGGGGATAATAATAGTTAAATAGTTATAAACTTCTGTCAATAGGTAAATTAATTAATCAATGTTGATGAATCAATTGCAAATATGTTGTGACAATCGTTAATTAAATATGTATGACTTTCGTTATTTATTGAAATATATTTTTTTTAAACCTCGGAATTTGTTTCGGGACTTTATACGAGAACGAAATTTAAGTCCTGTATCGTTTTGAAATCCCGATTGATATTGGGATAACGATTATGGGACGCAGATGCTTACTAAATACTATCGGTAGAGCTATATTTAGACAAATGGATGTCTTGAAACTAAACAAATAAAACTCATTTCAGGTTTCTTGAAAAAATAGTCTTGTAAATTTTTATATATCTTAAGTTTTAATATATAAATTAGGGCTGTGCCGGTATACCAGTATGCCGGTATGAAGGGTGCCAGTATTGAACAATCGGTTTTCAGCACATCACGCATAAAAGACAAAAGAGTGAAAGACATACAGCATCAGGATGGGCAGTGCAATTTAACAGTATGCCCATTGTTTGATACACTTCAAATACGGACAACGGTTTTTAGCAATAACAGCACTAACCGACCGTGGATAGTAACACTCAGAGTTGTGCGAGTACTTATGGTGCGAGTACGATTACCATGGCATCGAGTATGAGTACTTGAAAAGAGTACTCGAGTACAAGTATCAAGTACTACCGGCTGTGCCGGAATGGGTTTTTTTACCGGTACCGGTATAATGTCGAAAACCTGAAAACGGCTAAAAATAGTGTTTGAAAGTGCGTTAGTGTTACCGTCCGCGGTCGGTCAGCTTGAATGAATGCTTGTTTTTTTTTAGTTTTCAAACAAAGATGATACTGTGAAAAAAGATTAAAAACGTTCTTATGTGAGACTGCGTTTCAATTTCTCTGTGTGTGTGTCAATGTACAGTACCAGAAAGCAGGAATTGTAACATTTTAATTATTTAAGCTGTTTTTGAATCTTTATATAATATATGTCAAAATTTTAATCTGATACGAACATATAAATCTAGTGTAGTTTGTTTGTTTAACATTCTGTAGGTCCCTTGAAGCTGAAAATAATTTTCTGTCGAAAAGCTTGTTATGTATTGAGCATTTTGTTTATTAAACAATTTACAGGTTCCTGGAAACCTAGTTTTGCTTTAATAAAAGGGAATCAGTTTATTATTATTAGCACTGGAACCATCATAAGCTTTTATCACCATGTTATTTATATACTAGTCCATGCGGCTTCATGAACTGTGTTATGCTGGGCGCACGTTTAGCGTTGTAAATGTTTTAATTTTGAAATTTTCGTGCGACTATCTACGTTAGTGCTATGCTATAACTAATAACCGTTGTCCGTAATTGAAGTGTGGCAAACAATGGGCATACAGCCTGCTACTGTAGGTGTTTAACTTTTTTGTCTTTCATGCGTGATGTGCTGAATGCCGATTGTTCAATAGCGGCACCCTTCATACCGGTGGAACCGGTATTTGCCGGTATTGCCGAAAACTGGCCGGTATATTGCTGCTAAATGGTCCTTTGTGTTTTTACGAGTTTGCTTTGAAGAACATTTAAAGCCGAAGTTTCTTGAAATATATATATATATATATATATATATATATATATATATATATATATATATATATATATATATATATATATATATATATATATATATATATATATATATATATATATTCTTGTATGCAAACTCCATTGAATATAATTGCCCATTTTGTATTTGTTAATTTTTTCGCCAAAGACTCAAAAAATCGAAGGGAAGCCCGTTGTTGGGAATGATTAACGAATTCCTTGTTTGCAGCCGTATTTACGTTTATTTTTAAAAATTTTAAAAAGACAATCTATATATATATAAAAGAACATGTCCTGACTGACTGACTGATAATCAACGCTGAGCTCAAACGCCTCATCCTAGGAACGTGAAATTTGGAACTTATATTACTTTTATTGCGTAAGCAACTACTAAGAAAGGATTTTTGAAAATTTTGCTCCTGAGGGGTAGAAACTGAAAAATTTTTTTTTCTAAAACAATGTATATCTCGAAAACCAAAAATGAGGAGATTTTGAAATTTGGTATATGGATTCTTCTTGAAAAATAAAAAGATACGTGTTTCACCATTTTTTGAAAATTCGGTTTCCCGGACCTCAAATGTGGGTTATTTGGTTTTTAAAGTAGCTGCAACTCAAAAACTGTAAATGCTACAAAAGTAAAATTTGCTACAGGAGTAAAAATTAGTATTTGGTTTCTACTCCAGAAATAATGATATTCGTGTTTTACCATTTTTTGAAAATTTCGTTTCCAGGACTTCAAATATGGGGTGGAAAATAGGGTTACTTGGTTTTTAAAGTAACTGCTACTCAAAAACTGTAAATGCTACAAAAGTAAAATTAGTATTTAGTTTCTACTCTAAAAATAATGATATACGTTTTCCACCATTTTTTGAAAATTTGGTTTTCAGGACCTCAAATGTGAAGTGGAAAAAGGGTTATTTGATTTTAAAATAACTGCTACTCAAAAACTGTAAGTGCTACAGATGTGAAAATTAGTATTTTGAGGTTTTGTGCCGGTTAAAAGTAGACGAGTTCAGTTTATCACCGGACGGACGGGCCAAGCCGTTATTTTAGGGTCTTCATACGGCCCTGCCCAAACCTTAAATCAAGGTGGGACGGGCCGAGATTTATGAAGTATATAGATATTTAGTGATTTTAGGGTGTTCAGACGGGCCGGGCTAAACCTGAAGTCAAGGTGGGACGGGCCAAAGTTTTTCATCAAGTATATAGAACTTCTAGGCCTGTAAAAACGGGCTGGGCCAGGAATTTCGGTTTTTGAAACGGGCTTGGCCAAGTTGTCGATGGGCCAAGCCGACACCTATGGATGCACGGTTCAAATTCTCTAATTTCATGCGAGCGAAGCCGCTACGGGCACTGCTAGTTATGTTATAAAATAAATAAAATAAACTAAAAGGTGTAACTTATAAGTTTAAAGTAATAAACAGGGCTAACGTGTTTCGGCAGTTAGTTTGTCATCATCAGAGCCCGAAAAGAAAAAACAAAACATGGATAGAATAATGAAAATTGAAATTATTTAAAACCGATAATGAAACAAAATAATAATATTTATTTTTCGAGAATGACATGTTAATTTATTTTACTATAGAGAGATATTAAAAATAAATTATATAATAAAACTGTTATACATTTAAAAATACGGTCGAAAAGCAAAATCTATTAATTGTCAAACGACAGATCTACGTCACATCTCGCGCAACCATGACATTGTTAAAACGGAAACCATCTTTGAAGAATTGCCAAAATTAAATTAATTAATTAAAATGCCACGTTATTTTACACAAAACGTTATCGTCGACGTCGCATAGTTATATTGTCACAATACAGTGCTGCCGCCAATCTTGCCAAAAGAACATTTTCATCATTAACTGCTTCATTTATCGAAACAATCTCATTAGGCACAGCGGAAACAGCACGGTCGTCACACAATGTCGTATCTACCGAAACCCGATCGCACGTAGATGACGAGTTGTCACGGACCGGCTGGCCAACGCTTTCGTGTCGAGAGCCATCACTGCTCTCACAGCCGCCACTTTCAGGGTCCACGACATGATCCATAGCAGATGTCGACATGGACGAGGGGCCGATATCTAAGTTATCTTCAACAGGATCACCACACCGATCCTCGCACTATATATACATACTAGTGGTTTTTCCCGTCCCAAGGACGGATGTTTTAACATTGCGATGAACTTTGGATACATTTTTTGGATTAATATAAGTTTATTAATAATTTATTTATAACATTACAAAGAAAACATTGTTTTATCGTTCATATACATTCCAAAACAAATGAAAAGAAAAAAGATAGATTAAAATATTAATAATTTTTTATATTTCGAATTAATTTAAGTAAGGTAAATGTTTTTTAATTTATTTAATTATATAAAAATATATAAAAAATGTATTTATATAATTATTTATTATATATAAATTAATTTGCCATAGATAGCAAATCATCACACAAAAACGTCTTACACAGACATGGACTATTATATATATTAATATGCAAAACTTCTGACAGGTTGAGAATTTTGAAGCTTCCTTGTTTAAAGTACAGAAGACTGAGGGGGACCTGATCATGCTCTACAACTTTATTCAAGACAAAGAAGGACGTTTGTGTTTTCCTAATATAAAGATATAAGAAGAAAGAAGAACAAGAGGTCACAAATTCAAACTGGAAACACAAAGATTCAACAGCAACTGCAGAAAATATTTCTTCCTGACCCGATCTACTGCAATTTGGAACAACCTCCCTTCGAAAATCATAGAAGCCGAACACGTTAATGAATTTAAAAGACTAATTGACTGTCATTTCGAATTAAGCGATATTATGCACAACTATCATCATCATCATCATCATTTATTTTTGAAACGTCCCTATTCCACGCTATGCTAGGGTTGGACGTTTTTCCATATCAGGCCCCTCCACAAGTCACGATCCAGGGCAGACTGCCGCTTCAGGCCCAGCTCATCCATGTCTTTCTTCACACATTCCCACCAAGTCTTCCTACTTCTACCTTTACTTTTCACTCCTACAACATCCACATCTCTAATTGCCGAAACCCAATCATCTGCACTTTTGCGCTCCAAATGTCCAAACCACCTTAGTCTTCCACGTCTCACCACATCAGCCACACAAGGAACATTCAGAAGGCTATACAAATCCACACTACGTGCACGATCATTCAACGAAACACCACACATCCATCTAACCATCATACGCTCTGCCCTTTCTAAACTTCTTAGATTCTCCACCTTCATAGACCATGTTTCAGTGCCATAAACAAGGACACTTTGAACACATGCCCTATACACCTTTCCTTTCACATGAAAGGATGCACCACGGGTGGTCAAGATAGGAGATAACTCTTTGAATTTAGCCCAGGCAGAACGCACTCTAGCTCTCACCGCCTCATCTACACCTCCTCCTGAACCTAATGTGTCACCTAGGTAACAGAACTTGGTCACACACTCCACCTTTACACCTGGCTCAACCTCAACCTCGCCCAATAACTCTTCCTGAACAGAACCACCAGCCACACAACTCTTACAACGGAAGCCAACAAGATCTTTCAAACTACCCAAAATGCCACTGCACCTTTTATGGACCCAACTCTTACAATCCACACAACAAATAGAATTGGAGCCAACACCTTTTCTGCATACACTGCATGGCCATTTACCCGACTTCTCCACCTGTCCCATTCCGGCCCGACACTTCATGATTTTTGTCTTACTCGCATTCACTCTAAGGCCTTTCGCTTCCATGCCAATTTTCCATATCCTTAACTTTTCCAGGAGAGAATCTTCTGTCTCAGCTAATAAAACAAGATCATCAGCATAGAGCAGTTCCATTGGCAAGCCTACCCTGAGCTCCCGTGATAAGGCCTCTAAAACAATGATAAACAACAATGGGCTGAGAACTGAACCCTGATGCACTCCAACCTTAACGCTGAAAGCATCACTCTCCTTCCCATTCACTCTCACCACTGTCGCTGCATCATCATACATAGTTCTTATCACGGAAACTAACCATTCATCCACACCTAGACATCTCAGATTAAAAAGGATTTTTAATAATATATACATACATTTATTTATAGAACATATATATGAACAATATTTTATATAATTCTAGATATGGGCATAGAGACTTATAGTTTGCGCCCATCATTTCCTTTATGCTATGTTATGTTCTGATTGAATTTTTTAGTAATTTTATCATATCTCGAAAAAATATGGAAATTTAATACAAGGTTGAGGAAATCCCGTTCATTGTCATTAAAATATGTGCCGAGAGATTGATGTACAAATTGATCGTATCTTTAATATAGAAGTGACCGGAATAGAGACTGGAAATTTTTTTCATGATGATGGATCTCTTCACTTGTTCCATGTGCAGGAATAAGATCATCTATAACCTGTAGACAACTCTGAATAAGAGCTTTGTCAGCAAAAATAACATTTGCAATTCATAGCAGTCATTGCGTTCTTGGTAGATGTGCACTCTTCAGATAACTGTACGTCATGCATGTGATAACATGCATGACGTACAGTTATCTGGTGTAAAATGGTGTATGCCATTTAGCCACGTTCCAGCAAAAATTATTTGTAATAAACCATGACATAAGTTTATCTTTTATGCAAGCTCCTAGAAATACAGATCACTATTTGGCAGAAACAAGTTTCTTAGTCGCCCCCTCTATCTTTCTAAACCACTTCCTCTGTGAAAAACTAATTTGATTAAAAAATCTTAGTAATTCTGTATTTTTAAACTGACGGTCTGTTTCAACATGGTCTGTCATCTTCAGAGTCTGTTAACAGGTTTGAGAATTTACAAAATTAAATAAAATGCACAGCCATGGGAACAAGTCTACGTTCCGATTTTTAGCTAGATTGCATGACAGGAAGTGGGTTATTAGTCCTCTCAAGATTTTGCCAACCATACAATCAAAATTAATACAAAGTATTTGAAAATTTGTAACCTTGTTGAATGATGCTGGCAGATTGTTTGGTTGTTTTACCATCTGTCTGATGGAAACAGTAAGTGAGTTTAGAGAAATATTCTTCATTTCTTTGAGAATTTCAACGAGAACAAATTGATCCTCTGATGCAGTTGGATTAACCTCAATTTAAAAAATAGCAAATAAAAACAGATTTTCCAATCTGAGCCTAAAACTAGCATGAATTACACAGAACTGGATGTTAATGTTGTATAAAACCATCAATCAGCACAGTATCTACCAAAACAAACTCATATTTAATTAACCATGAATTCATAGGAGCCAAAAGTGAATTTGCTGTTCCAAATAAGAGCGAACGAGGCAAGAAGAGAATGTGTAAAATTGGCAATCACTGGATTCAAAAAATCAAGGACGCATTGTTTCACTTTCTTCAAAAACAAACAATTTGATTATTTAGAGAATAAATTCCATTTTGTTTAACATCTAATTCAAAGTTTACCAAGAATAAACAAGTAAAGGAAAAAATGAATTTTTCAACACAAACTTTTTTTAATTGAATCATGTATTGTCATCTAATATAAAGCTATGCTGAAAGTGTCAGCTTCCTAGCTAGTCAAAAAGCTAGTTAAATTTTACTTGCAAGATTTGCGTACAGAGAAAGACACACACACATACACACACACAAACAGAGATTGTAACCTAAATAAAAGTTTGTAAAAATTAGTTACAATTGATTTTGAAATATACAAATAAACTAATAAATAACAAATATGAACTTACATTGGACCAATTAGTAATCATTTTAGGACTTTTCTTATTGCACATGTTAGCCACTTGTCCAGCAAATTTCCAGGCATTGACCATTGTGTCCGAGATACTTGGTAAAAGATCCAACATGTATGAACACATGTTAACACTGTTTAATGATTCTTCTTGGGCTACTGAACTATTAAACTTTCTACCCTGAATCAAAAATTCATAAAAATCTTCCAAAGATTAAAACAAGAATTTAAAAAATGTCTTTATGGTGCAGCAGAGGGAGAAAATTTCATGAAAAAAACAATTTGAAAAAATAAACCTAAAATTACCTCGACCCCCCCCCCAGGTCATCGATTATTTTCTCTGGAAAAGTTGCTTAGTGCTCAGAGAAAGTATAATGTAATTATTTTGACACCCCCAGTCTCTGACTACCTTTAGTTTAAATATCTAAATAAGGGGTGTATGTCTGCCCAAAGCCACTGAAATCCATGCTATGTCATTGAGATATTGGCTTTCAAAAATCTGCTCCAACTTTAAATGGCATTTTGAGAACCTTAAATTGTTTTACCATAAAAATGTGATGCAGGGTGGCCCACATAAAGTGAGTACATCTCGTAAGATGTGACATAATTGCATGAAAATTAGTGGCATCGACGCTTAGAAGAAGAGCGCCACGGCGTGTATGTATGACTGCAAAGTGTAAGAATTTTTCAGCTCAGGAGAGTGTTTTATCAACTTTTTTATAACTCTTACTTGAAATAACTACTCTGAGCATAATTCTCTGCTATTTGGATACATTTGACAGTTGAATTTTTACTCCGTTTTAATCGACTCTACTTAGCGTTGGACTGGTCATAAGATCCCAAGCCGAATATGAAGTATTTCCCCATATTACGACAGATGTAGTTGATAGCAACCCAAAGATTGATGTAGGTCCAGAGGTACCGAACTTAAGATTATATGTCATTCCAAGTTTCAGCTGTGACCAACGCTGTCGACGCTGGAGATATGATTAAAAAAGTTCAGCCAGAAGATAGCACGCGTGACCAGATCCCTTTAGTCAACCTTGATGATGATTCTAATCCCGAGGTCAACCCCGAACTTCACCAACTCGACAACTCAGCCAGACTTGATAATGATACAGATAAGGTTAGAGCGGATCCGATTACTTTCATTGCAGAACAATGCGTGTGTTATTCTGTAGCACCTTTCTGGAAGTTGGCCAAGTTAAATAAAAAGGGTTTTTCTATCGATAAGGGTATTTTATATCATCGAGTTACATTATGTGGGCAGAAAATAAAACAACTGTGTTTACCGGAGAAGCGAATACAAGCAGTTATAGAGTTGGGACATGAAGCTCCCTGTGCTGGTCATATGGCTTCAAAATCTTTGCAGCAGAGAATCCGCTTAAGTTTTTGGTTTCCTAACTTGGAAAAGCGTGTTCGCACCTTCTGTGATTCTTGTAGAACATGTCAGTTACGTGCCCCGTAAGATTGAAAGATCATGTTCCAATTCATCCCATCCCGAGGGGGGATGAACTTCCTTTCACCCATTTAGTAATGGATTGTATAGGACCCATTATTCCTAGAGGCGATGCAGTAGCGTCGCAACCGAAGTACAATTATGCATTGGTCGTGATTGATCTGTTTTCACGTTGGCCGATGGTGTATCGTTTGAAATCTATGAGTGCTCAGGCAGTGTGTGAAATTTTACTGCAGATATTCACTCAATTCTCCATTCCTAAAGTAATCAGTTCCGACTGTGGAACTAATTTTACAAGTCGTTTGACAAAACATTTTTTGAAATACCTAGGAGTTAGTCCTCGTTTCAATACCCCAGGGCATCCCGAGTGGTGGAAAGGTGTAACAAGAGCCTAAAGGAAATGATCTATAAGTTGATAGCGACTCGTCCCAACCAATGGTATAAATTACTCCCTTTAGTATTGTGGAGTTTACGAGAGAAACCTTCCCCACCACTGGTATCAGTCCTTTTACCTTAGTATTTGGTATGGCACCTCGAGGGCCGCTAGCTATTTTAAAGGAGTCGGGGAGCGATGAGGGTAAAGCACCTTTCTATCTAGGCAAAAACCCCAAATCGTATATTAAAGAACTTAGAGAAACCCTGTTAATAGCCAAAGAATTCTCTATGAGTTTTGGGGATCACCAAAAACAAAGTTATGTTAACCAATATAATTTACGTAGCACTGATGGCCGTTTTGAGCTCGGTGATCCCGGGATCATTTTAATACCTGATAAGCTAAGAGCTAAGATCTTTAATAAATGGCATGGTCCTGGTAAAATTGTTAAAATTAAATCTCCATACTTTTATATAGTAGAGGTAGATGGCTGCAGACATCACCTCCAAACTAATAAAATTAAAAGGTATAATGAACGTATAGAGGAGGCCCGTGTTGCTAATTGCTCTATAGTATACGATCATGATAAGGAGTTTGGAAACATAGATGTAATCCAGAATGAAACCCCAACAGATGACCAACTCCAGAGTCATAGGTTAAAGAGGGAATATTATCTCATTTAATGGTAGAAAAACGATTTGAGATAACCAATCTTATCGCTACTTTTTACGGGTTTTTTCAAATCGTTTAGGCAGGTGTTCTATATTATGTCACAAAATCAAGGTCGACGGAAACTTTTCCCCTAAGCGTTTGAGACCTTACAAAACCCCCGAGTTGTTACGAAGGGAGGTAGCCAAGCAGATTCAAGACATGTTGTCTCAGGGCATTACCCGACCCTATAAAAGCCCAATGTCTAGTCCCATGGTATGTGTCTTAAAAAGACCACAAGGTAAAGGCGGTGTAAGGTTGGCGATAGATTATCGACATAAATAAATATACTAAGGGTGACTGTTTTCCGGTACCCGACATCCCTGATGTTCTTCAAAAGGTTGGGAGAGCTACTTTTATCAGTTGCTTTGACGTCAAGAGTGGGTATTGGCAAATTCCCATGGAGGTAAAAACACAGTGGCTCACAGCGTTTTCATGTTAGGAAAGGCCGTGATAACATTGTCGCCGATTTCCTCTCCCGAATACAATAAATACTAATCACTGTTTAGAGAGAAATTAATTACTGTTATTATTAAGAGTAGACATAGGTCAATCATAACATTTTTGGGTTTTCTCTTTATGTTGAGGAATAGATTCCTGGTTCATGTTTTGAAGAACATGAGGTCTTGGTACAATCTTTAAATATAAGGATGTTTTTCAGTTAATTATTGTCTTTTCCTTTGGCGATAACTATTCATTATTTTGGTATGTGGCAAATGCTGGGATGAGAGGAATCGCGGGGTTGTTAGGTCATGCCATATATCATCTATGTTCCTGTATAAATACATTAATTGCAATTTTTGTTAAGTATGATTTACAGATCTATCATCCAGAGGCTCATCCGTTCATGAAAATACAACTTCCAAGTTCCATGAGTTCAGGAACTAAATGAAATGTTTTTGTTATATGAATATGTATCCATTTAGAATTTTAGAGTTGTGTAATGTATGTAATAAACTTATGTTGCGGTAGACATTTTTCTTTTGGTGCGTTAGTCAACCTTGATCTGTTTGGGTTGAGTTTGTTCGTTTGTTTTTTTTGTGTGGACTGATTAAGTTTAGTGGATGTTTGACTGCGCAACTTTCATGGATTTCTGTTGAACATTTAATTCATAGGGACGTGTATCTTTTAGGAGCGGATAACTGGTTCATATAAAAGGCTGAGCCAATAACCAGATACTGGTTATCGTCTTTTGTGGTGGGAGGTATGTACGAGTTGTACCCTTACGATTCCGGTGATGGTGATGATGATGTATGTAGTTTTGAACGTATGAATGCTACGTGTATGAATATGATTGGTTGGATTGTTTCGCTGGGTGTCTGCTTGACTAGTACAAAAGTGTGTAGCGGTCGTTAGGCGTCCCGGTCCCGAGTTTGAATTGTTGAAGTTGAATTGGTGTTGTTTTAGTTAATTAAATTTTCACTAATATATATATATATATATATATATATATATATATATACATACATATATATATATATATATATATATATATATATACATACATATATATATATATATATATATATATATATATATATATATATACATACATATATATATATATATATATATATATATATATATATATATATATATATATATATATATATATATATATATATATATATACTCTACATTATTAAAAAAACTGTGGACACGTACCAAACCTTATTAACTGATAATGACTCTGCGTTTGCATTCCAACGCTTTGTTGATATTAGTGTTGACCATGTTAACAGAAAGAAGAAAAGTGTAATTGTAAACAAACTGTCTACATTATATGTCAGAAGTTTCTTGCTGAAAGAAAATCTTAATCACATCATAAACCTCTCATCGTACACTCCTACAACATCTGAATTAATATTCTTAGTACTTGGTTACAACTGCCATGTTCCAGGCAAATATCGTCCAGTAATGAAGCAGATTGAATTAAATATGTTGGTTTGTTAACTGGAGGCGCAAGTTCTCAGTGGTGAGCTGTCCGTTGATAATCGCCTTTATACGTTACTCAAAGCCGAAGGTTTCAAACACCGGAACACTCCTCGTAAAATGGCTGATGAATTGTATTCTAGTGTGCTATCTTTAAAAAATAATCCCACCATTGTAATACGGAAGTCTGACAAAACTAATAGCTATGTTATCTTGGAGCGATCTGACTATCTATGCAAATTAAACAATATATTTAGTGATTCTAACAAATTTCTGGAAATTTCTAAAGATCCGACTTTGGATATTAAGGAAAGCTAACAAGATCATCGGTGGCTTATCATCAATAAACATAAAACAGATCATTGGGGATTTTTCACCAGGATACATCTATTGTAATGTCAAAACACACAAACCTGGAAATCCACTGAGACCAATTATATCTCAGTGCCCAGCACCGACGTTTGCTCTCTCTCTCGTTTTCAGATTTATCTGTACTCCGTACTAAGAGTTCGGCAACCAAGACTACAGGTGTTTCTCATTACAGTTATGATCATCCTTCTGACCAGTACAACAACGGTTCCATTTTTATTCCTGTTTTCCCTCCTTTGTCTACCAATGCAATAGACCCTACCAACTGTATTGAAGTTTTAAACGCAACCGAACAGTGCCCTACCGGTTTGTCGGCCATGTGCCAACCTCTTCAGAGCCTTGCGACTGCCAATTTGCTAAGTTGTGATCTGGTGACCTGTCCTCTGTCTACCAGTGTAGTGGAAAACACCAATTGCATGGAAGATCTATGTCTGATCGAACAGTGCTCTACCGATCCGTCGGCCATCTGCCGGCCCTCTTCGGACCCCATGAGTGTTGACATGCCAAGGACCCCAATATCCACTGTTCTCCCGCATTCTCCTTTTGTCACACCTCGCCTCTCGTTTTCAGATTTATCTGAACTCCGTACTAGGAGTTCGCCAACCAAGACTACAAATGTATCTTATCACAGTTACGATCATCCTTGTGACCAATATGACAACGGCCCAGTTTGTAGTCCTGTTTCCTTTCCTCCATCTACCAGTGCAATAGACCATACCAACCATATTGAAGTGTTGGACGCAACCAAACAGTGCTCCACCGGTTTGTCAGCCATGTGCCAACCTCTTCGGGGACTCGAGACTGCCGACCTGCGTGATGGTGATGGGATCGGTGGGATGTTTCCACATTTGATTGATAACTGCAACATGACCTCAGTGGCCTTGAGGTCCATTAGGATTTACGCCACTTAAAAAATCGTCAAACATTATTATTATTATTATTACTATACGGAGACGTTGATCATTTTCAAATTTTATTAATATATCACTTCTTAATTAAACTTTCTCAATTTTAACGATATCCTATTAACTTTAAATTCCTATTTTATTATTTTACCTCTCCTTGCTTTTATTAGTAATTCTCTACCTTACCATCTCCACCACCGCCAAAAAACAGTGGTTGGTAAGCGCTTTTGTTCGGGTATGTTGAACAAACACTCGACTATGAATGGGTACAAATTAGGGATGTCACGGGTACCCAAACCCGAGTTCGGTACTACCCGGTCTTTTTCTGATACCCGAACCCGAAAGTGTGAAAATTTGATACCCGAAAATGTATAAGCCTAATACCCGAACTCGGAGTTGGGAACAAATAATTTTTTTTAGTAAATAAATATTTATTCCAGTTTTAAAAATAGCAACACAAACAGAGTTTTCATAACTTTTCTAGTTTATTAAAAATGAAACAGTATTAGGAACCGATTTGAGGCAGGTTGTACTTCATAAACAACAGTTTTTCTGCTATCTTGCCTGATAATCGGTTACATAGCGGCTCATAAATAATTCCAGCACCACTGAACAACTGTTCCGATGGTAGCTGGGGCCGCCAAGTAGCGTTTAGCGATCACCGCTAAATTTGGAAAGTTTGTTCTATTACCTTTCCACCACAAAAGAGGATCTTCGTCTAAAGTGATCCTTTGTTATAAAGATAATCTTGCATAATCCTAAACTTTAACTGGCAAAGTCTATAAATGATCTATGCGCCACAGTCATTTTATTGGCAACTGTGTAAGCTAGAACACTAATCCGCCTGATTACCCGACTGGACCGAGCCGTGAAAAAAATTAATAAATTACAATAATTTAAGAGGTAACGTATTATACTAATCGCAAGCCATACAAGTTTTGTATTATCACCTTTGCATAACAAATAACACAAATAGGTCATTTTATTGGTGAGTGTGTAAGCTAGACCACTAATCCGCCTGATTATCTGACCGGACCGAGCCGCGAACGAACTAAAATAATTAAGCCTCCTTCGGCCAAAGAAATCGCATTATTTGAAAAGCTAAAAAAATAACTTGTTAGAGTATATTCAATACATGTAATGTCCAATGAATGAATTGATCGCTCTCGTTTGTATATTTATATACAATAGGTAAATTTAAAATTAATCCAGGAATTTGAAATCATAAGCCAGTACCCGAACCCGGTTTTTGGAAAACTACAAACCCGAACCCGAAAACCTGAGTTTCACAAACCCGAACCAGAATCCGAAAACTCGAGTTTTACAAACCCGAACCCGAAAACTCCAAAAAGTACTACCCGTGACATCCCTAGTACAAATCAATGCTCGGTAGTATATATAAGTTCTATGGCTTACAATCAGTCACTAGCTAATTTAATAGCTACCGAAGATATATGTTTTTTAAGATATATAATATAAGGAAACATAGCGTTGATATGTTTTTACGAGCCACATATATCAGAAACTTGGATGGCTTACAATCCACCACGAAATAACGCAAATATAAATGTCTCAACTTCAGACTCAAACCCACGCCTGTCGGATCGGCAACACTGCCTCGCACCACGCCAACTACCTTACCATCTGCGCCATCGCCAAAAAACAGTGGTTCGTGTATATATATACTAGCGGGGGCACCCGGCGTTGCCCGGGGTTTTTAGAGGTTTTTCTAATGTTTGTCTCACTCCCGTTTCCTTCTCCGCCTTCCCGTTCCCGGTCGCTTTTCCGCTCCCGGTCGCTTTCCCGCTCTCGGTCGTTTTCCAGCTCCCAGTCGCTTTCTCGCTCCCGGTTGCTTACCCGTTCTCGGTCGCATTCCCTTTCCCGCTCTATCTTTCGCTCTCAGTTGGCTTCCCGTTCCCGTTTTCGCTCATTTATGTATGTATATGTATATGTATGTGTATATATATATATGTATATAGTTCCCGCTCACTCACCCGCTCTGCTCATTTTGTGACGGATTTAAAATTTTTTTCACTATATTTGATTCCCCTTGACTCTCAAGGTTGTGTGAAAATTTTATTACGATCGGATGAATGGTGTAGCAATGCATAAAGGGGGCACCCGGCGTTGCCCGGGGTTTTTAGAGGTTTACCTAATGCGTTTCTCTTTCGCACCCGTTTCCTTCCCGCTTCCGCTCCCGCTCCAGGTCATTATCCGTTCCCTGTCGCTTTCCCGCTCATTTTTTCGCTCTCAGTTCCCCCCCCTAGATCCGATTCTACATACATACATACATACATACATACATACATACATAGATACATACACACATACATAGATACATACACACATACATACATACATACATACATACCTAGATACATACACACTCCCGCTCCCTATCCGTTCCCTGTCGCTTTCCCGCTCATTCTTTCGCTCTCAGTTGCCCCCCCCCTAGATCCGATTCTACATACATACATACATACATACATACATACATACATACATACATACTACATACATACATAAATACATACATACCTACATAGATACATACACACACATACATACTTTGAATGAGCATTTAGTGCCGAAATATTGTAAAAAACATATACATACATACATACATACAAAAACACAGACACACATACATGCACATACACATACATACATACACACATACATACGCACATACATCTATATATATAAAAGAACATGTCCTGACTGACTGACTGACTGACTGACTGACTGACTGACAGATGACTGACTGATAATCAACGCCGAGCTCAAACGCCTCATCCTAGGAACGTGAAATTTGGAACTTATATTACTTTTATAGCGTAAACATCCGCTAAGAAAGGATTTTTGAAAATTTTGCTCCTGAGGGGAAAAAACTGGAAAACAAACTTTTTTCTAAAACAATGTATATCTCGAAAACCAAAAATGAGGAGATTTTGAAATTTGGTATATAGATTCTTTTTGAAAAATAAAAAGATACGTGTTTCACCATTTTTTGAAAATTCGGTTTCCCGGACCTCAAATGTGGGTTGGAAAATTGGGTTATTTGGTTTTTAAAGTAGCTTCTACTCAAAAACTGTTAATTTTACAGGAGTAAAAATTAGTATTTAGTTTCTACTCCAAAAATAATGAAATACGTGTTTTAGCATTTTTTGAAAATTTGATTTCCAGGACTTCAAATGTGGGGTGGAAAATAGGGTTATTTGTTTTTTAAAGTAACTGCTACTCAAAAACTGTAAATACCACAGATTTAAAAATTAGTATTCAGTTTCTATTCTAAAAATAAAGATATACGTGTTTCACCATTTTTTTTATAAATTTGGTTTCCAGGACCTTAAATTTGGGCTGGACAATAGGATTACTTGGTTTTTAAAGTAACTGATACTTAAAAACTGTAAATGCTACAAAAGTAAAAATTAGTATTTAGTTTCTACTCTAAAAATAATGATATACGTGTTTCACTATTTTTTGAAAATTTGGTTTTCAGGACCTCAAATGTGGGGTGGAAAATTGGGTTACTTGGTGTTTAAACTGCTATTCAAAAACTGTAAATGCTACAAAAGTAAAAATTAGTATTTAGTTTCTACTCTAAAAATAAAGATATATGAAATTTTGGTTTTCATGATCTCAAATGTGGGGTGGAAAAAGGTTTCTTTGGTTTTTAAAGTAACTGCTACTCAAAAACTGTGAATGCTACAGATGTCAAAATTAATATTTAGTATTTACTCAAAAAATAATGATATAAGTGTTTCAAAATTTTTTAAAATTTGGTTTCCAGGACCTCAAATGTGGGGTGGAAATAAGGGTTATTTGATTTCAAAATAACTGCTACTCAAAAACTGTAAGTGCTACAAATGTAAAAATTAGTATTTTGAAGTTTTGTGCCGGTTAAAAGTAGCTAAGTCCAGTTTATCACCGGTTGGGCCAAGCCGTTGTTTTAGAGTCTTCACACGGGCCAGGCCAAACCTTAAATCAAAGTGGGACGGGCCGAGGTTTTTCACCAAGTATATAGATATTTTAGTGATTTTAGGGTCTTCAGTTGGGCCGGGCCAAACCTGAAGTCAAGGTGGGACGGGCCGAAGTTTTTCATCAAGTATATAGAACTTCTAGGCCTGTAAGAATGGGCCGGGCCTAATTCAAACGGGCTGTTCCGGGCCAGGAGTTTAGGTTTTTAAAACGGGCTGGGCTAAGTTGTCGACGGGCCGAGCCGAGACCTAAAAAATTGATCTCTACTATGGATGCACGGTTCAAACTCTCTAATTTCATGCGAGCGAAGCCGCTACGGGCACTGCTAGTATATATATATATAGTTCCCGCTCGCTCACCCGCTCCGCTCTGCTCATTTTGTGACGGATTTCAAAATTTTTTTCTCTATATTTGATTCCTCTTGACTCTCAAGGTTGTGTGAAAATTTCATTATGATCGGATGAATAGTGTAGCAATGCATAAAGGACATATATATATACATACAAACATTCATTTTTATATATATAGATATAAATGATTGTCTGTCTGTATGTATGTATGTATGTATGTATGGATGGATGTCCTTTATGCATTGCTGCACTATTCATCCAATCGCAATGAAATTTTCACACTACCTCGAAAGTCAATAGAGGAAAGTTTTTGTGAAAAAAAAATTAAAATTGATCACAAAATGAGCGGAAAGGTAACGGGAACGCGACTGAGAACAGGAGAGCAAGTGGGAGTGGGAAAGCAAACGGGAACAGAAAAGCGACCAAGAGCGAAAAAAAGAGCGGGAAAGGTAAAGCGACCGAGAACAGGAGAGAGAGTGGAAACGGGAGAGCAAGCGGGAATGGGAAAGCGACCGAGAGCGTGAGATCAAGCGGGGAAGGAAACGGAAGCGAAAAAAAATGATAGAAAAACCTCTAAAAACCCCGGGCAATGCCTAGTACCCCGCTAGTTGGTAAATATATTCAAGTAGTTTTGAACAAGTAATTATTAGAAAGTTTAATTATTAGGTTCTCATTCCAACCTTGGCAGAAGCTTGGAAGCTGAGAGCACTTGCCAGCCCGGAAATGAACTGTCCACTGAATGTCTGTAGCATTTTCCCAACATCTGTGGGTTGAACATTCAAGTTTTTGTAATCCATTGCCTCAAACAGGCAGTAGTGATAAATTGATGTAAGACTTTTAAACAAGGAAATATAATGATCAAGACAGAACTCTCCAGAACTCCTGAATTTGAAAAATGAACAATTTAATTGATTCAAAGAAAAGACAGAAAATAATAATAAATTAATATTACTATTGAAATTCAAAATAAAACTGAATTAAAGCTGTAAAATTCTCACTTAATTAAAAATGTTTTTTCACAATTCTCCATGTTATAACATAACTGGAGCACAACTGTGGTCAAAATTTTGATAGATGCTTTGGAAAAGTATGGCATTAATGTGTATACAAAATTGATCCAAAGCATGTGGAGCTTTTCGTCATTCAAACATTTGAGAGAATAAATAACAGCTTCGAGTAAGATAGGTTGGTACACAATTGGGTGACCCGTTAAGAAAAGGGCTTCTACTTTAATTGACGAGGCCCTGTCTCCCAAGAGATCGGTTTGTTCAAATTCCTTTGGAAGAAAGTCATTTATAAGTTCTCCCTTCAAACTTCGAATTTGATCTTCAAGTTGAACAAGAGAAATAGTCAGAGTAAGCAATGCATCCTGGTACATTTCAAAAAGATTGCTTTTGCTTTCCGACTTGTCAGGACTTTCAGCCGACTTCTTGAGATTCGAATAAATTGAATATAAAACAGTTTTTTGTACCTGCAAACCAAAATATAAAACTCAAAACTAAAACCACAAATTAATTATTTGCTATTTAATGACAAATCAAAGATGGTAATAAACATGAAAAGCATATTAACTTTACTCTTTAGGAGAATATCTGAAACACGGTAAGCAGATTTGCTATTGTTCTGCAAGAGTTTCGTAATTTCAGTAAAAAGAAACTGAAGAAGACGGCAACAAGATATTCGAACTTCACTGTTTCTGTACTCTTCATCAAGACGTAACATTTTTATAAGTTTCTGGTTGAAATAGCTTCGCAGGAAATATAACAAAATAAATATAACCAGCTCTAAATACGACGTTCCGTTGAGGTTGTCGGCGACATCAAAGGACATACTCGAATGAAAATTATGACCAAGAATCGACTGCTTGTGTCTGAGGAACAAATCAATAACATCAAAATCTTCTAGCTTTTTAAAATGAACCTTAAGATTTCTGTTCAGAAGTGAATTTATGACAAGCATGGGATCGATTGCAAGGATGTTTTCAAAAAGCTTTAAAGCACATATGATTCTTGAGTAATCATATTGTTTGAAATAATAAAGAACAAAAGACTTCAATGAATCCCCATTTCCCTTTTCATGAATTTTGTCCTTACAGATGGGAAGATGAATTTCTGGATCGTTACCAGCATCCCTTTCTTTTTCTGGATTTTCTGAATCTTGTTCAACAAAATTTTTATTATGCTTTGTTTTTGTTTTTACACTCCTTGAATTATAAACGACATTGTGCAAAATCTCATCAATGATCTCAGACACAATTTGATTTTTTACATGTATGCTGTCACTTGAGTTTGGAAAAAACTGAGACTCATCAAAACAGATTTCTTCTTCAAGGCATGTTTTCATGTTGAGCCTTTTAGCTCTGCTAGAAATGTCATGGTGGTCAACATTGTTAAGACTTACTGGGTTTGATCTATCATCGTCGTCAGAAGAATTTGCACCAAAAGGGTTGACGTGTAGGGTGACACTCGATTGTTGTACTGCCATGGAATTGGAAGGATAATTATCAAGAAGAACAGAGGCTCTTTTGGTCGTTGACGAGCCCTGTTCAGAAACTGTGGTAAAAATAAGAGCTTGAAATTCTTCAGCAGATAAATCTCTTGTGGGCTTATATTTCTTGTGGTTATCTACATGATAGATGATGTTGCCTCCCTCATTGCTCACCGCTACAACTTTAGCTTCTTTCACGTTAGAGTTTTTTAAAGAATCAGAAACAATTTGTTTCAAATTGTTTGAATCCAAATGTTGAACAGATATCCTGAAGCATTCAAATATTTATTATTAATCAATGACCAAATAAAAAAAAACATGAGATTAAAAGAGGCAGTTGCACAAAATTTAAAATAAAAGATTTTTATTTTATTTAAGTATTTTTGAATAGAGTACAGGATGAGTCAAAAGAATATACCAAACTTTTTATGTGATTTATAATAACGGAGATATAGAGTTTTAAGTAGCAAGAACAGCTGTCACATATCTACAGCCAAATCGCATAGAAAAGTGGTTATAGCCAGCCTAAGTGCCTTAAGGAAAGTAAACACAAAGAAAAGAAGTGTTTAAGCACATTAAAGTTCCTTTTTTGATTTTAATAACAAGGCAAATTACATAGGAAAAGTTTAATAAAAGCAAGATATTAAACAAAATTAAATTGCATTAATATGCTCTCGAGAGACAATAGAAGGATGCCCCTGTGAGTTGTCAAAGTTTGTGGCTCTACAGCATCTTCTGTGGCTAAATAATCCAATACGGGAGCAGCAGATTCTGCCACAGTCAGCACATGCAAAAACTGGCTCCAGCGACCTCCGGGACCTCTTCAAATTCTTCTGCAACTGCCATTCATCAGCAAGGAGTCGTAGCTTGTTCTCATCATCAGGTGTTGTAGTTCTGCTTCTGCGTGGGCGGCGATTGCAGCATCGTCTGCATAGATCATATCTCTGATTGTTATCTTACACACTTTGCTTTTGGCCTTTGATCATGCCAGATTGAACAGTCTGCCATCTGACCACGCGTGTAGTTAGAATCACAGAAGTGAACTCGCCAAATCCATATTTGAGTAAAATCGCAAAAAAAAATATCATAGAGCGTAGCCTTGTTTTACTCCACTGCAAATGTTGAAAAGGTGGGATTATGAGCCATTGTACACCACTGTGTTGTGTATAGAGCACATCCCTACTTACTAGCAATGTTTTAGTTGTTTACTTTTCGAGTAACTCTCGCGATTTTGACCGCTAACTAGAACTTTTGATTCGATTCTCAACTAACTATTCTAAATTTACTTTTGTTTTGTATTAATAATAAACGAATATTAAGTTATTTGTCTAAACTAATATATAACTACAAAAACAACAGTGGCGCAGTCAACTCATTTTGTTCAAAATGTCCGCTGAAATGAGAGATATGCTAAAAATGTTTGGCGAATTGATGGCAAAACAACAGCTAGAAATGGCAAAAATGCTTCAGAATTTAGGCAAATTTTCTTTCAGTCAACCTTGCTACGCCAGATACTATGGTCCAAGAAAAGATCACCAAGCCAGATGGGTTTCAGCCACAGCTCTTCGAAGTCTTGGTAAACGACATATCTTGGTGAAATCTGTTCCCCATGGACTCGTTTGGAAACGACACTTGGAACAGATCCGTCCTAGGTATGGAGCTGACCAGGATACAAACCTGGGAGAATACACTTGGACCAGACCTCAACAGGATGCAAAGATCCCAACCACTTCGAAGGCCAGAAAACAGGTCAAGTTTGCCATGCCGGAAACGACGAGAATACCCGTTGACCCGAGATCTCCACCTTGAAGGTCCGAGCGTCTCCGACAGAAGTTTGCGCACAAACTTTAACTAGTTGGGGAGGTGTTGTGTATAGAGCACATCCCTACTTACTAGCGATGTTTTAGTTGTTTACTTTTCGAGTGACTCTCGTGATTTTGACCGCTAACTAGAATTTTTGATTTGATTCTCAACTAACTATTCTGAATTTACTTTTGTTTTGTATTAATAATAAACGAATATTAAGTTATTTGTCTAAACTAATATATAACTACAAATACAACAATGTCGTTGTGGAAGGAATGAATAATGCTAAGCATTTTTGCGGCATTCAATCTTTGTCAGTATAGTGAAAAGACTGTCTCTACTGGCTAAATCGAATGCCTTGGTGAGGTCTATGAAAGCCAGGAAAAGAGATCCTTGCTGCTCCCTGCAGTCGACTGCCGTGAATTGTGTGCAACAGTGTAAAGTCGTTCTTCTAGTGGAATCCAAGTACACAAATAATTTTTTATATCATCAGATCAATGGATTCTTTCACAGCTAACAATACAATACCAACCATATTTAAGTACTCTTAATCTTCAAAGTGTTACAGCATTGACATGGAGATTGAGTATAGAGTACAGTACAGTAGTAGCATGCAGTTTGAAGGCTAGATACTGCATCACTACAAACTCTGATTACATATCTTTTGATAACTATACTTGAACAAAATTTTCCAGAGTTGTAGTTTTATATTAAGATATTAATTTTGAAAACAATCCTACTATGTGACTTCAAAATATCAGTTTGAAATCCTCAAGTCTATATCCGCTCTGACTTCAGTTCTCATGCCAACTTTGCACCGTTAACATTGTTTTGTTGCAAGAAATTGTATACACATTATAGCCAATTATTGTTATATAATAATAAAAAAGTAGGTTTCAATCACAATTATTTAAAAAGTTATTCTATGGCCCATAGAAGCATCTATATTGCGTATAACTTCAGATGCTGATTAAACATATTTGGAGAGGTCGTAATATTATGAAATTTTAATATGTTTTAATACAATATTAACTAGAGTTAATAAAAAAAATAAAACGTTTGCATCACCACTAATTCAAAAGATACAAGTCTAAAAGAACAAGACTTACATTTGAATCAAAAAGCAGAGAACGTGAACTATTTTGAACTCTTTTATACCCTTTATAATATGAAAGCATTTTTATAAGCATTTTAATGTATGATTTTATTATATGGACCCATTTTTACGCAAGCTATGAAAAATCTCTTGATACCCTTTTTTTGAAAGCTATAGCTGCATAGTAAACTTTAGTGAACAGATGTACGACGCAAGCTTATGTCTGCGCTTCCCATGTGTGTAACTGCCTAGATTAAAATCATCTTTAAAAACCTGGCTGTATCAGGATGAAGAAGAACTTTGAGCACCGGTTCTAAGATTATGACCAAATCTTCAGATTTAATACAGGAGATAACCCACATTTTTGAAAGTGATGAAAACATTAAACTGGGACTGTCTAGATTGCTCAACAATATCATTATTGACCTTGTTTGAAAAAGTGTTATATGAAAATATGGAGACAAAGATATTTTATAAATGATAAAAAATCAAAATCACTTTTCAAATAGCTGACTTTTAACACCCTCCAATTCCTTCAAAGAATGCCAAAATGACATGAACTGAACCGATGCATTTAACCTCTCATTCTTGAGAAAACAATGAGAAAAATGACATGTTAAAATGTGGTAATTATATAAGAAATTAATTTAACTGGCATGATTCAATTTTATTTGAATTAAATTATAACCACCTGATCAGAAGAGAGTAGCTCATGGGAAATAACATCCTCACAAATCCACGAATAAGGAGCATTCTGATGAATTCTATTCAACATCTCAACTGATTTGATAGAAAGATTTGAATCACATCTGGACATATATTTCCACACACTGCTTGCCACTATCTATAACCACAAAATGATAATTTCAGGGATTCATTTCAAATAGAACTTACAAGTAACATCTTTTTGAATAACGTGTAACTTATTAAACTAAAGAGTTAAAAGAAATCTCCAAATAATAAGTAATTACTGGCATTTCGCATGCAGATCATTATGTAAAGTTGATTATTTTATTTTAATTTTAACAATAATGTTATTCAAAGTAAGATTAATCATTAATAACAGACACTGCTCTATTAAAACTGAAATTAAGTGGTGGTGGCGGCTGGGATGACGACGATACCTTAGTGCAGTGCAATTCTCTCTTTCTCTTCCCTCGTTTTCTCTCTCTCTCTCTCTATTTGTTCCTAGTGAAAGTATGTCTCTCTCTCATTCCTTTTTTATGTTTCTCTTGCTATAATTCTCTCCCTATTATAATTTCTTACTTTGTTTTGTCTCTTTCTCTTCTTTCTTTCTTCTATTTGTGTTTCTCTTCTCTCTACCTCTCCTTAGTGAAACCCACGTTTCTCTCTCTTTCTATTTTTATCTGTTGCTTTCTCTCTCTATCTCTCCTTAGAGAAACGCACATTTCTCTCTCATTCACTTTCACTTTCTCTTTCTCTCGCTCTCTCACACACACACACTCACACACACACACACACACACACACACACACACACACACACACACACACACACACACACACACACACACACACACACACACACACACACACACACACACACACACACACACACACACACACACACACACACACACACACACACACACACACACACACACACACACACACACACACACACACACACACACACACACACACACACACACACACACACACACACACACACACACACACACACACACTACCTCTCTCTCACAGTGTGGGCTGTCTCTCTCTCCATTTTTCTTTCTCTCTTTCTCTCTCTTAATATTCCTTCTCTTTCTTTCTCTCTTTCCTTTTTCTGTTTTTCTCTCCTCATTTTCTCGTTCTCTTTCTTTTTTCTATTGTTCTCTAAATCTCTCGAATAACTCCTAACATTTTTTGTGAGTTAATGTAGATTTAAATACGGAATCTAGTGAGCATGCCATATTTAGATGTCTATCGCAGTGTGGTGAAAGTAAACCAAGAATAGCAATTATATTTCAGTCTGACAACAAAATCAGGTTTTAATGTAGTTAACAAGTGAACCGTAAAAAAATTCGATTTTTAAAAAGCAACCGGAAACGGGAAAGCGACCAGGAACGGAAAGGCAAGCGTGAAAGGAAACGGGAGCAAGATAGATAAACATTAGAAAACCCTCTAAAAACCCCAGGCAACAGCGTGTACCCCGCTAGTACTATATAAATGAAAAGAATATTTTAGTGTAAAATTGATTTCAAATAGCTGACTTGAAATCATGAAAAGAAAATCTGATAATTAATAATTTCAATCAAATTGGTATAAAACCAATACCCCGTTATAAATATAAATATCCTAATATATATGGATTATCGATTCGACGTAAAAAATTTCAGATCAATAGGAACACGTGAAATGGTTAAAGGTTGACTTCAAAATTTGTTGTCTTTTTTTTAGCATGACCATCTCAAAATTAATGTTTGGTCCTCAAGAGTCAATGGACCAAATTTCAGATCGATTGGATGACAGGAAATGGGTTTGTGTTCATTCAGACAGGTGAAAGATAGAAAGACGAAGTTAATAAAAAGGATTAAAAAAACTGGCACATGTGTGAATCGCACGTAACGTATTTTAGGACTTACGCCACTCTAAATATTGGCAAACATTATATATATATATATATATATATATATATATATATATATATATATATATATATATATATATATATATATATATATAATGTTTGCCAATATTTAGAGTGGCGTAAGTCCTAAAGGATTTCAAGGCCACTAAAGGGTTCTAACTACTTTTGTTTTTAGGTAGTTGCCATGTAGTTATAACTACTTTTATGATCTAGTTAAGTAGTTATAACTATTTACGATTATTTAACTACTTTTAGTTAGGACTGAAGCAAAACTAAACTAGGTATGCAAAAGCGCATTAAACCAAGTTATGAAACCAATAGTAATTGCCATCAATGTACGGCAAGGGGAGAGGACAACATACCTGGGTCACCTCATTCCGACTATAATTGAATTGCGATCAAAACTTGAACGATCAACAGACAAATTGGTAGCTCCTCTTGTGGAGGCCTTGACCTCTGGCATCAAGAAGCGCTTTCAGTCTATCTTAACAAACAATGAACACTTGATTGTGTCTGTGCTTCTACCACAGTTCAAGTTAAATTTCCTATTGGGAGCCAAAAGATTGGATGTCAAACGGAAAGTGCTAACATATATTCAACAACTTGCAGATTAGACTACTGAAATTTGTGGAAACTGCCGACAAGACACAGCTGCAACTGAATTTAGTAGACATGAAGACGGGGATGATTTGTATGAGTTTGCCTAGCAAAGAACTGGAAGATTATCTGGGATCTAAAGCATCGAATGTTCAATCACTAAAGGATTATTCATCTATACAGAGCGCGTTCATAAAATAAAATTCTACGCTTCCCAGCAGCTCAGCTGTTGAACGATTATTTAGTATTGCTGGATCATTCCATTGTTACCGCTACAGAGATGCAAAATGATTGATCGTATGGTATTTTTGAAGAGTCGTTCCAGTTTGAACAATTTTTCTACTTCTTTGTAATTCAAATTTTATGTATGAATTAAATAACACTTTGTTTTCATTATTAAATAATATTTTGTTTGATCGTATGGTATTTTTGAAGAGTCGTTCCAGTTTGAACAATGTTTCTACTTCTTTGTAATTCAAATTTTATGTATGAATTAAATAACACTTTGTTTTCATTATTAAATAATATTTTATATCCATTAAAGGCAAATTTGTTTTGTTTTTATTTGCATAAGTAAATATACATTTATATACATTTTTATGTTTTCTTAAAAAGTATTTGAAAAGTAGTTCACTACTTTAGTAGTAGTTAACGAAGTAGTTATAACTACCTCTCTTCTAAAGTAGTTAACATGTAGTTATAACTACTTCTGTCATGAGGTAGTTTGTAGGTAGTTATAACTACAATTTAAGTAGTTAGTGCACATCACTGCATTTAACACAGAGTACTCATACTTAAGTACTTTTCTGAGTACTTACGTCAACATTAAAAAACCGACATCGACCCAACTCTAATAGCGACGTCGTATTGCAAAAATATTACCCCGGTGAATAGTAAACAAAAGATGTTTATAGTTACTATGACGATGAAAGTTTTTGTTGTCTTTATCATTGTGTTTGTTTAGCTTATTTTTTAATAAGTTTTGCTTTTTACATATTAATTTTGTTTAATTGAAGTTTAAATTTTTTGGACTGAATGAATTTTAGAACTTCCAAACTTCCGTCTAAGTCCCATGTACAATGCACATCCCATGGACAATCGCTGACATCCGGACAAGTGAAAGTTACTAAAAGCATGTAAAATAACCTTATAGAAACAGGTTTTGTGGGACAACACTTGAAGATAATCTTTGCGATGAAAAATGGGTCTGCTCTCATCAGCACTAAAATAGGTTGGATCTTTACAAGTCCTTTGCCAGGACTCAACCAGATTGAAAATACATTTCAAAGCAACATATTGAAAATTAAAGCACGTTGCCACAGAACAAACCACAAGAGATTGAAACCAGCCAGGAATATCTGATTAAAGAAATATATGTTAAAATGCAAATTTTAGAATTAAAACAATATTGACACATCCCACCTAATGAATCGAAAGACACATCATATCCTGGAAAGAGTAAAGATTTCTCAAGCAGCTGACAAGCACACTCAAACAATTCTTCTTGACTTTTCAAATCAGATCCACTTGAAACGAGCAGACAAGAAATAGCTTTCTGAAATTCTGACCATGAACCATTTTTATTTGTAAACGAGAACAAATAATTCATGCATGAAGCTTCGACAGCAGTATTCATGATCACTCTTTTGTTTACAATCTCCCGAAAGAGCTCCAAACACCCCTTAATAAATGAAAAAACATGATTCTGAGCAGTTAACCCTTTCAACAAAGCCTGGTGAGATCGACCGCTTTCTTTGGCAGTATCCGGCATTGAGCTTTCTTCTTGTTTGGCAGCAGATTGTGACTGACCCACTTCTTCCCGATTGATGATTTCAAAATCTGTTAATTTCTCACCATTTTGATCTTGGCCAATACTTTCTCTTTTCTCGACTTTTTTAATGCTGGTTCTGTCAGGTTCCATTCTAGTCGATCTCAGAGAATTTCTTGAGTAATCAAGCAACATTCCTATGCAAGATAAAGTTCCTGAAAACATTTTTGAACACAGACTCAAAACAGAAATTATATCCTCATTCTGTAAGCTATCAATGTTTTTAGATAAGACGCTTATGACGTGAAAAAGAAACTTGGGAAAATGTTCTGTTTGAGTTCCCACATATGTTTCCTGATATGAAATAAAAAAAAACCTCTTAAATATTAAAAATAAAAAACATAATAAATAAAAATAAAATGCTGACCACAGAAAGTTTGTCGAGCAGAAAATTTGTGATGTCACAGAACTCTTTGATGGAGGAAATGCTGTCTGCATGACTTATGGACTGCAAGAAACAATTACAAGCAGAATCAAAAATACCGGCTAAGAAAGCCCATATAAAATGAGGATCGAACTTTCCAAAAAGAATGTTCGCAGTTTTGTATATTTCAATCATTGCTGTTCTTTCCTCATTTTTCAGTTTAAATGAAAAACTTTCATCGCTTAGCAAGCTGTTGAAACAAACTTTATCCTTCACTAAAACTTTTATATTTTGAGGCAATTGAGTGACACACTCTCTATACATCAATCTCAAAATGTCCAACAGCAAGTCATTAAGTATAGGTGAAATAATTTCTGGCCTGTCTAACAAACTGATTACAATTTTTAAAGATAACAACGAGCCTCTCTTCTGGTTATAAAAATCATTTTCACTTCGAAGAATGTTTCTTATAGCCAAAGTTAGAAGTTTTTTGGAATGCATCTCAAAATAACTGAAATCTTGGGTTTTCTGAAGATCTTTCTCATTTGAAAGATTATGCTGAAGAGAAGAAGTAGCAGGCATTCCATTCAAATCAGTACCCATCAGCCAAGCATAAAGTCTCCTGTTTAATGACATATCTCTTCTGAGAAGGACTGTTATTGCACACATTAGAACCTTTACTGTATCAGATTTGGGTAGTTGACATTTTTGAATTGGAAAGCAGGAAATCAAGAGATCCAGGGAGCATCTTTGCACCAATGATGAATTGTCCTCCAGAGACAAACACAGTCCTTCAACCTGACCAGTCAATAAAAACAAATAAACAAGTGAAGCATTTAAAAACACTTTAAAAAAACTAGTCTTATCCCAATTACCCGACTTCTACCAATTATCCTAAACTCACTATAAATCGAAAATATTTAATTAAATTAAATCTAGCCATGGGAAAAATCCGCAAAAATTCACAAAAATATCATCACTGAAACTGAACATGTGTGCAAAATTTCAGAATGATTCGATAATGTGAAGGGGTTCAAAACTGGGAAATTAAAAATAGTCTGACACTCACTATAAATCGAAAATATTTAATAAATTAAATCTAGGCCTAGCCATGGGAAAAATCAGCACAAATTCACAAAAATACTATCACCAAAATTGAATATGTGTGCAAAATTTCAGAATGATTGGATAATGGGAAAGGGTTCAAAATTGGGAAATTATAAATATTTCCGATTAAGACTAGTAAAAAGTCCTAGTAAATGATAAAACAATTAAAATCAAAGTCCTACAAGCAAATCAAGGCTTGTTCCCATCAGAAAGATTTGATCTTCCATGGACTGTTTTTTATCAAAGTGCATGAGAATGTAGGTAAGACCCGAATGTCGTATCGTTGCATTCACAGAAATGCATTCCCACATGCAACAGTAAAAGTAGGATTTCTCAACGTTGTTGCAAAATGACTCGAGCAACTGATAAGTCCTGAGTAAAGATAACAAGCTGATTAAATTTATTGTAATTTTGAAAAACTTAAAATTGATCTGTTTTGCAAATTTTACAAAAGAAAAAATCAAGGTGGTTTCAAAATATTCACGCAACTAACAAATTCATTGAAATTAAAAAAGGTTTTTAGAGAAATATTAAACAATTAGCAAAATAAATACTAATTTAAAAAATATTAAATTTAATTAAAAGAACTAAATACATTTATGTCAGAATAAATACCGCGAATGTAAAAAAATGGATAAAATAAAAAGATTCTACATAGCAAAAAATATAATTTTGATAGAAATGTTGAATAATGTAAGAACTAGAATTAGTTATTAAGTTTATTATAACAGTAAAACAAGTGAAGCAAAACAAAGTTTTTTAAAAACACACTTTTATATTTGTTTTACTACATAAACAACAAACATACTAGCATAGACAATAAATAGTTTGACGAAAATATCACAAATAATTATTTGATTAAATTTTGTCCAATCCATCAAAAAATTTGATAGAATGCATTATTAATTAGTTCGGAAGTATGTTTAAATTTTGAAGTCTCTAGCTCATCGGGAAGTTAGTTTAAAATTGATTGCAAAATTTGAAGATAGATAGACAGACAGAGAAGTCAAGTTAAGTAAAAGTGTGTAAAAACAACATATTTTGAAATCTATTTGAAATTTTGATTTACTATGCACTTTGTTTTGCACAATTTATAATTTTATTTCACTATTGGCTTTGAATAGCATTAATTAAACCAATTGATTCAAAAGAGAGTGAGTGTTACATGGAAATCTACTAACACTAACAAATAACTATTAAATAAATAATCCACTTCAGTTGTCACTGAATTTTAAAATATTAATAATTTTCCAATGTTTAAGATTATATAATAAGACTTTCAAAGGTAATTTATTTTTCAATGACTTATATAACTAGCAATTATAATTTTGCAAATTTCCCAACAACTTTTAGAGAAAAAACCCCAGTAGCTCATACCATTTTATTGAACAAAATTATTGAGATATGCAGTGCAGCATATATATATATAAATGAGATTATGTATAAATGTCCTTTATGCATTGCTACACCATCCACCGGATCCTGTTTCCTTCTCCGCTTGCTCTCACGGTCCCGGTCGCTTTCCCGTTCACGCTTGCTCTCCAGTTTCCGGTCGCTTTCCCGCTCCCTTTCCCGTTTCCGGTCGCTTTCCCGCTCCTGATATCTTTCCTGCTTGCTATCCCGTTCTTGGCAGCTTTCCCTTTCCCGCTCGCTCTTTCGCTCTTGGTTGCTTTTCCGTTCCCGCTTATTCTCTAGTTCCCGTTTCCGCTCGCTCTCCCGCTCCACTTATATTGTGACCGATTTTTTTTCCACAAAAATCTTTCCCCATTAACTCTCAAGGTTGTGTGAAAATTTCATTACGATCGGATGAATGATGTAGCAATGCATAAGTTACATACACACACACAGACGACAGTCATTTTTACATATATAGATTTTAATTATTTTAATCATGTTTAAATATTTTCTTAATTAATAATTCTTTGATTGGTTGAAGAACCAGTGATATATAAGTTAACGAGAATAAAATAAAAACGATAATTTTTATGTTTCCGTTATCGATAACGAGAACAATAACGAAAATTAATTACAGAACATGAATAAAATAAGAACAAGAATTATTCATTAAGAACAGAATAAGAACGAAAAATAGGAATTATTTTTAGAACATCAATAAACAAGAATGGTAATTATTAAGCTTCTGCTTCCCGTTATTTTTTTGGAACGATACGATTTCTGAAATTTGTCTCGAATTAAACGATACGATACGATATGATATCGGGATCTCGACTGAAGTGGAAATTTTGTCTCGAATAAAACGAGATAACAAAGAATGATGAACTATACGGCATACGCGACAGACAATATTAATAGCTACATTAAAGGAATTCATTGAAAAAAAATGTATAAATATTAAAAAATTTCCAAAATTTATAAAAATTTACCAAATTTAATTTTTTTTTACAACTTGAAATAAGTTTCATTTGTTTAGTTTCGGTACATCTATTTGTCTAAATTTAGACTCTAATTAAATGCTACCGCCGATAGTAAGTATTTATTTAGTTCGCATTATGTGGTAGTTTATCAATTTAATTAAATGATTTTACTTGTCGATGAAAAGAAAAATTAAAATTATTTTTTCAAGTAATTGAAAAGTAGAAAACCTTCTAGCACACCAAAAGAACGACATTTTTAGGCAATTCAATAGTGAAAGTGGAAAAACCAATGGAGATAGAAATAGATTGCAGATTACTGAGATTGAGATTAGTGAGATTACTAAGATTACTAGATTACGTGAGATTGACTACTCTGCTGATTTTGAGATGTCCTCGCATGCCTGTGGTATTACCATCGTTAAATTGATACTGTTTCCTGCAGTCTTTGCATCTGGCAAGATTTACTTCTACATCCTTGTCATTGACTTTCTGCGTGACCGTCTCTTCCTCAAAGTACTCCCAGATTTGACCCCGGTGACGCGGCATGATGACAAACACGAGAAAGTGCCTCTATGCAAGAATTAAGAAAGTGAAAAAAAACCCAGCGTGTTTATTTATAGGCGATGGCGAATCCGGTTAGCAATAGCAAGAAAGAAGCTGAGAAAGTTTCGAATTCCAGCTGCAGACGATACGGGCTACGGCACTGTCGTGCACACTACAGGTGGCACACACATACTCACACACAACCAAGAATATAATCCAGATTATAAAGATATATCTTAGATGAGCTACTATTACGGTCAATTACGGATATCGAAACACTAAAATAATCATTCCAATTCTATGTAACAAATTTGAAAAAATAAGATTATCAAACAGACTAAACCAAAACATAAACATAGAATGATCATTACTATTACATTACTCATTATTCTCATTAATAATAATAGTCATCGATGTCAGCGAGTACGATTGCCTTGTAGTATCAGTAGTATGCAGAGGTCGATTAGCAGCCTAAGAGGGGCGTGGCTTTTTTGCTGCCGGTTCCCAGACTAAAAATAGTAAATAATGGGGCTACAGGCTGTCAGGAAAACCGAATTTAAAGTGGGGATGATAATAGTTATAAACTTCTGTCAATAGGTAGATTAATAATTAATCAATGTTGATGAATCAATTGCAAATATTCACAGTTGTGACAATCGTTAATTAAATATGTATGACTTTCGTTATTTATTGGAAAATATTTTTTAAAAATCTCGGTATTTCTTTTTCTTTCGGGACTTTATACGAGAACCAAATTTAAGTCTCGCTATTTTATTTCGATACAAGACTTCTTCCACAGGCTGTATCGTTTCAATGGCGATACGGGATCTCCTGTATCGTTTTGAAATCTCGATTGAATTCGAGATAACGATATCGGGACGCAGATGCTTAGTAATTATTGCCCGGGATTTGTTGAGGTTTTTCTAATGTTTGTCTCTCTCGCTCCCGTTTTTTCCCCCCGCTTGCTCTCTCGGTCGCTTTCCCACTCCCGGTTGCTTTCCTGATCCAGGTCACTTTCCCGCTCCGGCCGTTTTCTAGCTCTCGTTCCTTTCCCGCTCCCTTTCCGATCCCGAACGCTTTCCCACTTTTGGTCGGTTTACCTTTCCCGCTCGCTTTTCCGCTCTCAGTTGCTTTTTCGTTCCTTCTTATTTTCCCATTCCCGTTCATTTTCTAATTCCTTTTTCCGCTGGCTCTCCCGCTCCGCTCATTTTATGACCGATTTCAATTTTTTCTTCACTATAATTGTCTCCATTACCTCTCAAGCTTGTGTAAAAATTGCATTACGATCGGATGAATGGTGTAGCAGTGCATAAAGGACTTATATACTTACATAATCTTATTTATATATATATAGATAGAATGAAAATTGGAAATAATTTCCGAACGGAAATTTTAAGTAGTTTTTCAAAAAAATTTGCATAGACAAATTTTAAAATTAAAAACATTTTTTACTATCTATGGTAAAACTAGGTGTGTCGGTGTTGTTGATATATATATATATATATATATATATATATATATATATATATATATATATATATATATATATATATATATATATATTCTTTTAGGAATGCTTTGTTAAAAATGATAGACCACTTTGCGTTGATACGTTTTTTCGCCAAACTTTCAAAATCTCTTGAATTCATGATAACTCCGCTTTTTAAATAGATTTATTAAAAACGAGGGCTGACCGATCGGTTTCGCAGAAAAGCATCTTCGGAGCCCTTTTCCAAGAACGGTAACTGGCTCAACTCCGCAAGGCAAATTATCTTTTACCTTCACAGAATCTGATTTTTTCTTGCTGGATTGGGCCTTTATGGGGTTTCCTTGTTTGACATCATTAGGCCTACAGTGATCATTTTCTTCTGTTGCCCGGGTCTAAACATCTGAATTATACAGTCTTTTTGTAGATGTCCCGTTCTTCCACAACTCCTTAATAACTCTCCGGACTCGATCATCCAGTTCATCTTCGTCCTCGCTTCCCAATTTTCTTACGTGACGAGACCTATCAGATGGCTCCACAGAGGCTTCATAATTTATGGCAAATGCCAAAGTTTTGCTGTGACTAGCTACGTGGGCAACCCTAATAGCCTTTTGGGTTTCAGAGTTCTTCAAGGCCGCTATGAATCCATCCGTAATAATTGTGTTGAGGACATTTCGAGGGCACAAGGGGTATCCCAGGTTAGCAAGCCGTTCTATATCTGTTTCCAGCTGTTGCATGCTTTCTTCGGGTTTCTGGCGTCGACTCTTGAGTTGAGCTCGAAAAATTTCGGGCTCGCGTTGATTACCGAATCTGTTCTCGGGAACCTTTACGATTATTTATTTAATACTAACATTGATCCTGACAATAATATTTTCCAACCTGTCTGTGATGATAGAGTTGATGTTACTCCCGATGAGTTAAATGTACTAACCTGTCAATGGGCTCAAGATCATTTCTCGTTTCTTCATGTTAATTGCAGAAGTATGATAAACAAACTATATGACTTAACAATGCTGCTTCACTGGAGTAGATCTAAGATTATAGCGGTCACAGAAACTTGTTTGGACGATAATTCATCTTCGAGCGTAAAAATACCGGGTTTCAATTTTTTATCTAAGCCCCGAAGTATGAAGAGAGGTGGAGGAATTGGTTTTTTTATTGATGCAAACATAAAATACTCTATTCTTAATACTGGTTCTTGGAATATTGCTGTTACTTCATTTGAGATCCTCTTAGTCTCTGTGGAGTGCCGTGGAATTGGAAATTTTACTGTTGGAGTTGTTTACCGCCCATCAGATACCAATGTGCATATTTTCAATACAGAACTCAGTGACATTTTGGATTGCATTGATAGACGTCAAGTGAAGATATTTTTACTAGGAGACTTCAATATCGACTTTCTCGACAAAGAACGGAACTCGCTGTCAGCTGAGTTTTTCAATCTGCTGGTCTCCCACTGCCTTCTTCCGGCTTTTACGACGCCTACCAGAAGATGTTTATCAACTGCCACTGCAATTGATAATATATTCACAAACTATCCATTACAGAAGACTCTTCCAAAGCTTGTGCTTGACGATATCTCAGACCACTTTCCTATTTTTCTCTCAACTACTCTATCAATTTGCAGCTGCGCTAAGAAAGATAACGTGTTTTCTTTCAAAAGGCGATTTAATAACAATAACAGTGACGAGGGCGGTTGATGGTGGTGATGCTTCGTCGGCTTATTCAATATTCGCTGACAAATACCTTGAATCTTACAACAAATGTTTTCCACTTATTAAATGCAATCGTGGTCATCAAAAATTTGACAAAGAGTGGACATCAAATCTCTTGAATTGCTGTAAGAAAAAAAATGCCTTATATAGAAAGTATCTCACGAACCCGTCAGAATCCAGCAAGCAGAAATTCACTTTGTATCGTAATCGTTTTAAATCAATGAAATTTGCGGCAGTCAAAGAGTTTTACTCGAAAAAATTCAATTTATGCCAAAAAACATGAAAGAAACGTGGAACGTGATTGGGAACTTATTGGGTAAGCGAACCTCTGTGGAACAGTGCAAGACTTTTGATGCGGGTGACGGAAGTTGTTTAACATCTCCTTTTGAAATCGCTGACTCGTTTAACAGCTATTTCTCCGCCATTGGTTCAGATCTTGTTAAAAAGATAGCACCTCTTAATACAACGTTTGACGATTACAATGGCAACCCTTTGGTCCAATCTTTTGATGTCGTACCTACAACACCAGGCAAGATTATCGAGGTTTCGACAAGATTAAAATATTCTCACAGCAGTGGAATGGATGGAATCGACCCATGTATTGCTCGAATGGTTCTGTGCTAATAAACTTTCGTTAAATATAAGTAAAACTAATTATATCCTATTCCACCATAGAAATAAGTTAATTTGTACCAATTATCAACTTTATGTTGACAATAAGCCTGTTATGCGTGTTTCATCATGCAAATTTCTTGGGGTGTTACTTGATGAACATCTCCCACTAAAAAATCATATTGTTTACGTCACATCCAAGGTTGCAAAAAACTGTGGAATACTATCTTGCGTGTGTCGATTTGTGGATATAAACATTTCCTTGATGTTATACTATGCTCTTGTTTATCCTTACTTATCTTATTGTAATATTGTTTGGGCTTCGAATTATCCTTCCCATCTAAAAGCTCTTCATGTCTTGCAAAAACGAGTGGTACGTATCCTTTTTTCACTTGCCCTCTGCATTATCCTGTAAATTGAAATTGATTGAAAATAAGCTACTGAATAGATTTCAAATCAATTGTTGGTATTTTTATGTACAAATATGATAATCATATGTTGCCGTCATTTGATAATTTTTTCTTAAAATCATCTCATGTGCATTCCTTTGATTGCTTTTGATCTGATTTTCCTCGAACAACCCTTAAAACATTCTCCACAAAATGTTCTGGTCCACGATTCTTTCCTAGCATCCCGACATCTATTTCCTCTTTGAAAAGTATTTCATTACTCAAAAAATCGTTAAAATTTTACTTATTACTACTCGACACATAATTTTAAATTGTATTACTTCTCGATTGGCATTCTGGTTTTGTTTTTTTTATATATAGGTCGTCCGTTAGCGGGAAGTAATTCCCTTTGGATGTACCTTTTGGGCACTTTATTTATTTTATTCTTGTATTTTAGTTAGTTTGGTTTGCATTGTGCTCAATAAAAAGTTAATATATATATATATATATATATATATATATATATATATATTGAGTGCGACATGGAACCTGGACATATGGAAGTTGCTGTTTGTTCAGATTTTTCAGAGGTGCGCACCTGTATGCCCGTGACTGTCGGCGAAAGCACGTGTGATCCATGCATATTTAACCACCTGCTTGGTAATGTAAATATTACAACTAGAAAATGACATTGACTGTACATTACTTTGGTTTTTTCCAGTCGAATAAGAAACGTTTACGTGTCTATATATTGATATTTTAAAAATTTGAGTCAATTTTATTTCGGACTAGTTTTAATGGTTGGTTGGTTTTAAATATTCAATTTAGATTGTTTCATCCTTTGTTCATATTAACTTTCAATGCTCCATGTCAATAATCAATGTTTTATATCAAAATCCAATGCTTCATACCATTATTTATGGTGTCATACTAATATCCAATGTTTCATATTTCAACGTTTCGAATCATTCCATATCAATATTCAATATTCTATACCAATATTAAACGTTTCGTATCAACATACAATAGTTCATATCAATACCCAATATATTCTTATATGTTTTAACTCATATTTATGAAATTAAATTAGGGGCTCTGAAGATGGATCTCCCCTTCCCATATTCGTACACACACCTACAACTACAGCTATTCACCTCGTCTAGCTATCTCACCTTTCAGTTGTCGTGTTCGTGCTTTAGCGCTCACTCGTTTACTTAATTTGAAGTAATCTCGTTTTCGTTTTACTTTTGCACTCTAATGGAATTTAATTTAATTTGTTTCTAACTCTAATTTAATTTAATTTAACTTGTTTTGATTCGTCTTGCTTCCGTTTCTTATTTTACGCCGACTTTTAGTTTATTACTTTGGGCTCTGAAGATGGAAAAGGATTTCCGAAACTGAAGTAAGCCAAATAAAACATCTGAAACAAGTCTCACGTCTTTCAATTACCGCAAAATGGAGGGCACCATAAAAAAATTGATAAACGCCAAATGGGCCATAGTTTTTAACGGAGTGTGCTTAAAAGAAAATATTATGCCAAACTACGTTCGAAATATATATATATATATATATACATATATATATATATATATATATATATATATATATATATATACATATATATATATATATATATATATATATATAATTAACATCATAAAAAATCCATTTTTAAAAAAACAAAGTTTTTCTTGTGGCCTAAAAATTATAAAATAATATTCCTATAATTCATATACAACGAAAAACGTTGCGGGCGCATTATCTTTTATATTTGATTTACTAAAGTTTTGATGTTGTAGCCTATATGCACCCGCAACGTTTAAAATTATTTTCTACTTTTTCGTTTTTGATGGGTGAATTTTTTAAGCATTTGAGTGTTTTTACTTTTTTTCGCTAGGTGCGAACCTTAGCCGTTGAATTTAAAATCTTATAACTTTTTTATTTTTTTCGCTAGGTGGTAATATATTATTTATCGGCTACAATGTTTAAAAAAAAATTTTTTAAATACCACGTTTTTGTGAACTAAAATGATGAAAATAATTTAACCATCTGCTATTTTTTAAACAGGATAGAACACTTTATTGAATATAAATGGCGCCTCACATTTTAAGTTTTAAAAATTTATGGCTTGTTTGTTATACGATGTCCAACAAACAGACAAGAAAGTGACCTAATAAAAATGTTGTAAAATGACTGCCAGTCCTTTGTGTATTGCTACACCATTCATTCGATCATAATGAAATTTTCACAAAACCTCAATAGTCAATGGAGGAAGGTTCCTGTGAAAAAATGAAAATCAGTCACAAAAGGAGCGGAGCATAGCGGGAGAGCAAGCGGAAATGTAATTAGTCGTATAGACGATATCGATGTGCATGTAAGAATTTATTGCGCGCAGGCGTGTAATAAAAGTTATTATGCAATTGTACCTGTATACACTCTCAGTCCTAGAGATCAAAAGAAGTGGCGCTGCAACCGAAAAATATTATATAATGAGATCTAAAAAAATCTCAGAAGCAAGGACCACTTCTCAACGATGGCCGTCAATTCACAAGAAAAGTCGTGTATACTGAAATTCTTTAATAACTAATTATTGCACTCTTTAATTTTCATATTGTATCCAAAAGTATATCGTAATTTTAAAACATCCGTCCTTGGGACGGGCAAAAACACTATGTATATATGTAAGCAATTACGCAGGGGTCAGCAATCAGCAGTTGATAAAAATTAGTGAGCGCAGGCTCGTAATAAAAGTATTATATCCTATTCCACCATAGAAATAAGTTAATTTGTACCAATTATCAACTTTATGTTGACAATAAACCTGTTATGCGTGTTTCATCATGCAAATTTCTTGGGGTGTTACTTGATGAACATCTCCCATTAAAAAATCATATTGTTTACGTCACATCCAAGGTTGCAAAAAACTGTGGAATACTATCTTGCGTGTGTCGATTTGTGGATATAAACATTTCCTTGATGTTATACTATGCTCTTGTTTATCCTTACTTATCTTATTGTAATATTGTTTGGGCTTCGAATTATCCTTCCCATCTAAAAGCTCTTCATGTCTTGCAAAAACGAGTGGTACGTATCCTTTTTTCACTTGCCCTCTGCATTATCCTGTAAATTGAAATTGATTGAAAATAAGCTACTGAATAGATTTCAAATCAATTGTTGGTATTTTTATGTACAAATATGATAATCATATGTTGCCGTCATTTGATAATTTTTTCTTAAAATCATCTCATGTGCATTCCTTTGATTGCTTTTGATCTGATTTTCCTCAAACAACCCTTAAAACATTCTCCACAAAATGTTCTGGTCCACGATTCTTTCCTAGCATCCCGACATCTATTTCCTCTTTGAAAAGTATTTCATTACTCAAAAAATCGTTAAAATTTTACTTATTACTACTCGACACATAATTTTAAATTGTATTACTTCTCGATTGGCATTCTGGTTTTGTTTTTTTTATATATAGGTCGTCCGTTAGCGGGAAGTAATTCCCTTTGGATGTACCTTTTGGGCACTTTATTTATTTTATTCTTGTATTTTAGTTAGTTTGGTTTGCATTGTGCTCAATAAAAAGTTAATATATATATATATATATATATATATATATATATATATTAAGCATCTGCGTCCCGATATCGTTATCTCGAATTCAATCGAGATTTCAAAACGATACGGGAGATCCCGTATCGCCATTGAACCGATACAGCCTGCGGAAGAAATCCCGTATCTATATAATTAGCGATACTTAAAATTTCATTCTCGATTAAAATCTCGAAAATATCGAGATTTTTAACAAATATTTTCCAATAAATAACGAAAGTCATACATATTTAATTAACGATTGTCACAACTGTGAATATTTGCAATTGATTCAACAACTATTATCATCCCCACTTTAAATTCGGTTTTCCAGACAGCCTGTAGCCCCATTATTTACTATTTTTAGTCTGGGAACCGGCAGAGCAAAAAAGCCACGCTCCTCTTAGGCTGCTAGTCGAGCTCTGCATACTACTGATACTACAAGCCCTACAAGGCAATCGTACTCGCTGACATCGATGACTATTATTATTAATGAGAATAATGAGTAATGTAATAGTAATGATCATTCTATGTTTATGTTTTGGTTTAGTCTGTTTGATAAACCTATTTTTTCAAATTTGTTACATAGAATTGGAATGATTATTTTAGTGTTTCGATATCCGTAATAGTAGCTCATCTAAGATATATCTTTATAATCTCAATGATATTCTTGGTTGTGTGTGAGTATGTGTGTGCCACCTGTAGTGTGCACGACAGTGCCGTAGCCCGTATCGTCTGCAGCTGGAATTCGAAACTTTCTCAGCTTCTTTCTTGCTATTGCTAACCGCATTCGCCATCGCCTATAAATAAACACGCTGGGTTTTTTCACTTTTTTAATTCTTGCATAGAGGCACTTTCTCGTGTTTGTCATCATTATCATGCCGCGTCACTAAATAAAGTAAATAAATACTTTCTATCGGCGGTAGCGTTTTATTTAGAGTCTTAATTTAGACAAATAGATGTACCGAAACTAAACAAATGAAACTTATTTCAAGTTGTAAAAAAAAATTAAATTTGGTAAATTTTTATAAATTTTGAAATTTTTTAATATTTATATATTTTTTTTTAATGAATTTCTTTAATGTAGTTATTAATATTGTCTGTCGCGTATAGTTCATCATTCTATGTTATCTCTAGGCAAAATTTCCGCTTCAGTCGAGATCCCGAAATCGTATCGTATCGTATCGATATCGTATCGTTATTGTTCGAAGCGTCTCGTATCGTATCGTTTAATTCGGGGCAAATTTCAGAAATCGTATCGTATCGTATCGTTCCAAAAAAATAACGGGACGCAGAAGCTTAATATATATATATATATATATATATATATATATATATATATATATATATATATATATATATATATATTTTGAGTGCGACATGGAACCTGGACATATGGAAGTTGCTGTTTGTTCAGATTTTTCAGAGGTGCGCACCTGTATGCCCGTGACTGTCGGTGAAAGCACGTGTGATCCATGCATATTTAACCACCTGCTTGGTAATGTAAATATTACAACTAGAAAATGACATTGACTGTATATTACTTTGGTTTTTTCCAGTCGAATAAGAAACGTTTACGTGTCTATATATTGATATTTTAAAAATTTGAGTCAATTTTATTTCGGACTAGTTTTAATGGTTGGTTGGTTTTAAATATTCAATTTAGATTGTTTCATCCTTTGTTCATATTAACTTTCAATGCTCCATGTCAATAATCAATGTTTTATATCAAAATCCAATGCTTCATACCATTATTTATGGTGTCATACTAATATCCAATGTTTCATATTTAAACGTTTCGAATCATTCCATAATAATATTCAATATTCTATACCAATATTAAACGTTTCGTATCAACATACAATAGTTCATATCAATACCCAATATATTCTTATATGTTTTAACTCATATTTATGAAACTAAATTAGGGGCTCTGAAGATGGATACGTCCGAAACTTGCCAGTTAGCCCAATTTAATAAAAGTTTTAAATCTCTTTTTAGTCTTATTCCTAATAAAAAAGAAATCGTTATTCTTCAAAACTTTTGTAAGAAGCTTGTTAATGCAGAATGGACTAAAAAGTTCAATGAAACTTGTCTAAAAGAATATATATATATATATATATATATATATATATATATATATATATATATATATATATATTTTTGCGAAGTGAAACACTGCGTTGAAATGTTTCAAGAGCCTACAAATAGGATGACTAACTGTCACCACAAGTAACGCAAATATTTATAAGACTCTACTAGGAATCGAACCCACGTGTCTACGGCAACACCGCCTCGCCTAAATGCAAGTGCTCTTACCAACTGAGCCACCGACCATCACCATAAAATGATGGCTAGAAGTCTCAGTCTTTCGGAGCTACTTAACATTAGACTACGACTATGATAGGTTCAATACTCCTTACTTCGGCTCGACTCGACAGCTAGTCTGCTGCCAGATAGGTAATTTTTTTGCGAACCTATCATAGTCGTAGTCTAATGTTAAGTAGCTCCGAAAGACTGAGACTTCTAGCCATCATTTTATGGTGATGGTCGGTGGCTCAGTTGGTAAGAGCGCTTGCATTTAGGCGAGGCGGTGTTGCCGTAGACACGTGGGTTCGATTCCTAGTAGAGTCTTATATATATATATATATATATATATATATATATATATATATATATATATATATATATATTATTAATTGTAAAAAATATTTTAATCTATGTATTTCCCTTTAAACAGGACCTAATTGCCTAATTGCATCTTAGCAATAAAACAGTAAAACGACCGGGAGCGGGAAAGTGTCCGGGAGCAGGAAAGCGAGCGGGGAAGGAAAGGGGAGCGAGAAAGAAAAACGATAGAAAAACCTCTGAAAACCCCGGGCGCGGGAGCGGGAGAGCAAGCGGAAACGGGAGCACAAACAGGAACGGGAAAGCAAGCGGGAATGGGAGAGCAAACAGGGAAGGAAACGGGACGAGAGAAAACGATAGTAAAACCTCCAAAAACACCGGCATTGTACACTCGATTGCTCTTCGAGATTGATATTAATTTTTTTAAATTGTCTCAATAAAAAAAAACCAAAATAATTTATAAGGCAAAACAACGTTTGCTGGGTCAGCTAGTATATATAGCCAATATGAACTGAGTGACGTTTGATTGACACATTATTATAGGTGTATGTAGTTTAGGCTGGGATGGAGTTTAATCAAAAAAAATTTTAAACAAATGTGCTTAAGAAGCAGTCCAGGCAGATGGGACAAATATGGGGATAACCTGCAAGAATGTGATTTGATAAAAAATTCTGTCTCAATGTCATATTCTAGTTCTAGGTAAATGATGATGCATTTCATTTTTATGTGCATTTCAACAAACTTAATTTAATTGTAGTTTAACTGGTAAATGCCAGTCAATGTGAAGAAAGTCAGGTGCAAAAAGTTAAGAAGGTTTGGACTCCCTACTCCGATCCCCTGGTTCAGAGGGGCCATAAAACCCTTTCCAGGCTAAAAGTGCCTATGTAGGACCATCAAAGGCAATTGCATAATAAGATTCAAATTTAGTTTATGTAACAACGTTTGAAGACTTCAAGCAGCTTTTAGCAAACCTATTTTACGTTTTATGGGCTAAAAGAAGTTAGGAAAGAATGGAAAAGAGAAAATGAGCGCGAACAGGAACAGGAAAGCAAGCGGGAACTTCAAAGCGACCGGAAGCGGGAGAGCAAGCAGGGAAGGAAACGGGAGCGAGAGAGAAAAACGATAAAAAACCTCTAATAACCCCGAGCAACGCCGAGTAGCCCTGCTAGTAACTTATAAATGATCTTCTTATTTTCAACTTTATTACCATTCGACTTTATTAATGTTAGAATTTTTCATTTTCAACTTGTTTTGTTTTAGACCTTTTCATTCTCAACTTTTTATTTTAGACTTTATCGCATGGATACTAGCTCGGGCTGATCAAGGAGCCAGGATATATTCATGTGTGTTTTTGATGAATTAATATATTGATTAATTAATTTTTTGATGAATTGATCTTTTGGTGAATTAATTTTTGATGTATTCACCTAGAGCCGTTTGTATGTGATAAGCGAACAAACACACACATTGTATATATACACTATAACCCCCATTCACTAAACTACTACTCATTGTGTGACCAGTGAAAAATAAAGGGCTGAGATGGCCTGAGCAATGTGTGTGAATTCCTTGCTTAGCAAAATTATGCCTTGTCACGACTGACCTTTGAGCCTGTGATGATAGCATGAAAGCAGTACTATCTTCACCATTATACTAAATCCATTCAAGAAAAGCATTATATTCATCAAAAATTGCCTTTAACTGTAAAAAACCTAAAGTTCTTATCAATAAAAAAATTATTTTGTAAGATTAAAAAAAAACTTATATACCTGTTGTAAAACTCTGAGCCATTTTCAAGACCTGGCAAAAGACTCAAGATCAAGCCAGTCATAGCAGGTTTAATAGAATGGCCAAGAGACAAAAGATAAACTTCATAAATCTGGAGGAGCATTGGTCGAACATTGATGGCCGCATACCCGAGAAGAGGAAAGAGACCGGAGCAATATGTAAAAATGTCCACAGCAAGTTCACTTGGTCCAATAGATTTGAAGATTATATCGTAGGTTTCAAGAGCTTTCAAGTGTACTCCACTAGGCAAAGATGGATGTAAACATTGTGCAAGTCTTTTGCCTATTAGTGTTTTCTTAGGTATAACTGAATACCTATTATGTGCATTTAAAACCTGAAATTATAGTTTTAGGATTTACAAACTTATTAAGAAGCAAGCATCTCCTAAGGCCATGGACGTCTGTATAATAGCACTTGGATGATTACCAAATCATTATGAGCTGTTGTCTTGTACCCAGTTGGTCCATATCTATTTAGCTGTTCGTATTCGAGTAGTTCGGTCTGCGTTTCGATTTATAGTCATGAAGCGTGTACTGGTTACTTTTAAAATTGATAATGTTGATGACATTGATATATTTAATAATATTTATCGTTGAAATTACGCTTTAGTTTAGTGACTGCACTCAACACTTGTTTATTTAAATTTAGCTATTTTTAGCTGTACGTTATCGAAAGTTTGACAGTTGGGATTGCTAATATTTTGAACAATTGGATTTATTTTGGTATTATAAAAGTTTTTAATGCTAAAAATGCAGCACAAGTGCCAGGCATATCATTGCAACACAAACTACATAAGTTAAATATTCTTAAATTATGGTGCAGGAACATCAGACTTTCGCTCGCAACTGGAGAGAGCATGTTTCTCTTGGGGGTGTTGAAATTTCTTTTTTATCTTTTCTACATTTTTCACTTTAGGATAAAGCTATTAATTAATTTACTATTTCTATCAAACGATTCACGCTTATATACCCTGCTATTACGCAATCATCAACCAATATTACGCAATCATTAACCAATATTATGCAACATCAAGTGATTTTGCGCAATAAAAGCATTGAACATTATTTATTTAATTTATTGTTCATTATCAATTCAGTTTCTTTGTTTGTAAATAAAGCTTTTCACTTAAAATCTTTGTTGTTATGCCAAAACGTTTAATAGAAATAAGTAAATAGTCAAAAGTATCGGCCAATGACCCTCAAAATTTTACCCAGCCGATTCCAATATCTGAAAAAAGGCCGATACTACCGATACCGATACTATCGGTGCATCTCTAGTCCGGACAGCCTTTTCAACGTCGACTGAAAAAAGTGCAGTGCCTAGTATTTTTCCCGGTGCTCCAACTCGGAGAGTACTGTTAAGATCTACTGTTTCTGCTACAGTTTCAAGTCGCCACGAGTACTAAATAAAAAGAAATATTGAGATGGAGAAGAATATTTCAATAGTGATTGTTTAGCAAATCAAGCACCAAACGTTTTGGCAGAACGGCTGAAGAACGAAACGACACTGCCAATAAACTCACTATTACCACAATTGATGGCGTTTTGTTAATTTATTGTTTAAAAGTAAAGTTGGCTGGTAAAGTTAAAGTGGCTGGTTGCATCTCGGTGGCAGAAGATCTGTCAACGGTTGTCAGTGTGGATGATGAACCAGTTCCAGCCGACCCATTCAAAAATTTTTTAACAAACGGATTAGTTACGACAATGTCTCAGCTTATTAATTTGGCAGTTCGAATGAAGACTTGGTCAGAAAATTTGAAAACCTGGCAGTAATTCACAAAAATGGCTGTTAGCATTTTAAAAGAAGGACTAAACATCCTTACAGAATGCAGTCCAGAAAGTGACAAACAACACAAACTTCAATTTCTTTTAGAACAAGCCAAACTGCTGACAAAAAGCGAGTTTTATCGTTATTACTCAATTGTGCTCACAATCATGTCATATACGATTCATGCAGCAAGTCCAGCAGCTTATAACATTTGAAGAGAATTGAGTTGTGTAACTATTCCATCGACCAGTACTTTGAAAAAGATCAGCAAACATATTGATGAAATTTATGGGCTCGATAATTTGATGCTTGCTATTTAATTTCTGTAAATCAGGTTCTTGACAGAGCAGGAAGATTTGAGCTATGTCATTGCTGAAGTTCTCTGGATTGACTTTGGCTGACATAGACAATGCTGGAAAACTTTTTGGACCTGGGGCCACTTCGAGTTCCAAAAAAATTTGGAGGGCCGGATTTCAAAAATTTACACTTTCTCTAAGTGTAATCCTTAAAAAACTCACCTTCTGAAAATGCTTTGGAATGCTTAACAATCTTATGGGAAATCACAAAACTGGCCATTGTTGCAGCTTCTTGTGCAGCTGACTGCTTCACAAAAAATGTTTGTTCTCGTTTTAATTTCTGAACTAAGTTTTCAGCTTTTGCATTTAATTCGCTTTCGTTTAAGTTACGTCCAAAATCGCTGTGTTGACTTTGAAAGTGCCGTTTCAGATTAAACTCCTTAAAAACGGCCACCGCGTCTCGGCATATTAAACACACTGCTCTGCCATTAAAATTTTTGAAGAAATATTTCCTTGTCCAATTGTCATTAAACATTCGACATTCGTGATCAACTTTCCCCTTTTTCGTGGAACTCATTTTGAAGGCAAGTGATAATATCAGAAAATTATTAACATAAAAATTTGCTAAATAAACATGGACACTGAAGTAAGCAGCAAAGATCGTATTCTAAAATACATAGATAAAAGTACATAAATTATTATTTATATAACAAAGATCTTATATAAGTATAAGTAAAAGCACAAGTAATACATTCTTAATCTGAATTTATTTTTATTTTTAGGATTTCTTTGGGGGCCCGATAAAATGCATGTGCGGGCCATAGTTTGCCCACCTCTGGTATAAGCCATGAAAGCCTGACACAACCATTAGAGTACGTTTTCATTTTATGCTTACATTGCTGAAAAGTTTTGAAGAAATCAAGGGATTACCAGAGCTGGCAAAAATATTTCTGTTGTCATCGAGTCACAGAGTGCTTTTCAGGAAAATAATTGATTGCACGCCTTCGAATCTTAACTCTGAGCTGATAACATATGATTGTTAATGTTTTAATTATCACAATGGTAAAATATTGAAAATTTTCTAATAACTTTGACTTTACTACCAATAACTATAATTGTTATAATTTTAAATACTTCATTTACTTTATCTTTATTTTTTATGATTTATTATTTTTATGGATTTTTGTTAAATAAAATATATTTGTTTTATCTCAAAACAGCGTTGTTTTTCACTCCACATAATTTAGCTATAAATCAAACTTATAATGCGTATATGAAGCATTACACAGTTATGTGACCAACTGGGTACAAGGCTATTTTTGGCTGACAGTCCAGATACTATTATATAGACGTCCATGCCTAGACATAGTGGCTAATAAAGTCTCCTGAATAATTTTCGGCTTATATCAATGCACCCAATATCCTATAACATATATCAATACACCCAATATCCTATAACATATATCAATGCACCCAATATCCTATAACAATTAATTTGTATATGCTTCTGTACTCTGTATCCCCAGAGATGATGGGAGGGAGAGAAAGGCTCATAACGTTACTACTGTTTGTATTTATTGAATATTCAACCAAAGAAGTAATGTGATTTCTTATGAAAATAACCCAGACAAGGTAATTACCATTAATTTTCCCAAGCAGAAAAGCAGGAGTATTACTGATAAATATATAACTTGTACACTACTTTCTACAACATTACTTTTACGGTAAAGGTTTACATAAGCGGCACCCCCTTTTTTCTACCGAAAAGCAAAAAATGTGCCGTCACTTGCACAAGAAAACATAAATTTTACCCGGATTTAGCAAAAGATATGACGTACGTCGTAAATTTAGAAACTTTTAAAAGCGATAAATAGTACAAGGTACGCTGAGGATACAAAGGAATTGAAATAAAAAACTATGTTATTGTTATGTTATTTTAATAAAAATAATAATTACAACATCTAGCACAGCATACATTATCCGCTCGCCACTGAGTGATTTAGAGCAACAGCATCATTCTACATGCTTCGCCATTCTCTGACAGATTCGAAGTGTGAATGGTGCCCTGCCAGCTGTCGGTAGAAAAACTCTCATGACCGCCCTCATCATGCTCAGGTATGATTATGGCAATTCCACTCTCGCTGGTGTGCCAAAAGACCATCTTTCTCGGATCCAGTCCATTACCAATACCGCCACCAAAATGATCTTCAATAGCACGAAGTACGACCATGCAACTCCTCTTCTTCAAGAACTCCTCCTGCTCCGCCTTTCAGAAAGGATAGAATTCTGCTGCTGGACACTTTTTACCTCTGACACTCTAATCAGCTCCACTTTGAATCATACCTTCAACAATCAACTTTTTTTTTGTAACACAAACCCTGCTAGAAAATAATGAAAGTGGAATCATTTCTGACCCAAGATACCAAGTGTGATTTTGAAACTTCTTCATTGCAGCATTTTTTCGACCATAATGCTACATTGAGCAAGTTCTAAATATTAATTTATTTTAATTATCTTTTGCACAGTAAATTTAAATGCGAATTGGTAGAAAAAAAACAACTGTGCAATCAGATCAGAGAAAAAATGTTTTTTTATGTGTTAAATTGAACATTTTTTCTCTGATCTGATTGTTTTTTTTCTACCAATTGGCATTGAAATTTACTTTTTTTTTAAATGTATTTTTTATGATGTAAATTATATATATATATATATATATATATATATATATATATATATATATCATCATCATCATCATCATCATCATTTATTTTTGAAACGTCCCTATTCCACGCTATGCTAGGGTTGGACGTTTTTCCATATCAGGCCCCTCCACAAGTCACGATCCAGGGCAGACTGCCGCTTCAGGCCGAGCTCATCCATGTCTTTCTTCACACATTCCCACCAAGTCTTCCTACTTCTACCTTTACTTTTCACTCCTACAACATCCACATCTCTAATTGCCGAAACCCAATCATCTGCACTTTTGCGCTCCAAATGTCCAAACCACCTTAGTCTTCCACGTCTCACCACATCAGCCACACAAGGAACATTCAGAAGGCTATACAAATCCACACTACGTGCACGATCATTCAACGAAACACCACACATCCATCTAACCATCATACGCTCTGCCCTTTCTAAACTTCTTAGATTCTCCACCTTCATAGACCATGTTTCAGTGCCATAAACAAGGACACTTTGAACACATGCCCTATACACCTTTCCTTTCACATGAAAGGATGCACCACGGGTGGTCAAGATAGGAGATAACTCTTTGAATTTAGCCCAGGCAGAACGCACTCTAGCTCTCACCGCCTCATCTACACCTCCTCCTGAACCTAATGTGTCACCTAGGTAACAGAACTTGGTCACACACTCCACCTTTACACCTGGCTCAACCTCAACCTCGCCCAACAACTCTTCCTGAACAGAACCACCAGCCACACAACTCTTACAACGGAAGCCAACAAGATCTTTCAAACTACCCAAAATGCCACTGCACCTTTTATGGACCCAACTCTTACAATCCACACAACAAATAGAATTGGAGCCAACACCTTTTCTGCATACACTGCATGGCCATTTACCCGACTTCTTCACCTGTCCCATTCCGGCCCGACACTTCATGATTTTTGTCTTACTCGCATTCACTCTAAGGCCTTTCGCTTCCATGCCAATTTTCCAGATCCTTAACTTTTCCAGGAGAGAATCTTCTGTCTCAGCTAATAAAACAAGATCATCAGCATAGAGCAGTTCCATTGGCAAGCCTACCCTGAGCTCCCGTGATAAGGCCTCTAAAACAATGATAAACAACAATGGGCTGAGAACTGAACCCTGATGCACTCCAACCTTAACGCTGAAAGCAACACTCTCCTTCCCATTCACTCTCACCACTGTCGCTGCATCATCATACATAGTTCTTATCACGGAAACTAACCATTCATCCACACCTAGACATCTCAGAGCCCACCACACTATCTCACGAGGTACTCTATCAAATGCCTTTTCAAGATCAACAAAGGCCATCCACAGATCTTTGTTCTTGGCAAGATACTTTTCCTGCAGCTGACGAACTATGAAAATAGCATCGGTAGTACCTTTCCCCATCATGAAACCAAACTGCATACCATCAATTTTCACAATCTTCCTTACTCTTTTTTCAATCACCCTCTCTAAAACTTTCATTGCATGTTCTAATAGTTTAATGCCCCTGTATGAGCCACACGCTAATGCATCACCTTTTCCCTTGTAGACATTCACCATCCAGCTCTTATTCCAGTCTACAGGGGTTTTACCATCCTTCACTACTGCATTGCACACTTCAGTCATCCACACTATACCAACAGCTCCAGCAGCTTTCAACATGTCTGCCACCACTCCTGAAGGTCCTGCTGCCTTGTTACGTTTCATCTTATGGATTGCATTACTAACTTCCAGAGTAGTTAACTTTTCACTAGGTCCACAAACAGGACTTACATGAGTTAGTCCATTTGCATCCCAAGTGAACTCCTCATTAGAAATTCTATCATAATGCGCTCTCCATACCTCCAACAACCTACTATCCTCAGCCACAACCTTACCTTCATGGTCTTTCACGCAGTTGGCCCCCACTACATCCCGGTTTTTACGCATTAGCTGCTTGGCTACCCTAAACACATTTCCTTTCCTGTCCTCCATATCCAAATCTTCGCAAAAAGTCTTTCGTACAGCGTTCTTAGCATTAAAGATAGCTTTCTTAGCCATGCGTTTGGCCTGGTTGTAGCTCTCCTTGGTTGCTAGATTTTTCCCATGTTGCTGGCACTTCAACAAGTTAAATAGCCGACGTTTCTCTTTTACAAGGGCAGCAACCTCTTCATTCCACCACCAGGTTTCCTTATGCCTACTAATACCTTTTGTAACCCCACACACAGCTACTGCTTCCTGAAGCAAACACTGCTTCAAATCATTCCAGATTTTCTCGACATCACCAAGACCATTCATCACCACAGCAGCTTTAGCTTGCACTCTTTCTTTGAAGATGCATTCCGTCTCTGTCTCTTTCAGCTTCCAAACCTTACATCTTTCTACAAATTTCACATTACATTTTTTCACCTTCTCATTCAGCTCCATAACACAAATAAGCAATTTGTGCTGTGGGATACATGCTTCACTTCGGATAATCTTAACGTCCCTAATAAATTTTCTCTCAGACTTTCTGACTAAAATGTAATCAACAACAGTCCGACACCCACCAGACTCATATGTTATCAACTTATTATCCTCCTTTTTAAAAAAAGTGTTGGCGACAGCAAGGTTCAATGAATCAGCAAATTCTAATATCATCTCACCTTCCAGATTTCGCTTACCAAACCCACAACCACCATGAACACCTTCAAATCCATCAATACCAGTTCCCACATGTCCGTTAAAATCACCACAGATCAACAAATTCTCATCAACATTTATATCAGACACAACCTTAACCATCATAGCAAGAAATTCCTCTTTCTCCTCCATCGACCGACCTACTTGCGGAGCATATATAGACAACAAGTTCAGCACCGACTTACCCACAATTACACGAAGCAATAACAATCTCTCACTCACACGCTTGACCTCCAACACTTTCTCAACCCATCTATCTGCTACCAGCATTCCTACACCATGAATTCCTTTCTCAGAACCCATCCAGAAAAACTTATACTCACCAAGTTTTCTGGCACCTTCACCTTTCCAGCCAGTCTCCTGAAGACAACAAAAATCTAAACATCGTCTTGCTGCCATATCAGCAACCTCACCATCTCTTCCCCTCATCGTTCCAACATTCACAGAGCCAATTCTCAAACAAACACTTGAACCCTCTAAATTCTTCATATATATATATATATGTATGTATGTATGTATGTATGTATGTATGTATGTATGTATGTATGTATGTATGTATGTATGTATGTATGTATGTATGTATGTATGTATGTATGTATGTATGTATGTATGTATGTATGTATGTATGTATATATATATATATATATTAAACTTGATATTAATACTTTGATTTGTTCTGATCCAGCCAATGCAGGGGCTGCACAACCGAGTCTGCAGTCTGCAGATATTCAACTTGCTATAGAACATCAGATTGAAAATGCTGTCTCTGATGAAAACAAATCCGGACACGTGAATGACAAAGATACAAAAGAATGTTGTTCTTTCAGGGTCGTGACCGCTGATGACGTCAATATTGATAATTGTTTTTCTCCCTTACATGCATCTGATGGAAATAACCAGGATGGTGATTTAAAAGGCACCTCAATTACAGATAGCATTTTGCTTGATTTAAAGTGCGACGATATGCATCCTTCTACAATATGTTTTTCTTCCTCCCAAGCTTCTGAAATATGTAACATTGATGGTGATAAAAAAGGCGCCTCATCTACAGATGACTTGTTGCAGGGATTTAAAACTGTAGATACATGTTGCTTGTCGGGTTTGCCTGGTCAAAGTCTCGTTGATCGAACAGATGTTGAGTTTTATGATGGTTGTTTATCCGGTTGCCATGATTCCGTCCGAATGCACCGGATAAAGGGTTGTGCAGAGATTTCTCAGGTGGATGACGGATCTTCTGGAGTGACTGTTGATGGTACATGTGTTTCAGAGGGGATATCTGGTCCGTTGAACTTGTCTCACTTAACTGATAACATTAATATTACAATTAGACGGAAGAGATGACATTGTTTTGATATGATATATAAGCTTCTTTGTCTGTTTCACATTTCTTAAAACTTTTGATGAATTTTATAAATTTAAATTATTATCTCTCGATTTAAATTAATATAATTTTTAAAGTATTTTTATTTTGATTTTAATATTATTATTTTATTTTTATTATTATTTTATTAATTATTTTCTGCTTAATTTAAGTTCATCGTCCCGATTTTAATTATTATTATGTACTGTATGTATTAACTTTTAGTTACATTAAGACAATCAAAACAACCCTGACGATGGCCGCAATGGCTGAAACTTGCAAGTTGGTTGCTAATAAAAAGTTTGATTTTAGATTTAGTAAAAGTGTTTTCTCTCACTTAAAATATTTTAAGCGTTTAATTGACAAAACCGTGTCTTCTAAATGGCGTGTATATTTCAACAGAGCATGTTTAAATGAACATTTAGTGCCGAAATACTGTAAATGCATAAAAAGCTCTGCGGCTAATTTTGAACAGCAACGGTTACAACTGGTAAATTCCGAGTTAAAAAGTGCTGAATTACAACTGAATGCCAATAAGAAACTTTTTGAAGACAAGAAACTTGATTTGTTGGATATTTGTACTGATGTAAATGAAGCAAATGCTCTTAATTCTTATATGGAGTTTTATTTCAAAAAATGTGACAATAATAAGAAGAATGTTATAGCAGGTAAACTTTGTAGATTGTATGGTGGCCAATTTGCTACACCAGAATCATTGAAGGGATTTATCAATTTGTCTGGATATCAGCCAAGTTTAGATGAGATTGAATTTCTGCAGCTTGGTTTTAATTATCATCTCAGCAGTGGTTATGACCCTATGTTTAAACAAATTGAGCTGGAGATGTTATATCATAACATAATTAGTTTATCTAGAAAAGGTTGTGTAACAATTTCAGAAGGATTAACAAGTCAAATGTCAGCTGAGGGTTACGTGAACAGAAGTGGTGGTGATTCAATGTCATTACCACATCACTTGAAGATGGCAGCCAAGAAGTTGAAGAGTAATCAGGATGTTATTATCAGAAAAGGAGACAAATCCAACACATATGTTTTGTTTGATAGATCTGATTATTTTTCAAAAATAAATAATATACTCTGTGATAGCAGCAAATTTAGAAAAATTACTTCTAACCCTACAGCCAATATTAAAAGAAAGGTTAATCAGATTATAGGTTCTATTAATTCCTCTTTTGGTTGCAATAAAATACAAAATGTCATTGGAGAATATAAACCAGGATATATGTATGGGAATGCAAAGATACATAAAGAAGGCACTCCTCTCAGACCTATAATCTCGCAGTGTCCCGCACCAACGTATCAGTTGGCAAAGTTTCTCAATCAATTAATTGCTCCATATTGTCAATCACAGTACAATATAAAATCTTCTAGTGAGTTTGTTGACCTTGTTAATACTTGCTCTCAGAGAGGCACGATTTGCTCATTGGATGTAGTGAGCTTGTTTACAAGTGTACCTATAGAAATTACTATTGAGATAATTTGTTCATCTGTTTATAATCATCCGGAGCTTGAACCACCTCTGTTTGGTTTGAATTTGTTGAAAGAAGCTCTTTTACTGTGTACCACTGAGTCTCCTTTTATTGCTCCAGGTGGTGAATTATATCTCCAGATAGACGGTGTGGCAATGGGGTCACCTCTGGGACCAGTTTTTGCTGAATTTTACATGTCTGATGTGGAAAGAAAGTTAAGTTCAATGATTAATGAAAATACTTTGATTTATTGCAGATATGTAGATGATATTTTTATTATGTCACGCCCCGATAAGAATGTTTTTGATTTAAAGAGGGCTTTGGAAAACTCATCTGTACTCAAGTTTACACATGAATCTTGTGGAAAAGATGGCTCCTTGCCCTTTTTAGATGTGTTGGTTGGTAATGTTGGTGACAGGCTGCAGATGCAAGTATATGTTAAACCAACAGATTCAGGTGAATGTTTGAAAGGTAATAGTGATTGCCCTGATAGATATAAACATAGTGTTATAAATAACTATTTGACAAGAGCGTATAAACTCTCGAATAGCTGGATTGATTTTCATTTGGAAGTTCATAGGATTCGGCAACTGCTGATTAATAATGGATTTACTAATTGCATGTTTGATATGTGTCTGAAAAAGTATTTGGATTACAAGTTTTCTAGTGATGGTAATAATTCTCCAAGCAAGTGTTGTGATGATATTAAACTGTTTTGTAGAAGCCAAATGCATAAAAATTACAAGATGGAAGAAAATATGATTAGAAAAATTATCTTGAGCAAAGTTAAACCAGTTAAAAAAGATTCTAAGTTGAAATTCTGTATATACTATAATAACATGAAAACACATAATCTTGTTCTCAAAAATAGTCCTGTCAACTCTAATAATAGTTTAAAGCAAAGTAATGTTGTTTATAAATTTACTTGCCCGTATCATGAAGATATACCTCATTGTTATATAGGTCATACTAGAACGACACTTGCTAGAAGGTTGACGATGCATGTGCAGGGTGGTAGTATTGCAGATCACATGAGGGTACAACATCATATTCGTCTTGACAGAAAAATATTGGACAGCAACACTGAGATTTTGCGTAGAGAGCATTGTCCGATTCACCTTAAATTATCTGAAGCTTTGTATATTTCACAGGAAAAACCTAAAATTAACATGCAAAGAGATTTTACAGATGGCACATTGTCTCTGTTCAATATATCTGATGTTGGTGATGTTCAATCAAATAGAATCAAACTTGATATTAATACTTTGATTTGTTCTGATCCAGCCAATGCAGGGGCTGCACAACCGAGTCTGCAGTCTGCAGATATTCAACTTGCTATAGAACATCAGATTGAAAATGCTGTCTCTGATGAAAACAAATCCGGACACGTGAATGACAAAGATACAAAAGAATGTTGTTCTTTCAGGGTCGTGACCGCTGATGACGTCAATATTGATAATTGTTTTTCTCCCTTACATGCATCTGATGGAAATAACCAGGATGGTGATTTAAAAGGCACCTCAATTACAGATAGCATTTTGCTTGATTTAAAGTGCGACGATATGCATCCTTCTACAATATGTTTTTCTTCCTCCCAAGCTTCTGAAATATGTAACATTGATGGTGATAAAAAAGGCGCCTCATCTACAGATGACTTGTTGCAGGGATTTAAAACTGTAGATACATGTTGCTTGTCGGGTTTGCCTGGTCAAAGTCTCGTTGATCGAACAGATGTTGAGTTTTATGATGGTTGTTTATCCGGTTGCCATGATTCCGTCCGAATGCACCGGATAAAGGGTTGTGCAGAGATTTCTCAGGTGGATGACGGATCTTCTGGAGTGACTGTTGATGGTACATGTGTTTCAGAGGGGTTATCTGGTCCGTTGAACTTGTCTCACTTAACTGATAACATTAATATTACAATTAGACGGAAGAGATGACATTGTTTTGATATGATATATAAGCTTCTTTGTCTGTTTCACATTTCTTAAAACTTTTGATGAATTTTATAAATTTAAATTATTATCTCTCGATTTAAATTAATATAATTTTTAAAGTATTTTTATTTTGATTTTAATATTATTATTTTATTTTTATTATTATTTTATTAATTATTTTCTGCTTAATTTAAGTTCATCGTCCCGATTTTAATTATTATTATGTACTGTATGTATTAACTTTTAGTTACATTAAGACAATCAAAACAACCCTGACGATGGCCGCAATGGCTGAAACTTGCAAGTTGGTTGCTAATAAAACGTTTGATTTTAGATTTAGTAAAAGTGTTTTCTCTCACTTAAAATATTTTAAGCGTTTAATTGACAAAACCGTGTCTTCTAAATGGCGTGTATATTTCAACAGAGAATGTTTAAATGAACATTTAGTGCCGAAATACTGTAAATATATATATATATATATATATATATATATATATATATATATATATATATATATACATATATTGTTCTATAGAAATCAGATGCATTCCCATTATAAATTGGACGAATCTGTTTTACGTAGAATTATCAGTAAAGAAGTTTCAGTTATACATCCTAATAATAACGTTTTGAAGTTATATATTTACTATAAAAACCTCAAACTTTTTAACCTTGTAATTACCAACAATAGAACCCGGAAAAAAGATGATATCCTACAGCAAACCAACTTGGTATACCAGTTTAAATGTCCGTTGCCACACAGTAAGGTGGAACAATATATTGGTCATACCAGAACTAAACTGTCTCGTAGGTTAACAATGCATCTGCAATCCGGCAGTATTCGACAGCATTTTGAAAAAAATACATCATCGAAAACTCACACGTGAAGTTCTCGTTGCTAATTCGAATATTGTTGTTAAAGAATACGAACCTCTTTGACTTAAAATAAAAGAAGCTCTTTATATTCAGAAACTCTGCCCTTCAATTAATAAACAATTTGAAAAGTTTTCTACAACTCTTAGATTATTTGGATTCACTGAGGACATTGCTTCACGACCGAATTTTGAAAAGAGTAACAATGTTTTGACTACCTCTGACAATGTTGACACTTCGATTAACGGAAATAGCATGGGTCCTGTTGATCTTTCAAATGGTCATCTTCTCGATACCTTTTCTAACGCGACTCTTGATGTTTCCAATGTTAATGAATTCCATGACATCGGTAACTGCTGCTCTGTTGATCTGTTTCATTCACTTGATAATTCTCTTGAGATTGATTCACCTGATGAGTTTCAGCTTAATCATAAGTGTGATATGTATAAAACAAACACTCCTGACGTTTTGGACGCATGCTCTTTTTCGCAATATTTCGATACAACGCAAGATCCGTCATCTGAAGATACTTTAGAAAATATCCTCACAGAAAGTCCTTGTTCTTTCACGACCGTTGTTGATGACTTGGATCAACCTGTCAGTCCTGATGATACCGCGCGCACCTGTGTCGAAGAAGAATGTCCGATTGATGACAATCGCTCGTACTCATCCAGTTCCTTCCTCCATTTACTTTCAAACGAGAACATCACTGTTCGACGAAAGCGGAGATATTCTTGATTTTATTTATTTAAATATTTTATGTAATTTCGACTTAATTTAATCATTTATTATCATAATACTTGCTTTTATTATTATTATTATTATTACTGTTACTATTATTTTATCCTTTAATTAAACGTTTTTAATTATACTTATTTTATCCTCATAACTCCAGTTTATTTTATGTATGTTCTTAATTCCTGAGAATTTCTCGGAACAGTCCAATGGTTAACCGCTTCAATTTTCTCAAGATCGGTTCCTACCACTTCGACAGAAACTACATGACGAAGATACTTCACCTTGCTTTTGAAAGTGCACACTTTGCCGGATTTAGCTTCATACCAGCATCCCGGATCCTTTGGAAAACTTCTACAAGATTGTGTAGATGCTCTTCAAACGTCTTTCCAACAACAATAATGTCGTCCAAATAAACAAGACACGTTCTCCAATTTAATCCTTGTAACACATACTCCATAAGTCGCTCGAAAGTTGCGGATGCGTTGCACAAGCCAAATGGCATCACTGTAAATTGCCACAATCCTTCACCTATTGAAAAGGCAGTTTTCTCGCGATCCCGGGGATGTATTCCCACCTGCCAATATCCGCTCTTAAGATCTAAAGTAGAAAACATTCGAGATCCCGCAAGTGTATCGATGGTGTCATCGATTCTGGGCAAAATGTAACCATCTTTTTGTGCGACCTCGTTTAACAATCTGTAGTCGACACAAAAACGTAGCGAGTTATCTTTCTTCCTAACAAGTACTACAGGTAAACTCCATGGACTATTGAATGGTTCAATAACTCCTTGTTTCTTCATCTTTTCTAGCATCTTTCTAGCTTCTTCTCGTTTTACCAGTGGAAGCCTTCGTGGCAGTTGACGAATGGGTTCTGTATTACAAGTTCGAATTTGGTGTTCAACGATCTTTGTTTTCCCATTGTCTTCTTCGTCAATAGCTATTATATCACAATATTCTTCAATCAGCTATTCCGCTTTGACATAGTCCATTGGTTTTAATGAAGTTTTAGCGGCTTCAAGCGGTTCCTGAATTTGCGAGTACTTCATTCTCTTTTTATTATTATTTTTACCAACCACTGTGGTACATGCCACTATGTGATAGACTGGGCTGCATACCGCAATTCACCTTTTGTTATTTGCTTGTCGCGTTCTGTCACATTCATAACTCTGACTGGCACGTAGCTTCCTGACTCCGTTCGTACCAGTGTTTTTCCGATCATTAATCCATGTTTTTCAACTCCGTTCAGGGGCTCGATGAACCCAACAACTCTTAAGTTTTTCTCATTCTCTATTCTTGCCCAAACCAAAGATTCCGACTGAGCAGGTACAATGATGCTCTTTCTTACCAATACTCGCCTTACCGAATTTGTTTCGCCTTTATAGCAAACAGGTATTTCCATATTTCCCTGTCTGAATGTTCCCATTTTTAAGTCCACTGCAAACCCCTGAATTCTCATAAAGTCAAGCCCAAGTAGGCATTCTTCTTCTATATCAGCAACCAGAAACTGGGGCTGAAAAGTCTTATTTCCCAGCCTTATTTCAGTTTGAATTTTACCAACTACTGGAACAAGCTCTCCTGTTGCAGTCTTTAAACGGATGTGCTTTCCATTTTGTAAAACCTCTCCTTTTGCCAAACAAGGTTTTATGATTGAACAAGAAGCTCCTGTATCAATAATAAACTTACAGTTTCTCATTCCTAATCTACCTTCCACAAATAAACTAGTTCCTTTTCCAAGAACGGTAACTGGCTCAACTCCGCAAGGCAAATTATCTTTTACCTTCACAGAATCTGATTTTTTCTTGCTGGATTGGGCCTTTATGGGGTTTCCTTGTTTGACATCATTAGGCCTACAGTGATCCATTTTCTTCTGTTGCCCGGGTCTAAACATCTGAATTATACAGTCTTTTTGTAGATGTCCCGTTCTTCCACAACTCCTTAATAACTCTCCGGACTCGATCATCCAGTTCATCTTCGTCCTCGCTTCCCAATTTTCTTACGTGACGAGACCTATCAGATGGCTCCACAGAGGCTTCATAATTTATTGCAAATGCCAAAGTTTTGCTGTGACTAGCTACGTGGGCAACCCTAATAGCCTTTTGGGTTTCAGAGTTCTTCAAGGCCGCTATGAATCCATCCGTAATAATTGTGTTGAGGACATTTCGAGGGCACAAGGGGTATCCCAGGTTAGCAAGCCGTTCTATATCTGTTTCCAGATGTTGCATGCTTTCTTCGGGTTTCTGGCGTCGACTCTTGAGTTGAGCTCGAAAAATTTCGGGCTCGCGTTGATTACCGAATCTGTTCTCGGGAACCTTTACGATCGCATCGTAATCATCTCTATCTACAATAAGCTCGAGAAGCTGTAAAGCTTCTCCCCTCAAGGAAAATACCAGATTTTCAGCCTTCTGATGGCTGGTTAACCAGTTATTTTTCCTGGCAGCAATTTCAAATTGAGCTTTGTAGACGGACCATGACACAGTGCCATCAAAAACCGGGGTCTTGACATGCTCAACAGAATGAATTCTTTCTTGGGTTTGGAAACCAGTCTGTCCTTGTTTGACCAGATTGTTCAATTTTATCTCCAGGTTGCTCTCGATTCTCTTCTCGATTTCCTTGGTATTCTCTTCTACCAATTTTTCCAGGTTATTAACTCTTTTCTCCACATCTGTTAATTTAAACTGACCTTCGAGAATTAATTCTTTTATTCCTTCCATAACGGCTTTGGTTTCTTTCAGATAATTTGTTAATTCCTCATCCATATCAAATTCGAATTCGTCTGCGTCCAGACCTTGGCTTTCCAATGTCATTCGGAGGCGATCCACGAGCTCAGACTTTTTTCCTTTGTCATTGAGTTCTCGTTTTTTTCGTTCCCACCTCAACTCAAACAGGGAGAGTTCTTCCAATAATTTGTGATGAACCATTTTTATTTATCTCACCAGTTGTTGTAATATCGATAACTATACTGAGGTTCTTTAAAAATGGTCATAAATTTATTAGAAGAAATACACACTTAATCAAAAACTTGTGCCTTAGTAACTGTAATTAAAACTGGTTGATTGAAGTAATGTAATCGCTCAACTCTATTATTATGTCTTTCTTAGTTTATAAAATCTTCTGAGGTTTATCAGCCTTGATTATAAACCGTAGATATAAAAATATATATATATAAATCTCGTGTCATAGTGTTTGAAATTGAGCTTCTCCGAAACGGCTGAACCGATTTTTATGAAAATTTTTGTGTACATTTGGTAGATCTTAGGATAGGTCCATGGCTATTTAAAATATTTGTTTTAAATTATTTAAAAAAGTTATTTTGGAAAAACAAAAAAGTGCAAATATGTCTTTTGCAGCAAAAAATGTGGATGTCAATGATTTAAATTTTAAGATACAGCAGTTGTTGCCAGACGAATTGGTGTCATACAAATCGATTGATACGGTTTGCGATGCCAGCGAAGCCATAAATTATCCAACATAGTTTTTGAACTCATTGGATTTGCCAGGCATGTCACCGCATCATAAACAACTTAATGTTGGATCTCCGGTTATTCTACTTCGGAATTTGAACCCACCGCGGCTGTGCAATGGCACGCAATTAGTAATTAAAACATTGATGAAAAACATTGTCGAAGCCTGCATTTTGAATGGCAAGTTCCGAGGCGAAAGTGTTTTGCTGCCACGGATCCCAATAATTTCCACAGAAGTGCATATTGAATTAAAATAAATTCAATTTACAATTAGATTGGCATTCGCAATTAAAATTAATTAGTCGCAAGGCCAAACAATGTCTGTTTGTGGATTAGATTTGGGCACGCCATATTTTTCTCACGAACAATTACCTATACGTGGCATGTTCTTGCGAGGGCAAACCATCCAGTTTGTTTGTGTTGGCTAAAGACAAAAAACATTGTTTTTTTTAAATTGAACTTTTAATAAAAAAACTAAAATAATTTATACTGCAAAACGTTTGCTGGGTCAGCTAGTATATACATATATATATATATTTGTTTCTTGCATATAGTGGTACGATATTTTCTTGTTCGCAAACTCCATAAATTAAAATATTTTCTTAATATCTCCCTACAGTAAAATAAATTAACATGTCATTCTCGAAAAATAAATATTATTATTTTGTTTCATTATCGGTTTAACTAATTTCACTTTTCATCATTCTATCCATGTTTTGATTTTTCTTTTCGGGCAATGAGTGTTGTGCTGCGTCGAAAAACACAATTTTGTTATTGTTGTGAGCCACTCCCTCAAGTCGGACAATAATAAACAATGTCTCGCAAACTGCCGAAGTTTGAGGACACTATGGATTTGTTGATGGAAAATAAAACAATTGATTCACTAGCTGATAAAATTAAAAGTAAAATACTGACTGATCTAGAGTTGAGCATAAAAGAGTTGCTAAAAGAATCAATGCGATTGCTACGTAAAAAGGAGAGCTCACAGAAGGTTTATATAAACGAGCATTTAACCAAAAAAAATTCTGATATATTTTCTAAAGGGAGGAAGCTTTATAAAGAAAAACAAATTTCGTCCATCTGGACATTGAATGGTTTAGTGTTTGCCAGGAAAGCTGAAACCGACAGACCTACCCGAGTTCTAAGTCTGGAGGAATTTGAAAAGTTTTGACTGTATGAAGAATTTCATTGCTGAAGAAATATGTTTAAGATCTGCAAAGTTAGAAGGTAACTTGTTTGATAAGTTTGAAGATTTCTCTCAGAAAAATGGCTCCTGACATTGAAGAAATTGAAAAAGAACGTTTAAGTTTACTGAATTTCAGAAGAAGCTCTTATTTATTTAATACTAACATTGATCCTGACAATAATATTTTCCAACCTGTCTGTGATGATAGAGTTGATGTTACTCCCGATGAGTTAAATGTACTAACCTGTCGATGGGCTCAAGATCATTTCTCGTTTCTTCATGTTAATTGCAGAAGTATGATAAACAAACTATATGACTTAACAATGCTGCTTCACTGGAGTAGATCTAAGATTATAGCGGTCACAGAAACTTGTTTGGACGATAATTCATCTTCGAGCGTAAAAATACCGGGTTTCAATTTTTTATCTAAGCCCCGAAGTATGAAGAGAGGTGGAGGAATTGGTTTTTTTATTGATGCAAACATAAAATACTCTATTCTTAATACTGGTTCTTGGAATATTGCTGTTACTTCATTTGAGATCCTCTTAGTCTCTGTGGAGTGCCGTGGAATTGGAAATTTTACTGTTGGAGTTGTTTACCGCCCATCAGATACCAATGTGCATATTTTCAATACAGAACTCAGTGACATTTTGGATTGCATTGATAGACGTCAAGTGAAGATATTTTTACTAGGAGACTTCAATATCGACTTTCTCGACAAAGAACGGAACTCGCTGTCAGCTGAGTTTTTCAATCTGCTGGTCTCCCACTGCCTTCTTCCGGCTTTTACGACGCCTACCAGAAGATGTTTATCAACTGCCACTGCAATTGATAATATATTCACAAACTATCCATTACAGAAGACTCTTCCAAAGCTTGTGCTTGACGATATCTCAGACCACTTTCCTATTTTTCTCTCAACTACTCTATCAATTTGCAGCTGCGCTAAGAAAGATAACGTGTTTTCTTTCAAAAGGCGATTTAATAACAATAACAGTGACGAGGGCGGTTGATGGTGGTGATGCTTCGTCGGCTTATTCAATATTCGCTGACAAATACCTTGAATCTTACAACAAATGTTTTCCACTTATTAAATGCAATCGTGGTCATCAAAAATTTGACAAAGAGTGGACATCAAATCTCTTGAATTGCTGTAAGAAAAAAAATGCCTTATATAGAAAGTATCTCACGAACCCGTCAGAATCCAGCAAGCAGAAATTCACTTTGTATCGTAATCGTTTTAAATCAATGAAATTTGCGGCAGTCAAAGAGTTTTACTCGAAAAAATTCAATTTATGCCAAAAAACATGAAAGAAACGTGGAACGTGATTGGGAACTTATTGGGTAAGCGAACCTCTGTGGAACAGTGCAAGACTTTTGATGCGGGTGACGGAAGTTGTTTAACATCTCCTTTTGAAATCGCTGACTCGTTTAACAGCTATTTCTCCGCCATTGGTTCAGATCTTGTTAAAAAGATAGCACCTCTTAATACAACGTTTGACGATTACAATGGCAACCCTTTGGTCCAATCTTTTGATGTCGTACCTACAACACCAGGCAAGATTATCGAGGTTTCGACAAGATTAAAATATTCTCACAGCAGTGGAATGGATGGAATCGACCCATGTATTGCTCGAATGGTTCTGTGCTAATAAACTTTCGTTAAATATAAGTAAAACTAATTATATCCTATTCCACCATAGAAATAAGTTAATTTGTACCAATTATCAACTTTATGTTGACAATAAGCCTGTTATGCGTGTTTCATCATGCAAATTTCTTGGGGTGTTACTTGATGAACATCTCCCATTAAAAAATCATATTGTTTACGTCACATCCAAGGTTGCAAAAAACTGTGGAATACTATCTTGCGTGTGTCGATTTGTGGATATAAACATTTCCTTGATGTTATACTATGCTCTTGTTTATCCTTACTTATCTTATTGTAATATTGTTTGGGCTTCGAATTATCCTTCCCATCTAAAAGCTCTTCATGTCTTGCAAAAACGAGTGGTACGTATCCTTTTTTCACTTGCCCTCTGCATTATCCTGTAAATTGAAATTGATTGAAAATAAGCTACTGAATAGATTTCAAATCAATTGTTGGTATTTTTATGTACAAATATGATAATCATATGTTGCCGTCATTTGATAATTTTTTCTTAAAATCATCTCATGTGCATTCCTTTGATTGCTTTTGATCTGATTTTCCTCGAACAACCCTTAAAACATTCTCCACAAAATGTTCTGGTCCACGATTCTTTCCTAGCATCCCGACATCTATTTCCTCTTTGAAAAGTATTTCATTACTCAAAAAATCGTTAAAATTTTACTTATTACTACTCGACACATAATTTTAAATTGTATTACTTCTCGATTGGCATTCTGGTTTTGTTTTTTTTATATATAGGTCGTCCGTTAGCGGGAAGTAATTCCCTTTGGATGTACCTTTTGGGCACTTTATTTATTTTATTCTTGTATTTTAGTTAGTTTGGTTTGCATTGTGCTCAATAAAAAGTTAATATATATATATATATATATATATATATATATATATATATATATATATATATATATTGAGTGCGACATGGAACCTGGACATATGGAAGTTGCTGTTTGTTCAGATTTTTCAGAGGTGCGCACCTGTATGCCCGTGACTGTCGGCGAAAGCACGTGTGATCCATGCATATTTAACCACCTGCTTGGTAATGTAAATATTACAACTAGAAAATGACATTGACTGTACATTACTTTGGTTTTTTCCAGTCGAATAAGAAACGTTTACGTGTCTATATATTGATATTTTAAAAATTTGAGTCAATTTTATTTCGGACTAGTTTTAATGGTTGGTTGGTTTTAAATATTCAATTTAGATTGTTTCATCCTTTGTTCATATTAACTTTCAATGCTCCATGTCAATAATCAATGTTTTATATCAAAATCCAATGCTTCATACCATTATTTATGGTGTCATACTAATATCCAATGTTTCATATTTCAACGTTTCGAATCATTCCATATCAATATTCAATATTCTATACCAATATTAAACGTTTCGTATCAACATACAATAGTTCATATCAATACCCAATATATTCTTATATGTTTTAACTCATATTTATGAAATTAAATTAGGGGCTCTGAAGATGGATCTCCCCTTCCCATATTCGTACACACACCTACAACTACAGCTATTCACCTCGTCTAGCTATCTCACCTTTCAGTTGTCGTGTTCGTGCTTTAGCGCTCACTCGTTTACTTAATTTGAAGTAATCTCGTTTTCGTTTTACTTTTGCACTCTAATGGAATTTAATTTAATTTGTTTCTAACTCTAATTTAATTTAATTTAACTTGTTTTGATTCGTCTTGCTTCCGTTTCTTATTTTACGCCGACTTTTAGTTTATTACTTTGGGCTCTGAAGATGGAAAAGGATTTCCGAAACTGAAGTAAGCCAAATAAAACATCTGAAACAAGTCTCACGTCTTTCAATTACCGCAAAATGGAGGGCACCATAAAAAAATTGATAAACGCCAAATGGGCCATAGTTTTTAACGGAGTGTGCTTAAAAGAAAATATTATGCCAAACTACGTTCGAAATATATATATATATATATATACATATATATATATATATATATATATATATATATATATATATATATACATATATATATATATATATATATATATATATAATTAACATCATAAAAAATCCATTTTTAAAAAAACAAAGTTTTTCTTGTGGCCTAAAAATTATAAAATAATATTCCTATAATTCATATACAACGAAAAACGTTGCGGGCGCATTATCTTTTATATTTGATTTACTAAAGTTTTGATGTTGTAGCCTATATGCACCCGCAACGTTTAAAATTATTTTCTACTTTTTCGTTTTTGATGGGTGAATTTTTTAAGCATTTGAGTGTTTTTACTTTTTTTCGCTAGGTGCGAACCTTAGCCGTTGAATTTAAAATCTTATAACTTTTTTATTTTTTTCGCTAGGTGGTAATATATTATTTATCGGCTACAATGTTTAAAAAAAAATTTTTTAAATACCACGTTTTTGTGAACTAAAATGATGAAAATAATTTAACCATCTGCTATTTTTTAAACAGGATAGAACACTTTATTGAATATAAATGGCGCCTCACATTTTAAGTTTTAAAAATTTATGGCTTGTTTGTTATACGATGTCCAACAAACAGACAAGAAAGTGACCTAATAAAAATGTTGTAAAATGACTGCCAGTCCTTTGTGTATTGCTACACCATTCATTCGATCATAATGAAATTTTCACAAAACCTCAATAGTCAATGGAGGAAGGTTCCTGTGAAAAAATGAAAATCAGTCACAAAAGGAGCGGAGCATAGCGGGAGAGCAAGCGGAAATGTAATTAGTCGTATAGACGATATCGATGTGCATGTAAGAATTTATTGCGCGCAGGCGTGTAATAAAAGTTATTATGCAATTGTACCTGTATACACTCTCAGTCCTAGAGATCAAAAGAAGTGGCGCTGCAACCGAAAAATATTATATAATGAGATCTAAAAAAATCTCAGAAGCAAGGACCACTTCTCAACGATGGCCGTCAATTCACAAGAAAAGTCGTGTATACTGAAATTCTTTAATAACTAATTATTGCACTCTTTAATTTTCATATTGTATCCAAAAGTATATCGTAATTTTAAAACATCCGTCCTTGGGACGGGCAAAAACACTATGTATATATGTAAGCAATTACGCAGGGGTCAGCAATCAGCAGTTGATAAAAATTAGTGAGCGCAGGCTCGTAATAAAAGTTATTACGCATGTGTACAATGACAGTCTCAAAGATCAAAAAAGGTGGGGTAAAGTTCTAGTATAGCGTCATCGGCCGATTTAGATGAGAAATGACCGGTTTTTAAACATAATTGATATTTAAAACATAAATAAAGACTAAATACAACATAAATAATTAAAAAAACAAAAAATATCGCACTTTAGAACATATAGAAATTGCTCCCGAAGCGAATTTTGTTCCCGGTGAAGATCTATTTGTAAATAGCGATAGAAGTGAACAGTTGGAAAAAAAGAAAATAAAAGTTAAACACATTTAAAATAAAAATAGACAATTTAGGAAAAGAAATTTAAAATATGGAAATTAAAACTTTAAAAATAATAGTTTGTTTTAGAAGTATGAGTTGCATAACCCGCTCCATGTCTAAAACAGTTTCTTTAAATGCGACGGTTTTGTCAATACGCCTTAGGTCAAATAGAAAAACATTAAGAACAATAAATTAGCAGCAGAACACCAAGAAAAAATAAAATAATATCAAAGTAAAAGTACTTGGTTATCTTTATTACAGTGGTATTTTTGGAGCGGAATTTCTGAGTTTTAGAGGTCATGATGGCTACCAGAATCGTGTGGAGAGCGAGAGAGCGAACGAGAAAGCGATCAGGAAGAGGAAAGCAAGCGTGAGCGGAAAAGTGACCGGCGGGAGCGTAAGTGTAAGCGGGGAAGGAAACAGGAGCGAGAGAAAAAACCGATAAAAAACCCCCGGCAAGGCCGGGTACCCCGCTAGTCACGGATAAATTTCTGCTCTCAATTATTTTGAACACTTTAACATTTATTTGTTATTTTATTGTTTTATTATTTTTACAATTTATTTTTATATTAACTCTTTCTTACTTTTCATTCCTTGAATTGTATTATTCCGCGTATCAACACTGCCTCTCGATATTTTTGCTTTAAGTCGGTTTTTAGTAAGTTTTTCTGTGAAAAACCTTTTCGTAGTATGTTCTGAGCTTATTCTATTAAACAGTTTTTTAAACCGTGTTTTTATAGAAATCAGCCGATGACGCTATACTAGAACTTTACCAACTGTGGTACTGCAATTAGAAAAGAACATGTAATTAAATTTTACAAAATCCGTCATTTTTGACGGGCTAACACTAGTACAGACATAGGAAATCATGTATGTAGATTATACTTATACATTATATACAACCAACCTTGATAAGTTTACCAAGAGCTGATATCAAGTCAGCCCATTCGCTTGTACTTTCAAATGCTTTCAAAGCTCTCTCAACTTGGGAAACATAATTTTTATATTTTGAATCGCAGAAGATGTCTTTATTGTCCGCAGTTTGTTTACTCATTCTTTCTTTTTACTGATATTGTTATTAAAATAAACAATAAAAATATTTTTGCAATTATACGACCGTCTTAGGTGAAAGCAGCTCCAAGAACTTTGAGCGGCTCGAGAAGTATCATGCAGGTATACAGTAGGATATAGAACAGTATATAGTATGATAGGATGACAGGCACTTCGCCGTTCACTGTTACCACTCGGCTCCCTGAGTGATGGCCGGTTTAAATAAAAATATTTTGTCGGACAACTTTAATAAAAATTTAAAAAAAGATATAATTAAACAAATGTTTTCGATAAAAATTAATTAACTCGTTTTTAACTAGAAACTTAGCGAGTAAAACCGCTATCTGTTGCTGCGTTCAACTACTCCTCTCTAGTGATGGCCGTTTAAATAAAAATCATTTAGTCGAACAACTTTAACTGAAATCCTAAAAAATAAATAATTAGACAAATGTGTTTTATGAAAATTAATTAATTTCGCGTTAACTATAAACTTCGCGAGTAAAACCGTTTATCTCTCTCTCTCTCTCTCTCTCTCTATATATATATATATATATATATATATATATATATATATATATATATATATATATATATATATATATATATATATATATATATATATATATATATATATATATATATATATATATATATATATATATATATATATATATATCTACAGTAAAAAGTCTATGGTTTAGCCTTATAAATTCGATTGATATAATCAAGTAAGCTCACAAAGCTAAATTATTCTTATTCAATGTTCGTGATAAAAACAAGTTCTACAATTGTGCATTAAATATTTTTCCCCATGAAGTGCAGTGCTGAACAAATTTCAGTTTAATTAAATGAATACTAAAGCCAAATAAATATCCTTGAATCAAAATTCTAACAGTAATTTATTTTCTTTCAATCAAGTTATTAGGACAATGCCAATAGTCCATTATGGCTCGGATGGTTTTGTATGTGGTGGCCTTCAGTTCTCTGTCACCGTTGATCTTTGGGAGGTTCTTTCTCCAGGCTCTATCGACATGCCATGTGCACAACAGACGGTGAGCTGGAGGGCCCATCACCTCATGCCAGGCATTGCTGTAGACTTCGGTCATCTGTCATGAGGGTTGTTTGCCAGTTGTGTCCCAATAAACTCTTTACAGACAGACAAGAACACCCTCATCGTGGCAATCTTGACACGTTCTTCGCGTGTCAGCTTCAGATGTCCCACTTGACATTCATGACCCACATGGTCTGGATAGAAGCTGACATTAACACTTCCTAAAAAAAAGGAAAACATATAAAAAATTGTTTTCGAAAGTTTTTCAATAAGTAGAATATATACAGTCAAGCAAAAGACGTGTGTGAAGTTAGCCTCGAGGCTGGCAATGCTAATTAAAGAAAAAAAAATTGCTTGCACTGGGGCTATGGTATACATTGTTGGATGGGTTATAAAAAATGAAATCGAATGGTATATTTGGATTGTCTTCGGTTCAACAAATAAAAAAGTTATAAGCGAAAAACGACGATTTTCCGCCGAAAATTGCATAAAATCAACATTGGCTCTTCTTTGAGAAAATCGATCTTTTTTTAAACTTCTGCACTGGGTATATCCGAGACGCTTGTTTTTAGATAATTCAATATCAAATCCAACAATATAACTTTCGCTTCTCAAAGTTAATAAATAAAAAAGTTATCGAATAAAACGTCGGACCGTATACCAAAGAAACCGAGAAAGCGAAACATAAACAGACGCTGCGATTGGACAATCGAGTCTAGCTCACTGGCTAATTATGCAAAATATTCAAATATGCAAAGTCGCTACTCGTTAACACGTTCAAATTTTATTTTTAAGAAACCTTTATTTAACTTAAATAATAAATATATATATATATATAAATATATAGTAGCCAAATTTTTTTTATTGTTTTTCTCGCTCCCGTTTCCTTCCCCGGTCGTTTTCACGATCCCGGTCGTTTTCACGATCCCGGTCGTTTTCACGATCCCGGTCGTTTTCACGTTCCCGGTCACTCTCACGATCCCGGTCGCTCTCACGATCCCGGTCGCTTTCCCGATTTTTAAGAAAATATATTGAATTTTACGATTAAAAATTTTTATTAATGAAAATGTTTGTAAAAAAATATCTATTTAATAAAATCTAAGCATAGCATGCAACTGAAGTGTTTCGTTTTGAACTCTTCCTTCGAATACATTAAAAATGTGCATTTTTGGTGAACCCACCTTCTACATTTTTCACACTCCACCCAGTCCCCACCTGCACCCTCTCTACCGGTCCCGCAATACAAACAATAATTTGTCATGCTGTCCGATGCCAGCATGATTTCTTTTAGCCACTCTTCCCTTTCACTATCGGGATTAAAAGAACCACTCAGATCTTCTCCACGATCAAGCCTTCTAATAAAAACACCCACAAAAATACCACAATTATAGGCATCTTTTTGATACTTAGTCACGGGTGGCTTTTTAATGATTAAACGTGGATTTATAAAAAAAAAGCATTATTTTTCATCTTATATAAAGTAGATACAAATTTAGTAAAATTAATTACAAATCGTATATCTTCCGGGTTTTCTCCATATGGATTATAAAAATAAATAGAATTGTCCTGGTTATCATAAATTTTTAATCGTAAACTTCAATATATTTTCTTAAAAATCGGGAAAGCGACCGGGATCGTGAGAGCGACCGGGATCGTGAGAGTGACCGGGATCGTGAAAACGACCGGGATCGTGAAAACGACCGGGGAAGGAAACGGGAGCGAGAAAAACAATAAAAAAAATTTGGCTACTATATATTTATATATATATATTTATTATTTAAGTTAAATAAAGGTTTCTTAAAAATAAAATTTGAACGTGTTAACGAGTAGCGACTTTGCATATTTGAATATTTTGCATAATTAGCCACAGTGAGCTAGACTCGATTGTCCAATCGCAGCGTCTGTTTATGTTTCGCTTTCTCGGTTTCTTTGGTATACGGTCCGACGTTTTATTCGATAACTTTTTTATTTATTAACTTTGAGAAGCGAAAGTTATATTGTTGGATTTGATATTGAATTATCTAAAAACAAGCGTCTCGGATATACCCAGTGCAGAAGTTTAAAAAAAGATCGATTTTCTCAAAGAAGAGCCAATGTTGATTTTATGCAATTTTCGGCGGAAAATCGTCGTTTTTCGCTTATAACTTTTTTATTTGTTGAACCGAAGACAATCCAAATATACCATTCGATTTCATTTTTTATACCCCATCCAACAATGTATAGCATAGCCCCAGTGCAAGCAATTTTTTTTTTTTTTTAATTAGCATTGCCAGCCTCGAGGCTAACTTCACACGCATAAGCAAAAGCTATAAAAAATGCTAAGGCATGTCAAGATTTTTCAATCAATCTTTCTGAATCACAAAATGTCATACTTTTAAACATCTTTAAAATTTATAAATTGATTTTACTGAATTTTGGATAAAACAAACGATTTATAAATTATTTATGATACTTTTCAGGATACCCCCTAACCGGACATGTTCATGAATATGCATAGCATATACAAACCTGTCTGTAATATCTGTACATATATGGCTGCAGGACAATTTGAGCCAATTTTGCAGGATCCCAAAACCTTTAAGTGCCTGACTCCAGTGCCATTTGGTCTGTAAAAACCACTTCGATGGCATTTGTACATTCGACGAATGACACCACCAAATAGGCTGTTCGTACGCTTCACAAATGATGACATCATTGTATTTTCTACTTGCCTTTTCCATTCAGAAAATTCTAAAAATCAAAAAATGTAAAGTAACTACTATTTACATATCTAGCAGAGGCGTGGATTGGGAGGGGCTGAGGGGGGCTACGGCCCCCCTCAAGATTTTTCGACCAAATAGAAAAAATATCTTTTCTAGCTCACCTATGATTGAGTATTTAGATTAGTTGATAAAAGCAGTATTTTATTTATCATACTTTTTGAATTATATCTACCTAGTTATTTTCTTGTCAATATTTTTCTTTTAGTACCTTCGGTCCATCCGATCGAACTCCTATGAACTTTAGCCTCGTGTATCTGTCCTAGCTTGACGAACGATTAGCATATTCTTATCCTACCTGGCTGTTTGAGTTTTCTTACCAAGATTTTTCCAATTCATTTTAAATTATTTTTATTAGCTCACACACGATTGAGTATTTAGATTAGTTGATGAAAGCTGTATTTATCATTCTTGGTAAATAATATCCAGTTAGTTAAATCTCTGCTATTATTTTCCAATGTTTTAATACCTTCAGTCTATTTGATCCTGATGATTTAGTGGACAATTTTGTAAAAATGAAAAAACGTCGTTACCCTTTGTTACATTCATAATTACGTTTTTTGTCTGCATTCAATATTAAATAAAAGTTTAATTTTTTTAAACCGATTTTAACTAATATGATTTTTTACATGAAAATACAACATACAAAACATACAAGTGCATATTCGGATGGTCATTTTTGTTTGAAGATTCTCTGGGTTAAATTTGAAAAATCTTCGCCCCCCTCAACATTTTGCTGAATCCACGCCTCCAGGGGCGGCGCCAGGAATTTTGTTCTGGGGGGGTCCAAAATGTCCAAAGACTATATATATATTTATATATATATATATATATATATATATATATATATATATATATATATATATATATATATATATATATATATATATATATATATATATATTATATATATATATATATATATAGTTTGTAGTCCTTTGCTCATTTTTTTAAAAACTGAAATAGAACTATGTAAGAAATAAATACAGAAGTATTTACACTAGCAGATCACAATTTAGTCCTGTTTTTCTCTAGTTTATCTAGGTTTGTTATAGCAAAGCAAAGTTCAAATAAAAATGTAAAAATATTTGTTGTTATTACTAGTTTTTTCAAAAATTAAAATTTATACAACTAACACGAAGTAAGAGTTCAGAAAACGAACGAAGCTAATAAAATTATTATTCAATAATATCATAAAGTACTTAACTGTAAAAAAAACAGTGAACTATCATCAAAAAACATTGACTCATCATCAAACTATATAGAATGTTTAAGAATAACCACTACAATATAGTTTAAACTCCATGCAGCGAAAACATAGTTTGAAAAAGGAAGAAAGAAAAAAGAAAGCCCGCTGCAGGCGAAAAATTTTTTGACTATTTTTAGTCTGCAGTATTTTTTTGGTATCTTTAATAATTTAGTAATGAAAGAAAAGAAAGACTGCAAACTGAAGATAGTCAAACTCAGTCTCAAACCAGTTAAAAATACAGTGACTAACCCAATGAGATTCAAGTACCCCCCCCCCCCAGTAAAAAAAGTCTTCGGATTTGCAAAAATCCCACGGGTGACACCTGTCGGAGCTGGGGGGGTCCGGACCCCTGGACCCCCCCGCCCAGCGCCGCGCCTGCACGCCTCTGATATCTAGACTAAAATATGTGATTAAAACATAAAGCAGGTTACCATCTCACTAAAATATCAAAAAATCCCTTTAAACAATTTTGGTAAACAAGACAAAAGATAAAGCATTAATTTTATTCAATATGCTAGTGCCTTCTTACCTGCAACGTTGCTAAAAGCAAATCTTTCGACTCTAACTCTAACTCTAGTAGCTTAAACCATCTTTTTGACGGGTTGGTACTGGTGCACAGAACGCTTGTGTCGACACAAACCATGATGAGAACTATACACAGCATTGCAAAATGTTTTTTTCGTCTGGTCACGGTTACGGGCTACTACACCGGTGTCACTATTAACTATAGCTGGCACTTGCGTAGTGCGTCTCACTCCCACCTTTCATGGGTGGCAAATCAAAATTATGAAAATTTCTAAGATGCCTCATTAAATTGCTCTTCTTAGACAAACTTTTCTGGCACAGATCGCAACTCGTATTCATATCGAAACTTATTACAGAAAAAACCAGATAAACAAACAGAAAACGAAAACGAAAGCGTCAGACGAAAGACTCAAATTAGACTCAAAAGTGGTTTAACTCAAATTATTTTATAAAGCAAATTGTAATTAAATTTTGTGTGTGTAAAATTATTTAATAACTTTAAATAACAACATTTACTAAATTTTTAATAAGGAATTTTGTTTTTATTTAAACCGGCCATCACTAGAGAGCCGAGTGGTAACGGTGAACGGCGAGCATTTTCGCCAATGTCCGACGATATAAGACAGGAAGATAAATAATGCCACCTGATTGGATAATTTTGAATTAAAAAAGTCACATAAGTTATGCAAATATATAGACGCGCTTTGTTTTCCGATGTTGTTTATTTTATAGTCGTTGGCCGTTATGGGTTTTTCCGGTGGATAAAGATTGACAAATGTGCCGACTAAGTTATTCGACACTCCATGTATGTAACTAAATAGTTAAATAGCCTAGAAAATTCAACTCGTCATTCTGTCAATCAGAGATCAACAATATTTGGAATGAAGCTTTTCCAATCATATAAGCCAAGCCTAGTCAATAAACTGAAACACAAATAAACTATTTTAGTTATTAATTGACGGACAAATAATAACTTTTGACAAAAGTTTACCGAATGAAATTTGATTTTTTTAGTAAATTAATAATGCAAAAGGCTTCTATTCTAAAAAAAATATATCATTACAAACAGTTATTCTAATCTAAAAAATTATGAAACTGTGTAATTGTAATTTAACTCATTAGTTGTTTATTTAATGCAGAAATAGCTTAACTAAGTTGTTCATGGAGATAAATAGGACTAGTTGGAGCATATCTGAAACTTTCCCAGGAAATTGATAATATATTTTCAACAAAATTCTACTCTGTCAGCATGCTAAGGACAAGCATGTGATAAGAGTGCATAGTAACACTGATTTCTTTAAGACCTAAACAAACAGACACATAAGCAAAACAACATGAAAAAATTGTGCTTCATAGCTTTGATCCAAAATATTTTTCCAAAGTTCAAACTCTAGCATTATTTGTTTTAATAAATTCATGAATTGTCTTGAGTTGACAATATTTCAGTATTATTCAGTGCTGTTTAATTATTTGACTTCCCAGTTATTAGTGCAAAAATAATTGTGTTTTAATTTTTTATATTGGCCTCATAATCAAGAACTGAGATAATTTTGTAATATAATAAAGCTGAATAGTTATTCTACTGTTGTTCTCAATTAAAATCAAAGAAATCAATAAAACTGATAATTTTTTAATGATTTTTAATCATCTAAATCTAAAATGTCATGTTACTAATAATACATTTGAAGCCTAAAAATGTTGCATTAGTTTAAAAATATCTAAATTTTTGTTAGTAACTAAAATTTGTTAGTTTTTTCATATGCATGTCAGATTAGCTGAGTTATTTATTTATCTGCAACAGAAACATGACAAAAGGTCTTGAATACTTTAATGTTACAGGTCCAGCAAACTTTTATTTGGTGTATATGGCAATGGCAGTTGTAAATGAATAATTGTGGAGACAACTTATATCAAAGTAGATACAAAAATGTGTATGGCTTTTTATGTCTAAATGGCTCAATGCAAATATTTGAATGATTGTAAAAACTAGTATAAGCATCAATAAAAATAGTATTATAACAATAGTATTATAACAATAGTATTATAACAATAGTATTATAACAATAGTATTATAACAATAGTATTATAACAATAGTATTATAACAATAGTATTATAACAATAGTATTAAAATAGTATTAAAACAATAGTATTAAAACAATAGTATTAAAACAATAGTATTAAAACAATAGTATTAAAACAATAGTATTAAAACAATAGTATTAAAACAATAGTATTAAAACAATAGTATTAAAACAATAGTATTAAAACAATAGTATTAAAACAATAGTTTTAAAACAATAGTATTAAAATAGTATTAAAACAATAGTATTAAAATAGAATAAAACAATAACTTTCAGTTGTAAATAACTTATGGCCTACAGTCCATAGATACTACAATCATGTTAATTTTAAATAAAAATTATTATTAATCATAAAATTTTGTATAGTTGTTTCTAAATCAAAGTGTAAAGGTTAATCTGACCAAAATTAAAAAAAAATTCAAACGAAAATATTAGCAAGCTTCAAGAGCATTATGTATGCAAATATGGATAGATATCAATGGTTGTATGTGACTTAGTCTTTTAAAACTATCCAATCAGATGATAGTATTTGTCTCCCTGTCTTATACCGTCGGACATTGGCGAAAATGCGAACGGCGAGCAAGTTTTTTTATCGCACTTCAGTTCTGCGTACCTCATTAATTATTCATTTTTTATCGCGTGCGATTGGTTGGCGGTTCTGGAATTTCCATCGAGTTGAATCATGCTGCGAGTGATATATTTTTAACAAAAGTCGCTGTCTTAGCTAAACGATAGTAATTTGAAATAGCCGCAATGAATGGAAATGAGTTTGACGCGAATGTGAAAGCTTGTTGTTTTTGTAACAGTTCAATTGACGAAGCATGCATTTTAAAGTTGCAGGTAAAAATTAATTAGTAAAAAAATTGTCAATTACATAATAATTATTAGTATCTGTTTTGATGTACATTGAAGTTATGTTTTTTCAATTATAGTTTATAGTTTTTTTTAAATGGTACTTGTATTTAAATAGTTGACTAAATCAACAATGTTGTATACTTTGCTTTTGATAGGACATTTTACCAGGTGGTGTGAAATACCTCTTAGACTCATGTAGTGACACTGGTAATGGGTTGGAGGTGGTAATGCATGCAAATATCAGCACAGAGCAGCAAATAATAGAATGGCTGGAAAAATATGAACATTTGTCCTTGATCACCTTGCGAGTATCGAGAACATTTCCTGATGTTGGACAGATAATTCTTTTCAAGATAAAAAAGTTGCTTTGGCAAATACGACGATTTAGGGTTGATCTCTTAGTTAAGACTGATTTTTATTCATAATTACATTATACCTTAAACTAGTTTCTGCATTTAAAAAAATCAATTTACTGAAATGTTGCAGAAAGTCTATCACTGTCAACATAAAAGCAGATATGGAGGCAAAAAAATACAAATAGTAAAGCAGAAGTAATGCTAACACTAAGACGTTCACAATTCATTAGAATAAAAGCAAAGTGAATCAAAAATGCAGGTGAATTTTGCAATACATCAGTTAAATTAGACTTAAAGTAAACTACTGACTTTTTTAAACTTTAATTAACTTGTGCTGATTTTGAATTTTTAGGTCGTAGGATCCTCATATTCCAGATTACCCTCTAATGATAACCTTTCGGGGAGGTCACAACCATACTATTAAAACAGCATCTGCATTGCGCTTTCGTGATGTAGATGAGTTATATATATTAAAGTATAAGAATTGAGTTTAAATGTAAATTTTGCAGTCGTTTGAAACAAAGAAGTTGCCAGTTATTCTATTATCATGTAAACACAACACCTTCAAAACAAACATCTCTTTAACCAACTCAAAAGTGAAGCATGCCACTTCATAAACTTTCAACATTCTTACAGACATTTTTGTATTGCTGTTTATTTTTTAACTGCTGTATAGTTTGTGTGTGTATCGATTGTTATTTGTTTTATAAATTCATATGTCTCAAATTGCAATAATTGTTCCTTATTTGTTCTCATTTTGTAGTATTACTGTATTGTTTGTTGTGTGTATAATTTAATTAACTTTGTAAACTTATATGCTTTGAATTGTCGATGTGCAATAATTTCAGTTTATTGTTTTTTACATGGTAGTATCGCTGTTTATAAGTTTGTGTGTGTATATTTTTGTTTGTTTTATAAATTTATCTGCTTTAAATTTTTCAAGAATTTTTGTATTGCTGTTTATTTTTTTTAATTGCTGTATAGTTTTTGTGTGTGTTGATCGTTATTTGTTTTATAAATTAATATGTTTCAAATTGCAATAATTTTACCTTATTTTTTCTCATTTTGGAGTATTACTGTATTGTTGTGTGTATAATTTGCTTTTTCTTGCTCTAGTTTTTCAGTTTATACATGTTTTAAAACTCATTTTGGTTGATGGATAGAGGATAAATAAAAAAAATCAATGATAAAGTTTGTTCCAATGTTTTCATACAGCAATTTGCAATGTAAACATGGCTGAAATGTTGCTCGATTACTTTGTGCACTCTAAACTGCCGAGAAAAGCTACATTAGTTCCGAAAAAGATGTAATGTATGAAAAAGTCATTAATTGAAGCTGCATGGGAGTGAACATTTTTTGGACAGGCTGAAGTTGCTGGGCCAAAATCTTTAAATTTATTAGCATTGAGCTTTTTTTCAAAAACTAGAGCAGTTTTGAAAATATTAATAAATGCGTTTGATAAAATTTTTATTAAATTAAATTCGATACACACGTTTCGAGTTACCATTAACCACAGGATAAAATGTTATCGAAAATAAACATTTCGTTTGAATAATTAGCACAGCCAAAGGCTGTGGAAATTCCAGAGCCGCCAACCAATAGCACGCGACAAAAAATGAATAATTAATGAGGTACGCAGAACTGAAGTGCGATAAAAATACTTGCCTCCGGTCTACTAGGCTGCCTCGCTAAAAGCCTTCCTAAACAATAGGCGGGCCGATATATCTATTCTATATATATGGTCAAAACAACCCTGGTGATTGCCGCAATGGCTGAAATTTGCAAGTTGGTTGCTAATAAAACGTTTGAAGGATATTTTCGAATTGTCGGCCATCTTGTTATTTTGTTATCCTACACTCCCCCGCAATGTTATACAGTTATAGAATTCCGATTTTCATATTCTCCTAATTCATACCTGCAATCAACAATGAATTTGACACACATTGTGACACTTTAGAATCAATAGAAAACTCTGCATCTATAGACACCTCTTATGAAACTCTAGACAACATCTCAAAATTTTTGTCCAACTCTATACTATCACTCCTTCACATTAACTGCCGTAGTTTAAACAACAAAACTTCAGAACTTGATACCCTTCTTCACTTTTGCTCCCCCGATATTATTGGCATAACTGAAACTTGGCTCAATGATGCTAAAGCAAATTTAGTTACATTTCCTAACTACAACTTTGTTTTCAAGAACCGTAAGGAAGGAAGAGGTGGAGGTGTTGGTCTTCTTGTCAAATCTCAACTATCTTACGAAGTTGTTGAAGTAGATTTTTCAGCCTTCTCTTTTGAGTTCCTGGTAATAAAAGTTACACACCTTCATAAAACCTACACCTATTGTATTATCTACCGCCCGCCAAGCTCTAATATCTCATGTTTTCTAGACGAACTTCATACTTTACTAAATGATTTTCTTATGTCACACAGGTTTTTGTTTCTACTAGGTGATTTTAATATTGATTTGCTTAAAATTGACGACCCTGGACACATCTCAAATGATTTTTTCAATCTCTTATCTTCTTACCACATACTACCAACAATCACCAAACCAACAAGAATAACTCCCGAATCGAAATCTTTAATAGACAATATTTTTACAAATGAGCCACTCTGCAATATTTCTTCATCAATAATCTACTACGACTTATCGGATCACCTTCCCATAATCATAACAATGAAACGTACAACAAAAATCTATGCCAAAAAATCTATAAACAGAAGAGCTACAAAGCCTGCAAACAAATTACATTTTCTCAATTTGTTGCAAAATACAAACTGGTCCTGTGTATTTCAAGCTTGCGAAAATGCCGACCCTGAAAAAGCTTACTCAATGTTTATAAACTTATATGATAAGGTTTATAATGAATCTTTCCCTATTTCAAGTTTTCCTTTAGCAAATCCAAAATTTAAAAAAGATTGGATGAACCAGGAATTACTTGATAGGTGCAAATTAAAATCTAAACTTTACAAAAATTACATTAAAGAGCCAACTCTTGAAAATAAAGTCAAATTTGTTCAAAGTAGAAACATATTCAAATCTCTGAAGAAAAAAACTATCAAACAATTTTATGCTGAAAAATTTACTTCTTACAAAAACAACATCAAGAAAACTTGGACTTTAATTAACTCACTCATTAACGGAAATCATAAAAATAATAAATTGCATGATAAATTTGTTGTCAACGATTGCTTGACAACTGATGAATTAATTATTAGTGATGCGTTTAACAGCTACTTTACTGATATCGGAATTAATTTAGCATCCAAGATTCCTGATTATGGAGATTCTTATAAACAATTTTTACCACCTTTAGTTTCAACATTATTTAAATTTTCTTCTTGTACTCACTTAGATATAATTAATATTTCTAGAAAACTTAAAATTTCTCATTCTTCTGGGGTTGATGATATCGACCCTCACCTTGCTATTCTATCTATTGATCACATAGCAGTGGTACTTTCGTGTATCATTAACTGTTCACTACAAACCGGTATTGTTCCTTATCAAATAAAATTAGCAAAAGTCATACCGTTATTCAAATCAGGAAAAAAATCATCAACTTCTAACTACCGTCCAATTTCTATTTTACCATTTTTTTCCAAGTTTTTTGAAAAAGTTGTTCATATACAGCTCTACAATTATTTCAACAAAAATTTATTATTATATGAACATCAGTATGGTTTTCGTCCAGGTTTCTCTACTTATATGGCTGTTAGTAACTTACAAGATAAAATTCTTTACTCAATCGACCATAGTGAAATACCACTTGCAATTTTCCTTGACTTATCCAAAGCCTTTGACACTATTGATCACAATATCATTATTGCAAAACTAAAGCACTACGGTATATCTCAGACTGAGCTTAACTGGTTTAGAAATTATTTGTCTGGGAGATCTCAATGTGTACAATTTAACAATGAATTGTCCAGTTTCAAATCTATTACTTGTGGTGTTCCCCAAGGATCTATACTCGGGCCGCTTCTGTTCATAATCTACGTTAATGATCTCTCCAATAGCTCTCTGTTTTTTAAATATTTTCTATTTGCTGATGACACAACTGCTTTCATTTCAGATAAATCTTTACCAGGTTTGATACAAAAAACAAACACTGAACTGAATAAATTATCCTTTTGGTTTAAATGCAATAAATTATCTCTCAATGCTGATAAAACTAACTACATTGTATTTCATAATCCTCGTAAAAGGTTTTCCCCAGACAACATAGAACTAACAGTTGATGGCTCTAAAATAGATAATGTTTCAGTAACAAAATTTTTAGGAGTCTACGTTGATCAACACTTAACATGGGCTCATCATGTAAACTATGTTTTCAAAAAAGTTTCCCTGCATTCAGGTATAATTCATCGTCTTTCGTGGTTTCTTCCTAGCAAGGTTTTGCTGACACTGTACTTTTCATTAATATATCCTTTCATTAACTATTGTAATTTTATATGGTGTATCAACTACAGAAGTCGAATAACGAAAATAATGATTCTACAAAAACGTATTATTAGAGCAATTTTTCACCTGCCCAGGAGTCATTCAACCAAAACCACTCGGATAAACAACCATTTGTTGACAATTGATCAAGTCTGTCTATATCAATCAGCAATTTACATGTATAAGTATGCACATGATCTTTCACCCCAATATTCAACGAGTCACCTTTATAAAGCAGAAGAAGTTCACAACCATTTTGTGCGTTCTAAACACTGTTTCCGTTCAGGATTGATCCGGTCGACACTTGGAATGCACTCGATAAAATTTGTTGGTCCTAAGATCTGGAATTCTCTGCCGCATGACATCAACAAAAGTTCTCTCAGCTCATTCAAGGCTTCTCTGAAAAATTACCTGCTGCACAAGACTTTGAAAGACTTCATACCAATTCAGTGAAGATATTTGCTCTTTTGTAAATTTTTACTTTTTTTTCAATTTTATGTACAGGGTTACAGTCTCGCAGGAACATTTGTTCTTTTTCTGTTGCCCCTTATTTGTTTTTTGTCGAAATTGTGATTTTTTTTTATAAATAAATTTGTAAAAAAAAAAAAAAAAAAAAAATAATAGTGAATTTTAATGTTTAAAAAAAAAAAAAAATATATATATAATAATTGCTTGCTAGGATTTTTTTACGGTTAAATTTATTTCTTGCTGACTAACAACAGGCGGGCCGATATATCTATTCTATATATATGCCTAGAAACATAGAATGATGAACATAGATATAGTCTGGTAGATTTAGCTTTTGGTTCGGAAATTTTAATAGACAAGCCAAAAAGTAAATTAAACTATAGTATTTTTTATAACTAAGAGCTGGAAAGAGATACCAGACACAGATCGGTCCCTAAAAAAAGTTATTAGCAAAAGAAGTTGCTCAAAATTCGCGAATCTGTTTATTAACGCCAACCAGTCAAAAGCCAAATTTTTCTATTTCTGCCATGGACTCTTAAATAAAAGCTATCTTTAGCTTTTATTTAGGCGTCCATGATTTCTGCGTAAAAAGTGACGCTTAATTTACAAATTATCTCCACGAAATTTAAACTTTTTACGCTCAAATGCTCATAAAACAGTTTAGTTTGGTTTAGTTATTTATTTCTATGTTTTTTTAACAAAATTTTTATTTTCCGTTTGCTTATGGAGCTACCCGAAGAATGTTGTTGATTATCAAATGCTTAAACTGCCTTTAAACTAGTTTAACTCCTATGTATAAACGATTATGTACCTACACTCAACTAGTCTACGTTTTCTATGTTAACTCTTATGTATAAACGATTATGTACACTCAACTAGTCTACGTTTTCAAAATTCTCCTGTATTTAAAAAGTAATACAACCTGAAAACACAACCTTATTTGAAAATAGCTGAAGGGGGTGCCGGTTATGAGAATCGTACCACTTTTTAAAGGAAGACCATGCTCAAACATCTTAAAGACAAGAAATTTATCAAACACTGGTTTTTAGAACAACATAAATTTTAATTCTAAAAACAAAGTATAAGTTTCAACTTATTAATAGCGCGTGCCTGAAAGAAATTATTACACCTAAGTACGTCAATATATAATATATACATACATATATATATATAATTATCGGCTCTAATTTTATCTAACTGCTCTTTTATCTTACGCTTCAACTTTCTACGCTGGGACCAATACGATGACATATTGTAACAAAGTTTCGATCAAAAAATCTAACTGATTATTATAACACAACGAATTTAACTCATTATTATAACACAATGAAAATAAACTAAACTCGTTAGATGTTAGCAAAACACGATAGATTTACTGAAACAATAACGGCGTGACCTCACAACAAACAGATTTTTCGGGCACTTTCAGACTATATATAAGTTGTACGTAATTGAAATGGAGGCAGAGCTTACCAACTTGCCAGCCAATGTCAAAGAGCCTCAACTTTGGCTTATTTACATCATTCTTTTAACAAAAAGATTATGTTTCTTGTCAAGATTTAGCAAGAATGAACATTAGGAACAAGAAACAAACAATATTAGTTCTGTGAAAGGCATTAAACAAGAGCCAGATTTAGCTCCTGCTTTCTTTCCAAAGTGTTATACCGGCCGAAATTACACCTCCTGGTAAAGGGTTCGAAGTTAAAACTCAAACAGTTTATGAAAAAACTGCTGATGGGGAAGAGTGAAAGGTGTCTATGACTACCCACGGGTTGGTAGACACTTGTGACATCAAGCAATTTGCTGGTCAAGCAAGAAGAATGTCTCACCTGAGAATATGGCCATTTAGATTATGTCAGTGTGAATGAAAATGAAATGTTTACAAATGAGTATGACCACGCAATGATAAATCATGGTCATAATCTTCGCAAGAGGAAACATGATTTTGTACTCCCTTCAATGAAACCTGATTTTGTACTCCCTTCAATGCAACATCACTCTGCTAGTTTTGCTTGTAACTTTATTATTAGAATGCTCTTCTATGACTCTTACTAACCTAACTTCTTTCTACTCTATTAGCCGATTCAATAACGTTATTCTATTATTATTGTCTAAAATTAACTATTGCCAGTCATTATAATTAGCGGAATATTGAATGTTCGTTATAGACTAGACAGACTTTCTTTTAATTTCTTGTTTTTTTGCTTATTTGTTTATGATTTCCTGCGTTCTGTCAGGTCTTTTCTTAAAACACGAATAAATAAATAAAATAAAAATTCACAAACAGCGCAGGGGTAGTAGTGCAGCAGGAAGCAGAGGTTTCAAATGGTTTAAAAATCTAATGTTTCGAATTGATTGGTAATTTATAACCAGTATAGTTTGTTTTGTACCTTCAAATTATTTCTAACATAAGAGCTGTAGAAGTGAGTCGTTAATTAACTATTGATTAGCATCTTATCTGACTTACTAGCTCATCCCAGGCGACTCGTTCGACGCGCTCAGTGAACCGAGATAGAACAAAATCTACTAGGAAAATATAATACGACACAATGCAAATACCATTTATTAAGCGTCTTTATTAAATTTCTTTTTCACACTTGAAATAACACTGGTAAGTACAACGTTTTTCACACCGGCTGTTTCTTCACAAAGGCGTGTTAAATTCAAATCGCCTAAGTTTATTTTATATTTTTATAAAATGTAAACCACAGAGATTATTGTTGTGGTCGGCAACTTTGAGGTCGGCAGCTCCGTATTGTTTAAATACAAAATAACAATGAGTTGTTTTTATTTTATTGGTGGTCGGCAACTTCCTACACTTTGATAAAACGCTGGTCGGCAAGTTCGACGTTATTGGCGAAAATGTTCACGCCATAAATCACAACCTTCAAATTAGCTTTATTTTCATTTATTAAATGCTTTTTAGCATTCGCGTTTTATAAATAAACAAACACTTTACGCTTTCTATAAAATTATATATGCTATAAAAGATTTTTATATTATCCGTAATATATATTGTCGTTTTTAATAATAACAAAACCATAGATATCTATGAATAAAACAAATCGTTACATTTTGGCTGCATTAGAAACGTTGCAGTAACTTCTTTTTAGTCGCAAATTACATGTTACTTTTCCGTTACATTGGAAACGTTGCAGAAACGTTTCTTTTTAGTCGCAAATTACATGTTACTTTTTCGTTACATTGGAAACGTTGCAGAAACGTTTCTTTTTAGTCGCAAATTACATGTTACTTTTTCGTTACATTGGAAACGTTGCAGAAACGTTTCTTTTTAGTCGCAAATTACATGTTACTTTTTCGTTACATTGGAAACGTTTCTTTTTAGTCGCAAATTACATGTTATTTTTTCGTTACATTGGAAACGTTGCAGAAACGTTTCTTTTTAGTTGCTTTGGGCCAGGTAACCTTTTCATAACCAGGTAACTGAAAAGTAACGAACAAGAAACGTTACAAAATGGTTACCATGTTTACTGGGTAGGTTGTAATGGCTTCACATTTTGATAAAAACTCTGTTTGATTTGTCGAATCTCATTTCTTGAAAATGCTGACAAGAATATAGCGGAAGTAAACAAAGGCTTGGATCGTTTAATTGAGTATAGTAGAAAGCATAAGGATACCGAGCTTACTGAGTATTTGCAACAAAAACCATTCGTTGTGAAGGTTCACAATAGATGTCGTCAAAAATATACCAACAAACGTCTTTTCAATCAAAAACATGGGAAGAATAGTAATGCTGTCGATATGGTAGTGCCTGCAAAATCTCTTCGATCCAGTGCTACCTTTGAGTGGAAAAAAACTGTTTCCTTTGTGGTCAGTTGTGTGCCCATATCAAAAGCAAAAATATACGACGCGTTATGACTCTTGATCTCCAACCAAGCATAGTTGTTCAATGTAGAGTGCGGTCAGATAACTGGGGTCTGGAAGTGCTAGGTCGTATTAATTCATGGGATTTTCTGTGTGCTGAGGAAGCCGTTTATCATGCGAACTGTCACCGTAACTTTTTCAGATTTTTCCATAAAGAGACTCGTGGTAGACCAGTAGAAGGAATGAAATTGGAAACGTTTGAAAAATTGTGTTCATGGCTTGAAGTGCTTGATTCTGAGCTGCTAACACTGCAGGATGTAATTGATAAAGCCCATGATTTGGCACCAAACAATGAATCAGTATATACTGAGAAGTGGATGTGAAAAATTAATCGATGGATATGGTGATCACATAACATTTCATGAGATGTGTGGTAGACCTAATGTCATTTGTTGGAAAGAAATATCTGCATACATTATAAATAAAAAATGGCATGATGACAACAAAGAAGTGAAACCAGAACATATTGTCGTGACAGTAGCCAAGCTTTTGAAGGCTTCTTTACAGGCTCTCCCGTTCCCGTTTGCTCTCTCGTTTTCCCTTGCTCTCTCGTTCTCGTTTATTCTCCCGTTTCCGCTTGTTTTCGCGTTTCAACTTGTATTGCTGCACCCGGGGCTTTTAGAGGTTTTACTATCGTTTTTCTTTCGCTCCTTTGACCAGGCTTGTAACTGGCATGAGTGACACACGGCGGAGTTAAAGAATATTTATTTATTCGTTTTATAGACACGCAAACATTTAATAGAAAATCGCATATATATATATATATATATATATATATATATATATATATATATATATATATATATATATATATATATATATATATATATATATATATAAATTCTTATCTTTGATTTAAATTGATTATTTCCTACAAAAGCAACTCACGAAATTTCAGAAAATCCTCTGTTTATATTTATTAAGATATATATACAGTGAATAATTAGTTTCAGAAATAAATTTAGTTTTAGTTTTGTTTTGCAACAGAATTATTATTACCGTTTCGTTTTAGTTTTGAATTTTTCAATAATTTTAATTTCAGTTTAGTTTTGCATCAGGAATTATTACCGTTTCATTTTTGCTTTGAATTCATAATAATTTTAGTTTTGTTTGCAACTTCCTTATATTGCAAATGTAACTAAACACAAGTCAATTGAAAAACTGTTTATTCAATTTAAAAAAAACTAATTTCTAAGTTTTTTCAGTCTTTGTCTCTTCCCTACGCTCAAAAGGCCACATAATGAAAAAATCCTCTCCACATATGCCTGTGAAGCAGGTGCTGCTAGTATGTCCAAAGCCAAGAAGGAAAATAGCGGATATATAAACTGTCAAGCAATCCAAAACTGTATCAAATCTTGGCTATTGTCGGCACTAGATATACGTATTTTGTCGATATATCTAGATAGCTGTGTCTAGTTCGGTATATTAGTGGCTAAGACAAACAAATTTGTATCACTGTGCTTCTGAAAATCACACGTTACTAATATCTTCTTTTCGCTAGACAAACACTTTCATTCGTACTGACATCATATTTAAAATAACTCCAAACTAAACTTTTGCGATTACGACCAGCAAACATTTTCGACAAACCAACGCCAGCTTTCGACATTTCTGACTCAATAAATATCTCATAGCTCATGCTACAAAAAAAACTAGAAAAGAAAGAAAAAGGACATTTTGATGTTGTTACTGAAAAAAACAATTTATTCACTGTTGTTGGATGGAATGACAACAGAAGTGTATGCCTAGCCTCCAATAACATTGGGCTGGAACCTACTATTTAAGCAGCAAAGTGGTGTCGAAATACAAGACAAAGAATAATAGTACCTCAACCACAAGTTGTGAAGCAGTATAACAAATACATGGGCGGTGTAGATAGGTGTGACAAAAATATTGCAGCATACAGGATTTCTATTAGAAGCAAAAAGTGGTGGTGGGCATTATTCGCCTGGGTACCTGACATGGCAATCCAAAATTTATAGACAAAATAAATCTGAAATTGATGAAAATTTGGATTTGTTATCTTTTCGTAGAAAAATAGTTTTAGAATATTTAAGTATGTACACACCGGCAAAATTAACATCTGGTCGTCCAAAAGGAAAACTTTTATCAGCTGACAAAAAAGTCAGTGTTGCTGTGAGGACAGATAGAAAAGATTATTACCAGAGTTATTTAGACACACAACAAGTAAATTAAAAACGAATTTTTAAAACCAATGCTCTTATATGTAATTAAAACACAAATTTTGCAATCAATTTTTTTAGAGGTTTTTCTAATGTTTGTCTCTCTCGCTCCCGTTTCCTTCTCCACTTTCCCGTTTTCGTCGCGTTCCCGGTCGCTTTTCCGCTCTCGGTCGTTTTCCAGCTCCCGTTCGCTTTCCCGCTCAGAAGTTTTGTTATCGATTTTCTCTTTTGCTCGCGTTTCCTTCCAAGCTTGCTCTCCCGATTCCAGTCGCTTTCCGCGTTCCCGGTCGCTTTCCTCGTTCCCGGTCGCTTTCCCGTTCCCGGGTCGCTTTCCCGTTCCCGGTCGCTTTCCCGTTCCCGGTGGCTTTTCCGTTCCCGGTCGCTTTCCCGTTCCCGGTCGCTTTCCCGTTCCCGGTCGCTTTCCCGTTCCCGCTCACGCTTGCTCTCCCGTTCCCGGTCATGCTTGCTCTCCCATTCCCGGTCACGGTTGCTCTCCCGTTCACGCTCATTTTTTCTTTTCCATTCTTTCATAACTTCTGTTAGCCTATAAAACGTAAAATAGATTTGCTAAGACTATATATATATATATATGAATGTTTGTGGGTTAGTTTGTCTATTATAGAAACGGGAAAGCGACCCGGAACGGACAGCGAGCGGGAACGGAAAAGCAAGCGTGAGCGGGAATGGGAGAGCAAACGTGAGCGGGAAAGCGACCGGGAGTGGTAAAGCGACCGGGAGCGGGAAAGCGACGGGGAGCGGGAAAACGGGAAAGCGAACGGGAGTGGGAAAGCAGGTGGGAAAGGAAACGGGAGAGAAAGAGACAAACATTAGAAAAACCTCTAAAAAACCCGGGCAACGCCGGGTATCTCCGCTAGTACATACATAAACACAGACACAGACACACATACATGCACATACACATACATACATACACACATACATACGCACATACATATATATATAGTTCCCGCTCGCTCACCCGCTCCGCTCATTTTGTGACGGATTTCAAAATTTTTTTCTCTATATTTGATTCCCCTTGACTCTCAAGGTTGTGTGAAAATTTCATTACGATCGGATGAATGGTGTAGCAATGCATAAAGGACATTAACATACATATATACATATATACAAACATTCATTTATATATATATATAGATTAAAGTCGAAATATCTTAATTATATCGAAATATCGAAATAAATTAAAATTAACTAAATTAATTGACTTATTGTAAAACTAATAATTGAATATTGCATTGTCTTCTATTTTGAGCACGTATGCAAAATTTGAAAAAAATCTATCATCAGGAAGTGACTCAAAAATTGATTGCAAGATTTGAAACAGACAGAGAAACAAACAGACAGACAGAGAGACAGAGACGACGAGTTAATAAAAGCATTGGTAATAATAATAAAAATATCATCAAAAAGCATCGAATTTAAATATCTCAACTATTTTCATGAAAATTTCGTACACGCTTGAGAATCGCGGTCAGTGAGAATGGTTCGTGTTAACTTGGTAAAATAGTCTGCCAGTCGGTTAGCGTTTTGTGGTCAAGAAAACCATCAAGAAAACCCTCAAGAAAACCCTCAAGAAAACCCTCAAAAAAACCCTCAAGAAACCCCTCGATAAAACCCTCAAGAAAATTAACTAAATTAATTGACTTATTGTAAAACTAATAATTGAATATTGCATTGTCTTCTATTTTGAGCATGTATGCAAAATTTGAAAAAAATCTATCATCAGGAAGTGACTCAAAAATTGATTGCAAGATTTGAAACAGACAGAGAAACAGACAGACAGAGAAACAGAGACGACGAGTTAATAAAAGCATTGGTAAAAAGATGCGCCCAGTTCCACAAAAATACAAAAAAGGGGTGCAAAAAATGTGGCATTGGCTTGCATGATCACTGTTTCGAGGAATGGCATCAAATTGAATGTTTTGAACCATATATTATTGTTTTTGCATACATTGAACCATTATTACTTGATTTTTTACTTTCACGTGGTTTATGTACACATTTGTGCCTACTGCACCCTATTAGGATGCAGGAGAAAATTTGGTAATTTGGTAATAAATTTTACAAAATTTTAAAAATAATTTTTCTATTTTGTTTTAATAGAGTGTCATTGAGTTAAAAAACAGATTTTTATCAAATTTAAAAATTTGGGCATTAATGGGTTAATTGCAAAACATTGGTGGAACCATCAGCGCTTTCTCAGATTATTTTAGAGATCCGTTCACAACCCTTAGAGAGTCCCATTTCTGACCAAGTGTCGTCAATTTGAAACCGTACTTGAAAACACTGATTATTTTTTCCTTCCCCTCCATGCGAATGCCATACCAACATTCATCATTGCACGGTCGTCGTGACAGTGCGTTGGCATTTCTGTGCTGTTCACCCTTCCGATGCTGAGTTTCAAACTCGTATGATTGTATGATTGTAAGCTTTCGATCCATCTAGCCACTTGCTCTTCTGGATTTTAACATTTAAAAGCCATCTCAAAGCAGCGTGATCCGTTCCTAACAAAAACTTTTGACCATATAAATACTTGTGAAAGTGCTTAATAGAATCAACTACTGCCAATTACTCGCGTCTGGTGACGCAATAATTGCGCTCCGGTTTCGACAAAGTTCTGCTATAATAAGCTATATCTTTTTCATTGCCGTCAACAATTTGCCCCTATTTTTTCATTACTTGCAGCTGTCTTTAACTGTTCGAACGCTTGTTGACGTGACTCTGACCAATCAAAAGGCGCACTCTTTTCTGTAAGCTTATATAATTCTTTTGCATTCTGGAAAAGTTGGCCACAAATCGTCGATAATATTTGCACAAACCAAGAAAGCTTCTTAATTCCTGAGAATTTCTCGGAACAGGCCAATGGTTAACCGCTTCATTTTTTTCAAGATCTGTTCCTACCACTTCGACAGAAACTATATGACGAAGATACTTCACCTTGCTTTTGAAAAGTGCACACTTTGCCGGATTTAGCTTCATACCAGCATCCCGGATCTTTTGGAAAACTTCCCCAAGATTGTGTAGATGCTCTTCAAAAGTTTTTCCAACCACAATAATGTCATCCAAATAAACAAGACACGTTCTCTAATTTATTCCTTGTAACACATATTCCATAAGTTGCTCGAAAGTTGCAGGTGCGTTGCACAAGCCAAATGGCATCACTGTAAATTACCACAATCCTTCACCTATTGAAAAGGCAGTTTTCTCGCGATCCCGGGGATGTATTCCCACCTGCCAATATCCGCTCTTAAGATCTAAAGTAGAAAACATTCGAGATCCCGCAAGTGTATCGATGGTGTCATCGATTCTGGGCGATCCTAGTGTTGTATTCCTACCTGCCACTATCCGCTCTTAAGATCTAAAGTAGAAAACATTTGAGATCCAGCAAGTGTATCGATGGTGTCATCAATTCTGGACATAGAGTAACTATCTTTTTGTGTAACCATGTTTAACATTTTGTAGTCGACACAAAAACGTAGCGAATTATTGTTCTTCTTAACAAGTACTACCGGTGAACTCCATGGGCTATTGGATGGTTCAATAACTCCTTGTTTCTTCATCTTTTTCAGCGTCTTTCTAGCTTCCTTTCGCTTTGCCAGTGAAAGCCTTCGTGTCAGTTGGCAAATGTGCTCTGTATTACCAGTTCGAATTCAGTGTTCAACGATTTTGTTTTTCCATTGTTTTTTTCGTCAATAGCTATTATATCACAACTAGCATTCCCGTCGCGGCTGCGCTCGCTTGAAAAAGAGAATACGCATCCACAGTAGCGTATTGCACGGGGCGATTTTTTACGGCCCGACTCGGTCCGGTCCGTCGACAACTTGGCCCGGCCCGCTTTATAAGCCAAAGTTTCAGGCCCGGCACGGCCCATATAATTTAGGCCTGGCCCGATTTTACAGGCCTAAAATTTCTATATACTTGGCGAAAAATCTCGGCCCATCCCACCTTGACTTCAGGTTTGGCCCATCCGATCTGAAGACCCTAAAATCACGGCCTGGCCCGATCCGTGCAGCACTCTAATCCATAGTGCCCTACACGGATTTTTTAGACCCAGTCCGGATTATTTCATACACAGAATATTTCAGACCTGGCTTGTTATTTAGGCTCGAACTGCCCCGTTTCATAAGCAAAAAAGTCAAGGCATACTCTCAACCAAATTTAACGGTACAAAACCTCAAAGCTTGGAAACTAATTTTTTGAAAAAATAATGAACACGTATCTTATAATTCTACAAAAAACCTTAATATTGAATTTTAATGGTTTTAAATTTTCAGTTATTGAGTTTTCAAGCAAATATAATCCTTTTCTCCGCATTACATTTGTAATCCTGGACAGTGGCGTACCTAGGGTAAATGGCACCTATGGCAAACACCGATCTTGCGCCCCTCTCCGACGATAGGTTACTAACGTTTTATTTTCTAAAAAAAAGAAAAACTACTTTAGAATTGGGTAAAAAGATCACACAAGCTAAATCTATTAACACTTTATTACAAATTTATCTTTCTTGCTTTAGCTGACACAAATTGTTTAATTATATTATCAAAGTCAATTTCTTCGGGCCTTTTTCGTTATATGCTATGCTAAGTAAAGCAAGATCACATAATTGACTTTGGCCCATCGAGGCTCTCAAATATGAAAGTATCAATTTTAATTTGCTAAATGATCTTTCGCAACTGGCAATAGAAACCGCGATTGTCAGCAATATTTGCAATGCTATACGCATATTGGGAAAAACGTTTTCATCTCCACACTGAACTATAAAATTACGTAATTGTTCGGGCTTGATATTTTTTTGGTACGGCTTGTGAGCAGCGTTCTAAAATCCAAACTTTCTTCATATAATTCATGCCCATCCACATCACAACTGTAGGCTTTTCCAAATTTTTCACAACGATCTTTTAAGTACCGCCCGTGCGGGTGACTTTGGCCCAAAATGGATTTTTTGTTTTAATTGCGTCGATCTCCTTTTAAAACTGGCGAACAACCTCCATTATTTTATCATAACAAACTGTGGTGTGTTAGCTAATACTTTGATCCTTCGATTGTTGTTTTCGCCGCCGTTTAATAATTTTATAGCTGTTTTTGCGAGAGTTGCGAAAGTGACGATATTTTTTGGTGTGCAAACTTCTTCCTACACAGCAACAATTAACAAAGGCAGATGACTCAAAATTTCCATAAATGATATTTTGTATATTACTGTTAATGTAGCGTAACATTTATTGTGTTTGGTCAACGCTCCTTTAAGTTATTGACCGTTAAAAAGTGGGTTGACTTTGGCTGCTTTCTGGGGTGACTTTGGCCCACGTTGAAAACTGCGTTTTGGAGCACTAAATAGCATAAATGTCAACATTTTTTGTTGTTTTATTTTACTATGATTATGATTTGACAACAATTAACAATTTTTCAGATTTTATCATGCCTAGAACGTATAAAAAAACGCCTGGTAGCAGAAACTATGGTTCTTACTCGTCGTCAAACTTGCAAGCAGCTTTGCTGGGAATCAGTACTGGCAGAATAACACAAAGAGAAGCAGACAAATTGTACAAAATTCCTAGATCAACACTAAGGAACAAACTCAAAGGTGCACATTCAAATAAATATGGTGGGCAGACAATATTTTCTGATAAGGCGGAAGCCGCTTTCAAGTCTTATGTTGTGACGGCCTCAACATTTGTTTCGGCTTTAAAACACAACCCCTCCCTATCAAGAAGAAATCCAAATTTTTCATCAATTTCTTGTAAACGGACGTTTCTACTTTTTAATTCATTGAATAGACGATTGACAGTCTTTTTCATAACTCTTTCCATTTTATTCTTTAGCTGATAAACCAGCATCTCTCGATGTTTCGCCATCCATTCATTGCAAATTCGAATTAATTCTTTTAGTGAGTCACTAACTAACACTTCTCTTTCATCATGAAAATAATTTTGGAAAAAAATCAATCTGTAGTATTTTTAGCTTCAGAGTCTGTAGCATTTACAGTTTTTGAATAGCAGTTACTTTAAAAAACAAATTACCCTATTTTCCATCCCACATTTGAGGTCCTTGAAACCAAATTTTTAAGAAATGGTGAAACAGGTAAATTTTTATTTATTGAGAGGATACTAAATACTAATTTTACATTTGTAGGACTAACAGTTTTTTAATAGCATTTATTTAAAACCCCATATTTGAGGTCCTGGAAACCAAATTTCCAAAAAATGGTGAAACACGTATATCGTTATTTTTTGAGTAGATATTTTCACATCTGTAGCTCTTACAGTTTTTGAGTAACAGTTATTTTAAAAAACAAATAACTTTATTTTCCACCATACATTTGAGGTCCTGGAAACCAAATTTTCAAAAAATGGGGAAACATTTATATTATTATTTTTTTAAATGGTGAAACATTTATATTATTATTTTTTGAGTAGATACTAAATATTAATTTTTACATCTATAGCATTCACAGTTTCTGAGTAGCTGTTATTTAAAAAAAAAACAAATAACCCTATTTTCCACCCCACATTTGAGGTCCTGGAAACCAAATTTTCAAAATATGGTGAAACACGTATTTTTTCATTTTTTAAGAAGAATTTAGATACCAAATTTCAAAAGCCTCTCATTTTTGGTTTTTGAGATATGCGTGGTTTTAGAAAAAAGTTTGTTTTTCAGTTTCATCTCAGCAAAATTTTCAAAAACCCTTTCTTAGTGGGTGCTTACGCTATAAAAGTAATATAAGTTCTATATTTCACGTTCCTAGGATGAGGCGTTTGATCCGAGTTTGGCAATTCAACCTTTCTTTGAAATCCGAGTTCGGCAATTCAGCCTTTCTTTGAAATCCGTGTTTGGCAATTCGGCCTTCGGCAATTCGGACCCCAACCATTTCAAAAGCCCTTCGTTTTTGGTTTAAGAGATATACGTTGTTTTAGACAAACATTTGTTTTCCAGTTTTATCCTCTCAGGAGCATAATTTTTAAAATCTTTTCTTAGTGGGTGCTTACGCTATAAAAATAATATAAGTTCCAAATTTCACGTTCCTAGGATGAGGCGTTTGAGCTCGGCATTGATTATCAGTCAGTCAGTCAGTCAGTCAGTCAGTCAGTCAGTCAGTCAGTCAGTCAGTCAGTCAGTCAGTCAGTCAGTCAGTCAGTCAGTCAGTCAGTCAGTCAGTCAGTCAGTCAGTCAGTCAGTCAGTCAGTCAGTCAGTCAGTCAGTCTCAGTCAGTCAGTCAGTCAGTCAGTCAGTCAGTCAGTCAGTCAGTCATTCAGTCGGTCAGTCATGACATGTTCTGTTATATATATAGATGCTCTTCAATAAACTTTTCCGCTTTGTCAGATTTCATGGTTTTAGTGAAGTTTTAGCAGCTTCAAGCAGTGCCTGAATTTGCGAGTACTTCATTCTCTTTCTATTATTATTTTTACCAATTACCGTGTTACAAGCCCATTCAGTTTAAATTTTACCAACTACTGGAACAAGCTCCCCAGTTGCAGTCTTGAGACGAATATTTTTTCCAATTTGCAAAACTTCTCCTTTTGCTAAACAAGGCCTTATAATTGAACAAGAAGCTCCAGTATCAATGATAAATTTACAGTTTTTTATTCCCAGTCTGCCCTCTAAAAAGATACCTGTTCTTTTCTTCAGAATAGAAATTGGTACCACTTTATATGGTTTATCGTTTATTGTTACAGAATCTGGACTTTTTCTGTTGGAACGGGCTACTGGCATGCTCTATAGAATGAATTCTTTCTTGGACTTGGCAACCAGTCTCTATGTGTTTTACCATTTTGTTCGTCGTATAAGGGTTCCTTGGAATGAAAGTTTTCAGCACCGGACTTTTTTGGCTGTGCCCCCAGCCGGAAAATAGCAAATCTATGGTGGTTTTATGCAGTGGCGTACCAAGGGTTTTGGCGCCCGGGACAAAGCTCAATGAATGCGCCCGTACAACAGCATATCTATTCTGTCTTTAACTTTGCTTTCAAAAAAGCTGATGGCCGGGTAATCGGAGCAACTTTTCAATTTTTGTTTTAGAAACCCTCTTTTTATTTTTTAGAAACCCTCTTTTTATTTTTTCTCTCAAAAAAGCTGATGAACGGGTGAGTGGTTAGTCGGAGTCACTTTTTAAAAAAATTTGGCGCCCCGTTTAAATTGTCGCCCTGTGCCGTGGCCCGCCTTTAGTACTGTACTGGTTTTAAGCAATTTTATATTGCAGGGTAGTTAAAGCCGGCGTGCGTAGGAGAATGTACGAGTTCCAAGAGGGGGAGGGGTGTGTCAAAACCTGTAGTTTAATGAGTATTTTTCATACGGATAATCCACCTTATGTCAATGTCCAAGAACAAAATACCTCGCAGTACCTCTAACACCACTACACAGGATCAACAACTAGGATTTCATGTCCGTGGTTAATGACTACCACAACCTGCATTCCTCTGAACCGATTGATGAGAATGTCAAAAGTGCGGTAAACTACATTTACAGACTTGAAGCACTAATTAAGTCAATCAGAGGCGGCGATTGGGGGGAGCGACGGCCCCCCCCCAAGATTTTGTCTACCAAAAAAAAAACTTTATTAGCTCACTCATGCTTGAGTATTTAGATTAGTTGATAAACGTAGTATTTTTAATACATTTTTAATTATATCTACTTAGTTATATCATATATTTCTGCTAATATTTTTCAATCTTTTAGTGCCTTTGGTCCATCCGATCGAGCTTGTATGAACTTTAGCCTCGTTTGTATGCAGGGACGCAACTAGGCCAAATCGGAGGGCCTTGTAATATTTCCAAATATGATGAGTTTTTCTTTAGGGGACGTCCATTAATTTTGTCAACAATTTTTAGGCAAATTGTTACACCCCTCTCCCCTTTGTCAACAACTGTCAAACTTTCAGTCACCCCCTAACAAAATTATGTCAAAAATTTTATCCCCCCTAAAAAACAAGAACAAAATAACTAACAATATCTTATACGTCTGGCTTTTATGCTAAAAATATAATTGTACGTATGTAGATACCGTTGCATGTGTGTGAACCGGATTTTTTGGACTACACCAAATGAGTCGAAACATTTCTTGTTGTTTTGTTTATTGTTTATCATTGTTTATTGGGCATACAAAAACACATTAAAGAAACACATAAAAATTGAAATAAAAGCATGCAACAAAAAATGAATGAGTAGTGCCCAAAAGGAACATCCGAAGAGATGAATCTCGCTTGAGGATGACCAGTGCAGATGAAACATTTACGAATAATAATAATACAGGTACATACAATACAATAAATTTAGAATGGTAAAATAACTGAAATAAATTACTAAGATGAACAAAATAACAAAATTTAACATTTAATAATATACAATATACGTTCGAATCTGAGATGATAGAATATATTATAATTTTAATAAGTGAGATTTAAGACGAGATTTAAATAATGAAAAGGACTCAGAGGACTGTATTGAAATAGGGATGACTGAATATGTACGCGGACCTAAACATTTAATAGAAAAGGTTTTTAGTCTTGTGTTTGCAAATTCTGGACGGAAAAGATGAGATGATCGCAAAAAATGGGTATGAATATCGGACGACTTTAAGAAGAAATCATGAAAGGATTGAGGTAGAGTAGAATTAGAATATTTATACATAAAAGAACCAATTTGAAACAGATTGACTTGATAAATGTTTAAAAGCTTATGTTCAGTAAATTTTGACTTACAAGAAGAAAGAGGATGTAAAAAAAAAATAATACGGATGAGTCGTTTGAGCAAAATGTGTAAAGAAAGAAGACGAGTTGGGTAATTAGAAGCCCAAACAATATTGCAGTAAGAAATATAGGGAAAGACAAATGCATAATACAACATAATACAAGTTTTTGTGTCTATAAAACGACGTAATCTATACATAATTCCAATATACTTAGAAACTTTAGATTTAACATGCTTAATGTGATCAGTCCATGTTAAATGTTGATCAAAAAACACACCTAAAAATCTATATGAGGTGACACGGGTAATAGAAACACCAGAAATGCTGAGACATGACTTTGTAATAATAGATTTACTCTTTGGATGAAATATGATATAGTTGGTTTTTTTTACATTTAAAGAAAGCTTATTGGCACAAAACCAATCATAAATACATATGAGACCATTATTAACGCTGTCAAATAAAATGTTCAAATTGTCACCAGAAGCAAACAGACTAGTGTCATCAGCAAATAAAGAAAAACTGAACAGGTTAGAAATTAAAGGTAAGTCATTGATATATATAATAAATAGGAGTGGACCCAATATAGAGCCCTGTGGTACGCCACAGTTGATGGGTAAAGATTGTGATAACACATTGTTGTAGCAGACATATTGTGATCGGTTCTTCATGTAATCCCGAAACCAGTCAAGAGGAACTCCCCGGACTCCATAGTACTCAAGCTTCTTCAATAATATTTCATGATTTACAGTGTCAAATGCTTTTGCAAGGTCTAGGAATAGGCCAATGCCAAAGTTTCCTTGATCTAGAGCTTCAGCGATTTTGGATTGAAGAACAACTAGTGGCATGTATGTGGAGTGGTTTTTTCTAAATCCATATTGGTATGGTGAAAGGAGAGAAAACTTTAATAGGTAACTGTATAATCTTGTGTGCATAACTTTTTCAAAGAATTTGGAAAAATAAGATAATATTGAAATGGGCCGATAATTTGTTACATTATTTTTTTCACCGGATTTATGAAGTGGAACAACTTTAGCAATTTTCAATTGGTCAGGAAATATTCCAAATGTTAGGGAACTATTGATCAGAGATGTTAGAGGAGAGACAATTAGTTGGATAGATTGACTTGCTATTAGAGGATCAATACCATCTGGACCACAACTTCTAGATGTTTTTAAACTTTTTGCAATTTTGAGGATTTCAGTTGATGTTACTGGTGTGACATTCATGGAATCGACCACTTGGTTCTTGAGGAAGTCAGTGAAATAAGAACCCTGAGAGTGAATTTGTTTTGCAAGGCTTGACCCAATGTTTGAGAAATACTTGTTAAACATATCAGCAATCAGAGAAGGTGAACTTATTTCGGATCCATCATTTGTGAGAAAATTTTCCTGATGCTCTTTTGATTTGAATTGGCCTAGTAAAGTCTTTATCAATTTCCAGATTGCATTAATATTACCTTCATAAGATTCAAATTTAGAAGAGTAGTGTTGTTTGATTGTGGTTGTTTTTAAGGATTTAAATTTATTGCGACAAGTTATGAATTTTTTTCTATTTTCTTCTGATGGGTGTTTTAAAAAATTACGATAGAGAATGTTCTTTTTACGGCAGTGTCTGAAAAGTGTAAAGTTCATCCATTCATGGTCAAATTTTACTTTTTTCTGTCTGGGTTTCTCTAGAGGAAAACAGAAATTATATGCAAGGAGATATTCTTTCACAAATAATGAATAAGCAGATGTCACTTTACCATTTTCACCTTGTTGAATGACTTCAGTCCAATCTTTGTTAGTTAATTTAACATGGAACAAATTACTGTTTTTAAATTGTCTTTTGAAGTTTTTTTGATCTTTAGAAATGGTTATTTGAAAAGCAAGATCAAGAGAAAGGTAAAGTGGAAAATGGTCAGACAAATCATCAATCAGTATCTTTGAGAGCGTATTTTGAAGAGGGAAGTTTGTGAAGATATTGTCGATTGCTGTTGCTGTCGTAGAACTTTTCCGTGTTGGTTTTATAAAAGCAGGAAACAATAAATGAGATGCAAATGTGTTCAAAAAATCAGAAACAAGAGAAGCATGAACTTCATCTAACAAATTTATGTTAAAGTCACCCAGTAGTAGAATAGTAGTGTTATGGTGATCAATGGAAGTTAATAAAAGATTCAATTCGTCAAGAAAAGTTTGTAAATTTGAGTTTGGTGGTCGATATATCACCCCAGCAATACATTTTTTATTATTACAACTAAAGGAAACCAGTAACGATTCGAATGAGGAGATTAGTAAATTTTTGTCCTGGTGGACCAAAATGGAGCAGGCGATAGAAGCATCGATGAAAAAACCCACACCCCCACCTTTTTTACCTTCACGAGGTTTTGAAAAAAAATTGTAGTGTGGGATGAATATACTGTCAGAGTTTTCTTTATTTAGCCAGGTTTCAGTTACAGCTACAATTTTAGCTGAGGACATGTGCATTAGTAAGATTAAATCTTGAACTTTATGTACGAGACTTCTGCAATTTACATGAAGGAATGATAATTTCTTATTGGTTGAGTTTTTAATTAAATTGGAAAGATTATCTGGTGTTAAATATGTAACTGGATCGTAAAATTGATATAAAAAATGCTGATCTGGATCAATGTGTCTGTCAAATAA